>QNQO01000248.1:0-600000 GCA_003290165.1 Berberis thunbergii
ATGCTACATAAATATGTACAAGGGTGTTCTAGACTCATCCATGCTAGAACACTCTAGATAAAGCTATGTTAGAATGTCCAAGAGCACTCTAGAACCTTCCGGAGGCATCTAGAGAAAGCTATGCTAGATGGCTTGTGACATGCTGCTCTGATGGGGGTGCTGCTATGTAGCTTACCAATGTTAGTGAATCGTGAGATTAGTAAAGTTCAGTAGGTGTGTTTCTCCCTATGGAGAGGGATTGTGTTTTGAATTTTCTTATTTAAAAAAAAACAAAAAAACAAAAACTACTCCGCAATTCAATGGTGGTGTGACTGTAGGATCTGTGTCAATAGTTCAAGAAAACGACTGAAGCCCATATGCGAGATAGTCATTGCATGAGCCTAGTCTAACTCAATCTCCAACTGGCCTGAAACAATCTAACTCAATACCAAATTCCGCGGTCATTTTTTAAGCCCACTCACAAGAAATTAAGGCCAAACCCGAGCTTTGATTTTTTTTTTAATTGGATCGTTGACCCTTTTTATTTATTTATTAATCAATACCCGAAGGTTACATGACTGACCCAATAGGGTTAACCAAATCATGCCCGAAGACTACAATATTGTTGCCACTTAATATCCCCATCGCCTCCATCTCGCATAGAAACTTGCTTTTGCTTCGGTCCATCGCCTCCACCATGCATGAAGACTCGCTTTGGTTTCGCTCCGATATAATCCATCTAAGCAGCTACATTCAATACTCGAAGGCTTATCAACGGCGGAGCAAATGTGCTCCTAATAATCGAGCGAAAACTCACAACATCCTACCCTGTGAATCTTGAGCCCACGACCTTTCACAAGGAGAGTGGATGTTCGATCAACTAAGCTACAATTGATGGACCCCGAGCTTCGATTGAGTTAGCTCAATTCCCACCTAAGTTGCAACCCTTGTTTTATGGATTAAGGAATCTTTTTGCATCAAAAAATGGTTTGTCTGTGAACATCAATTGCATTAAAAGGAGAAACAGCAACATGAAAACCCCTTAAACCTATGTACAAGGAACATGTCACAGTTGTGATTGTATTCAGGCAAGGGAATAAATGGAAGGAATCGAGAATGGGAAAAGAATAGGAAGACTATTATTGATCTGAAAAACAGGACAGATACAAGGCAGTAGCCTCCCTTTTGGGTGAACTCGACCCAGAAGAGCCTCAATTACAAATTTCTTCTTTGTTTTTCTCTCTTCTCTTCACCTCTATTTATTTAAAGTAATTGTAACAGATTTTCAAATAAGACCATTAAGATCATTACATGTGTTTGGTCCTGTGTTTTTATAACAACCTGACAAAGTTATTTTACTCCATTGCCCTCAGTTTCGAATTTAAACTAATTCATTTGGCGCCTCTGTTTTCCATTTTGGCGCCATTTGTTTTTCGATTCTTTTCAATTCCTCAAAATGTGACAGAACAGACCCATGTGCTAATTTAGCCAATACGAAACTAATTAATTGTGTCTAATAGTATATTAATGTTTTTCTAACACAATTAGTGGCACCATTGCTTATGAAACAAAGTCAATGACGTGAGTCCAATTATCTGTCTCAAATGTGTTGGGTTAAACATAATTTATTGGTGATCATGGTCTCTTCTCCCCGGATGGAGTGCATGTATGATGACTGACTGTTGTGGCGTAAATCATCCAGTTTGACCCAAGAGATGGAAAAAGAAAGTTTCTTAACCCGTTTTTTCAGAAACTTCAGGTTTTGGGGCTCTAACGAATGAGCTATTGGTCCGATCTAAATTTAACGCGTTAACAGCCTTAATGTCAAAGTGAAAGAGCCTGAACTTATAGAATAATGCCATTGACTTTCGCATAAGAAGGAAGGTTGTATTGATATATACCCAACCAAACCATTTTGATTTATTATAGTTCCTCAATACTAAGCTGCTTGAAGTTCCTGATCTTAAATATGTAGATCATGTGTGGTGTACACACGAAGCTTTTTTTTAATGAGAATTAATTAATTATTGACAACCTAGCTAGCATTCGTATAGTTCAGCGAGTTTTACTCTTACAGGACCACCAGATGTGTACATAAGCAATGCAAAGTCAAGAACATTGCATTGCAAATTGAGTAGAGAAAGTGAAACAGTACTAGCTAGGCAATGAAGATGGGTTCTAGTTGTGTTGCTGTGTTGCTCTTTGTTGTTATTTTTGGGGTTTTGGGGAGTTGTGAGGGAGGGAACCTGAAGAAAGGTTTAGGAAACCTGAAGAAAGGTTCAGGGAACCTGAAGAACGATTTAGGGAACCTGAAGATAGATTTCTACAAGAAAACTTGCCCGAATGTAGAAAAGATTGTCAAGATCCTCACCACAAAGCATGTCATTAGCAACCCTGTTTTGCCTGCCAAGCTCCTCAGGATGCAATTCCACGATTGCTTTCTCAGGGTACTTGCAACTAGTTCTCGCACATTACACATGCATAGACACGTTCCATACACTGCATAAATACTTGCATATAGTTGTTTTTACTAGATAATTAACGAGGCATTTGTTTTTCGCTTTTTCTTTCTTTTTTTTGTTACCGTATATAAGACTTTAACTGTATATAAATAGTTTTAATTTGAATCTATCAAAAAACTTGTGGTATATTTTACCTATATATTTCATTCCTTATTATACCAGCAATATTTTGTGCGTCTTGCAAGTATAAAAATATTCAATGCATCTTGTTTATGAGATTGCTCAATGCCTTGAGCTTCTTGTGGCATGCCATGCATTGCACCTATTTTGCTACTTTCAAGTGTAATTTGCTACTTTCGAGTGTACAGTACTGAGTTAACTTATAGTTCCTGAATTCAATAATGTTCTTTACTTAGTCATCTTTAGACCCAACTTGAAACTACTTATCTTTAAGTATAAGCCCATCCAGCTCTTGTTTGGATGTCAAAAACAAACAATCTGATAGAGTAGGTTCATCTGAAATAAAGGTACGTCAGACGTCAGGTCTAAAATTTTATCATAACAGAGCCAGTATAGTATGTTTGCATAAAACACCATATGTGATATCTTGGTATTACATCTCTAATTTCAATAATTTGGTTATTTGATATTGTCCAGGGTTGTGATGCATCTATATTGTTGAACTCTACCGCAAATAGCACAGCTGAGAAGGATTCACCTGTAAACACATTCGTAAGAGGTTTTGTTGAGATTGACAACATCAAGGCTGAGCTTGAGAAAACATGCCCAGGAGTTGTTTCATGTGCAGATATTCTCGCTTTGGCTACAAGAGACTCGGTTTCTCTTCAAGTTAGTGAAATCAATACAAGCACAAATATATATACATACCCTTTAGTTAATTGCTACATGCATTTTTAACATAATATACGTTTTACAGTTTCATAAGCCCTTATGGAAAGTACTTCTTGGTAGAAGAGATGGAACGGTGTCACTTGCATCAGAGGTCACAGCCAACATCCCTGCTCCAACCTTGAACTTCACCGGCCTCCAGCAAAACTTTGCTAACAAAGGAATGTCTGTCCGTGACTTGGTAGTATTATCCGGTACGTATTATGGCAATAGAAATTGTACCATTTATTTATTTTTAATGAAACTTTGAAAATATTGATGTATACTGATGAAATTGATTTTCTATATGTAGGTGGACATACCATTGGGACTGGTCATTGTTTCCTCATGAGCAACAGACTCTACAACTTCACAGGGAAAGGCGACACTGACCCTTTATTAGACCCAACCTATGCTGCCTTCTTAAGAACAAAATGCCCTAATAATGCTACGAACACTGTACCTATTGTAGAGATGGATCCTCGCAGTTCGCGCACATTTGACACCGATTACTACAAAATTCTAAAGCAAAACAAGGGTCTCTTCACATCTGATGCTGCACTTCTAACCAACCAGGACTCGACTACAATCATCAATGAGATGCTCAAGGCGAATAAATTTTTCAAGGAGTTCGGTGAATCCATGGAAAGGCTACTCAAAGTTGGAATCAAAACTAGGAGTCAGGGAGAGATTAGGAAAGTCTGTGGTGCCATCAACTCTTAGTTACATCTATTTATTATGTATTAAGTTGTGATTCTAAAAGTGGTGTATTCAGTGTTTTCATTTCTAGATATGGTTTAGTTATTGATGCAGGAACTGCATCGAGCCACCCACGCGCCGCCCAACTGTCACCCACGCGCCGCTCGCAGTGTATTTTTTTTCCTTGTATTTCTTGTATAAATACCACATCAATGTGGTTCTGTAAGCATCAACTTATCAATCAAAAATCTAAATATCTTCTCTTTGTGAGAAATTATCTCCTTCTCTGTGTGAGAAACTATCTTCATCTCTGTGTGAGATCGCAAGCTAGGGCGCGCATAGCAACCCGCTGCGTCAATTGGTATCAGAGCCTTCCTCTGATCCAGGCGAAGCTATCCCAACACCGTCAACACCACCACCGACGACCAAAATCCGCCATTCAATATCCCTGAACCCCAACCCCAAAAAAAAAAAAAAAAAAAAAAAAAAAAAAAAAAAAAAATCGATACCACACACCACCATACCCATCACCCATTCTCATTACCACCAACCAGTAAATTTCCATTACCAAAATCCGTCACAAAAAAAAAAAAAAAATTTCACCTCCAAATCCGCCACGCAAGCAAACTCGCCACCACCAAGGGCTCCATCGCCATCAGATCGCAACACCACCATCAGATCTACCATCAGATCGCCACACCACCACAGGCCCCTCGCCACCTTCGGCACCACCAAAGGTTCCATCGCCGCCACCACAGGCTCCCTCGCCGCCACCACTCAGATTCAAAAAAAAAAAAAAAAAAAAAAATAGAGGAGAATAGTTTGTAGAGTGGAGGAGAAGAGGAGAAGATTTGGAGTGGAAGGGAAGAATTTGTAAAGGAGAAGAAGAATCTCCAGGAAGGAGAAGAAGGGGAGAGGAAAGTTGAGTGAGTGAGTCGTTGAGTGATTAAGGTTGGGGCTCGTGAGCGCGTGAGAAAGGAGTGAAAAAGAGGAAGAAGAGGAGAAAGGGGGTTTGGGGCGCGTGAAAAAAAAAAAAAAAAAAAAAATTAGTTGTTGTTGAGTGGAAAGTAGGTGGGGACCCCGTTGGGGAGAGTGAAAAAGAAAGAGGAAGCATTTGCATTTGTTGGAGTAAGGAGAGAGACAAGACAGGTAGAGAGAAAAAAAAAAAAAAAAAAAAAAAACAGAGCACGTGAAAAAGGGAGAGAGAAAAGAAAGAGGAAGTATTTTTTTTGTTAGTATTTTTTTACGCAAATGTTAGTGCGAAAAAAAAAAAAAAATTGTAATTGTATTTTGTATTTTGTATTTTGTGTTTGCATTTTGTATTTTAATTGTACTTTGTATTTTGTGCTTGTATTTGTAAAAAAAAAAAAAAAAAAAAATGGAGTCCAGCCAGCAAAGTCCAGAAAAGAGATTTGCAACAAAGGAATTTGTGGAAGCAGTTGAAAGAAGGTTACCAAATTTAGAGGCAATGATCGAGAATTTGACTCAACTCATTGGCGGACGAAACAACAATCTCAGACAGCAGAGACGAGATGAACCCAATCGATGGAGAGAACCCAAGAATCACCGTGATAATTTCAGGCTCAGAAATGAGTTTGCTCTAGAACAGGTTACAAGTAGTGATGAAGTGCCAACCACTCCCAGGCCCGACCAAGGAAGACGACAGGACAACTATCGTATGAAGATCGAAATTCCATATTTCGATGGCCTGTTCATAATTGAAGAATTTCTTGATTGGCTAGTTGAAGTGGAGAAATTCTTTGACTATTGGAAGACTGAAGAATACATGAAGGTCAAGTTGGTAGCCTATCGACTTAAAGGAGGAGCGTTATCTTGGTGGGACCAATTACAAACCACACGCATTCGACAAGGGAAGAACAAAGTCCAAACTTGGAGGCGTATGAAGCAATTAATGAAGGAGCACTTTCTACCTTCAGATTACAAGCAAACACTCTTTAGTCGCTATCAGCATTGTCGGCAAGCATACCGGACTGTGTCGGAGTATGTTACCGAATTTCACAAGCTTGCTGCTCATGTGGACATTCGGGAATCTGAAAGCCAAAAAATCTCCAGATTTGTCGATGGACTTCGTGCCCACATACAAGACGAGGTCTTCAAACAGTCACACAGCACACTTTCCAGTGCCATTCAACTTGCCTTGAAGATTGAAACACAGTTTGGTAAAAGGGGATTACGCAATCCAGTATCGTATCCAGTGTCATCCCAATTTTCAGCACCTCAAAGACCTGATCTAAGCAAAGGGAAGGCAGTGGTGAGACCACAAGATGAGGCACCTAAGCCTAACCAGCCTCAAAAACAGCCTATGGCACCACCGCAAAGGGAGGAAGCAAATAAGCCCAATTCCAACAACCCTTATGCCGTTCCAAGAGGCCACAAATGTTACCGTTGCGGGCAAACAGGGCATTTTTCTAATCAATGTCGCCAGAACAAATCGGTCAATCTAGCCACTCATGATGATGGCATTGATGGAGACAAAGATTATCCAGAGGACGAGTCCGAGGAGGAAGCGGAACCAGGAGAAATCACTTATGAAGATGAGGGTGTTCCCTTAGTAATAGGGCGACTAATGTATACCCCAAAGAAAGATGAGGACATCCAAAGAAAGGCGACTATGGTGGGCAAACTACAGCTGCCAACTCAGCCTCATCCATTTCCGTACCGTATTGGGTGGATCAAAGATGTTAGTGAGACAAGAGTAGCAGAGCATTGTCGCATACCTTTCTCTATCGGCAAGTACCCAGATGAGGTATTGTGCGATATTGTCGATATGGATGCATGTCATATGCTACTTGGTCGACCATGGCAGTTCGACTTGAAAATGCTGCATGATGGTAGAGGAAATACCTACACATTCTACAAGGACTGTGTGAAGATTATTCTCGCCCCAATGAGACCGCTAGACAATCCGACATGTTCGAAGGCCAAGACCAATCTCCTTTTAGTACCGAAAGAGACTACTACTTCGCAAAGCATGCCAGAACCAGTTCAACCTCTACTAACGGAGTTCAGTGATATCGTTCCCGACGAACTACCTGCTGGACTTCCACCTGATGGAATCAAGGTTGAACAAGAAAATGTGAAAGCTATCCGGGAATGGCTAACACCGAGAACCATTATAGAAGCTCGAAGTTTCCATGGATTAGCGACATTTTACCGGAGGTTCATGAAGACTTTCAATACTATCGCCGCACCTCTCACGGATTGTTTAAAGCAGAAACAATTCGCTTGGACAGATCAAGCAGAACAAGGCTTTGCAGTTTTAAAGGAAAAATTGACAAATGCACCAGTTCTTGCACTTCCCGACTTCGAGAAGATGTTCAAAGTCGATTGTGATGTTTCAGGAGTAGGAGTTGAACCTGTTCTATCCCAGGAGATGAAACCGATCGCTTTTTTTTGTGAAAGGCTCAGCGACCCAAGAAAGAAATGGTCAACATATGATCAAGAGTTGTATGCGGTCGTTCGCACATTGCAGCAATGGGAGTCATACCTAGTGCAGAAGGAATTCATTCTCAACACGGATCATCAGGCTCTTAAGTATCTCAACAACTCTTCCAAAGCAAATCGGATGCATGCACGTTGGATTGGCTACATCCAAAGGTTCACTTTTTCACTCAGGCACAAGTCAGGACAGTTGAACAAAGTCGCTGATGCATTGAGTCGCCGAGTCATGTTGCTGACATATGTTCGAGGTGAACACCAAACACATGATGGTTTTCTATTCTTTGAAAATCGTCTATGTATTCCCCGAGGGTCCCTTAGGGAGCACATCATTCAAGAGCTACACAGTGGAGGATTCAGCGGACACATGGGACGAGATAAGACCATTTCACTGGTGGAAGCTCGATACTACTGGCCGCAATTCAGGCGTGACGTGGAAAAGTTTGTCAAACGATGCTATACTTGTCAGACTGGCAAAGGACAAGCTCAAAATACTGGACTCTATACGCCACTTCCAATTCCTGATGCCCCTTGGGAAGATCTATCAATGGGACTTCATCCTGGGATTGCCAAGTACACAAAGAGGTTCAGATTCTATCTTTGTTGTGATTGATCGTTTTTCTAAAAAGGCCCATTTTATTCCATGCAAGAAGACTTCAGACGCTACCCATATTGCTCAATTGTTCTTTCGAGAAGTCGTTCGTCTACATGGGTTACCAAAGACCATCGTTTCTGATCGGGATAGCAAATTTCTCAGCCATTTTTGGCGTACCTTGTGGAGAAGACATGACACATCATTACAGTATAGCAGCACGTGTCATCCACAAACTGATGGGCAGACAGAAATTACAAATCGTACCTTGGGCAATCTGTTGCGTTGCTTGATTAAGGAAAATCCAAGGCAATGGAAAAATGTGTTACCACAAGCTGAATTCGCCTACAACAACGTGCCAAATCGTTCAAGTGGTAAATCTCCTTTTGAAGTCGTTTACATTAGGCCCCCGTTACATACTCTAGACTTGGTTCCTTTACCGAAGCTTCCAGGAATGAGCGTCACTGCTGACCATATGATTGAAAGGGTAACCAACCTTCATGGCGAAGTCAACAACTGGGCCACCTCCATTGCCTTATTCCAACTCGAGGACGAGTTGTGTTCTAGAGGGGGAGAACTGATGCAGGAACTGCATCGAGCCACCCACGCGCCGCTCAACTGCATCGAGCCACCCACGCGCCGCCCAACTGTCACCCACGCGCCGCTCGCAGTGTATTTTTTTTCCTTGTATTTCTTGTATAAATACCACATCAATGTGGTTCTGTAAGCATCAACTTATCAATCAAAAATCTAAATATCTTCTCTTTGTGAGAAATTATCTCCTTCTCTGTGTGAGAAACTATCTTCATCTCTGTGTGAGATCGCAAGCTAGGGCGCGCCTAGCAACCCGCTGCGTCAGTTATGAGGAATAATGGTTTGGGTGTTGTTAGATGGATCTCAAATTGGTTTCAATTTGGAAATGTAATGTAGATTTAAATAGTCATAATTATCAATTATTTCTATTTGGATATAAATGAGAAGAAAAAAAAATCCGACTCATAATTGTTTTTCTTCATGATACAAAGTTGAACCATTTGTATAGGGTGCATAAGCTCCTACTTCATATATACGGATTTCATGTGACTTCGTAGCTTAGCCAACCATATATTTCAAGCATCCCTAATTTTTTTTAGTGAAAAGATGTGTGGCACTTCATCAAATCTCTACACGATCCAGACTCCACAAGATATCATCAAATTTAAGGATGTACAAAGATTAATCATGGATGAATGGGTTTTTCTTGCAAAATAGAAGCCATTCCTTTTCCAAAAAATCAAAACTAGACTAGGAGGCATAAACAAAAACCAAGATTGTCTTTTCTCGAGTTCTGCCTGATCATTAAATGAATTAAAAAAAAAAAAAAAAAAAAAAAAAAGCTCAAGCCTGATCATGAGAACACTCTTGTGCATGAATCCGTAGCACTTTTCGCGCCCATGATGAATAGCACTGGTATCATAAGCCATGGACAACCAAAAACAATATGAGCCACATCCATGCCTACAACACTATAGAATTTCAGCCCGGGTACTCACCAAATATATAAAGGAACGCAATTTTGTGAGGTTTTTTTCTTCTTTTCAGAATCTGCATTGTTAACAATCCAATCAGTGTCATAAGGAGCAAGGCGAGGAGTAATTGGCAGGTTGATGATTTTGCTAAACTAAGCAGTGGAAACAAAAGTAAACAACCACTTACAATTAGTAAATCACAGATTTTACCTTGCAGTGCAACGGGTGCGAAAAATAGCATGCTTTTGAGATGTTTATCCAAGTTGCAACTTTTTTTTTAAATGTAAGCAGGGTTTTAAGGACCCCTTAATCGTTTTAAGCTTTATTAATGAAAAAAGTGAAAATAGAAACATTTTCAGATACAATCTCTCGAGAAGGTAAGTCTTGCCCTAACGACTCAAAATGAAGAAGGATGCTCTATACTGACAATTACACTCATTTGGAAGGGGGAGGCATTACCCTTTTCTTTGTTGTGAAGTATACTCGATGTACTTCTTGTTCTTTTTCCTATGTTTAGTGATTTCCAAGGGCTTGGTATGTAAATTTTTTTTTTGAAAGAAGAATGTGTCACCAGTGAGTATAGAATCCAAGACGTGGGGTTAAACCACCACAGCCTTAACCAACTAGCGCTGATATGTAATTTTCATAAGCTAAAGCACAGAGTTTCTGTTATTTTCTTCTTCAATATAATGATCTTTATCGGGGTCATCATTTTCATATTCTACTATAGTTTCTTTTGTCACTTCTTGAATCTATGATTCTTCAATTTCAGGGCCATCATACTCACGAGGATCAGCGATGTCAGCTCGACATGAGTTAGGATGCTCATCTTGTTGCTCGACTTCAAAAGAATTTAAATCATCACTCTGGATTGTGCCTTGTTAAGCTATTTCTTGCTCCTTAGATTGATCATCGACTTCCTGGCTATTGATCACATCCTCTTGTTCAACATGATGTCTCTGTTCAACTTTATTGAAGTTAACTTGCCGTGTGAACTTGTTATTCTGCCATGTGGCCTCATTGTATCGAGTGCTGAATCCTTCCACTATTGTTTGCTTTCTTTGAATTTCCAATGAAGCAAGGTGAGAGAAAGAGAGTTGTTTTGCATGTTTATTGTAATATGCGCACCCAGCGTATTTGAAATATACACGTGTATGTGTAATGCAATGATGCAGGGAGTTGTGTCGGACACGGATACGATATGACGACTTGGTAATTTTTTAAAAAATAGGACTTGACGACACAGTCAAACTTATTTTTTAAATATTTTTTTTGTAACTCATATAAACATAAATCATAAATAATACTATTAAACAATTTAAACATATCAATAAAACATTCAAATTTATTCATTCAAAATTACAAATGCATCATAAAGTCAATCTCAAGTCATATTTATAAAATAAAGCATAAGCAACATAATTTCGTTAATTTGATAATGTAAAATGTAAATTGATAATTTCATAAAACTCACCAACGAGGCAACTACATCTCTTCTTCTTCATTAACTGACGGATCATTTATCACATTTTCTTCAGATACTTGGCCTAAAAGAAACATTAAGAGAAAATACATCACATCACTGAATAACAAAAATTGAAAATACTCAAAATAGACATTTACTACAAAGCACAAACTTGTTAAATTAGCTAACCCTTGGAAGTGAATATTTCAAAATTTTGCACCACATGGTCATCATCTAGGTAGTCCAAAACAAGAGCAATACAATATACACATTTGAAAGAGATCAGGGTCTAGCTACCAACTCCAGTTTTCAACGGAAGTCCTAGATGCAACATTCAACCCAACTTGGCTAACTTGCTGCCTGAAGTGAACTTCCTAGAGTGAAGTGTTGTGGAAACTTTGAACTCTACCAATGGGGATAGATGGTGGTGATGAAACAGAATTCGACAGAAGAAAAAAAAATGCACACTTGGACAGAAGGTGAACACTGAGAGCGGAAAAAAAAAACAAAAAACAAAAACAAAACAAAACAGAAGGTACCTGAGGACGATATCCTTCCGTCGATCGATCTCTTAGTCGATCCCTCTCCCTCTATCAATCGATCTCTCAGCCGATCTCTCTATGTCGATCCCTCTCCCACTGTTGATCGATCTCTCTCTCTGTCGATACCTCTCCCTCTATCGATCGATAAGCCTTCTTCTCTGCAATTTTGTTTTTTTAGGGTTTGCTTTGAATCGAATCAAAGAGGAGCTAAGCTGAGGATTGTATAATCCTGTGTCTGGACCGTGTCCGGGCCGTGTCGATGTCTGTCAACGAATTTTGACCGTTGACCATGTGTCAAATATGTGTCGGACGTGTGTCCGTGTCCGACACGTATTTGACACGCGATACGAGAATTTTCCGAAGAGTCGGTGCATTAGAGATGTAATGTCATTGACGTTCTATAGTTCTCTCCAAATGTATTTGTTTGATCTTACTAGTAAAGTTGTTATTTGTCGTAGATGTAGACGAGTTTGCCGAACCACGTAAATTATTTGTCTCCAGTATTGTTAGCATTTGTTTTATGACTTTGCATTTCGACATTTGTAACGTTTTAGCGCATAACAGAGTTGCACCTGCTGATGCTATTTGTTTGTGCTCCTTTCTTCAAATAGCATTAATCTCAGTTTGTACCATACTTCCTGGAGTATTTCCACAATGCATTAATCCCAAGCTGCAACCTTGTTTATTGCTTCAAGAATCTTAGCTTCAAACATGGTTTGTCTGTGAACTTCAATTGCATTAAAAGGAGAAACAGGAACAAGAAAACCTTTAAACCCTTTGTACAAAGAATTTACAGATCGTGTGCTAATCTAGCCAATACGAAACTAACTAATCGTCTTGAATAGTTTTTTAAATATTTTTCGACCACGATTAGTGGCACTATTATACCTTAAAACAAAAAGGGCATTTGTTTTTTGTTCTGATTGGAGCCCGAAGTCTTAATAAGAAGTAGAACGAGGGTGTTTGTGTTTACTTCTAATTAGAAGTTGAACATCTAATTGGAGTAAGCATCATGGGGGCGATAACATAGCACTAAGTACTTAATGAAAACTATTCCATAACCTCGCAATAAATTTGTAATGACGGGTGTTATCTCTCTTTTCAACCGGTCATCCCCTCTTCTCCATCTCCTCTCTATCACGAGAGAAATATTGTCACCACCACCAACACCACTCTCCCCTCCCCTCCTCCTCCTCCATGTTATTTGTCTTTCTTCAGTTGTTGGAGATTTATAAGGAACATAGAGTGATGGTTTCTGGTGGTGGTGGTAGAAAGGGATCTCAATGGTGTTTGGAGGAGAGAAAACATGTAAAGAAAGAGGTTAATGTTTGTAGTTTGTGAAGAGTGATGGGAATTGTGGTGTTGAGCAAAAACATCAAACAACTTTATGTCAGCACCTAAAAACAAACATCTTTTAATTTTGTAACTTTTAATCAGCATAAGCAAAACTAACAACTCATTTACAAACATGTTTAGAAGTTAGAACATCCAACTCAGTAGCTTTTAAACACTTAGACAAATACAAATGCACCAAAGTCAATGACAGCACTTAACAAAAACAAATGCCATCAAAGTCAATGAATTGAGTCCAATTATCTGTCACAACTGTGTTGGGTTAAAGTATAATACATGTTGGTGATCATGGTCATTTTCTCCCTTACAGACATGGAATGCATATGTATGTCAACTGTATGGTTGTGAATTGATGGAATCCGATGGGTTATAAAATCCTGTCACACCTCAAACCAATAAGTTCTTACCCTGTTCATATAGGGTGAGACCTGGCGAAAATTCGTTTTTCAGAAACTTCATGTTTTGGTGCTCCTACCGAATGAGCTAAAAGTTGACGGTAATCCTAATTAAGTAGTAGTACTGATATGAACCTGAGTAATTCTGTAACTGGGTTTGGAATCTGACGAGATCCCAGACCATGGGATCCAAGCTTCTACCCCCAATTAACGCGTTGACAGCCCTAATGTCATGTTGCACATGACAGAGTTCTTCTCAATGATAAACCCTGAGGTCATAGAATAATGACATTGACTTTCACAAAGGATTTTGATTATGCTCTTGTTTATTTTTCTAATACGTGGCCAAACCAGTGAAGCAAAAACAAAGATAAGCCTTGCTGATTTGATTTATTTTAGTTCCTTGGTACTAAGTTGGTTAGAGTGTCTGCTCTGTTAAATGTATTAAAAACCACATCATGGTGTACACATGAAGCTTATTTTTTATAATGAGAATTGATTAATTCTTGACAACCTAGCTAAACTCTACAAATTTGCCATCAATAGGACCACCAAATGTGTATATAAGCAATGCCAAGTTGAGTAGATTGTATCATTGTGTAGACAAGAAAGTGAGATAGAACTAGCTAATAAAGCAATGAAGATGAGTTCCAATTCTGTTGCTTTCTTGCTCCTTGTAGTTATTTTGGGAGTTTTGGGCAGTTGTGAGGGAGGGAACCTGAAGAAGCATTTCTACAGGAAAACTTGCCGAGATGTAGAAACGATTGTCAAGACTGTCATTACGAAGCATGTTATTAGCAACCCTGATTTGCCTGCCAAGCTCCTCAGGATGCAATTCCACGATTGCTTTCTCAGGGTACTTAAAACAGTTTCTCACACTTTACTATTCTTCCTATATTTCAGTATTTATTATATTGAGGATGTTGTGCGTCTTGTCAGCAAAAAATATTTCAGTGCATGTTAAAATGTGTTTGAGAATGCTCACCATGTCCAGCCCAATGCCTTCGAGATATGGTGGCGGAATGCTATGCATTTCACCTTTACATCTAGGGCCTGTCTGCTGTTTTCGAGTTTTCAGTCTTGAGTTAACTAATACTCCTAACTTCAATAATACAGGGTTGTGATGCATCTATATTATTGAACTCTACTGCAACCAGCACAGCTGAGAAGGATTCACCAGTAAATGCATTCATAGAAGGTTTTATCGAGATTGAAGACATCAAGGCTCAGCTAGAAAAAAATGCCCAGGAGTTGTTTCATGCGCAGATATCATCACTTTGGCTACTAGAGATGCAGTTTCTCTTCAAGTTAGTTAAATTAATACACGCACAATATAAAACCTTAAATTTATCGGTACATGCATTTAACGTGATATATTTTCGCAGTTTAACAAGCCCTTATGGGAAGTACTTCTCGGTAGAAGAGATGGAACCGTGTCGCTTGCATCAGAGGTCACAGCCAATATTCCTGCCCCAACCTTGAACTTCACTGGCCTCAAGCAAAACTTTGCCAGCAAGGGAATGACTGTCCAAGACTTGGTAGTATTAACTGGTACGTATCAAGGCCATAAAATTTCATCATTTGTTTTTTTTTTATCAATGAAATCGTGAAGTTATTGATGTACATGACGAAATTGCTTTTGTATATGTAGGTGGACATACCATTGGGATTGGGCACTGTTTTCTCATAAACGACAGACTCTACAACTTCACAGGGATAGGCGACGCTGACCCTTCACTAGACCCAACCTATGCTGCCTTCTTAAGAACAAAATGCCCTAATAATGCGACAGACACTGGACCTGTAGTAGATATGGATCCTCAGAGCAGACGCACATTTGACACCAATTACTTTACAATCCTAAAGCAAAATAAGAGTATGTTCACATCTGATGCTGCACTTCTAACCCACAAGGGCTCTAGAAATATTGTCGATGAGATGCTCAAGGGGAATAAATTTTTAACTGAGTTCGGTCAATCTATGAAAAGGCTGCTTAAGGTTGGAATTAAAACTGGGAGTCAGGGAGAGATTAGGAAGGTCTGTGCTCTTGTTAACTAAATCTATTTTAATTATGTAAACAAGTATGATTTCGAACTTGTGTATTAGCTGTTTTCATTTCTGGTTGTAATTTTTGTTGTGAGGAATAATGGTTTGGGGCGTAATTTAGATGGATCTTTATTGAGATCTCAAGTTTGTTTCAAGTGGGAAATGTAATGTGGGTTTGGATTGTTAATTATCCACTATTTGTTATTCAGAAATGATTTTTATTTCATATATGAGAAATTCTTGTGACTTTGTATTTGAGTATTCTGAGTAAAAACTAATGCATGGCATGGCACACACCAATCCAGACTCCACAAACATATCATCAAATTTTTAGGATATACAAAGATTAATGATTGGATATTCGGCAAAATATAAGCCAATTGTTTTTCAAGAAATTCATAACTACATTAAGAGGCATAAACAAACACCTAAATAATCCAATATTGAAATGCACAATTGACATATAATTAAAACAACCTTCTAATTTGAAAAATCCATAAAACTAAAACATACTACATCCTTGTGCATGAGAACATAGCAATTTCTGTGTCCATAATGAATAGCGCCTGTATCAATGAGCCATGGGCAACCAAGAACAATTTGAGCCACGTCCATGTCCACAACAACACATAAAACTTCAGCACGGAAAAGACCACCACCACCGATTCAGAAAAGATCTTCGACAAAAAAAAAAAACGACATTGTAACGTAACATGTTTTATAGAATTATCAACTATCCAACCAGCATCATAAGG
This sequence comes from Berberis thunbergii, assembly GCA_003290165.1. NCBI lineage: Eukaryota > Viridiplantae > Streptophyta > Magnoliopsida > Ranunculales > Berberidaceae > Berberis > Berberis thunbergii. The sequence continues at coordinate 16,144 of QNQO01000248.1, forward strand.
TGCAAGATGAGGAATGACCGGCAGGTTGAGTTCTCTAACCATGGCAGTGGACAAAAAAATCTCAACACAACCACCTACAATTGCTAAGTTATAAGTCTATCAATCTTGCACATTGCAACCGGTACAAAATATATAGCGTCAAATTCAGCATCAACGTCCTTGGTAGCATGGGAAGGTTGGTTGGAGTTGGTGGTAAGGGGTGAAAGGTTGTTGTTTTTGGAGTATGTGAACTGGTGGTTTGATTGGCTGAAAGAGGTTTTTGTTGAGTTTGCTCTTTCAAAGCCTTCTTAATCACGGCATGAAGAGTCCTAATTATCTATAACAGGCATTATTGAAAAGATTTTTGGGCAAGAGAATCAACAGGGATAGTGAAGCATCCGGCAGAAATTAGCAGTTATTTTATATCAGGATGTGTTTGATACGTACCTATGACAAAAAAAAAAAAAAAAACTTGGCTCGGTACTATATTTTCTTATGAACAAGAGACCGGATCTCTATACCATAGTGACGCAGATGATCCGGAGTCTTTGATATTTGTTCCTCAATCATCAAAAACTAGTTCATGAGTGTAACATAAGATCTAAGGCACGTACTATGCCCTTGTTAGTTAAAATATGCCCTTGTTAGATAAAATAAAGAGCCTTTAGAATTGATTGAAATCGAAGTTGGTATTAAAAAGTTTTCTCTTCTTTCCTAACTCTAGGAATCTATAGATCTTATGATCGAACTTAACCCTGCATCAGGTGCAACAACAAGACTATAAGAAACATAGGAGACATGCAGAAACAAGGTGTTATATTCAATTCGATCTCATCTGCTTCTAAGAATGTGAATGTGTCTAATTATTGTCTTGAAAATGCATGTACATGCAGTTCCTTGTTATTAATTAGTCTCACATGTTCTAATTATATCAACCCTATATATTTTAAGACTTGCATATTGCCTGTTCTTTGATTTTAATCGCCAGACCTGATGTGGTGTTTGTGTTTGTTTTTGTCTCTTAAACTAGTCGCGGGATGTCAAATTTATTTGAAAAGAACATTATATTATGCAAAACTTGAGTCCTCTAATTAATTAGATTAAGGCCAGACATCAAGAACTTGGATGGTTCTGATATGAGTTACTGGTCTATTAAATCAATGGTTTGTCGTAAAATGTCTCACAATATGTAAGTATACTATTAGCTTAGGATACAGTGAATTAGATTATGTTGGACGGTGAGTATTTGGGTAAGAAAGATTCCTAAGAGGAGTGAGTAAAATAGAGGAGAGGCTCTTGAACTCAATTTACTTGTTTGCCTTGAAGCAAATGGGTTTACATCAACCTTATTTATAGGGATCTTGGATGATTCTAGAATCTAATGTTCTACATATCTTAGATATTTCTAGAGAACTACCTACCTAAGATAAATCTAGACTTCAAAGAGAATTTTAGATAATGATTTTTCTAGAACCTCTCTAGAAAAATCTACCTCCAGAGTATATTCTACTTCTTAGACTTTCTAACCTATTGGGCTCAGCCCAAACCAACATACAACTAAATAATGAAACCCAATATCTTTGGCGAAATCAAGTTTACACATCAACACTCCCCCTTAAACTTGATTTTCTAACTCCCAGTAGACTTCTCATCTTGTAGAAATCTTCATATTTGAGGGGCTTGGTGAATATGTCTGCAACTTGATCACGAGTTTTCACGTACTTCAATTGCACATCCTTCTTTGCTATGCAATCTCTGATGTAGTGATATCGTGTCTCAATGTGTTTGCTTTTATCATGAAATATCGGATTCTTCCCCAAGGCAATCGCGAACTTGTTGTCGACATATATCTTCGTCGCTCCTTGATGTATTTTGAGTTCCTTCATCAAATTTCTAAGCCAGATTGCGTGACATACACATGATGTAGCCGAAACATATTCCGCTTCACATGTAGAAAGTGCAACAATCGGTCGCTTTTTGAGCTCTAGGTGAATGATGTGTCTCCCATTAAAAATGCAAATCCACTGGTACTCTTTCGATAATCCACATCACCAGCCCAGACACTATCACTATATCCAACTAACTCAAAGTTGTTAGATGGTGAATAACATAATCCAGCGTACTTTGATATAGCGAAGGATTCTTCTGGTGGTCTTCAAGTGAGTGGTGGTTGGAGCTTCCATGTAGCGACTTACCAGTCCGACTCCAAAGAGTATGTCCGGCCTTGTACATGTTAGGTACCGCAAGCTTCCTACTAAGCTTTTAAAATATGTAGGATCAACATTTTTTTTCCTTTTTCATGCTTTGATAATTTTACTCCACATTCCACGGGTGTGCTTATGGGCTTGCAAGTGTCCATCCTAAATTTCTTAAGTACTTGTCTAGCATACCCTTCTTAGGAAATTAAAATTCATCCTTCTGTTTGTTTTACCTCTATGCCAAGGTAGTAGGACATGAGCTCGACATTCGTCATTTCAAATTTCTTGGCCATTGCTTTTCTGAAATCATCAAGCAAGCCTTGGTTTCTCCCGGTAAAAATCAGGTCATCCACGTAAAGGCACACGATCAAAATATCTTCTCTTTTGATCTTTATATAGAGGGCATGCTCGTAGGGACACTTTGTGAAGCCATTATCTTGGAAGTACTTGTCGATCCGACTGTTCCATGCACTTGGTGCTTGTTTTAACCTGTACAAAGCTTTCTTCAGCTTCAAGACTGTATCTTCATGTCCCTGCACTTCAAAACCCGAAGGTTGCTTGATGAAGACTTTGTCTTCGAGTACCCCATATAAGAATGCAGACTTTACATCCATTCGGTGTATTTTCCACTTATTTTGAGCTGCCAGAGAAATGATTAGTCTAATAGTTTCTAATTGGGCTACTGGAGCAAATACCTCATCATAGTCAATTCCAGCCATTTGACTATGGCCTTTCGCTACTAGTTTTGCCTTGTATCTTTCAATTTCTCCATTAGCATTCTTTTTTGCCTTATACACCCATTTGGTGCCTATCGCCTTTTGTCCTTTGGAAAGTGAAATGAGTTCCCATGTGTTGTTCTTCTCGATGGCCTTGATTTCTTCATCCATCGCATCTCTCCACTTCTTATCGTGTACAGCTTCTTGAAAATTGACTGGTTCACAATCAACAAGGAGACAAAATAGAGTAAGATTATCTTGTCGTGTAGTTACCTCATATAGATCTTGAAGACTTCGTGTACGTGACACATCTCTTTCACTTTGACTTCCACTTGAAACCGTCAAGGGTGATGTGTCTCCATGAGTTGTTGATGTTGGCGAGGTAGATGGAGTCGTGGGCTCTTGTTGATCTCTTGGTCGATCCATTAGCGTCTTCTCATTTTTCAACTTCGGAAAGAAATTGAAGTCTTATGTATCGGATTCAAAATCCCATTGCCCTTCTTCGTCGAACACCACGTCTCGGCTAATCACAATCCTCTTATTGGTCTGATTGTACAACTTGTAACCTTTTGAGTTGGAGTCATAGCCGACAAAGATGAAACTCTTACTTTTGTCGTCAAGTTTGGTTATTCTCTCTTCTGGTACATGAACATTATGCTTCCGAAGACCCTTATGTGGGAGATACCAGGCTTTCTTCCACTCCATGCTTCTTGTGGAGTCTTTCCCCACACACTTCTTGTTGGCGAACGGTTGGACAGGTAGACTGCACAAGCCACTGCTTCTGCCCAAAACTCCTTGGGTAATTTCTTGTTTTTTAGCATGATTCGTGCCATATCAAGGATGGTTTTGTTCTTTCTTTCTGCAACACCGTTTTGTTGTGGGGATCTTGGAACAGTTAGAGGACGTCGAATACCGTTTGCTTCACAGAACTCCAGGAACTCCTTGGATGTGTATTCTCCTCCTCGGTCAGATCTCAAGGCTTTAGTCTCCCATCTACTTTCTTTCTCTACTGTGGCTTTGAACTTCTTGAAGGCTTCAAAGACTTCTGATTTCTGTTTCAAAAAATACACCCAGGTTTCCTTGAAACATCATCAATAAAGAGAAGGAAGTAATTGCTTTTACCAAGGGAACTTGGCTTGATTGGTCCACAAACATTTGTATGTATCAACTCCAGTAGTTTCTTGGCTCTCGAATTTGACTCTTTTGGAAAGCTCTTTCTGAATTGCTTCCCGAGTAAACATCCTTCACATAATTGTTCAGGGTGATTGATGCATGGTGAGCCCCTCACCATCTTCTTCTTGGATAGTAGCTCCAATCCTCCAAAGTTGAGGTGCCCAAATCAAAGATGCCATAGCCATGATGCATCTTTGTAGCAAGCTTTCAGACATTTCGCGACATCGTTTTGTATGTTGATCAAGAACATTTTATTCTTTGACATTGGCACTTTAGCAATTAAGTTATTCTTATCATCTCTTATTGAAAGGTTATATTCCTTCATACGAATGTCATAACCTTTCTCTAAGAGGTTTCCTAAGCTCAAGATATTACTTTTCATATTGGGAACATCGCAGACATTAGAGATAAATTGATGTGTACCATCTTTCAAACGGATAAGGATGGTTTCATTGCTGCTTTGGAATCATCTCCAAACAAGACATTTCCACTCACCGATTCGTCTAGTTCGACGAATATATCTCTCCTTCCACACATGTGATTGCTTGCACCAGTGTCAAGATACCAAGTATTTGCTTGGCCACCATTATTCTTTTTCCCAACCAGAAGAAGTGTTTCTTTCGCATCGGTATTCTCTTCAACTCTGTTCTTGGGAGCTCTACATTCAGATGCTTAATGTCCAAAATTTTGACAATTATAACATTGAACTTGATATTTATCATACCTCGAGTTCAAATGGCCTTTTCCACGTCCTCTTGTTGAACTTTATCTTTTCTCGTAATTGTCGTAATTCCAACCTCCTCCACGACTGCATCCTCCGCCTCGTCCTTGACCTCGGCCTCTGCCTCTGCCTCGGCCATGTTGGTTTCTCTCGTAGCCTTGGATTTCATCCTTCTCCCTGAGTTGCATCTTGAGGAGTTGTTCAGTGATCCCTTGCCTCTTCTTTTGCTTCTCTTCGTAAGCTTGCAACGATCCTTGGAGTTGCTCGATTGTCATTGTTTCCAAATCTTTTGTTTCTTCAATCGTTACAACAATGTGCTCAAATTTGGGATCCAACGAGCGGAGTATTTTCTCCATTATCCTTGGATCTTCCAACTTTTCACTGTTCCTTTTCAATTGATTAGAAACGGCTAAAGTTCTAGAAAAATAATCAGAGATCGATTCGGATGCTTTCATATGTAAAGATTCAAACTCACCTCTTAGTGTTTGGAGACGAACCTTCTTCACTTGTTCAGATCCTTTGCAAGAGATTTGTAGCTTCTCCCATGCTTGCTTAGCGAAACTTGCACTTGAAATCTTCTCAAATCCGTCATCATCTAATGCTTGATAAATGAGGTAGAGAGCTTTCTTGTCTCTCTTTCGCAAGTCTTTCAAACTCTCCTTTTGGGCTACGCTTAACGTAGCTTCATTTTCTGGCTCACTAAAGTCTTTTTCTACCACTTCCCACACGTCATGCGCACCCAAAAGTGCCTTCATCTTGATACTCCAATTGTCGTAATTGATGTTGTTGAGTGATGGGACTTGGAATGATGTTATACCATTTGCCATGGCTCTGATACCAAACTGTTGGACAGTGAGTATTTGAGTAAGAAAAATTTCTAAGAGGAGAGAGTAAAGTAGAGAAAAGGCTCTTGAACTCAATTTACTTGTTTGGCTTGGAGCAAACGGCTTTACATCAACCTTATTTATAGGGATCTTGGATGACTCTAGAATCTAATGTTCTACATATCTTAGATATATCTAGAGAACTACATACCTAAGATAAATCTAGACTTCAAAGAGAATTCTAAAGAATGATTTTTCTATAACCTCCTTAGAAAAATCTACCTCTAGAGTATTCTACTTCTTGGACTCTCTAACCTATTGGGCTCACCTAAACCAACATACAACTAAATAATGAAGCCCAACATCTTGAGCCAAATCAAGTTTACACACACTACAAAAAAAAAAAGCTTCAATAGCTACAGATACTAGCAACGGTATTTTGATACCGTCGCTAATGTTTTTGATAGCTAACTCAACCCATAATCATAAAAAACCGTCGCTAATTATTTTGAGACTGCAAAAAACCGTCACTAATTATTTTATTAGCTACGATTTCTTAGCCGTCACTAAGTTTTACAAAGAAAAGTTGGTAGCTACGGTTTTTGCCGTCCCTAATAGATTTTTTTTTAAACTTAGCTACAGCACATAAACCGTAGCTAAGTTTTACAAATAAAAATCATTAGCTACGGTATCGTAGCCGTCGCTAAGTTTTACAAATAAAAATCATTAGCTACGGCAAAAAACCGTCCCTAATTGATTTTTTTGAAAAAAAAAATTATACACAAACATTTAGCTACGGCAAAAAATCGTCGCTAATTATTTTATTAGCTACGATATTGTAGTCGTCGCTAAGTTTTACAAAGATTTTTTTATTAGCTACGGCAAAAATCGTCCCTAATTGATTTTTTTTAATTATACACAAACATTTAGCTACGGCAAAAAACCGTTGCTAATTATTTTATTAGTTACAATATCGTAGCCGTCGCTAAGTTTTACAAAGAATTTTTATTAGCTACAGCAAATAACCATCCCTTGATTTTTTTTTTTTTAATTATACACAAACATTTAGCTACGGCAAAAAACCGTCATTAATTATTTTATTAGCTACGGTATCGTAGCCGTCGCTAAGTTTTACAAAGATTTTTTATTAGCTACGGCAAAAAATCGTCCCTAATTGATTTTGTGAAAAAAAAAATTATACACAAAAACATTTAGCCACGGCAAAAAACCGTCGCTAATTATTTTATTAGCTACGGTATCGTAGTCGCTAAGTTTTACAAAGATTTTTTTATTAGCTACGGCAAAAAATCATCCCTAACTGATTTTTATTTTTTTTAAAATTTATACACAAAAATAAAACCTCATCTCAACTGTCAATAACACCCAAAAACTTTAGCTCAATCCAACGCACTAAATTAAACCACATCACCGATCCGCGTGAAATCAACTCAACCAATCCCCTTCAATTACCTCTCTTTCTATATAAATTGTCTCTCGACCAATCCCCTTCAATTTTCTCTCTCTACTCTCTCTGTTTCTAAAACCTTCAATCCTCATAAATTTTCTCTCAACCAATCCTTCAATGGCACCCAAAGCAGAGAAGAAGCCCGCAGAGAAGAAACCCACAGAGGAGAAGCTCTCACTCGACACCCATCCTGGCCGCCTCCCTCTACCCTCCCTGCCTTTCCCTAGCTGCAAGAGATCTCAGAGATCAGAGATTTGAAATCTCAAAGATCTGAAATCTCAGATCTCGGAGATTAGATAGATCTGATCTCAGATATTCTATAGATCGAATTTTTTTTGTATGGTTTTTTGTAATTTTTGTATGGATTCTGTGTAATTTTTCGTTATAATTTTGATCAATTAAGTCTCATGTGTAGTCGTAGCTCAAAAATAAATTGTAATAGTTTAATTATTTATTTAACTAATATAAAGCTATACTTATGTATGCTTTATAACAAAAAAATATTTAGTGTAAATTATAACAAAATTTTATAACAAAAAAATACTAGTTTAGTGTAAATTATTTGATAACACCCCTTCAATGTGTTGAATGCAATATTTAACACTGTTTGAAAATTCTAAAACCATTTTTTAATAAGGTATTCATGGCCTAAAATTAAACATGTTGATTAAGCATGACATAAAATTAAACCTTTCATTTGTCAATATGATTCAACTTAGCTATGGCTTCAAAGTTGTCCCTAAATAGCCACGGCAAATACCGTGGTTGTTTTGTCAATTGGATTTGCCACAGCAAATATCGTAGCTATTTGTCACTAAATAGACACGGCAAATACCGTCGCTATTTGTCGCAAATACCATGGCTGTTTTGTTGCTAAATAGCCACAGCAAATACCGTCGCTATTTTTCAATTTGAGACAGTTGTAACCAAAATTTTAAACAGCTTTAGCGACCAAAATTTTCGAGTTAGCGATGGTTTTTAGCCGTTGCGAATTAGCTACGGGATAGTTTGCCATTACTGATTCAAATAGGGACGATTAAAATAGCTACGGTATTACGACGGTTGTTGAGCCGTTGCTAATTCATTTTAGCTACGGTGTTTTGACAATTAGCAACGGTTTTTAGCCTTTGCTGAAATGACTTTTTTTGGTAGTGACATCAACAGATTAACCCTGCTTAAATTTTCTTACCTGTTTGTTAAGGCACTACACGGAGTACTATATTTCTATTTTGCAATTTAAACGTGAAAAACCTAGACTGGATTGAAAACATGTAGAAGTGAAAAAAATTAAACTTGTACAAAATAATTATAATTAATCCACAAGTTTTGAAGTGGAAATCTTCATTACTATCACCTTCAAATCGAAGCAAGATCATTAAACAATGTTATCAATAATTATATATCTGGAAACGCTGAAAATCTTCGTCCTTGTGCTCAAAGTCAATGAAGATATGGCTTAAGATGCCACCAATAATCCAGTTGGAGTTAAGAAACCTGATTTTTTTTCACTTGAATAAAAATATATAAACATCCTTACGACTAATTTTTGGTGCTTTCGTATTGTGTAGCACGTATTAAAAAGTCATTGGCATTTGGTCAGCCAATTAAAAAGAAAAAATTGCTCAAGAGTCAAGATCAAGTGAAGGTATATGAATTGCGCGTCCAGATTGCACTGATTCGATTGTAAGTGATACCATCCATCACAAGTTTACTACTAAGCTGGTACCCTATGATGTCTTCATGTATTTGCATATATAATCTAACCTATTTTCTGCCAAAACAAATTCTAAACCAAATAAAAGACTACTAATTGTAAGACTTGAGTACTACTTAACAAATTCAGTAACCTTTTATGGAAAAGAAGTTTGATAAATTATGCGACTGTATACATTCCAACCTGCAAAACCATTAATTTTGTGAATTGTCTACAGAAATTTCACTGTAACAAGTTCATATGTTAGGGACATATCACATAGTCGCGGGATGTCTAATTTATTTGAAAAGGACATTATATTATGCAAAACTTGAGTCCTCTAATTAATTAGATTAAGGCCAGACATCAAGTTGGATGCTTCTGATATGAGTTACTGGTCTATTAACTCAATGGTTTGTCGTAAAATGTCTCACAACATGTAAGTAAGTACATTATTAACTTAGGATACAATGAATCAGATTTTATCTTAATAAACCATATTGCATTATTAAGTTGACTCTAAATATAAATATATTTGATCCAAACATGAAGAGAAGTGACCTTGAAGTTGAAGATAAACAACATGATCAATTTATATATACATGACTTGCATCCATCCATTCTTGATTTTCCAACTACATATAAACATGTTATATAAGGCAAGGTGTTGCTATGTTTTGCTTCATCCCTTCATTGCTCATCTTCAACAAAATGAGATCAATTTTTGTTCTTGTTTGTGTTACTTTTCTTCTTCTTGATGTTATTGGAATTTGTAATGGAGATAAACTAAGGATGAATTTCTATCACAAGACTTGCCCACAAGTAGCAAGGGTAGTCAGGGTTATGACATGGAATAGGGTTAGGGCTAACCCTAGCTTGGCAGCAAAGCTTCTTAGGTTGCACTACCATGACTGCTTTGTTAGGGTATGATTCTAACTTGATAGAATAGAACCACATCGAATAATTAAGTTACAGTTTGATTTAGGGTTTAATTTAGTTTTAGTTGACAACAAACCTATTATATACGGAGCTATCATGGTCTGACCGATCCTATAGTTTATATAAGTTTTTTTGGTATTTTATGCAGGGGTGTGATGGATCAATACTACTAAATTCGACCTCGAAAAGTACATTAGCTGAGAAAGAAGCTAGGCCAAACCTGTCGTTAGCTGGTTATGATGTCATAGACGCTATCAAAGAACAAATTGAACGACTATGCCCAGGAACGGTTTCATGTGCTGATATTGTCGCCTTGGTAGCCCGAGATGCCATCTCATTCCAAGTAAGTTTAAGTCAGCTAAAATTTGAAAAGTGTACTACATTGCATGCATTTAGGTCTACTGATACTCCATGATCATGCAATTCTGCAGTTCAAAAGATCCATGTGGAGAGTAAACACTGGGAGAAGAGATGGAAAGATATCACTAGCCTCTGAGGTGAATGGGAATTTACCATCAGCTTCATCAAACTTCACCACCCTTCAAGAAAACTTTGCAAGCAAGGGACTCGATGTTGTTGATCTTGTTGCATTGTCAGGTAAAGAATATATGATGTATGCTTATACGCAAATTTAAATATCATATGCATTTGGTACTTGAAATTCATGCATACACCGATACGAAATCATATACCAAATGTTTGTTCATTATGATGACCAGGTGCACATACCATTGGGGTGGCACATTGCGGTGTAATTTCAAGGAGGCTCTTCAATTTTACAGGAAAAGGTGATACCGATCCTTCCCTTGATCAAACTTATGCAAATTTCTTAAAAATAAAATGTTCAGGTTCACCAAACCCATCCCCTGTACTAGAGATGGACCCTGGAGGTCGTCCCGAATTCTTTGATAGCCATTACTACAGAAATGTGAAACAGAACAAAGGACTATTTCAATCTGATGCAGCCCTTCTAACTGATCCAAACTCCGCCCGAATTGCAAACCAGCTACAAAATGATTTCTTGTTCTTCCATCAGTTTGCTCAATCGATGATGAACATGGGAGAAGTTGAGGTGCTCACCGGTGATTCTGGAGAGATCAGGAAGACATGTAGCGTGGTGAATTCCTAAATCTGTTATGATGATTGTCTCAAATTTGTATCGGTGCCTACATTTTGTTATGGTTTTCTACCACTTGTTGATCTGTATTGGAAAGCAAACTGGTGAATAACGCAATGTAATGTTATAAAAAGATTAAGAACTGTAAAACTGGAACAGAATAAATATATATTTCATCCTTCTGAAATTGACTAAACCAGCTTAAATTTTCTTACCTATTTGTTATCGCACTACGGTTAGTACTATATTTCTATTTTGCAATTTAAACGTGAAAAACCTAGACTGGATTGAAAACATGTAATCAGTGAAAAAACAAGGTGTTAACTTGTACAAAACAGGCTTATTTTAGTTATAATTAATCCATAAGTAGGCATAATTTTGAAATGGAAATCTTCACTACTATCACCATCAAATAGAAGCAAGATCATTAAACAATGTTATCATAGATTGTACATCACATATCTGGAAACCCTGAAAGTCTTTGTCTTAAGATGCACCGATAATCCAGTTGGAGTTAAGAAACCCGATTCTTTTACTTGAATAAAAGTACATAAACATTCTTGTGACTAATTTTTTGTGTTTTCGTATTGGGTAGCACGTACTAAAAAGTCACTGGCATTTTGGTCAGCCAATTAAAAGAAGAAAAAAAATTGTTCAACAGCTATTTACCTTCAAGATCAATGAACATATATTAATCATTCTTTTCTGCGACCAACTTGCACTGATTTGATTGTAAGGGTTTAGGGTTTATACCTTTGGGCTGGGATCCATATTTTAGTATACGATCTTATCTGTGCTCCTGGGTGTTAGTTGTAGTCGAGCTCTCAGCTGCTCTAATGATTTGTTGAATGGGTGATTTAAAACCCAAAGTGAATTAGCAGTACCCCTAACAACTATTCATTACTAAGAAAGGAAGGAGAATTCAACCCATTTCAGGTTCATTCGGAGTTTTAAAAAATAAACAAGATTAATATTGACTTAAGCTCGGCTTGGTACACTGTAAAATGCTGCTTTAGAATGGCTTGGAAGTAATCAAATTGGTACCCTACTTGGAAGCACACAATCCAAATATTCTAGGTGTTATTGGTTTCTATTCTTCTTGTGTTTGGAGTTTCTAGTGTTTGTAATGGAGAAGGGCTAAGGAGGAACTTTTATGGGAGGACTTGCCGAAAAGCTGAGAAGCTTGTGAGGGACCTTACTTGGAGTAGGGTTGCAGTTAACCCTGCTCTTAGAGTTAAATTGTTGAGAGTACATTACCATGATTCTTTTGTTAGGGTACGACCCAATACTTTATTTCGTAAAAGCTTAATGATATCTTGGGTCGTACATAAAATGCATAAAATGAAATATTGCATACATGTTTATATAGAAGTATCTATATTAGTAGATATCACTAACCTTTTGTGAATGGCAGGGTTGCGATGCTTCATTGCTATTGGACACTGATGGAGACGAACAGACCAAAAAGGATGCAAGGCCTAACCTCTCGTTATCAGGCTATGATGTCATTGACGATATTATGACCCAAATCGAGAAAAAGTATGCCCAGGAGTAGTACCGTGCGCTGATATTGTTGCCTTGGCAGCCCAGGACCAGGTTCACTTGCATCGGAAGTAAATGGTAATCTACTGTCATCCTTCTTTGATTTCACCACACTGCAGCAACTCTTTGTGAAGAAAAGGCTTAGCGTTGTTGATCTTGTAGCATTATCAGGTAAAATGAATAGCTTTAAGCACTGCCCATATGAATGATCATTTTATTAACTACATGCATCCTCTGTAAGCAGTTCTCAGTGCATGAAGATGGAATGACCTGATAAATAATTCATCCAAACAGGTGCACATACCATTGGAGTGGCTCACTACAGAGCCTTCTCATGGAGATTGTTCAATTTCACAAGCAAAGGAGATGCTGATCCTGCTCTTTTTTCTAGATGTGCAATATGCTTACTTTTTAAGATCGCAATGTCCCAACCCTGCCAGCCCGGCGACCACAGTGGACATGGACCCTCAAGAGTGCCATCCCCTTTGACAGCCATTACTATCAGATTCTTAATCTGAAAAAGGACCTCTTTCACTCTGATGCAGCACTGCTTACCAACAATGCTTCAGCTAGGATAATCAGTGTTTCAAATTCATATCATTTTCTTTGCTCAATTTGCCAGGTCCATGGTTTATATGGGATCCATCGAAGTACTTACAGGAAATGCTGGTGATATCAGGAACCAATTCCGCATCATTAATTCTTGATTAATTTCAACTAGGCATGTTGTATTTAGCTCTTGTTGTTAACACGCCAAATCGCCAACTTCTCATTGTGATGTATTTTAATAGTATGATTTATGTTTTGCATTATCTATGCTGCAAAGATGAACCCTTTTTTTTGTAACTGGTGTAAGAATGGTAACTTGAGTTTTAACATAAAGTAGGCTCATGAGGATAGAAATCACCTAATCTAAAACATTGTCCAGGGTAACTAGCAAGTCAAAACTCGATACATAATGAGACTTGCATCATCGGCAAGATCAAACATGGCCTCCAAAACAATCCCATGATGCCTGCATGTATTTGCATAAATACCATATAATCGAACCTATTTTCTGCCAAAACGAATTCTAAACCAATAAAATGAAAGCAAATTGTAAGACTTGAGTGCTACTTGACAAACTCAGTAACCTTTTATGGAAAAGAAGTCTGATAAATTCCCCACTATGCAACTGTCATACATTCCAACCAGCAAAACCATTAATTTTGTGAATTGTCTACAGAAATTTCACTGTAACAAGTTCATATGTTAGGGAGAGATCACATAGCTACAACCCAACATTGGTCAGTATCTGGAAATCTTGAACGTGGCAGAGATGTTACAATGGAACTATCAATTACAATATAACCCAAGACTGACAAATCTATCGATGTACAAAGCAAGCATACAGCTATTTTTTGTTTAAGCATGCGAACCATTCTAGCTGAATTAGACATCAGAGCAAAACAAAACACCCTGACTTGTTATGATGAAATGGAAATTCTGAACAACTTTAATGTGTAGGTCATCCTGAAGTTTGCAAATTCAACAGGCATGTATGGCTTCAAGTGTATGAATGGTGTCTGTGGCGATCCTTCTCCCGTGACGGATAGGATGAGGAGCTGTGATATTCACCACGATCTAGCAAGAAAGGAACAAGCTTCAGATATTCAATATTGTGAATATACTATCTACAAGGAGAATATCAAATGACTGTATTACGAACTATAACTGATTAGTTTGCTTAAGTTTTCAAGGGAAAATCTTCCCATGCCAAATGAGAATCTATATGGAAGTGTAATTGAGAAAGTGTGATAGAAATAAGGAATAAACGAAACGGTAGACTGAATTTAATGAAGCAATACTGAATTAAAAAAATAATAATCAAATTAACAATGATAAAGCTAAAGGAAAATAACTAAGAATATTAACAATGAACAACCCTAGCATTATTTATAATTGTCCTAACTTATTTGGCAAGCTAACCAAAATAATTTTAATTGGCTAATAGTGCTCTACTACTATTTGGGCTCTTACTAAATAAGCTAAATTATTCTTAATATTAATATTAATATTACTAATCTAATGCCATAATACTGCTAATATCGTTTATATCAACCTCCCCGGGTTCAAGAAGCTCGTCTTCCAGCTTGAAGTCGAATAAGTCAAATGAACACTAGTAACCAATCACAGAACACAATGCGAAGTGTAGTCAAGCTCGAACATTGCCATGATACACATTAGCTCAAGCCAAAACAACAACATCATCCATCCAACATTTGTCACAATAAATACCATCCATGAACTCTGCCTAAGTAACAATTTGCTATGTCAAATGAAATGGACCCAAATAAGGAACATGGTCCACATACCAACAATTTGCATAAAAGCTTCTGGACACACATCTTTTCATTAGCTCTCTACTAGAAAAACTCCCACTACGGGTCACTGTAAATTGCATCTCCTAATGTTATCTCTATGGGAACCTCAACATCTTCTTGACCAAAAATAGGAAATAAATTGCACAAGTCAAATGGCCCACATGTCGAAAATCGAGTACGTGTGATAGTGTCCTTAAATTCCTCAAAAAGCTAGAGGGGCTCTAACAAACAATATGGCTCATCCATCTCTGTGTGTCTTTATCCAAGTTCATTTTCCTCCCATATTTTGTTATCTCGAAGCGCTCTAATCTCATCATCAATCATCTGATATCATGATTCTGCTCGTTTTATCATTTCTCTTAAATCTCTGGCCAATGGATTTGCATCCAATAGTGCCTGACGCGCTCAAATCTTGTCATCACATATCTTGGCCCGCCCATGTTGTTTCTCCTTCTCTCTAGCTATTGAAAAATGCATCGATCAAATCTGCTAAATCTCGCAAATACTTCTTTATGCCTATCTCAACCTGTATCACAGTGGAGCAGATAGTGGGTGTATGTCATTGGTCACAAGGGTGGTGATGTAAGAGAAACGAGTTCAATTTGGGGTAAGAGGGAACATAGGTAGTTTGCAGTTGTGGATAGTAAAATTGGGGACAATCGCTATAAGACATCGTGGGGTATTGGATTGGATTTGGGTTATGTTAGTATTGGTATGAGAACGGAGAATAATATAGATGTGGGTAGGAATAATAGAAGTATGGATATTGGTTACAATATGGGTCACTCATTTTTTTAAATTTCACTGGTGGGGTGCCTGCATTGATTTTGGGGTGCACATAAATGTGTCTAGATTTCTGCAATTGTTGGAAATTTCTGAGAAATTTTAAGAAATTACTAAATAGTTCATGAAGATACTTGGAAATTTTGAAACACTGCAATGAACAGTACTTGATGAATAGTGACAAACAATAGCGTCGACCTTGATTTGTTTTTTTTCTACAACTTTCAATCAAGTTTTGTTTCTTCTATTCTCTCTTCAATTTCTTCAATCTTCTTCTTCAAATGGAACAAATCTCTTCCTTCGAAACTCTTCTCAATCTCTTTCCAAACAAATTAATGAACAACAACTTTGGCTCTGATATCAATTAATAGAAATAAGGAATAAACGAAACAGGTAAATTGAATTAAACGAATAATAATCAAAATAACATTGATAAAGGCTAAAGGAAAATAACTAAGAAATCAAATATTCTTTCAATCGTCAACTAAATAACAAATAACAGCCCTTGCCTAATTTATAATTGTCCTAACTTATTTGACAAGCTAACCAAAATAACCCTAATTGGTGAATAGTGCCCTAATTACTAATTTGGGCTCTTACCAAATAGACCTAATTACTCTTAATATTAATATTACTAATCTAATGCTATAATACTGATCAGAGTGTCATACCTCGAGATGAATGATGCCTTGATTTCTCAGAATGTCTTGCATTCATCTTAGCATACGCATTTATGCTACCGACATCCTATACGTATGTTGTCCCGTAATAATCCAATATTCTGAATTGTAAAGCATGGCTGGTCGAACAATTGACTTATAACATTTCTTTTTTAACCTTGCAGGCATCCTTCTATTGCATAATACTTCTGACATCATTCTCCAACCATCTTTAATCCTATGGTAAACATCTTCTCCAATAGCCTCATTCTTTTTAAATATAGATCCTAGATATTGAAAAGCCTCACACTCTAAAACATCCACGCCTTCGATCTCAATTGAATTCCCCCCCCCTTTCTTGATTTTCGATCAAAGTTGCACACTACATATTCTGTCTTCGAATGACTAATTCTAAAACCCTTACCCTCTAATGTCTCAAGCCACCTATCAAATTTTTGACATAAACTTTCACTAGTCTCATCAATTAAGACAATATCATCTGCAAACAGCATTCACCAAGGTCTCCTCAAAAATGAAAAAGAAATACTAGGCCTCCGCCAACATAATTTCTTGCATCAATGTTGTAAATCAATAGAACATGGACGTAAACCGTACAAATGAGAGGACATGACTTAAAAAAATTTTGATATTTCGTCACTATTAATGACAATGGTTGCCTTATCGGCGTTATTGTTATCTTGTTTTAAAAAGCTAAGGGATATTGTATGAAGAATAGCTTGATGATTGTTTATGCGTTTTTTCAGTACAACATGTCGACATTTTTAATGACAATGCTTTAGTTTCAATGCAATTAACTTCGATCGGACATTTTATACTACCTTTTGTTAATCACTGAAAGAACATAAAGGGTGAAAATTCAAGAATAGAAACCTTGATTTGATCTAAACAGAAGAAGTGAAGAGGATTAGAGTTTCAGACGTAACGATGAATCGATCAAAGAGTTTCTGTGAGACATATTCATGTTGTCATAAATATTTTGCTTTATCCATCTGCCATTCAAAAATTCAACTTTTTCCTTATGATTCGCTTGAAGAGTTGAGTTTTTGGGTTCATAATTGTTCACTAGCGCGCACATGGGTACCGTGATGAGACAGATTTTGTGGCATTTGTCCTTAAAATTACTTCTTGACCACATAAGCGTTGTTGAATGTGATTGAAACTTTTACACATTTTAGACAACGATAATAATATGCGTAACTTCTAAGAGCAATCATGTCCCGCCCTGATTTTTGAACAGCATAAATAAATAGATTGTCCAAAAATCAAGGCATAACATGAACACTTTAAATGGTACAGTCATAAGGCAGAAAACAACTAATAAACTCCCTCAATATTCTTCCTAAAAAATTTGGTCCACAACTAATAAATGAAAATCTCAATAATAAATTCCCAAATAAATATCTGACCAAAACTGAGCATTTAAATCCAAATCCTACATCTGATTACCTAGGAGTAATAAATAAGATCTAAAAAAAATAAAATACAAGGTGTCGACTCTTCAGCTATCGCCACGCAGCTACTATCCTTCCTTAAGCTCCAATTAACCCTGATAGTTCTCTGGGGCTACGCTCATTAAGAACGTACCCAAATTTGTAAAAAAATACAAAATTTGGGTCAATATAATCATACTGGTGTGAGCAAACTTACAAATCAAACAATTTAAATATATAAAAGGACAAAATGCAAATTTCATCTTGAGGAAGACAGGTAGTTCTCATTCGAGGCTCGAATGAGCTGTTAGTTTCTTCCCTCGAGGCTAACCTAGTACAAGGTAAAATAATCTATACACAATTTAATGGCATGCTCAATTAAATGGTTTTATTTAATTATTTGTTTTTGGTTTCTAATTATTGGCTTTTTTTTCACAATCGCACTCTCCTCCTGTGCCGAACACACCTCACCCAAGTGTGCCTCCCTTGCCTTCGAAACCACTCGAAGCGTATATGTTCCAAGTGGGGTGCCACATTGAAGAACATATCATCTCACCCGAAGTTCGATCCATGGCAAGCATCTCCTAAATCTACACGTACAACCGAACACATATGGAACGGTGCACCGATATGCAAGCAAGTCTGCATACCCATAATAATATCACACGTATACAAGCAAGTCTGTATACAAACAATTTCTTTTCTTTTCACATTTTTTTTTCGGAGTTATGGAGAAAGAACATTTGCCAAATATTTTATTTGAGCCATTATATATATATATATTTTTTTTCAAATCAGTTAACAGCACAAGAAATAAGAATAGAAACACTACTGCAAAGAAACAGGGCATTTATGGTAACATTAAGAGAAAAGAAAAAAATAAAACACGAAACGGCGGTACCACAATATACATATTGCATAACTAATGACCATTATACAGAACTTCAGGAAATCAATGGTCTTCTTTGAAGATGATGTACACGGTAGATATCATCTTCAGACAATAGTCAATGCCAATGTTTGCAACCAATCCTAAACTGGTTTAAGTTAAAACAAGATCGCCCATATATCGGTTTAGCAAAAAAAATCATTTGTGTGGATTCAAAATTTCATAATGCTGACTGTTTTGTTTGTTTTTTGGAGAGGACACCATAACCTACAGGTATAATGATCCATCGGACATGATTGTACATTAGCGGGCACATCATATTGTAAGGAAAATTAGCTCTGAGATTTAATATCCACAAACCCCACAAGTCGTACATTAAAATCACCCCTAAAACACTTTTTGAATAGCCATCATAAAACACTTTTTGAAAACCACCTATCACTTTTTAAAAACCACATATGAAAAACCATCCATCACTTTTTGAAAACCACATATGAAAACCACCCATCACTAATCGATGCAAACCACATATAGAAAACCATCCATCACTTTTTGAAAACCACTCATCACTTTTTCTTCCAATCGTCACATCACAACAACAAAAACTTACAACCAAAAACTTTTCTCTTACACATGTCAATCACACAAAAAAACAAATAAACCCTTCGCATATCACCTCACCATTAAAAAGTAAAGATATCAATCACTATTAATAACAGAAAACAAGAAATCTAGGGTTTATATCAGAATTAACATTGTAAAAAAAAAATTTGAGTTTGTACATACAAAAAAAATATCATAGAATAATCGATATCGTAGATTTAAAAGTTTGATAGAATTTAACTCACCAATATTTTTTTTTCTTTGGCAAGATTCCAAGGTTCTTCTTCTAGTGCCTCCCAACACAGATTTTTTTTTTTTTTTTTTTTTATGTGCATAAGACAGATTTTGTGGCATTTGTCCTTAAAATTACTTCTCGACTACATAAGCGTTGTTGAATGTGATTGAAACTTTTACACATTGTTCATTCGTGACGATGGTAATAATGCATAACTTCTAAGAACAACCCTGAAAATGTTTAAAAAAAAAAAAAAAAAAAATTCCTATGTGGCATTGCCCAAAGCCTTCAATTAAGTCTCAAGTCTTGACCATTGTACCTCGTCCCCAATAGCTCTGCTGAAAAGTCAGTGAAAAAAATGCTTGCAGCTAATGATAGGTGGTGCAACCTATGATAGGGCACATATGACTTGGTCAACTGTTGTGAAATTTTAAATATATACTCACAAGCAGGGGCAGATTCAGGATTGCAGATAAAGGGGGGCAAAAAAGTTATGGATAATTTAATTTTTAAAATAAATACATAAATATGATTAAAATATAGTTTTAAAAATATTACACGAGAAACATACATAATGAGTCAATGTAGATGCACAATAAATTTAGGTAAAAGCTTCAAGGATCAAATACTCACTTTGTCAAAGCCTAAACAAATTAAATTAAATTAAAAATCAAATATGAAGTTCTCCTGTATAAAGAAATATGATAAATCGGATGTTTATACAAACATGAAATACCGCACCGAAACTTGAATAAATATGAAACTCACTCAAAATTTAAACAACTAAACAAATACCTACCAATCTAAACATCAAGGTGATTCAACAAATACCCCCAACCTAAACATGAAGGCGATTAACAAAGTATGATTTTTTTATCTCTCTTTTTCATTAGAAAAAAATTTGATTTATGAGCAATTGCAATAAAATAACATGCTTCTCCTCGGATAAAAGAAACGAATTTACGTCCTGAATTTTTTCTCTATCTCTTTGATTGATTAGAATAAACCTTTGAACAAATTTAATAAAATGAAGTTTTTTATCTTTTTATTAAATACCCAAACTGATATTTCTCTCTTCGAAACCCACTTTAGCTCTATTTTCATCTCATATCTCTCTCTTTTCTTTGAGTTCGTAAAAGACACGAGGAGAGAAACTTTTTTCAGGAGAGCTTTTCATTGAAAATCGACAAGAAGAGAGAAACTCTTCTCTGAGAAAATCAGACACTTAGAGGAACCAAACAAGAGGAGAGAAACTTAGAGGAACCAAACAAGAGGAGAGAAACTCAGACAAGAGGGGCAACATAAATTTTTTAAGGGGGGGAAGATTAAAATTTTATATACTTTCATTGATTTTTTTTAAAACCTAAGGGGGTCAATTACCCAAGCTATAGATCCGCCACTGCTCACAAGCATACGAATAGACAATAATACAGACATGAGAATGTGAGATCAAACCCGTAAGGGTTGTGTATGAAGAACATTTTTCAAAATTAACTTGTAAAACCTAATCCTAGCCTAAATCTAACCTAAATAACAACAGTGATTATTTTTTAGCGTAGATAAAACAATAATAATATTAAATCCATAAAGAAAAACATAACTACCTTTTTTTTTATCCCTAACCCCTCTTATCACATATCTGGTCGGCAAGATTTGAATCTTGAACTTATGATACTATCCGTCACCGTCACAAGCCTACCAATTAGCAACACTAAAAAACTGCATTTTGGGTTTTAATGACAGCAATTGATGAACTAGGCCGGTAACTATGCTATGAATGGCACTTGTGATGATCACCACTAATATAATTCCCGCAGTATCTAGTTTACACTGTTAAGGGAAAGCCGGACACACATTTTTCTATATTTATTACTCTTATGATGACATAATCTGGAGTGCCTCTTTTGTTTGTCCAAGGATGTTGAACACAGTTGCCGCAATGTGAGATGGTGTTAGTCCAGCTTCTATCATTTGATCAATTGGTGCTCCATGGTCAATATACTTGTCAGGTAGAACCAACGGTCTCCACTGCAGAGTATGTTTCAAGTCACAGGGTAAGTAATCTAGTTTAAATTTCATTCAGAAGCATAAATGAAAACTGGTGTAATGATCTGATTAAATTTTTATTGACATACCTTCAATTTTCCATCTAAAAGGCCATCAAGGGCCATAAACTGAGCAACATGTGACCCAAAGCCTCCGATAGACCCCTCCTCAACTGTGATCAGAATCTCATGAGATTTTGCTATGCTGCGGACCAATGCTTGGTCAAGTGGTTTGCAGAAGCGTGCATCTGCAACGGTTAATCTCAAGCCATGGCGTTCTAGTAATGCAGCAGCAGCCAAACAACTTTGAACCGCAGTTCCATATCCCAGGAGTGCCACTCTCTCACCCTCAATCAAAATCCGACCTTTACCAACCTGTATAAAAATTCAACATGCATTGTGAACATAAACTTGTAACTCTATTCTTGAGGTTTTGCTTACTTTGTTGGAAACAAAAATAAGAACGAAATCTTACCTCAAGGGGGATACCCTTTTTCCCTGGTGGCAACTGAGCACCAATCCCATTCCCTCTAGGGTATCGGAAACAACTGGGTCGGTCGTCTATTGCTGCAGCAGTTGCTACCATGTGAAAAAGCTCTGCTTCATCTGAAGGAGCCATGACCACCATGTTTGGAAGGCACGCCATGAAAGCAACATCAAATGAGCCAGAATGTGTGGGACCATCTGCTCCAACCAACCCTGCCCTGTCCAATGCAAATCTCACTGGTAATTTCTGAAGATCAACATCGTGCACCACCTGTGAAATAAAGAACATTTTATTAGAGCCATGAGATCTGCTTTGGGAAATCTAGTATGCAGTTCAGAATATAGTGCGAAGATTTTTTTCTATCACTTTTTCAGTTAAATTTAACTGTTGATCTGTTTAGACAATTGTGACTTGCCTGGTCATAACCTCTCTGCAAGAATGATGAGTAGATGGCACAGAAAGGTTTGAGTCCTTCGCATGCCAGACCCGCAGCAAATGTAACAGCATGTTGCTCTGCGATTCCAACATCAAAGCATCGAGTTGGAAAGCGACGGAGAAATAAATTCAAACCTGTTCCTCCTCCCATTGCAGCATGGATCGCTACAACATCTTTATCAACTTCTGCTTCAGCAATCAAAGCTTCTGCAAAATAGTTGGTATATGATTGCGTGGCACTGGTGCCTTTAAATTGCTTTCCAGTTGCTGGATCAAACTTGGCTACACCTGCAAACAAAAACCAAGGAATTAATTCAAAATCTAAAATCCTAGAACAATAACTAGTGAACATTGTAAAAATAAAAACTGCTTACCATGGTACTTGTCTGAAGAGCTTTCCGCATACGGGTACCCATGACCTTTTTCGGTGACAACATGGATGAGTACTGGTCCAGTTGTATGGGTGCTCTTTACCTCTCTGAGAATAGCCACAAGGTCATCGATATTGTGGCCATCAACGGGACCAATGTAATAAAGACCAAGCTCTTCAAATAGTGATGAACCAGACCCACTGATCATCCCACGGGTGTATTCATCCACCTTAGCAGCTAATTCATGCACGGGTCCACCAATCTGCTTTGTAACTCCCTGCAATATTTTGATTGCAAGAACTTCAATGTTAGTTAAGACCTTCCTGGAGGACTATTTAACAATTGACTTAATTATACTATTCTTCACTGACCTTGGCAACTTCTCGTAGCTCTCTGAGGGGTCTATTGGACTGCAACCTGCTAAGTGCACTGCTTAAAGCTCCGACTGGCGGTATGGGTCCATCGAGATTTGCAGTCGGCAAGGATACTTGCTTGTTATCATTGAGAATAACAATCATGTCAGAGTCTAGATATCCAGCATTGTTCATGGCTTCATAGGCCTGCCCTGCAGTCATAGCTCCGTCCCCTATGACAGCAACAACATGGTTGTTTCTGCCTTTTAGATCCCTTCCGACAGCCATTCCTGCCCAAGAAAGCATACCAAAATTGAAGATAACGTTAATGAGATACTAAACATTGAGTGAGTACTGAATTGAGGTAAAACGATTAAATTCCATCCAAGTACGCAAAAGAATAAGATAAGGAGGTACCGAGTGCTGCAGAGATACTGGTAGAACTATGACCAGCACCAAAAGGGTCATATTCACTCTCAGAGCGTTTCGTAAAGCCTGCAATCCCATTTGTTTGTCTAATGGTCAACATTCTATCTCTTCTACCGGTTAGGATTTTGTGAGGGTAAGTCTGCGGGATCAATCACATAAAACATATTACTTTCCCCATAGCGGTTAGCTGTATAACAAATGTTGGTACTAATTAATTTAGAGGCACGAAAGTAACCTGGTGTCCGACATCCCATAGTATCTTGTCCTGGGGAGTATTAAAAACATAATGAAGAGCCACAGTGAGCTCAACCACTCCGAGGCTTGAACCAAGGTGACCCCCAGTTTTGGAGACATTGAAGATGACTTCAGACCGCAATTCATCAGAAAGTTGCTTCAATTCCTGCATGAATTCAGAAAATACATTACAAAATCCCATCAAGGTAACCTTTCTGATTCATATACCAAACTTATTATTAGCTTTTGATATTGTACCTTGACTGAGAGGTTTTTCATGTGAATGGGATAGTTAATAGTGTCAAGAAGAGGCGTTGGAGGTCTCTGTGAATAGTAATCCTTGGTCTCTGACAAGGTTGCGCAGACACACCCTGACCTTTTCTTGACCTGTACACCAAATCAAAGCAAAACAACCCATTTCTTTATGTTAACTCGACGAAAACTCAAAATATACTAATTCTAATTGAATAAGTAAATACTAATTCTCATTTAATTTCCATTTGTTCTGCTACAACTACTTGATAAATTATAATAAACAATAAATAATCAATCTGGCAACTAAGGGGATCTTTGTTTTTGCCTCTTAACCTAGGTAGAGGTCTGAATTTCAGGACAATCATACCAGATCTAACGGAATGCTGACGTCTAATTAGATCAAGAGGCAAAAAACAAACACCACCAAAATGACTTGAACTAGTTTCTGCAGGAACACTGAAAGTGGCTACACATTCAGAATTACGTGGGGACATTAAAATTTCCACATAATCCACTTCCATGAAATGACTAAATTTCAAGTACTGGTTGCGCAAAATGGTATGTTGTAATTACTTTCCCAATTCGAAAAGAATTCATCCTTCTAACTCTCTGAAATCTATACTAAAATAAACAAAACAAATAAAATAAATATTCTGAATTTGAAACCTGAAAGAACTGATAAAAACCTGATGGTATTTTTTTTTTTTTTTTTTTTTTGAGTTTTCTGATAAACCCAGACACAAAACAAAAACAAAAAATTTCAGAACAGGCACCCCATTGTGGCTGACCAGTAGTTTCTCATCTAAACTGATTCATTCATCCACCTTTATGTACTACAAGGACATTGAAATTCCTGAATGGAGCTTTTCAACTACTTTCGAGTTTGAAGTTGATAGGTTCCTCAAAAAAATTATGATGAACACATCTCCTGGTCTCCATAACAAAATTAAACTTTACAGAACATATAAAATGGAAACCCCATTAATATGATGCTCCAATTCAGTAAAACATAACTTCTATATGATGACACAAAGATAATGAGATTTCTGACCTGAATTGGGCTTTGCACTATCAAGTGCTGCAGATCTGCTCCCCACAACTGAGAAGACAGACCACTTCCTTTCAATGAATCTGAACCACCACCACCCCCCACTGTTCTACACAAATGGGAAGGAAAAGAGAATGTAGAGAGAGCCATTACCACCACAACAAGAGCTTCCACCACTCAAAAATTCCAGCTAAATAGTAGAATAAACACGACGCCAAGCTTCCAAAACCACTGATGCTAGTGGAGAAAACACAAAAATCAAAAAGAGTGGGGGATGTGTGCGTTCTTGCCTTCTCCACTCCACTGAGTATACTTGTAAGATATATTATAAGCTGGTGAAGTCTAAGCAGTGTGTATGTACAGTGTAATATAAAGCAAAAATTCTAGGTGGCCTGGGGGGTGAAAATGGTACACTGGATGGTTGGTTTAGTCTGGTTCAGGGAACCATTAGACAATATGTCTTAATAACATTTTTCTTGATTTGGCTTTCACTGTACATACTGATTTGGAGCCAATGCGAGTGCACAAATTTGGCAGGGATGAACCCCATTGGTACACGTAGCCACTATCACAAATGGATAAGAGATTGGTAGTGTTCGAGACTATTTTGAAATACTATTGGTGAGATCAAATTTGGATGAACCCTTCTAGGCGTCGAGGAAACCAGAGAGGGGGAGCGGTGTTATCACTCATTTCCTTGAGATTCGCAAAGATGCGTATTTCGAGGGAGTGAATGGTGACACCCCTCCCCTTGGTGGTTTCCTCGCCATTTAGAATTCTCGAATATGGATTCCCAGTTCGAGAGAGCAAGCTTATAAGCCATTTTTTAATCAAGGTTGAAGCTCTTTATACTTTTATCCATTTTTATAATTGATGTTAATGGTTGTGTTTTAAAGATAATGAGTAAAAATGTGAAAGAGTTCAACCCTAATTAAAAAATGATTGATGGAGGCAAATTATTATTATTATCTTATAATGGCTAGCCATATAGGGTAGACTCATCTTGTTACTTTTATTATTTTTCTATAGTTTAACATGAAAAGAAAAAAAAAAAAGTTATGTTCCAAAGGTGTAATTATCATGAATTAATTTGTTAGTTTTAATGATGAGAGATTCTAAATGTCGAGGGAAAGGGCGAGGAATTCAGCGAGGGAAATGAGCTGGCGAGGTGAGAGCCGTTCATTTCCCTCGAGATCCGTGTGTTGACTTTTTTACACGGATCTCGAGGGAAATGAACGGCTCTCACCTCGCCAGCTCATTTCCCTCGCTGAAATCCTCGCCCTTTCCCTCGACATTTAGAATTTCTCTTTAATGATATACTTTTTCATGATATTTTTGGATTCTTTTACATTAATAACATTTGTATTTTTATGAAAATATCACATAAACAAAAAGCTTGAATTCATGGAAAATAGTTACTTTATGGACAAATCCATATCTTATCCTTATGAATATATAGCATTTATAAAAACTTCATGGAAAAAACTTGCTTTATGGACAAATTCGTATGTTATCCTTATATAGCGGGTTAGCATTTATATGCTTCTTTTTATTATTATTGTAATAATTATTATCACTTTAACTTTAACATGAATTTGTAACTGATTGAGAAATAAGGAACGTGAAATTTAGATTAGGCATTGAAATCACAAAAACATATGGAGTGGTCCATGCTTAAAAGTCATGGAAACACTCACTTTATGGACCAATCCATGACGTCTCCTTATAATGGGTAAGCGCTTATATGCTTTTTTATATTATTATTACAATAATATAAAAACCAATATGTATTAAATTTAATAAAATAAATTAAAAAATATAAGTTAATACAAAGAATTACAAATTTGTTGCAACTAATATATCGTATTACAAAAAATTACATTTAAAACCTTTAAAAAGCCTACATCCAAAAACTTATATTAAAAATCATTCGTACAAATCTATGATCAGTAATACGAGTAATTTTCTTGTCTCGGTGATTTGTTTTATGACAAATATATTATAGTAGGGTGCATCAAGCAATTTTTTAATTCTAAATCTAAAAGATAAAGTTTGGAGTATCGAGCTCAACAGTCGGGTACACATAGCAACTCCATTAATAATATGTTACTTTAAGATCATTCTTATAGTCTTCGTCTTTATATATATACGTCATTCTTCATGAAAACTACTATTATCTTACTAAGAGAGATGCCAAAGCTTGTAGTTTTAGAATCTAAATAAATGATAATATCAAAATTGTTGTAGTTTTAGAATCTAAAAATGTTGAATTAAGATGATCTTTCTTCGGAGTATATAAGATTTCCTTTCCAAATTTGTATTTATTTGTTTTGTTTTTATCAATAAAATTCTAAAACAACATCAAGGACATCAAACTTTATATGTCTAGCTTATATATACTTCTAAATGATAAACTAATTGCTTTAATATATTTGAAATATGAAATTCCCAAATATCCTCAAGTAACATTGCCATATGACTAAATTATATGTCATTCACAACCAATGAGGTAGTGTCACAGTTGGTAGACTGGTGGTGGATGGTATTATAAATTCATAGTTCAAACCATGTGAGACATTTAATGGTTTTAGTAAAAACCATGCTCAACCTTAAAATATAGGTGGCGATTACACCATACTACCATTTTATCTTTCTCACACCATTCTATTATCTAACGCAACCTACTTTATTTTTCACAATATCATACTTTCTCACATCACCTATATAAACAAAACTCATTCATTTTTTCCCCTAACCATTCAAATCGACAATGGTTCATCCCTCCTCCATTCGAAATCTTTTGCAAATATCTTCAAAATCTCTTTCCACACTCAAATCTCTTATAAATATCATCTCTCTCCCTCGAAAACTCTCAAAATCTCCTCAAAGTCGAAACCCTTAAACCCAAACTCAATAAATATGCATAACTTAACTTAACATAACCCAACGCTCATGGATTGCCTAACTCCCCAATACATTAAGGCTGTGAATTTAGCAATTGCAATAATAGGCATGGATGCATTGGTCACTGAAATTCACACTTCACTTGAAGAGGAAACAACAAAGGTGGAGCAAAACACTAATGAAGAAGAACATGAGGTTACCACAATACAGCCTCCCACGGCACATGTTCCTCGCACGTCCTCTCGAAGCAACAAGACAAATCCTAAATTCAGGTAACTGATGATGATAATACGAGTAGAATGCAAATGCTTATTAGATCATTGTATGAATGCTAGATTAGTGCTAGCATTCAATGGTTTTTATATCATGATTCATTGTGGTTCGTATCCTTACGACGACTTCTCGTATATCCTGGGGCCCACATTATGTATAAATCACGTCATGAGAGTGATTAAATAATTGATTGGTACTTATGAGGAAGAAAGATTATGGCAGGTCTATCATGCAACTACTTTAGTAGCAGAACATTTTGTAGGGTTACTCCCCAACTTGGAGACGATGATTCTATAACTTACTAGGTTATTTGTTGAAGATTTGAAGCAAGTTTATTATCCTATGGATGCTGTAACGAGTGAACGTATGAGTGATTGTAAACTTTATCATCATCTTTTTTCATTTCTAAGGTTCGGGAATCCTAAATAACCCCGCTTGCTTTCCAAAAAAAAACATAACAAATAAACTCAAAACGAAAAACGAAAAAAAAAAAAAAAAACAAAATATGATAACTTTTGACCAATTTAAACCCTCAGTTAAGATTGATTATTAAGTTGATCAAAACATAAAAGTCGTAGTACTCTGATTGGTCTAATAATTACAACTTGATTCACTTGAAAACGTTTTGAAATGAGCAAGTTATGGTCATTTTACTAAAGTCGCGCAAATCTATCCGAAAAATGAAAATGGGATAGTGTTTTTGACTTTTGGCCAACTTATGTGCTCGATCGAGACCGATTCTCAAGTTGATCAAAACACTTCGCAGAGTGCACAGCGGGATATCTGGGATACCCCGCATTGTGCCCGCATTGCACAATGCGAACATGAAAAAAAAATTTGTGTCGGAAATTTTTTCGGACAGATTGCGCGACTTTAGTAAAATGATCATAACTTGTTAATTTCAAAACATTTTCAATTGATTCAAGTTGTGTTTATTAGATAACTCAGATAAATACAACTTTTGTGTTTTGATAAACTTAAGAATCGATCTCGATCGAGTACGTAAGTTGTCTGAAAGTCAGGAACACTATCCCGTTTGTTTATTTTTCTGACAGACTTGCGCGACTTTAGTAAAATGACCATAACTTGCTAATTTCAAAACATTTTCAAGTGATTCAAGTTGTGTTTATTAGATAAATTAGATTAATACAACTTTTGTGTTTTGATAAACTTGATAATTAGTCTCAATCGAGCACATAGGTTGGCCAAAAGTCAATAACACTGTCCTATTTTCATTGCAAGATAGATTAACGCAACTTTAGTAAAATGATCATAACTTGTTCATTTTAAAATATTTTCAAGTAATTCAAGTTGTGTTTATTAGATAACTCACAGTACTAAAACTTTCATGTTTTGATGAACTTGATAATCAGTCTCAATTGAAGGTTTAAATTGGTTAAAAGTTATCATGTTTTCATTTTTTTCGTTTTGAGATTGAGTTTCTCTGTTATGCGTATTTATTGGTAGTGTGAGAAAGTAAAAATAAAAAAAAAATAAAAAAAACTCAATTGTGGTGTGAGAAAGAGAAATAGTGGTGTGGTGTAGTCGTTGCCTAAAATATATATGTATGTTGCAACGACTTTTTGACACGACTACTTTTGTTGAAGGACATCTTCATTTTTTTAGATGTGTTGAAGTACATCACCAATATAAACACTCTCTCAATTCATCTTATTTTCCTCAGTCTCCTATCTCTTTGTAGCAATTGACGGAGCATCACTATGCTCTGCCACCACCCATCACCACCTTTCCACTCTCCATACTCTCCTATGTTTTTCATTTTCTTTGTTATTTTTCTCATCCATTCCCCTTCTATTTATCTCCACCACCCCACCGCCTCTTGTTTCCCTTCCTCTATTATTTTATTATATCCCTCTATCTCTCTGTTTTTTTTAATACCCTTGAGCAAATTTTGGCCCTCACGCAGGCTCTTGCGAATTGGGAACCCCCACTCGCACAGACCAAATAATAAACTATACTTGAAAAATAGACTACTAATAAAAAAAAATGGAGATTCAAAAAATGGAATGAAGTTGGAGATTGAAGTTGAAATTTTAGGTGGAATACTCAAATAATGGAATGCATGAAAAATATTTTGGTTGATTACTCAAAAAGCCAAATGAACTACTACTAAAAAAAGGAAGAAGTATGGGGATTCAGAAAATGGAACGACAATGAGGGATTGAAATTGAAGTTTTAGGTGGATTACTCAAAAATCCAAATGAATCACTGAAAAAATAAAACAAAGTATGGAGATTAAAAAAATAGAATGAAGTTAGGGATTGAAGTTGAAAATTTAGGTGGATTACTAAAAAAATATGGAATGCATGAAAAAGTTTTGGTGGATTAAAAAGCCAAATTGATTACTCAAAAAAAGTTTGGAGTAAAGATTCAAAAAATGGAACGACATCGAGGGACTGAATGTGAAGTTTTAGGTGGATTACTAAAAAAATATGGAATGCGTGAAAAAGTTTTGGTGGATTAAAAAGCCAAATTGATTACTCAAAAAAAGTTTGGAGTAAAGATTCAAAAAATGGAACGACATCGAGGGACTGAATGTAAAGTTTTAGGTGGATTACCCAAAAACAATAAATAAATATGGAATGAAGTTGAGGATCGAAGTTGAAGTTTTAGGTGGATATTTATTTTCGAACTTGCAAAGGATATTTTGGTAATAACAAATTTCTTTAAAAAAAAAAAAAAAACCAACACATTTTCTTTTTTAACATGGGGTGCCATGAGGCATGGTGGTGTGCATCTATCATTTCCCCATTCGTATGATTCGTGTCGAACACACTACTACTCAACTCTACTCTCTCACTCCGACGTAGGGATGGCAACGGGGGGCGGATATAAGCAAATCCATCCCCGCCCCGCTGAAAATTGCGAGGATTAAAATCCGCCCCGCATATCCGTTTGGTATTATTTTCAAAATCGCCCCCGCCCCAGACGGATTTGCGGATATCTGCCCCGCCCCGATATCCGCATGAAAATTTCTTTCTACAGTCAGTATTACGATCATATATAAAAAAAAAACATACAACAAATATAAAAAAAAACATACTAACAAATTTAAAAAAAACATACAACAAATTTAAAAAACAAAAAAACATACAACAAATTAAAAAAAAAATCAGTATCTGATTCTGAATTTCTAATATAAACAAATTAAAACAAATTTAAAAAAAAAATCAGATATCTGATTCTGAATCTCTAATTACAACAAATTACAAAAAAAAAAAAAAATCTAAAATTTACAAATTCGATCTAAAATTACAAATTACCAAAAAAAATCAGATATGATATGATCTGATCTGATGAGATCGAGATCTGAGGTCGAGATCTCATCAGATCTGATGATATCTGAAATCAGATCTCTGATCTGATCTCGGATCTGATCTCAGATCAGATCCAAGATCAAATTTGATCAGATCTTTGCTAAGATCATATCAGAAGATCAGAAGGAGGAGGAGGAGGAGAAGGAGATCTGAAGAAGGAGAAGGGGCGATCTCTGTGAGAGGGTGATCTCTCTGTGATGGAGGCAGATCTCTGTGTGAGGGACCTCTCGAGGTCGACGCAGTAGCGTGAGGGAGGCAGGCAGATAGCGATGGAGGCAGATCTCGCGAGTCGCGGTCGCGCTTGTGCTCTCTGTCAGTCTGTCTCTGTGAGGGAGGGCGAGTGCGACGCTTCTGAGACTGAGAGTGAGACGAGAGCTTGTGCTCTCTGTCTCTGTGTCTGTGAGAGGGAGAAGAGTTGGTGAGGGTGAGGTGAGGGAGATGAGGAGCGTTTGGTGAGGGGGAGTGAGGGGAGCGAATGTGAAATGAAGAGTCAAGAGGGTGAGGGTGAGGGTGAGGGTGAGGGCGAGGGGAGCGTTTGGTGAGGTGTGATTTGCGAATTGCGAGTGATTACTGATTTGTGAAAAAACAGTAAAAGGTATTACTTTATATAGGCTAAGGGCTTTTTTGTAAATTTGTTAGTTAAACGGATATCCGCGGGGCGAATATGGCCAAATCCGTATCCGCCCCGAATAGTGAACGGATATTTTTTGGATATCCGAAATCACCCGAAAACCCATTCAACCATATCCAAAACCGCCCCAAACGGATTGGGTGGGGCGGATATCCGTGAAAATCCGCCCCACTGCCATCCCTACTCCGACGAGTAAGGCTAGATGGCGAGGAAATGAGCGAGGAAACCAGAATTTATTCAAACACTCGGACTCCTCTTTGGCGCGAACTCCACAACTTCAACTCTTCATATCAGAATTTATTCAAACACTCTTCGTTCGTTCGTTCGCTCGTCATGGAAACCCCACCACCCGCAGGAGAAACATCGACTCTCCGCTCAGTAAGTCCTCAACCTGTAAAATCTTCAATCAACTTTACTTCAGATTCGTGTTTCTTGCATTTCAATTTAACCTAATTTCTTGAATTTCTCGTTCTTGGATGAGCAGAAAAGATATAGGGTTCCGGCGAAGGCAGATGCGGGGACGAGCAGAGAGGATCGGTCACTGAGGCTGGAGGACGAAGATTCGGACCAAGAAGATGATTTCGAGGATCTTGGTCCGAGAACGAAGAGAAAGAGGGCTTCTTATGCAGCCAAGGCTGCAGCACAGCAAGCTGAAGACTTGAGTTTGATTGGTACGTAATTGGATCTCAATTCTGTGTTTCATAGTGTTGGGAATTATTTTTGAGCGTTTTGGTTTGCAAAAATAGATTGTATTATGCAATTATTTTTTGGTGGGAATTCCACTAAATGATAATATGTTAAAGTATGGAATTCGAATACAAATGTAGTGGAGACGAAGGAGAGGATGACTTGAGTTTGATTGGTACATAATTGGATTAACCTCCCTTGTTAGAGAAAAATATCGTTTAGTGGTTCGGTCAGCGAAAAACTCCATAAAATCTAATATTTTGTTTTTTTTTCCTGTGTGCGTTTCATCATTTATGCAATCTAAGTATGTTAGGCAATTGGAACCATTTTCAAATGGTAAGATGTTTATGGTGTGGTTTATTTGTAATTAATAGTTTTGGTGGGAATCGTTTTTACTAAATATATTCTCCTAACTATACAGTACTAAAATGAATGTCAAACTGAATGATAATGTGTAAACATGAATTTCGACTACACGTGTAGTAGATAGGAAGGAAGAGTTAAGAAAGGATGAATTGTCGACAGTGCAATGACTGAAAGACGCTGAAAACTCTACCAGCATCTACATTCCAAAATTCTATGATGATGCATGTATAACGACAATGTGCGGTTAAGTTTTATATTTGGCCGAGTTGTGAATATATTCCCAACAAGGAAATATATAAATTTGAATATGTTGATGGATTCTTTCAGATAGTTCACTGGAATTTTACTAAAGCTCCATTTCCGAGAAAATGGATGCTAGGGATTTATACAGGTGAACATTCGGTAGAAAAGAAAACAAATTTTACTTTTTTTTTTTTTTTTTTTTTTGAAAGGCAAGCCGGTTTTGAGCATAGGATCCGTAACCTAGTCCCGAGATGCGACCTACGGGTCGAACACCACCCCGAAATAAAGATGCCTCCAGTGGGTCTCGAAGCAAGGATCTGTGGATCAAGTCCACAACGCCTTAACCAATCGACCACAGCCCCTTTGGCACAAATTTTACTTTTTGGGGGTAAGTTCTTCGTGAAAATCTCTGTGGACAAGGTGCCTTTCCTGGAATTGGTTTATGTGTTAGTCACATTAGATCATTCAGCACAGCTCTTCTGACTGAGTGGTTTTGGTGGTTTGCATAAGAGAGGGAAGCTTAACATAGGCACGTTATTGCTCATAAGTAGGGGGACTGTAAATACCAAGTACCTTTCCTTTGGGTGTACTGTTTGGGAAAGAATTGTTCTCGGTTCAAACTCTTTCTATCTGAATACTTCTTTCAAGTGCAATACTACGTTGATGTTTCTTTGTTAATAGAGAAGAGTGGCACAGGTTCTACTCTAAAAAAGCCCTCACCCATTCCCCCCTCCTTCACACACACACACACACAAATGTTTGTCTTTTGTTTTCTCAAGAATAGCGTGGTAAGGGACTTTTGGAGTGGAGGGGTCCCCTTCCCTTGCATAGGATCTATCTGCAAGGAGGTTAATTATTGACTGGGAAACCGATGCAGCATCTATACTTATTTAGAATCTCAGAACTTTAAATTCTGAAAATAGCATTAGCAGTCTACAGTGGAATGGTAAAGCTGCTGAGTACTCGGTTAAAGAATTTTATGATCTTCCCTTGGTTCCTTCTAATGCTTACATCCCCTTGCATTCATCTCTAACCAAAGGATCGTGTGGCTTAAGAGCTCCTCCCCCCTGCATGATTCTCTTTGTTTGGACTGTGGTATATGGAAGAATATTAACCACTGAAAATCTCAGTCACCGTGGTATTCAAGTGGATAATGTCTGCTACATGTGTAAGCTAGCAAATAAGTGTATTGAGCCTTTGCTTCTTCAATTTGATTATGTTCAGTGCATTTGGGCAGGAGAATTCATGGTTGTCAAGCTGATAATAGGTCACTTGAAAGACTGTTTGTCAGATTGGAACTGTGATATAGCTGAACTTCACCAGGGAATTGGCTGTGGTTTAGGGTTCCCCATGTTCAGGCGTCATTTATTTGGAAAGAAAGAAACTCCTGAATCTTTGATGGGAAAATTACAAGTATACATCATTTCACAAATTTAACTAAAAGCATGCCCCCCTCCTTTCAAAGTTTTGTTGTGTAATTAGCCTTTTGAAATAGCATATTGGTTTTCCATAATATACTTGTAATATTTGAAAAAGATTGAACACCACCCACCTCCTTTCACAGATTTGTTGTTTTAAAAAAATGTTCATGGTCAGCGGAAAATCTGCTGAAGAACTTAATGGTGCATAAACCTGACTCAGAAAGGTCCAATAGAGTCTCTAAGGTGGTGATATCAAGTTATCTCTCATAAACACCACAAAGCTTGCTCATTTTTTTGAAAAAAAGGATTTCACCCTTCTTTAAAATGGGATCATTGTTTACTTTTACAACCACATCTAAGATTGACACTGTTGTGTTCGAGGCAATCTCAGCTAAAGGAAGTTTTTGTGTGAAAAACCATTCAGGGAGTAGGTGATCATCCAAGCTATTTAGGCTATGTGAGGAGTCTGAGTAACTGGTCCCGATGGATTCCCCATTGAAGTTTATTTGGCGTTTGGGAGATTTTGAGAGTAGATATCCTGGATATTAGGATATGTGATGGATAATTTTCTCGTTCAATTTCTTAGAGTATAGACTTAACTTTTAGGAATACAGTGACTGTGTATGTTGTAGATAGTTCTGGTTTGAGATTAGCTTGGTGGCACTGGGGAGTGCTTATAAGATTACTTTTTATAGTCCTGGCTCAAAGAATCGAAATATTTATTTTGGACCTGATTAAACTCGAGCAACATGCATAGTTGTTTGAGAGAGATTTTAGAGGGAGTACTTGTGGCTTATGAAGCCCTAATAAGTTGCAAAATTTGGGAGTAAGGTAATTTGTAAGGTAGATCTAGAGAATGCCTATGGTTGTGTCAGTTGGAACTTCCTAGATTATCTTCTTCACATGATTGGGTTTGGAGAGCGGTGTAGATGTTGGATTAGGATATGTGTTTCAGTTGGTTAATGGTTCTCCACCTGGGGCATTTGTAGTTCTAGAGGGCGTAGGCAAGGAGATCTGTTATCCCCTTTCTTGTTTATCCTCATGCTGTAGGGGCTGGGTAAGATAATTAATAGATTGAAAGAGTTAGGTTATGTAGAGCCGTAGAGGCTTTGAAAATTGGGGACAATGTATCGGTGTCTCACATATAGTTTGTTGTTAATACTTTGGTGTTCCTTGCAAGGATAAATTTCATGTTACATGCTGAAAGGTGTTAGGTGTTATCTAGTATCTATTCTTTCCAAGCAGGTATGGGCGAGGTTCACAATAAATCTGAGTTGATTAATATTTTTGGGTGTGTGGGGTGGTAGAGTCGCCTAGTAAGTATCTCGGGTTGCTCTTGAGGCCAGTAGCAAATTTTTGGCAGTATGGGCTTCAATGTTGGAGAGATTTAGGAGGAAGCTTGCAACCTGGAAAGGAAAATACCTTTTGAAGGGGAAGAGTCACTCAGAAGCACTTTGTCTAATTTGCATATGTTTTGTTGTTCAAAGCTCTTAGCGATGTTATTCGAGAGCTTCATAGGATTTCTAGAAATTCTTGTGGATTGACGAGGAAGAAAATAATAAATTTAATCTTTTTAATTGTAAAGAGTTTGTCTTGGTTAGAAGGATGGTGGCCTTGGGATTATGAACCTGTGATAATGAATGAAGCTTCAGTAGGCAGATGGCTATAGAGGTTATGGGAGGAAGAGAATTGTGAATTGTCTTTGAAGGGTTATCATGGCTGGGCATGGGTGTAAAGCAGGAGGTTGGAAGAGCAGCGAGGTTAGAGGCTCTTATAAGTGGCATGTGATCACTCATTTTAAGATTTGAAGAAGGAAGGAATACAATTAGATTCTGGGAGGATCTTTGGTGTGGGGCGAAGAATCCCTTGGCTGCGTGATTGCTAGGCATATTTTGGATCATAAGATTTCAATACATGGTAGTTCAGTCTGCGTAAGGCTATTTGTGGAACTTTGGGCTTTCGTAGAAATCCGAATGATTAGGAATTAGACAATCTTGCTTCCCCATGCATTTGATCGGGGACATGCCTAAAGTTCATAATACATCTGCCTCTTGCATTTGGGAAGGAAGCAACTCAGGGAATTCGTTGGTTAAAAGATGGAAGCAACTCAGGGAAATTGTTCGTTAACTCCTATCACCAAGATCTCCTTTGGCGCTTTTATAAGAACAAACCTAACCTTGTAAATCCTATGGTTTTACTTCGATCCTTAATAGGAACCCCTGAAACTTTGTAGGGCACCTTCTCCTTCATTGCCCTTTCACTTCTAAGATATCAACTTCTTTCCTTGTTGATTTGGGGTCCGTTAGGTGATGAAATGTAAGGCTGAAATGTAAGGCATCGAACCATCCTTTTTTTTGGAAGATTATTTCGTAAAGCTATGACAATTAATCCCATTTGCCATCTTGTGGGCACTTGGTTAGAAAGGAATTGGAGACTTTTTGAGGACTCTAGTCATGAGGTGGATCAGCTTATTGTGAATTTTAAAATTTAGTTTGGTGAATATTATCCGAGTTCAAAAGTTATCATTTTTCCGACTTCATAGAAAATTAGGAAAACTTGGGGTTATTGTGGACTTTTAATCTTCCCTTTTCAGTTGGTGAAGAGTATTGTATTCTCGGAGTCCAAAATCATCTTCAAACTTGTAAATTGGAAAACTCATTTTGGATGTAATTATAAGTAGTTATTATTTATTTATTGTTGTTGTTGTTTTTAGGGTGAATTGCGCTTTGCCACCCATAATAAATAGCTAATACATGTTTGCCTTAAAAGATATTTGTATTATAGTCTCCCCCAGGACTAGCAACCTTCGTCTCTTAATTGTTAGGGAACCAACTATTTTCAAAATGTCATTATTTTGAGGACGGAAATGCCCTTACAATATCCCTAGGTGAAAAATGGATGATTTACATCTCAGGGATTCCGAATGGGTATCTCCAAAGTCCAAACAAGCTAGATTTCTATTTAAATGCATATCTCAAGGAAATCTATTGAGTTAAAAAAACTCATAACCGCCATCTCCTCCAACTCATCTTCTCCGACCATCTCCCCTCCCCCAACATCCCTCCACAACCTGAATCGAGCGACCACCACCCTCCAAATCAACCTCACCATTGGCCATCCCTTACCTTTTCCTTTTTCTCATTTTTTCTCTCTGATTTCAACTCGCCGACTACCCATTTCTTTCTCTCTTTTGACTTAAACTCACCAACACCACTGGCCACTCCCCTCTCCTTTCTCTCTAAGTTAAAATTGACAACAACCACAAACCACCACCATCTTCCTTCCTCCCTCTCTCCGACTTCAAATCATCAACGACCATCGCTGCAACCTTATCTTCTTTCCTCCTACTATCTCACTTGAAATCTACCACCGCCGCAACCCTCCTCGATCCTCCTTTTATCTTTGATTTCAAATCGACAACACCGACCACCCCTTCCTCCATGTTCTCTGATGGTGGGAGGGAAGTTGAATTCAAGCAAAGAGAGGAAGGGGGAAAGGGTTGGTGGTGGGAAGGGGAAGGCTGATGGTGGTGGGAGTGTAATCAGATGGGGAGGGAGAAGAAGGAAGGAGGAGTGGGTTGGAGAAGATGGTCTTCGATTATTAATAACCAACATATTTTCATCGTGACACACATCATTTTTGCCTTGAGATGTTAATTTCAGGGTTACTCGAGATTCGAAGCACTCATTCTCATCCCTTAAATCAGTAAGAAGAATTTTGATAATATAAATATCGACATTTTGAAAATAGTTCGTTCCTTCACATCAACGTGCATGGGCCGCTAGTCTGTGGGGACTGGGAGAGATTATATGGATATATATATATATATATATATATATATATATTATTATTTTTTTTTTTTGGGGGGGTGGGACGGACGTATGTTAGCTATTTATTATAAGGGGGAAAACGCAATTAACCCTTATTATTATTATTATTATTATTAAGTTTATTTTTAAATTGTTGCTCAACTGCTCAAGCATGTTGAAGGAAGGAACATGGTTTGAAGGATTGTTCCTGGGGTTTTAAGGTGTGCTCGGATCTACAAGATCGGAAGTGGAGAATGAGTTCGGCCATCGTGGTGGGTGTGTGGCAGTTGTAGAAGTTAATGGGCCAGTAAGGTGGCTTATTTAATTGGGAGAGTTGGGTTATAATTTAGCGTTTGAATGGGTTAATGGCATGGAAAAGTATTCTATAAGTATAAATTTTGCTTTCCAAGTCTAATGTCTTTACACTCTTTTTATTTTCAATGGATTTTGCTGGGGTCGATGGTTGGTCCATCTCTTGGGGGTGGATCTCTTGGTTTTGTTGGATGATGTTGTTTGCTTGTTCTTAAGGATGTTTTGAACATATGGGTTTGGAAGTTGGTTGGAATAGAAGATATTCTATCATAACACTCGGAAGATATGGTGCTCCTGTTTTTCTGTTCCTGGTTTATCTTTTCTGATACTCTCTACTTCTGTTGGCATATACTATCTTTTCTTATTCTCTTTCTTGATTCATAATTCTAATTTATTCCTTTTTAATATCGATGTTCGGGCTTGTGGATACTATTATGCAGAAGTTATTAAAAGCAATGGGAAGCTCATTCCCCATGTGGTTAAGAACTGGGTAGAGAGATATGAAAAGAATCCAAAATCTGCAATGGTTGAACTTCTGATGATGCTTTTTGAGGTGCTCTTCTTACATGATTCATCTTTTGTTTATTTGGCAT
Source organism: Berberis thunbergii (assembly GCA_003290165.1). Lineage (NCBI taxonomy): Eukaryota > Viridiplantae > Streptophyta > Magnoliopsida > Ranunculales > Berberidaceae > Berberis > Berberis thunbergii. The sequence continues at coordinate 55,728 of QNQO01000248.1, forward strand.
AATTTAGTCTATCAAAATTGAAAAAGTAACAGTTCCTATATGAATGATTAATCGTGTGTTAGGAGAGCATCAACGACTATGTAAAGAAGGATAAACTGTTAAGTTTTAGCTTTACCCTACTGTTTGAGTCTTGTTCTCTGCATGTTGATGAATTTGATAAATTGACAGGCATGTGGAGCTAAATATGATCTCAATGAAGACTCCTTGGATGAAACTGATGTGGATGATGTGGTGGTCGATTTAGTTGGACTTGCCCGAGAAGTATCCTTATTCTTTTATTAAAACATTCGTCTCGTGTATTTCTTACACCCAGTCGATGCATAATTGCTAGAAACACTGACATTATGATTATATTTCATTGCAATAGTGTTCTTTATTTTTTTTTGAATACTTATTCTGCATTTCTGCCACCTCCAGTTTCTTGACTTATGTGGAATCTAGGGACAAATTGAAGATTATCATAGTTCTAAACGGAAGGACTTAAAGAATTTCAAGGAAAACCTGGTATCATTCTGGAATAATTTGGTCATCGAATGTCAAAATGGACCGTTGTTTGATAAGGTTTTGTTTGAGAAATGCATGGATTACGTAATAGCATTGTCATGGTATGATTTTCTCATTTTCAGTTGCTATCAAAGTTTTAATTTGTTCCTAGTTTGCTACGTCAGTGTTCTCTTTTGGTTAATTACATTTTCTCTGCATGTCGTGTAGCTCTCCTCCAAGAGTCTATCGCCTGGTTGCTTCGTCAGTGGGTCTCCAGCTTCTCACATCTTTCATAACTGTCTCAAAAACACTTGGTGCACAGAGAGAGACTACTCAGAGACAGTTAAATGCTGAGAAGAAGAAAAGAAATGAGGGACCTCGTGTGGATTCTCTAAATAAAAGGCTGTCGATGACTCATGAAAAGATAACCATCATGGAAGATATGATGCGGAAACTATTTACAGGGTCTGTTCTTCAATAGTTAACGCCTACAACATGCAGTACTTTTTATTTATTCTAGTTAATTATTTTTTTCTTACTAGTCCTTTCTTTTTTTGAAGGTTATTTGTGCACAGGTACCGTGACATTGATCCCAATATCAGAATGTCATCCATACAGTCACTTGGTGGCTGGATTTTATCATACCCATCACTCTTTCTGCAAGATCTATATTTAAAGTATCTCGGATGGACTCTAAATGACAAAGTATTTATTTAATCTTTTGACTATGAAGTCAATTAAGAATCGCTTTTCATCTTCTACATCAACTTAACCATTTACTTTTTAAAATCACATTTGTAGAGTGCTGGTGTAAGAAAAAGTTCCATCCTTGCTTTGCAAAAACTTTATGAGGTGGATGATAATGTGCCCTCTCTTGGACTTTTTACGGAAAGATTTTCAAACCGGATGATTGAGCTTGCAGATGATATTGACGTTTTTGTGGCTGTATGTGCAATAGGGCTTTTGAAGCACCTATTAAGGCAATGAATATCTTTGGCCCTTCAAATGGATTTTTCCATAGTAATCCTTTAGTTTTAGGAACACTAAAATTTGTGGTGCTTTGCAGACATCAGCTCCTGTCTGATGATGATCTAGGCCCTTTATACGATTTGCTGATTGATGAACCTGCTGAGATCAGGCATGCTATAGGAGAATTGGTTTATGAGCACTTGATTGCTCAAAAGTTTAGCAGCTCTGGAGCTGTTATGAAAGGTAGTACATATAATATACTTTTTCATCATATATTCATACTCCGTGATTTGGTTGTTAATTTTTTTGGGAATGCCAACAATGTAACCAGGTGGCGAAGATGATTCTTCAGAGGTTCATCTGGGAAGAACGTTGCAGATATTAAGAGAGTTCTCGACAGATCCAATTCTAAGTACATATGTAATTGATGATATTTGGGACTACATGAAGGCTATGAAAGTATGTTATATTGCTCGACTCTTTTACTTCAGTTTGGAATTGAGTATTCTGTTTTTACCTGTTCTCTCACATTTATCTAGTGTGGTTCTCTTTTTTTCTTGAATGGTCATTGCGTGTATCCTCCAGGATTGGAAGTGTATCATTTCCATGCTCCTGGATGAAAATCCGTTGATTGAGCTTACTGATGTGGATGCAACGAATTTAGTTCGGTTGCTTTCTGTATCTGCCAAAAAGGCAGTTGGAGAGAGGATCGTGCCTGCTACTGATAATCGAAAACAGTATTACAACAAAGCTCAAAAGGTAGGCTTTACTAAATTTCAATAGCTATATTCTTGAATTTTATTTCCTTAAAAAGTTTTATTTTGTGCCAGGCATTAGTCATACTGAAATTTGTAGCAGGTAGATTCCTTGCAACAAGCTGTCTGATCAGTGAAATAAAATAATAATAATAGAAGTTCTAGTGTTTTGAAGCGAGATTTGCCATCATTGCTCTAGGAAACTTTCAAGTGAATTCAAATTAATTTGTGCTGGTTCCTTGGCAAATTATCATTCTGGAACTTCCTTACACCAATACTTGTTTTCTTTAGATATGTGATGTGTGATATGATCTGCTGTTCTCAAATAATTCAGACAGCAAGAAATGAGAGAAACAAAATTGGAAAACTTGCTATTGAGAGAAAAAGATAGTCTATACAAGATGTTCAGGCTTTCGAGAGGCTTGTCTCTCCGCAGACATAGCAATAGCTCAGTTTATCAGAATTCAACACCTCCTCAATTGTACTTCCTACATCTATTTATACAATGTGTGATTCCATCATTCAAAGCAACAACTTCCGTTACATCAGAGAACAACTTGACCAAATGCCATTGCCACCTGCAACACCCGCAGCAACAACTTGATAACTACATTCTGAACCAACTTGACTTGAGTAAACAGAGTACTCTTCTTGACAGAACAACAACAACACATAAGCAATAGAATAACCACTTGCTTGCTAATCCTTCCCCTGGTTGTTAGATGGTTCCATCCTCTTGCTAATCCTTGCTGGTCTGGCCCTTGTTGGCTCATTGCATTTCCCTAGTTGTGCTGCGCTGCCTACGCCAAACTAGGGTTTTATCAATTCCTTCCCCCAAAACAAACACCTTGACCTCAAGGTGAAACTCTGGAACTTGTTGTCTAATTAATACAAAATCTTCCCTAGTATCCTAAAAAATGGGCAACCCTTTCCACTGAATAAGAACTTCTTCAGGAAAGCGGCTGCTCACTGATTTGGAACGACAGTCCAACACCTTCTCCAAAAGATAAAACTCATTATCAAAGCCTACAATAGTTTCCAAGTTACATTGATCTTTCAAGGTCTTTGAAACCCTTCGTAAGGCCTCTCTGAAAGAATACTCCCAAACTTTACCAGGTTTAATTTGCATGTCAGCTAAAACCATTTTTTCATGTTGTGCCCATGGAAGCCTCCACTTGGTTGACAAAATGGTATTAGTCTGATCTCACCAACATCAGTAAGATTAGGCTCCTCAGCTGGTCCATCACTAAATGAAGTCATCCCCATACAAGCAAAAGTTAAACCTTCACCTTTCTTCTTGACTACATCATAGAACCGCTTTAGCGGAACTGCCTCCAGTGCCCGATCAAACTGGCCAGCTTTTGCATATCTTTATCAAGGCACCAACAGTAACATGATCTTGATATACAGCTTTTGGTATTTCAAGCTTTCTGAAACAAGTTTCCTGTCTGGAGTTATGGGTTCCCAACCTGTCTTCTACCAATGAAGTTTGCTGCCCCAAACCCACACCTTCCGCCTCCTTGGATTTCTCCAAAGAAGAGACCCTTCGTGAGGATCTTTCAAGGAATTTACTCAACCGTTCTAGTCCCTGTGCAAAGGACTGCATTGTCCTTCTCATCTCCTCTTGAAGTCTCCTTTGCTCTTCCAAAAGATCTACCCTTACTGACATTGTACCCTGACTTGTAGTCTTTCATGTTATCTCAAGAGAACTGCTCTGATACCAATTGATATGATCTGTTGCTCTCAAACAACAAGGATAATAGATGGAATAATTCCAGACAGCAAGAAATGAGAGAAACAGAATTGGAAAACTTGCTATTGACAGAAAAAGATAGTCTCTACAAGATGTTCAGGCTTTCGAGAGGCATGTCTCTCCTCAGACACAGTTTATCAGAATTCAACACCTCCTCATTTGTACTTTCTACATCTATTTATACAATGTGTGATTCCATCATTCAAAGCAAAAACTTTTGTTACATCAGAGAACAACTTGACCAAATGCCACCTGCAACACAGTTGTTGACAGAGCAACAACAACTTGATAACTACATTCTGAACCAACTTGACTTGAGTAAACAAAACACTCTTCTTGACAAAACAACAACAACACATAAGTAACAGAATAACCACTTGCTTGCTAATCCTTCCCCCGGTTGTTAAATGGTTTCATCCTCTTGCTAATCCTTGCTGGTCTGGCCATTGTTAGCTCATTGCATTTCCCTGGTTGTGCTGCTGCCAAGGATGCACAGACTCAGACTCGGACACGAATACGATACGGCGACTCGGCAATTTTCAAAAAAATAGGACTCAGCGACACAATCAAACTTAATTTTTTAATATATTTTTTTGTAACTCATAAGAACATTAAATCATAAATAAATTGAACAATCCAAACATATCAATAAAACATTCAAATTCATTCATTCAAATTTACAAATGCATCATAAATTCAAGCTCAACTGCTCAAGTCATACTCATAAAGCATAAGCAATATAATTTCATTAACTTGATAATGTAAATTGATAATTTCTAAAACTCACCAGCGAGGCGGCTACATCTCTTCTTCTTCATTAACTAGCGGATCAATTATCACATTTTCTTCATCCAGCATTTCAGCCTCTAGCTCATGTTCATCAAGTGAAAGACTGACAATCTCAAGCACTCCAGTAACATCCAAATCCAACGAATCAATAGTATCTCCTGCGATATCCCACATCCTTGTCTCACTTTCTTTGTACTCTTGTTTTCTTCTTGACAAAAGACGAAGGTTGGAATGCACATACACTAAATCTTCAGCTTGTTGTGGGGTCAATTTGTTCATTTTTAATGAGTGGATGTTGTTATACGTGCTCCAATTCCTCTCACAACATGAGGAAGAACAAGGTTGCCAAAGTAACTTCAAAGCAATATTCAGGAGTAATGGTGCACAGGTACCATGAGAAACCCACCACACATCAGGTTCTAGGTATGCTCTATTATGTAGAGCATCACCTTCTGCAAACTGTCCAGTACCCGTTGAAAACCTAGCATACTCTGTAATAACCACTCTTCTGTCTTCAATTAGAGGAAAGTATATCTTGAAACACTTATCTCTCTCCTTTTTAATCTCAAGATCTCTGTGTGGCGAAATACGATTAGGATCCTCTTCAAGCCATTCTCTGCTATAATACCTATATATAAGCAATGTCAATCACAAATTAATATATAAACATTAAGTGCATAAGCAACATAACTCATGAATTCTAGTCTTTTAGTCAAGACTCAAGAATAAGTAGAATAAAGAGTTAAAAACAATGTAGTTATTTACCTTGGATTCAAGGAATGTGCTAAGCAATGCAGTGGTGTGTTGTTTTTTCTCCCATCAATCTACCAATATCTGATGCACCACTGAAAAAAACTCTGACTCCTCACTAGTATTTTCCTTTCCTTCATGACGGTAAATAACTTGTTTCACTTTCTCAATCATAACATCCCACATCTCATACACCAAGTGAAGACAAGACTTATCTGTATCAGCCCTCCGCAACATTGAATAAATAAGCTCTGTGAAACGAAACACATAGTCCACTTTGTCCCACCACAAGTCATCCAATAGTTTTCCTTTCACAATCCGTGCTTTCTCAACATCATCTTCCTTATAGGAATCCCACTGATCTCTAATCACCATACTTTGGATGCTACTTTTAATGTCTTTCAACCTCTTGAGCATAATTATACTTGAAGCAAAGCGTGCCTCTGCTATGGAAAGCAACTTCAATCTCGAATGCTCATTAAACATATGCAACCTCATGGAATGGTTCATGATAAAGTTCTTGATCATCACCCCATCCCCAACAACATCAATAATCCAACTACACAAACTGTAGGCCTTTTCATTTGCAGGCGTGTTCTTTAGAGCGCATATATTCTTCAAGGCAAGGTTGAGAGTATGGACTTCACAAGGTGTCCAAAAAACTTCAGGACACTGGCTCTCAACAAGTAAACCTGCAACCTTACAAACTGGAGCATTGTCGGTTATAACTTGAACCACATTACTTGGCCCAACCTCACGTACAACTTCCTTGATCAAATCAGCAATGAACTTGTCTTTGTATTCCCCTTCACAGTTCACAGCCTTCAAGAACATTGGACCACCCTCATTAATCACTATGAAATTAATGAGAGGTCTCATTTGAGATTCAGTCTACCCATCACAAACAATTGTTGCCCCTTTAGTAACCCATGTGAACTTTGTTGCCTCCAACAACCTCTGAATGTTGCCCCTTTCATTTTGAAGCAATGTCGTCCTCAATGCATTATACCTAGGGATCTTGTAACTACTAATGGACTTTGCTTTATTCATTGCATAGGTGAAAGCCTCCTGAAAATACGGATTCCTTGCAAGGTTGAATGACAATGCAGCTGAGTAGAACGCCCTAGCAATCAAAGCATCCAACTCTTGTTGCTCACTCATATTGAAAGCATTTGCAATGGATTATTAGTGGCTCTCCTCTTCCTTTGTTCATTGTATGGAACTGAAGGGCCAACTCCCCCACTACTTGAACCCGGGTGCGGGTGACTACTTGATCCCACTGAAGGAGGTAAAGGAACACTTCGCACCCTTGAACTTTCTGCTCTCAATGCAGCTTCATCAACCAATTGTCGTACCTCTCTAAGTTGTATGGGGGACATTTTGGCACAAATAGCTATCCCACGACTACTTATCTTCAACAAGTGGTCCTTCAATCTAGTAAGAGAGCCCGTATACTCTTTCTGACAAAAGTTACACCTCCATCTAAGGTTTTCCCCACCTTTACTTGGTCTTCTTAATATTGTCACATGCTTCCAAAGATCATCTCCAGTTACTTGGCCTAAAACCAGTTTTAGTTTCTTATTTAGTTTTCAGCCAATAGGTGCAAGCTTAATATGGGGTATTTGAAGTATTTCATGCATGCTTTCATATATATGCAGAGAAAGAAAAGAAAAAACACAACAAAAAATGAATCGCAGGAAAAAAAAAGGAAACGAAATACAAAATCGCAAGATCAGGAAATCGCAAAAAAGAAATCGCAGGAAAAAAAAAACAAACAAACAAAATCGAATCGAATCGATCGATCTCAAAAAGATCGATTGATGAAATTGCAAGAAACAATAACAGAGAAAATAGCAGGGTAAAAAAAATAAACGAAATCGATCGATCGAAGGTACCTGGTGTTGATGAGGACGCCATAGATCCTATTGATCAATCTATCCCTCTCTGTCGAACGCGTATTCTCCTCAGTCCTCTTTGTCGAAATCGATCTTTTCGTCTCAGTCGAAATCGATCGATTGATTGGATTCTTTGTTCCGATTTCTCTTCTCTCTACCTTCTTCTCTCGATCTCTCTACCTCCGGTCCTTCGTCGATCGATTTAGGGTTAGGGTTTGCCTGAGGGAGTTAGGGTTTTTTTGAGTTTCCTGTGCTCTGTGGGAGAGGAAGGATCAGGCGGTGATTTAATTGCAATTTTTGAAGTCAACAAATTTTGACTAGTCTGGACTGTGTCCAAGCCGTGTCCAACCCAGTCAACGAATTTTGACCGTTGACCCCGTGTCCAATACGTGTCCAGCGCGTGTCGGGCTCGAATCCGTGTCCGACATGCATTTGACACGTGATACAGAGGTTTTTCGGAGAGTCGGTGCATCATTGGCTGCTGCCTTCGCCAAACTGGGGTTATATCAATGTGTGTACAATGAAAGTTGTGTACCATACTCAGTAGCTAGATATGCCATGACATTGTTAGGATCTCATTGAGGCCTTTGTGACTTGGCCAGATAATGGACCTTTATTAGCCTCCACGATATCTTTGAGACCATGACCAATGCCCCAATACCAATCAATCTTCCTCTTAAGTCCTGGTATTTATTAATTAACAATGAACAAACAAACCTTCGTAAATCCTATCCCAACAAACCTAGACAAATCCCGTCTCCTCTGTCTGGAAAGGTACTTTTTGTTATCTTATTTATTTTTTCTTATGGCCACCATCCACATGTCCATTTTGGTCCTTTCTCGGTCCTTTGACAGATTTGATCCCCAGGGATCCATTTTTATCAAAATCGTGGTTGGCTGCATAATGTATATGTTTCTTATTCTGTATTTCTAAGTACTTTACACATTAAATTGTTATGCAACTTTATAGGAAGCACTGGAAAACAACAGAAGGGACAGAACTGCTGCCATGATGAAGAACTATCCTCTACTCTTGCGTAAATATATGGCTGACAAAGACAAGGCACCATTCTTGATAGAGATTATTTTGCATCTGAAACTTGAGCTTTACTCATTAAAGAGACAAGAACAGGTGATCCCTGAGTTTCCGTTGACATTGGTCGCCTTGAATGGATTAACAGATTAACTATAAACCTAATGTTATTTGCTTTCTGTCAGAACTTTAAAACTGTTCTGCAGCTAATCAAAGATGCATTTTTCAAACACGGCGAGAAAGATCCTTTGAGATCTTGCATAAAAGCTATAACCTTCTGCTCCACTGAGAGTCAAGGAGAACTGCAAGATTTTGCTCAAAATAAACTGAAGGAATTTGAGGATGAAGTCATTGAAAAACTTAAAACTGCAATGAAAGAAGTAGCGGTATATGTCTCAAATACCCATTTCTATTCTATATATATCCATGCTCTCTCATTTCTTTCTAAATATTTGGAAACAATACATGTACATTTATGTATGTTTTTTAATGGTTGAATCGACATTTCATGTTTTGAGTTGCAGGCAGGTGATGATGATTATTCTCTTCTTGTTAACTTGAAGCGATTGTATGAACTTCAATTGGCAAAGCCAGTATCCACTGAGAGTCTATATGAAGATCTTCTCGACATTCTTACCAGTTACCGAGATACAGATGATGAGGTGCATGAAGTTAACCTCTAAGGAGCTCAGGCTATTCTTTTCACTTTATGAACTTCTTGTTTTTCTTGCCAGGTTGTATGCTTTCTACTTCTTAACATGTACTTGCATGTATCCTGGAGTCTCCAGTCCATTGTATATGATGATAATATTCAGGAATCATCATTGTCTTCTCTCTTGTTGAAGCGTGATACCTTGTTCGAACAACTGAAGTACTTTTTGGACGTCTCTCCGCGAACTTATGGCAATGTGCTTGCTTCCAGAGTAAATTACTGATCCTGGAATTGGACTGCCTGAATAATTTTCTCTCATTAACTGTTTCAGTCGTTATAACGTGGATCTCAATTATTTCTTAAGGTCTGCATTATATTAGGAGAAATGTGGTGCTTGTTCAGAGCTTCAAACTTTTCTTCAACAAAACTAGAAAGTTTAGGATTCTGTCCAGATGCAAACTTTGTTAAACAGTTCTGGAAGCTCTGTGAACAACAGCTTGATATTTCAGGTTACTGTCTTTTTCCCATCAAGTTCTTTGTTTTGCTTTGGTATGTCAGTTGTTTGTTCGTTCATTCTCTTTCTTTTCCTATATTTTTTCCATTGTTTTGTTTTAGTCTGATAAACTCATATTCTGCCGAAGGGCAGTTTTGTAGCTACACATTTAGGGCAATAATTGTTTATATGTCGAACATAAAGATGTACAACACATCTTAAGAGATGGACACCATTTTTTGGTGGATGAAAAGAACTGGAGAATAATTTAACAGCAAAGTTCTCTGAACGATATCAGGTACCAAAATGAAATTCTTGAGAACTGGTCCTTTATTTTACAGATGAGACAGAAGATGAAGATTCAAACCGAGAGTATATTGAAGAGACAAATCGAGATGCAGTCATGATTGCGGCTGCAAAGTTGGTTGCCACTGATTCTGTTCCAAAGGTGTGGATTATTTTCTTCTATATTAGTAGCCTGCATAATTGTTGCATTAACTAAGATGTTTCTATACTTCATGACCTACCTGAACTTGTATGGGCCTGCTGCCAAGTGCTGTCATCACACATTGTTACAGTAGAATTTTGGGTGGCATCCTAAGCAAATAGCCAAATAGTATTTTTCTCCATGAAATTATACTTTCTTAAGCACTTAACTTCCCCATTGGGCTTGCAAATATGGTGAAATTTTGATACGTCAAGAAAGTGTATTTTTGGCCTAGTTTCTATGCAGTGTTACGAGTCTGCCCAACCTTGATCAAGCATCTAGTGATTTGTAAACAACAATGGGTATCTCAAGGCAATATTTAACTGTAAAGATTTATTTGAAAAAAAAAATGAAAAAAAAACCCAACCCTATCATCTTCTCTGGCCCTCCTTGACAACCCACACCATAACCACCATCCCTACCCTTCCACCTTTCGCTGAACCAACCAACACCCACCCCTAACTCCCCACAAAGATTCATTGGCAAACCAATCTGTCCACGTAGTCAACCATCCTGATCTCCCGCTTGCAACCTCCACAATTATTCTGTATTATCTCTTGCTCCTTTTCCACCACCAATCTCCTTCTTGTTACCCACCAAATTGATGACAGATCGATAAAGCCCTACAATTCTTGAATTCTCTCCATCTTCTTCGACTACGAAGATAACATGAGGTGCGATGATTTGGTGAGGGTTTGAAGGAGTATGGTGTCGAGCTCCGCAGCAGATTGTAGGAGGCAAGGAAGATGGTGGAGAGGAGGGACATTATTGTTTGTTGGAGTTGTTGTTGGTGCCTTGTTAGCTATAACTTGAGTTGTTATTTGAGTTGGAGTTGTTGATGAAAAAGATCCCCATTGGAATTGCTATTGTTCTTGTGAATAAGATGGAATGAACAAAAAAAGGTTGTTACAGAATCAATTAGAAAATAAGAACATAGAAGATACAAATGCAATGACAAACCCCAATTGGGTTCTTGTTGCAGGGCATCTTCCAACCAAACTTAGATTCTTACATCAAATAAGTACTTAATTAGATCATCTAAACACAAAAACTCCATCTGATTAAGTGATGAAGAACCCCACCACCATCCATATCGCCTTCCCTCGATACGTTGTGTCTCAAGCCTTGCAACCCAAGCAGAGCAGTTTCTCTTCAAGCTCTCAAAAGTGATATAACCCCTTTTTACCATCCATTAATAGTTGAAACCCATTGCTGATTTCACCTCTCAGATCTTCACCACCATGTTTATTTTCCATGGTGGCTAAGAAATCTTCGAAATGGATTGTCTTCTGGGTCTGGCCTAGCATGTGAAAGGATGTGTTTTGCTGTGTTGTTGTTAGAATGGAAACAAGGGGAAACATAATGGGGGTGGGTGTTGGTTGGTTCAGAGAAAGGGAAAGGTGGAGGGGTGAGGGTGTGGGTTGTCAAGGAGGGTCAGAGAAGGAAAAAAATGATGGAATTGTTTTTCCCTTAATAAATCCTGACCGTTAAGTCTTGCCTTGAGATACCCGGTTGTTATTTAGAAATCACTAGATGCTTCACATGCTACTTAATGTGAGGGTACTTGGTTCTTAACATGTGAGAAAACTGACCAAGGTTAGGGTCATTGAACAAACGGTCAAGAGCCAATCTGGTACTCACTGTAATTATGATAATTTTCGGTACCAATGTGATATATGCATGTACTTTTGTTACCCAAATAGCAAATAACCTTTTTTTTGGATAAATTGAAAAATGTGGAGCATCACTTATAATGAAGTTTACTTCCGTGCAAGAAATCACGTTAGTCAAGCATCTATTATTTCAGTGCTGAGTACTGGAATTGTCTGGTTCTTAAAGGAACTATGACACTAGTTGGATTTCAGCATGGATTGGTGTTTACGTTTGTGAAAGTTGGCTCATCAAAGCGTGCTGACACAGGAGCTTATTTCTAGCAGGTTAGCATTATCAGAGCTAATTGAACGAGGAAGAAATTCTACCACTCTAGGAATGCTCTATGTATATTTCAAATATTTCACTTTTTTTTTCTGAAATTTAGCAAAGCAGTAGGTGATTTTGCATCAATAGGTTGGGTACCTCACTGTCCAAGTATTATCCATTTGGTTCTTCCTTATTGGTTAGTATTTTAGTTTCCTTTGACTTGAAATATCTTTCCTTGTTATATTTGAGGTTATTTAGTTGCAATTATATATCATTAAACTTATTCTTCTCAAATAGAAAGTATGTAAACTTTAGGTTAGAACTTGACAAAGGGGTATCCTTTTTGAAGTACATTTATTAGCAAGTTGCAACCACTGCATGCAAGCCACTTATCATGGTTATAAACATACAACCTATGACTGGAAGAGCATTTATTACCCCTTCGTATTTTCAATATAAGGGATGTGGCATTTAAATAGAATTTTCATGCAGGGCTACCTTGGACCAGAGATCATTTCACACTTCGCAATGCGGGACTGGTTGCAGAGATTTCAAGCATCTAATAGCTTCTATAAGAAACTGCAATGACGACATCCTGACATCTTCTAGAAGCACTGAAACGGGTAAGACTTTGGATCAATAGTATTTCCAATGCATGACCATAGGTTGGGCAGCCACGTAAGTTTTCTCAAGAGCAAAGTCCTGATTTTATGAATGGTAGTTCATATTGTATCATCCTCACGAGTGACCACAAGTAGGCAAACCACTGATCCAATTAAGTTAGCTCTCGAGTTGAGCTTTCTTTTGAGACATCCTCATAGATTCAAGTCATTATCTGGCATTACTTCCCTTCGTCTTTTCTCTACCCCCAATAAAACTTGATATCAGTTTAGCTTATTCTTCCTTCTTTTCCCCCCTTTAATGTGGTATGGATTAGGCCTACCAACGGTATGTGCTGGAACTTTCTGAAAACAATGATGAATCATTGGCCAAGTCTTTTCAAGAGTGCAAAGAGCTGGCTGGTCGGCTTTCTGGATTGTTCATGGGTGCAGCTCGAAACAAGCACAGATCAGATATTTTGAAAATTGTCAGAGCTGGTGTTTCATTTGCCTTTGTTGATACTCCAAATAATCTATCTTTCTTGGAAGGAGCTGTGCTTCACTTTGTATCTAAACTTCCAGCCACTGATATCGTAGACATGTAAGAAGTCTGTATCTTACATAATTAATATCTGGATTTAGTAAATATTAAACATAAAGATTGCTCTAATATATAATTCCTTTGCAATTAGTCTAAAGGAGGTCCAAAAACGAACGGAGAATGTGAACACTGATGAAGATCCTAGCAGGTGGCGTCCATATTACACATTTGTTGATCATTTACGTGAAAAATATGCAAAGAATGAAGTTCCTCAAGGTATTAGGGAATCCCATATTCATCTTGAAACTATTGCTTTCTGCAGCTCTTACTCGTGTATTTTATCAAGCCACTTTTCTTTATCCTACAAAAAATGCATAATGAATTTGGCATCTGTTTGCGATTGCTTTGTTATTTAGGACTTCAATAGTAATTATACTCGATTGATTGACGAGCAAGGAAACACAAACTCTTCAAAAACTTGTTGTATCCGTGTTCGACACGTATCCGATACACGACACTTGTTCGACACGCCACCGACACGTGTCGGACACTTGGTTAACGTGTCTGCGGATGTCAGACATGATCAATGTGGTCAACGTGTCGTACACGCCTCCGATACTCCCGGAACTTGGTCAGGACACGATCAAGACTCGTAAATCAACATTTATTATTATTATTATTATTATTATAATATTATTTATTTATTTATTATTTATTTTTATTTTAGATGTTTGCAAATAACCACATAATATAATGGTCGAATGACTTTCAATTGCGATTTAAGACAAATAGTGTAAAAAACCCACTAAAGCATAGAGGTAGGCTATGCTTCTTACTTTTCTCTCATTTGCTTCTTCTCTATTATATTTTGTTTCTACTTTAATTTTTTTTTGCAACAATGTCACATTCTTCAAGACACTCTAGAAAAACACTTTATTATATTATTATTATTTATATTTATATGGCTTATTGAATCCTATTTTTGAAAATTTGTCGAGTCGGCGTGTCGTGTCCGACATGATGCACGTATCCGTGCATCCTTGTTGACGAGTTTAGGAACTTGATTTCGGAGTATTCTTAGTCAATATTCTTAGTTCCCGTTAATCATATTACTTTCCTTTTACTCTATTTTGCAAACTCAATTTATTGAGAGTTATCATTTGAAGCTTACCAATAGAACCTTTTTTTTTTCATTTCCAATAATTTTCTATGATGATGGTACTAATGTTAAACTGCATCAAGATAATGTGGAGCGTAAACCTGATTGGAGGATAATCTTTATTCAAGCCATCAATTTTTGTCGATGTACTCACTAATAAACATGCATATTTCCTGCCCTTGGTAAGGGCATTTCATTCATATTATAAGAAACAAATGATCTGAATACTTATGGACCAAGAAAGCAATTCTGTGTTTTTTACTGCTTTATTAAGTATGATTAATGTTTTGTTGTCATGAACTGAATGTTGGGATCTGGCTTTTGGTTTGAAAATTAATGCGCTAGTTCATCTGCAGATGAGAAAGAAAGATCTGTTAGACGCAGAGGCCGCTCGCGCAAGCAATCTAGTTTAAGGGGAAAGAAACTCTTTGATGATCAAGGTTCAAGTGAAGAAGAGGATTCTCTCAGTGCATCAGATCATGATAATGCACAAGAAGAGGAGCAGGAACAGGATGAAGCTCCTTTGATACATTCACTTAAGTCTTCATCTAAGTTGAGGTCATTGCGACTTCAACGAGAGGACAATGGCCAGGCCGGAAGGGGAGAGTCTGTCAGAGCTAATTGAGACGGCTTAGCTACTTCTAGAACATCAGGTATGAAATACAGTTTTCGTCGGTATACCTTCTCACCTTTATGTCTTGAAGCCTAAAGTTTCAAGTATATATCATTTAAATTCAGAAACAGTGAATCAAGCAGTGTTGGCCCTGAGATTTTTGGGGTCCTAGCCATAGTTGTAAATGGAGCACACACACCTCTCAAGTATCACAGTTTTTAAATTTTATGAAGCTTGCATAAATCAATATAATAAATTTAAACGTTAAATCTTGGTTTCTTTTTTCCGCCTATAAAAACATTGGATAATCCGAGTTATATTTTGTCAGAAGAGGCATGATTGTAACTTAATTGATCATTCAGTAAAATAGAACATTTATATTCAACCGGGGAACACTCCAGTTATCAAACAATAGAAAAATTAATACTAACACAAAATTGGTATGCAAAAAATGAAATTACTTATTTGTTTGAGGGGAAAAAAAAGGTTGAGTTAACGATAATAAGGTTTTGTTGAGATTCAATCACTGAAGCATTTCATGTAAGACAGCTATAACAGTGACGCTGGAGGAGCAGATTTGCATTTTATGGCATAAAAAATTGTGTTTAAAATTATCTCTTTCCCCCGATTTGTTAAGGTTTTCAGCTTTTGTAGTGCATATGTTGTTTCTTTGGCTTTACTTGAATCTTACAAGTTATTGCTGTGCAGGTGATTAGGGGTCAGATATGCTCAATGGACAAGTAAATGCAAGTAAAAGAACAGAAGATGAAAAATTGCATGTTATCATGGCGTTATTTCTCTTCCCTGTGGGTGTTATCAACCGATGTAAGGTTTATAGAAAAGTAAAAACACCACCATGTATCATGTTTATATGTAACATATATAATTTTTTCAGCTACTTGATTTAGTGGGAATAGATCTCCTTCAGTCCTTCTTGATCCATATTCACTCAATTTAAAGTGAGTAAACATAATTCCATGCTCGATCTCATAGATAAAATAGAATTCTGTGGAAAAACGTATTCGATGAAAGTCGTATGTACGGCTTGGAGGGAGATCTTTCATATCTTTCGAGATCCACCCTACAATATGGGGTCAAAAAGCCAAAATAAGTGATTTTAGCCCTTATAAAAATAAAACCGAGAACCTCTTTCAAACTCATGTCACGTCGAGGCTCTCTATCTGTTTTTGGGTTCTCCTTAATTTGACCTTGTCATGTGGATTCCATGACCTTCCAGTTGGCTTGTTGGATTTCAACATAACTCGTCTGTTTGAAAAGGAAATTGAATTTTGTTTAACAACTTGACTTCTGGAAACACAGATTCTTGTTGTGTGCCTTCTTGGTAAAAAAAAACTGAAATTTTGAGCGTTCGTCAAACTATAAATTGTCGCATTTTGGAATTCCTGCAACACAAAAGTGTTGTGCCAACAGTATCTTTTACCTTTCTCAAAAGCACACACGGTTACTGTCTAATAATCCTCAGCTCGTATTTTCCTCTTGCTGAGAGTTAAAATGCATAGCTGTAGCTGAGGGAGCTCCCTCAGAGTCATAAATTATACCCTCGAGAAAATGTCCAGTGTATTCCTAGACTTTTGAATACCCATTCATTCAGAAGAAAGTTTTGTGGTGAAAAAAAAGAAGTAAAAAAGAATCATGATAAAAAAATTCTAACTTAGCTGAGGAAAAAATCACGGCTGAAAGAATTGAATACAGTTAGAATTTGATATATCCAAGAAGATCCATTGCGCCCAAACAAATGTTGTATGTATCTTGATAATAAAAGTGCCAAGAAATGAAAGATTTGTTGCCGGCAATGCAAAATAAATCTGCCAAAGCATAACCTGTGATAACATAAACTTATTTATGACAAAAACAAATTCAATTGCAAAAAGTTACAAGCAGCTTCTACCGCTTTGCTTGAGCTGATGACCACTCAAATCACTAAAATGTAATGCACTCCCATATTTACTAGAAACAATGAAAAAGAATAGTGTTACATGTTCATGCTACGACGGAAAGTCCATGGCTAG
Organism: Berberis thunbergii; assembly: GCA_003290165.1. Classification (NCBI taxonomy): domain Eukaryota; kingdom Viridiplantae; phylum Streptophyta; class Magnoliopsida; order Ranunculales; family Berberidaceae; genus Berberis; species Berberis thunbergii. Next base: position 72,649 of record QNQO01000248.1, read on the forward strand.
GGATTTCATGACTAACCTTTGGGCAGAAATTTAGATCAATGAGGGTATTACTACGGTGCCAGTAGCAAATCTATCCCAAATGGACCAATTAGTATAGATACGTGACCAAACAAGACTAACCAATGATAAATTTGCAGATGAAGTTTTTGAGACCTCCCCTCCCCATCTCACAAGCCAAATTACTACTGTTGGCTGTGGACTCATTCCAGACAAGACAATCAAAGAGAAATGTCTATTTGAAAGGGGTCTCATAGCCTTTCTAGAGTGCCTTTTCTCCAATAATATATGGGAGATGAAACCTTGAAAGTTTCAGATGTACCAGGCCAGCAACAATTCTAGGGAGAGCCATGTTTGGTGGCCACTTTGGGGTTTTTTGACACTTCTACCCCTTTTATGGATAGTGTTTGTGATTGTGTTTCAAAGAGAAGGGGTAAAAAGTGTAAAAAAATCAAAAGTGGCCAGCAAACATGGCTCCCTAGACTTACTCGCCAAGACAGTTATCTTTCTTTGTCTCAGAGAAGAACAGAGATTGACTGAATCTACCACGGCAGAGTGTTCAATATGTCGCAGGTAGTTTGCAGAGCTGCCTCAAGCACTATTACCTTACCTATAATGAAGATCTTCAATGCACAAAGTTTCTAATGCAGTAAGAGGTTCCGGCAGGATGTAAGAACAGTGGCAGTAGTGAACAGAAGGTCGATCCCCATTAATAGTATGACAGTTAGACTATTTCCCCACACCTCAAGTATTTTGAAGACAGACCTCTTTTCGCAAGGCTTCTATAATATGTCCATCTCCACAACAGTCCACACTAGTAGGGGTGGGCATCCCATCCTGTGCCATGCCCACCCCTGGTCCACACCATATGTTATGCCAAATGCTAACCTTGTGTTCCCCTCACCAAAAGAAAAAAAGATAATATTTCCAAAAGGCTATAATGTGAATAAGAACCACCATCCTTACTTCATATAATGATTTGCTTCAGTCACCTTCCTCCAAAGACTATCATTCTCCCCATATCTCCACAACCATCTGCCATCTCCTGAAAGATCCAATTCCCACCCCACCAACCTTCATTTTTTGGAGGATCACATTCCACTCGTAGCACGGAACTAATTGTCCTCATTTGAGACACAATACAATAAATTTTTAACAATCCTCTGCATCTTGTTGACTACCATCTTTAGAAATAGAGACGCTGTAAATTGGACTCCATAACCAATGTAGTCTTCTGCCATAGACACGAGTTTGCTCTTCCTATGCAGAAAGCCTTTTCTCAAGCGTTTTGAAGACTGGCTTCCACAACTTGGTTACCCCTATTCCTTGCACCCAATGATAAAACAGCTATGCAACTTAGATGGCGTTTATCACTCTACAGCAAAAACAAACTCTAATATGCAATGTTTTGTTATAATGACCAATAGATATCAAATCATTGTATTCACCAGTGCACAGGCACCCACACACACAGTTTAGCTTTAAACATTGCACCACACAAACAGAGAAAAGTTGCTTCCAATAGATGTACCTGGTTCTCAAACTTAACCCCAGAACTAGCACTCACATGGAAATTGCATGACAAATGCTTTCAGGTGATCATAGAAACTTAATTTTTTTACTACAACTTCAACAGTTTTATTCTAAACTTTCATATGCATGTCATTGCAGAAGAAACTCATTCTGATTCGACACATACACATGCACAGCGAGTAAGCTTCTTTACTAATTCCTACTTGTGAGAGGTTACAGAATAACACAAAAGAAACCACATATCTGCTCACTGTTGTTTTTAAATATAATTTTGAAGTAGTGCAACCTGCTCAAGATGGAAGTAATATAAATTAAACAAGACGCCGGAACAAAAAGTTGATTTCTCAAATATTTCTAGGACATTCAAGAACATGAAGTACAAAATAAACGTAACAATACAATAGAAGAAAATTCAGAAAAATTCTCGCCATCAACATTAAACTAAATCCCAACAATAAAGTACCTCATATGTAATACAGAACCTGATACAATGATTTATCTCCTTCCAGCAATCTTCAATAAAGGTGAAATGATACCTTGGATCTCTTGCAATGATTGTTGTATCTTTATCTCTTCTTCAATTGTACGCTTCAAGTTCCTAATGTGTGCCTTTAAGTTATATGAAGAATCAATCTCCCCTGCCTGCAATTGAATTACCCTTTTAGTCAATCCAATCAAGAAACCAGAGTATGTTGGCATTGTAGAGTATTTTTGTAAAAACTCCAGAAGCAATTCGAGCTCGTCTACATTCATATTTGAAACACACTTCAACAATTTCCTCCTTGCCACCAACTCCTCCATGACAGCAACCACATTTTGTGGACGCTTCTCGCTCAATGCAGACACCAGAGCTTCCTTATGCATAAACTTTCTCAAAAATTTATCATGCTGAGCCACTTTCACCTTTTTCGGCCTCTTTATCACATAATCACCTGCAGAAGCCTTTTCACTTTGGCCTCTCTGGAAGTACCGAAAGTATGTAGGCTTCAACACCCTTTTCTCGGGTTCCTCAGTAGACCAAAACCCAACTGATTCATTAACTTTGCCACCATCACCCGTATCCTTCTTCTTCCTCTTCCCAACATACATAATTCCATTCGAAGTACCAACAACCCTAGTAGAACAATCCGGGGAAAACCCAATCGACAAAAGCGGCATTGGGTACCTCATCGAATGTGTGATCTTCAAAGCCGAATAATCAAAAACCTTCATATACCCATCCAATGACACACTAAAAAGCCTAAATTGCTCACTCTCCTCCCCACTATCCTTCCCAACCTTCCCAATACAAAGCGACGTAACCGTCTTATTGTGACTCTCCATTGCATAAACCAGCTTCCCACCACCAATCACATCCCATATCTTAACCGAATCACCACCCGCCGTTGCCATTAACCCTCCGGACGGCATAAACACAACACTCTCAACAGGCTTTCCATGGTGCATTTGCATAACAAAATTCGAAGAAGTTCTAGAATCCCATACCTTCACTGTATGATCATAAGACCCAGTAGCAAACAAGTCCGAGCTAGCAGGAGAAGCCGAACCACATCGAACATAATCCTTATGCCCAGAAAAGTTAAACAATTCCTTCTCCGAAGCAACATCCCACCACTTCACCAATGCATCATCACCCCCAGAGAACAAATGCAGCTTATCAAACCTTGGGTACCCCACAACCCGAACTGGTCTACTATGTCCCTTAAGTCTTCGAAGAGGTTTTCGGGTTTTGAGATCGAAAACTTGAACAAGCCCAGACTCCCCACCTGCAGCTAAGAGCTTTCCATCAGAACGAAAGGTGGCAGAGTAGGCTATGTCCTTGAATGAGTTGATTACCGATTTGGGTTCCAAGATTTGGGAATCATAGAGAGTCACAGAGGCAGAGAAGGAGGCGGCGAAGTCGTGCGGGGCGATTGGGTTGAAATCAATCGAGGTTATTGGGTAAATGAGATTGGAGATTTGATGGGTCTTGAAGGATCTCCAATACTTCGACTCTGGGGTAGAAGCTGGCTTCTTTGAAGTGGGTTTTAGTCGTGATTTCACTGGGAAACTCTTCGCTATTCTATTCTCCGTCATTGAAATTGCTCAAAGCTTCTTCTTTTCGATTCTTCAAACTTCTTCCTCTTTGCAGGGTTTAGGGTTTAAAGAGTTGAGGAGAGGCGACAGAAACTCTATTAATAATGGGCTTAAAAGGACGATCTTGCCCCATACTAGATAGTAGACCCACAAAGACATTAGGTAGTGACTAAATGACACTGCTAATTATGCTGAAAAACATCACTAATTCTGTTGAAAGACACCATCATATTTTTTTTAAATTACCACCAATATTAACTTTCTCCATCACCGGGCCACCACCTGTCCCTTCACCCCTTCTTATTCTACTCATTTTTTTTCCTCCCTTTTTACTCATTTTCTCTTGAGAGATGCTGCGTAGCACTGGTGTTTTGCCTGGTATCTCGCCTGATAGGTGTCAAACACGTGCCACTTCAGGGGCATCAAAAAGGCAAAAAAAAAAATCGAAAACACCATTCTCAAACCCGTGAAAACAACAATTGGGGATTAGGGCTCCAAACTCCGCCTCCTCCACCTCTGCCTCTTCCACCCCTGCTACCTCCGTCGAAAGCAGATTAGGGCTCCAAACCCGCGAAATCAAATTAGGGCTCCAAACTCCGTCGTCCTCCACTCCTCCAGTATTTTTGTCCCCTTCTTTCTCTCCATCATCACTTCTCTGTCTCCTCCACTGCTGCCACTTCTCTTTCTACTGTTTTAATTGTGTGATTGGATTAGATGCTTGAAGCTTGCTTTCGAGTTAATGATGAAAAAGCTGCATTGTGGTTATCCAATTGTTGTTTCTCAAATGAATGTAGTGTTCTTAGATTAGAGTTTTGTTGATTTATTTAGCAGACTGCTTTCATTTCAGGGAGAAAATCTTACTGTGCTTTGTTTTTGTTATGTTAGATCAGTTCATAATATGTGCACTTTTTTCATGCAATTAGCAAACATGTGGTTTTCTGAAGTTGTTGTCTCTTGATGTTGTATGAAGTAACCTTAGTGGTGGTGTCATTTGTATATTGCTAGTTTGTAATTATTTTGACACGCTTTGAGTTGCATTGATTCGAGTACTTTCCTTGCTGAATGATCTGTGATTGAATTATAGAGTTGTGTTAGGTCATATAGTTTCTCAAAAATAATTGTCCAACATACTTGACAAAGATTTAATGGGGTTTTGCTTGTGTTAAATTTTTCATATTTTCAGGAATTGATACATTAGAAAACAATGAATGTATGGAAAATGAAGAATTTTTAGATGAGATAAAAGAGCCTTGCATAGGAATGGAATTTAACAATATTGATGAGTTTCAGTCGTATTATCATGATTATGGTAATAAAAAGGGATTTCCAGTGAGAGTAAGGGTGACTGAAAAATATGATGATGAAAATTATAGATATGATATTCTTGCATGTTGTCGGACTGGCAATTCAAAAAGTAGAGCAGAAAGTGTTATAAAATTGTGTCCCAATGGTAGATGTGGTTGTAAGGCTAAGATTAGAGCTCGTATACGCCCTGATGGAACAGTGAAAGTGACAACAGTAGCTAATGATCACAATCATGATTTGAGCCCTGAAAAATCGAGATATTATCACAAAAATCGAGTTATGAGCCAATATGTGAAGAAGATGCTTGAATATAATGATAGGGCGGACATTAGGCCAAATAAGAGTTTTACTTCGTGTGTGGTTGAAGCAGGTGGGAATGATAATGACATTTCCCAAAAAGATTGTTACAACTATTTGCATAAAATAAGGCAGTTGAGACTTGGTGAGGGGGATGTGTCGGCACTTCATAACTACTTTCAAAATATGCAAGCTAACAATGCTGATTTTTTCTATTTGATGGATTTGGATGACACAGGGAGGTTAAGAAATGTCTTTTGGGCTGACGCATGGAGTAGAGCATCTTACAAGGAGTTTGGTGATGCCATTACTTTTGACACCGCGTACTTAACTTATAAGTATGAAATGTCATTTGCTCCTTTTGTTGGGGTGAATCATCACGGCTGGTCAATACTTTGTGAATGTGGGTTGATCTGTAGTGAGACAGTAGAAGAGTTTGTTTGGCTTTTCAAATATTGGCTCGTGTGTATGAATGATCGTGCTCCAGATGCTTAAATCACTGATCAGGACAGAGCAATGAAGAGAACCATCGAAATTGTGTTTCCCAACACACCCCATAGATGGTGCCTATGGCATATTATGAAAAAGTTGCCTGAAAAACTGTCGGGTTGCAATCAATACGAGGCTATAAAGTTTGCAATGCAAAAAGCAGTTTATGATTCTCTGTCTCATGAAGAGTTTGAAGAATATTGGCATTGGTTCATTGAGAAATTTAACCTTCAAAATAATGATTGGTTGAGTGGATTATATAATGAAATAATTTGTTGGGTACCAACATTTCAGAGGAATACTTTTTGGGCAGGGATGTCTTCAACACAAAGGAGTGAAAATATGAATGTTTTTTTTATGGTTATGTAAATTCAAAAACCACTCTAAAGCAATTTGTAGAACAATATGAGAATGTACTACGAAGTAAGGTTCAAAAAGAAGTTGACGAAGACTTTAGATCCTTTAACCGTTGGCTTCCTTGCATTACTCCTTACGAATTTGAGAAAAAATTTCAAGCTGCCTACACCACAAATAAATTAAAGGAGTTTCAAACAGATATTGCAAGAAGATTATGTTGTGCAGTTAATCATGTCAAGGAGTTTGATGGCTTTCGGGTTTATTATGTTTCAGAAGACAGGTTGATAGGAAACGCATACAGATCAATCAGTTTTAAAGTTTATTTTAATGATGACGACTTCAATATTAAGTGCAATTGTCAGTTGTTTGAGTTTAGAGGGATCTTATGCAAACATATTTTTATCGGTATTGTCTCAAAAGAGGATTAATGTTTTATCAGAAAAATTAATTCTTCGAATGTGGAGGAAAGATGTTAAGAGGTGTCATAAGAAGGTTAAGATTGTATATTCATATTGGGCAATGAAGCCTTAAAATGGACGGTTTTATGAGATGTGCAGTCTCTTTTATGAAATGTCTGACATAGCTTCTGATGATCAAAAGGAGACAAATAATGTTAAACATATGATACAAATGAAGATTGGTGAACTAAAGAGATCAAAAGGTGATGGTGATGGTGATGTTAATGTTGAGCCAGAGGGGTTGTTGGAAGTTGGCGCTAAAAGTAGTGGTGAAATTCATAGTCCGTTGGCTGTCCGTTGCAAAGGACGACGTTCTACTTCAAGGATGCAATCTACCATGGAAAAAGTCTATAAAAAGAGGAAGAAAAAGAAATAAACACAAAAACAGAATAATTTGGTAAGTTTACTTGTTTGTTTTACTTCAATGAATATATATATTTTTTCAATTCAAGAAAATATATTTTTAATTTGACATGTCATTTGTAGGGTTCTACCCAAGTTGGATTTGAAGGTTCACAATTTATGACACATCTTTCAAACGATGTTAAGCCATATGGTCAATTAAATCTTAACACGTAGGTTTGTCTTTAGTACATTAATTATTCACTTTTGATTTGCCCCACTATGATTGTTCACTATGATTAACGTGTTGGTCGTTTTGAATGATGAAAGTATGGGGTCATATTATTCACAACCTAGTGCTACAATTGATGGACTTGGTCAGGTTTACTCACTTATAACACAGGTATGTAATTTACCTGCTTATGATCATTTTAGCGACCACATAAAGATTGTAAGCCTTAATCATTTATTTTTGCAGTGACTAACTTCTAGCAACGACATGGAGTTGTTCAGATATTGTATCTGAATTCTCCAACCCTGAAAGAGATCATTCAGACATAGTGACAGATAAATGGAAGCATTGAGGATCCATTTTTCAAGGTTAATTTCCAGTGTTTCATGGTTGCAGTTCATGACAGAGAAACAAGTGACAGTTCATGATTACAGTTCATGAATTTCTAATTTTTCAGGGTGTAATTTCCAGTGTTTCAGGGTGTAATTTCGGTTTTTCAGGGTGTAAACTCTTATAATTTCAGTTTTTCAGGGTGTAAACTCTGCATATGCTAATTTCATGGTGTAAACTCTTATAATTTCAGTTCATGGTATGTTATCAGGTGTAATTTCAGTTCATGGTTTTTCAGTGTTTCAGGGTGTAATTTCAGTTCATGGTGTAATTTTGGTTTTGCATCAGGTGTTAATTTCAGTTCATGGTGTTATCAGGTGTAATTTCAGTTAATGGTATGTTTTTCAGTTCATGGTTTTTCAGTGTTTCATGGTGTAATTTCGGTTTTGTATCAGGTGTTAATTTTAGTTCATGCTAATTCCAGTTCATGGTGTTATCAGGTGTAATTTCAGTTCATGGTATGTTTTTCAGTTCATGGTTTTTCAGTGTTTCAGGGTGTAATTTTAGTTCATTGTGTAATTTCGGTTTTGCATCAGGTGTTAATTTCAGTTCATGCTAATTTCAGTTCATGGTGTTATCAGGTGTAATTTCAGTTCATGGTCTGTTTTTCAGTTCATGGTTTTTTAATGTTTCAGGGTGTAATTTCAGTTCATGGTGTAATTTCGGTTTTGTATCAGGTGTTAATTTCAGTTCATGCTAATTTCAGTTCATGGTGTTATCGGGTGTAATTTCAGTTCATGGTATGTTTTTCAGTGTTTCAGAGTGTAATTTCAGTTCATGGTGTAATTTCGGTTTTGTATCAGGTGCTAGTTTGGTACTATTTTTTTTAGCAGTTTTGGTGCTAGTTTGGAGATACTGAAATACTGGTGCTTCCAGCACTTTCATTCCCGAAAAAACATCAGATTACATACAATCCATGCAAAGCAATAAGGAAGTCACTTTCATTCCTAAAAAAAAACAGATTACATACAATCCATGCAAAGCAATATGGAAGTCACTTTCATTCCTGGAAAAAAAAAATTTACATGCAAAGCAATATGGAAGTCTCACTTTCATTCTTGAACAAAAAAAAACAGTCCTATAAGTAGAATTTGTTGGATCAAAACAGATAACCAGAAAACTCAATTCATAACAGATAACTATAAGCAAAACAAATTACATACAATCCAAAATCATTTACAATTGTGAACAAATTCATTTACATCTCACATACCATCCAGGATCTTAAAAAACAAGAGTACAAGAATCAATAAAACTACCACTAGTATACTGTTGATTAGGTCCTTTGTAAAAGCCCAAGGATCGTTGACTTGGTTTTCATGACCTTGATCGCCACGACCCTCAAGAACATTATTTGGTTGGTCCACTACCTCTTCAGTGTCGTTTGTTCTTGACTCCTTTGTTCTTGTTCTTGATTGGTGCTCTCTTCTCAACTCTTGTTCTCTTTCTCTTCTCACCTCATGCTCCTTCCACATTTCATAATCTTCAATGGCTTCTTCAATTGAATTGAAACCCTTGTAGACAACATCATTGTACCCGTTTACTTGTAGTGTGCAACTTGACCAAGTAACATAAGTTTCAGGAACATGCCCACGATAAACAACGTAAGCTTCGTATGTCATTCCTGCGTTGGCAAAACAACATATGTTAGTCGTAAAATAATTGTTAAAAGCTTATGGATGCAACACAAGTGTGGGTTATAAACCAATCTAATACTCTTTTGAAGCTTCTTAATAATAGTCTGTGAATCATTGAACATCTTCAGGTGAACAATCAGAAACACGTAATCAGTATTTTACAGGTAATTATGGACAAATTCGCATTTGACAGAGTACTCTGAAACACATTAGTAGTGAAATGCTGCTAGAAAAACAATTCATGCTTACACATCAGAACTGCTTCTAGAAAAACACATTACTCTGAAACACATTAGTAGTGAAATGCTGCTAGAAAAACAGTTCATGCTTACACATCAGAAATGCTGCTAGAAAAACACATAACTCTGAAACACATTAGTAGTGAAATGCTTACACTATAACACAAAAAACAGTTCATGCTGCTATAAAAGGAACCCCTAGATCTGATTCTCGATCTAGGGTTTAAAACCGAGTTTAAAAAACAAAGTGACTTTGAGTTTAAAACCAAGTTCATGACTCCCATTGATTCTTGCTTAGTGGGTCTCCTACAAACATCATATAGGGTTCATGACTCCCATTGATTCTTGCTTAGTGAGTCTCCTAAAATCGAGTTCATGACTCCCATTGATTCATGTTTAAAAAACAGAGTGGCTTACCTTTTTCTTCGAGGATTTGTATAAACACTGGTTTTGAACCGTTTCGATGAGCAAAGCCTTTGTGAAATTTTTTAGATCTACGGTTTTTGAAAGAAGAATCGGTTTTAGCGAGTGAAAGATCTAGGGTTTTCTTTTGAATGAGAGTGAAATTCTGGTGAAAGAAAAATGGGATCTAGGGTTTTCTTTTGAATGAGAGAAAAATGGGATCGAGGGTTTTAAACTCTGTTTTTTTTTTTTTTCCAAGACCAGCCACTTGCCTGGCACCTCGCGGGTGCACGTGCTTGGCACCATCCAAGCGAGATACCAGGCGAGATAGCAGTGCAATTTAGAATTTTCGTTTTCTCTTTCTTCTTCTTCCTCTTCTTCTTTTTCTTTTCCATCAATCACCATCACCACCCCGTCATGCCACTGTCATTCGGTGGTGGCAGAGCATGGCGTTGCGGTCGGAGATGCCAGTGTAAGGTGGTGTTACTCCTATGAAGAGAGATGAAAAGGTAAGGATTCTGGTGTCCCAAATGGCCACGCTTTTTCAAGGATTGTGATTTCTTATTTTGAGTTAATATCGGGCTTATACAAAAAAAAAGTCTCACACAACTCGTGTCATACCAACTATATATTACATTAAAGTTACTCACACAACAAACTTTTGATGGTAAAATAACATTATAACATGTTAAAATACATGAAAGTTTAATTTTTATTTCTAAAGGAATTTGTCTTGAAAAAAATAAAATAAATTGGGCTAGTTACATTTAACGCTACAAATTCTTGATAGGTTCAATTATATTTTGGCCAAGCATGGGCATCTTAATAAGGAGAGAAAATGGGGAATTCCCATATGATCCGATATGTCTATTTTGAATTTTGAAAGATATTTCATTAACTCCAAAATATGAAATATTTCTTGAAATTTTGACATATCTCGAGAAATCACAATGTTTGCCCTCCTTGATGAGCTCATTTGCATCCATTCTTGCCAAATAACTATCATCATAGTGTCTTACAGTCTATAATATGAGGCAAATTAATTTGTTTTGTCAATTTTTGAAAGGAGAACAAAATAAGAAAATAAAGAACTCCCCAACCTATAAAAATAGTTGGGAATCAATTTTTTTTCAATTAGGATGATATGACATGACATGATGAAGAAAATGATGGAATCCTTTAAATATGTGTAATCCTTCTTATATCAATGCTACATCATGCAGGGTTGCAAACCTTAGTTCTCCGTAAAGGTTTTTGTTCATGAACCTTGGTTGAAATGTAAAACTACAAATGAGGTTATTTGAAAGTATTTTTGATTTACTGATCTCAAGCATTGGTGTAATTTTATTTATCTTATAAAAAAACACCTTCGAAATGTCCATACGATGATCAAGTCATCAAATCAACCAGAAATCGAGATTGAATACACAAAATTTGGCCCACCAACGACTATGATGATGGGCCTTCACTTCATACATTGAGATCAAAAGGGTTCCACCGCACAACCGCTTGGTCAATCTTTATCTCCAGGTCTTGCTTCCAAGTTTTATTTCAAATTAGATTTACCACTCTAATTGTGGATGCAAATTTTCACCGGATCACGTGTTTTTTTTTTTTGAATGGAAGAGAGCATGCAATGAGTTTGATTCAAGCTCTCATTGAAAGCACCAATTTGTGGATGCAAATTTTTGTCGGATCACGTGCTGATCACGTGGAGCGATCTGCATAAGATAGAATTACGTGCTGATCACGTTGAGTAATCTGCATAAGATAGAAGTTAATTCTTGACATCGGTGTGGTGCCTGCCACGAAAACTCTTTCTTGATTTTAGAATTCTCTATTCAAATATAGAGATATAAACAGTTTTCTGAAGACACTGTTCTATCTTTGGCATTGAAATCCTCGTGGCAGGCACCACACCAGTGTCAAAAATTAACTTCTATCTTATGCAGATAACTCCACATGATCATCACGTGATTATATCTTATGCAAAACGCTCCGCGTGATCAGTATGTGATCCGACGAAAATTTGCATCCACAAATTTTAAGATCTAAGTGAATTCTTGACACTGGTGTGGTGTCTGCCATGGGGACTCCGATGCCAAAGTTAGAACAATGTCTTCAGAAAAATGTTTATATCTCTATATTCGAATAGAGAATTATGAATCAAGAAGAAGTTACCTCCAGATGAATTTGTGTTTGACTATTTATAGAGGCCGATGAGTGAGACACGTGGCAGATGAGTGAGTGATCTGCTTGCAAGTAGTTATAACTCTAGCAGATGAGTGAGACACGTGGCATATAAGTGGGTGATTTGCTTGCAGGCGGTTGTAACTTAAGCTGATTAGTGAGACGCGTGACAGATGAGTGAGTGATCTGCTTGCAAGCGGTTGTAACTCCTCTTAGGTAGTTGTAACTTCTCTTAAGTAGTTGTAACTTCCTGTTTTGAGTCACCTCTCCTGCAAGCTTGGGTGCTTAGCTGAGCATGGTGGTCAGCGTCAAACATTACTCCTCTGCTGAGAAAGAAATGTTCTGCTGAGTTGCATTGGGCCCAAACTTGGGCTTTATCTACTTGTTACTTTCATGAGTAATATTCGGTCTTCTTGAGAACATTTCAAATATTTGGGATTCCTTTTTTTCTATTGGGTTAAGGATTATTTTTTGCCTCCCACACTAATGTTTAAGAAGTTCGAGTAAGCGAATATATCCATGAATCAATTTTCGGATATACATCTAGGTATATCGGATTTAAGCAGGGATATCTACGGGTTTGAATTTTTCGATCCACTTGAAAACTAGGGTCATAGGGGTCTAGCAATCTCGACCATTGGATTGTTTTGATCATTTAACTACAGCTAAAATGATTTATTTTATGAATCTTTAATTTATTTATTTTCTTCTATATTTTGTAGTTCATGCATTTCATTCTCGGTACAATTTATGTTGTGGTCTCTAGAATTTACATAGAGAAGATGAAGAGGTTGAAGAAAGAGAAATAAAGTGGAGAGGAAATATGGAAATAAAATTAGAGAGAATATTAGGAATTCTTAGTAAACACGATGATGATCCGTTTCAATGGAAATTTTACATGTCTATAAAAACTCGAATATCTATAACTTTTGCGAAAAATATATATTCGCTACAAGCTTCAGATAAGATTCATCAGTCACTTGGTTTTAGGGGTAGGCATCCCATCCCGCGATCCCGATCCCGATTTTTTTGGGTCTTAATGGGATTGAATAATTTCATCCCGATCCCGTCCCGTCTTGATCTAGAATGGGATGGGATGGGATGAAGATTTTCAATCCCGCCAATCCCGTCCCATCCCGAGTTAATTTTGTTATATTTATTATTAACATTTATTTATTTTTATTCATATAAACTTACAGATGATTGACAGAAGCTCATGGTGTTTGCAGTGGTAACAGAAATGTTACTTCAAGAAATAAATATTCATTAAGCAAGAGAAAGATAGCAGACCGTTGCTTGGATTTCCAATAAAAGTGGCTATAATTATTTAACTTCCAAATATTGATAATACCCAGGTGAAGATGAAAAATAACAATCAACTGAGTAATACATATTCAGAAGGGAACATTCAGGGGCGGAGCCAAGAATTTGAGATGCCCCGGGCTGTAAAAATAATTTTTTTTAATTACAATATATATATTGATGGTAAACCATTGTGAAAATGTTATAGCATCACCAATATGTCTATATTTTTTCCCTAACAAAAGATGAAATGTTATTTTGTCAATGAACCATGAATTTTGTTTCTCACAGTAATGAAATTGTAAAATCAGTTGGGAGACCATCACAGCGACACAATACTCTTAGTGGGTCCAATTTATCATGTCATTTTCTAAAAGTCAGCACACTCGACTTCATTGTTAGGGGATTTAATGACTACCCTTATATTTTCATGCCACATCTATATCTAATTATAAGAAAGTTATTTTTCACGCTCTTATATGATGATAATATTCGCAGCAGTCACAACCAACATGCTGATCCCGTACCGAACCCGTTTGGGATGAGACGAGGTCGGAATGAGATTTTCCCATTCCGTCCCGATCCTGTATGAACGGGATGGGATAGGGATGAGTGTATCTTGTCCCATCCCATCCCATGCCCACCCCTACTTGGTTTGCTTGTTTTCGAACAAGTAACAAACAATTGAGGCATTTTTTTTTACAAGTTTCATTAGATAATTATAGCCCATGGGTGACCCACTAGTTATGGGGCTTAAGAGGAAGATTGTTGACAAGTAACTTTACACTCCGTACCATTTCGCAAGATGACCTTTATGAGTTTAATACAACCATGGTTTGGGTGTGCAAGCTCTTATTGGTAATATTAGGAGACTTTTAAATTTGCACAAAACTTGAAAAATATAAGTTTATATGTAGACACCAATATTGTAACCGTTATTATTAATTTAAGTATGTCATTGGCTTTTAACAAAAAAGAAAAAGAAAAAAAGGCATTTTCTAATTTTTTTTTAATTTTTATTTCTTAAACCTATATGTTACTGACTTAAAGTCGGAATTTTGAGTGATGATAAATATTCACTGGATATCTGTTTTACACGAATTTCATTAATATCTAATTTGGTGGGGAGTATCAAACTTACAAATAAATCATTAATATTTTAAATGGGAATTGAGAAAATTGTTTTTCTCCTATGAATGTCTTGGTTTGTATTTGCGTCTGATTAAATAGAGTATCAAACTCACAAGTAACAATTGAGGTCCACAAATTGCGGCACCACATGAAAAAAGTGAGATACCTGTAACTACTAAAAAAACTTATAAGTTGAATATTGTTGTTGATTATAATTTTCATGCAACTAAACACACCTTAAGAGAGAAAAAAAAATAGAAATTCATAATAGGCGTGCGAAGGTACGAGTGACCAAGATGGCAAGTTGAGTTGTGGTTGGGTCATGAAACTTTGTTGGAGTCGAGTGTGCTTTGTTACATAATGGAGAAATAATGAGAAGATCCATAACCTTTTTTTTTTTTTGGTGATAATCTATTTTTATTTTATTTTGTGTGATGTATATTAGAGGATTTTTACAATATCAAAATACACATAAAATATTTGGAGATTTCATCAATCTTTCGATATTACCACGCATCACTCTGATTGCAAAACATAGATGCAAAACCTAATTTTCTAGCATTTTTTTTATTGTGGCCGGAGAGCGCATTGCATGGCCGACTCGTGTCTCAAATTTGAGTGTAGGTTAAGGAGCGTAGCCACAGGCGCATATTAGACCGTGAATCACCACTATTTTAACTTAAATTTTGCACCCCTCTATTCTCTCTGTTCCTCACTTTTAATAAATGCAAAGCCTTTAGCTTCCATTCTTGCATTTCCCGCGCGGAATTTGATATCAGATCCCGCAAACGCATCGTTTCTTCAGTTCAGATTCATCAGACTCCTTCTGCTTTGCAAGTAGCTTTTTCCCCATTAAAAATTTCTTATTACTTCACTTGATTGTTGTCTTCTTATTGGATGAACATCTTTGTTGTTTCTACATGCTTTCTAGGGCTGTAGCGTTTGATTTACTGTTTTTAAAGGTTGTATTTCAGGGGTTTGGAACAATGGGTATGGTTGATTTTAGGATTTAGAGTAATGGGTATCAAGAAATTTGAGCGTTCACTTCATTTTTTGATTATTGCATGGGTAAATTAGTTGTGGGGAAATCAAGATTTGGAAGTTCTCGAGTTGCTTTTGGGTTGATGAACTTATAATAATGTTGCATGTTAAGTTACCATGATTTAGGCTCGTTTGATAGAACATGCAGGTCGTTTGGGTCTATGGGTATTGTGGTTGTTAAGGAATTGGAGTGTTAGCTTTGATCCTTGAATTATTTATGTGATGGGGTTTGGTTTAGGATGATATAATTTGAAGTGGAAACAATTTGCATGGTTAATTAGTGGTTGGAAAATCAAGATTTGGAAGTTAGTTGCGTCTGGGGTGATGAGCTTAAATTCATAATCGAGCATGTTAGTTTACCATGATTTGGATTGCGGTGATAGAATATTCATAATCAGCGAAGAAGCAAAAAAATACCATTTGGAAGATAACATCATATAAACTTGGGCACTATTTGGATTGATCATCATGCAAATTTGCACCAGTTGTTTGTTTTTGGAGTTGGTGTGTGCTAGGCAAAGGGCCTATACTCAAGTATTTACCTTTTTGTTTCCTTGAGTTGACGATGTTTTTTATGCAACATTAATCTTTTGTGGTTGTGGAACATCACGGTTTCAAAACTTTGTATAGATGACTTCTTTCAGTTGTGACGGTTTATAATTCCTTTCTCTATTTAGTGCACTGTGGATTTTTAACATTTATATACGTCTCCTCTACATGATAAGTGGGCAAGAAATATTATTTTGAAGAATCTTAAGACTTACGAGAACATTTTAAGAAGTAATGACTCATGACTAAATTGTTCGTTTATCATTTGAACTTCGTTGAGCTGAAATTTTGAGAGAAATTATGGATTCACATCATAAACAATGTGTTGAAGTATTAGATCATTTCTTTCAAAGGCAAGAAGCTATGGAATCTTATCCCTCGATTTGGTTGGAACATAAGTTAAGAGGATTTCAGGAGACTTCTCATGACGTGGATCAAAATATTTTATTTTTTCAATGACACTCTCCTTTTCTTGGTGTATATATTATTGATTTTTCAAGTTTGTTCAAGTCTTAAGATGAATTTATCCAAGATTATGGTGTATGGCCTGGAGAAGGGGCTAATATCAAGAGCGGCGTAAAGGTGTTAAGGTTTTAAGTAAGGATGCTGCCAGCTGTATATTGGGATTTCCCATTGGTTGCAAAGAATAGATGCAAGCACTAATGGGACTCCGTGATCGAATTGACGGGAAAGTGTCTAGCTATTTGGAAGGCAAAACTCCATAAAAGGACGATATACTTGCATTTATTAGAAGTGCTATATCGAACATTCCTATTTATTATAAGTCGTTTTCACATCCTTGATTATGTCTAGAAGTATTGAGAGAGGTTTTTTTTTGGTGTGTGTGTGAGTGTGTGGTGTGGTGGCAAAGGGTTTAATGCGGGGAGATGAGAAGTGGTGGTTTGCCTAAAGATGTGATTGGACTTGGAATTTGACCCCTCAATTGATGAATAGAAGATTGTTGAATAAGTGATTGTATAGATATGACATGGAAAATGAATGCTTGTGTGAAGAGGTAATTAGAGCTAAATATGATTTCCTGGGTTTAGCTGGATTTCACAAATGGAAGACCATTTCCAACTATAATCGAAAGAGTTGAAGTGGTGATGGGGAGAGGTTAAAATGTGTTCTAGTTGATATTTGGATTGGTAATGAGATGTTAAAAGTAAGTTTTCAAGACTATATGCACTATGCAATAGAATACAGTGGGTGCTGGCAGAATACAGTGGACATCAAGATGACAGAGTTATGAAGTGGAATTCTGCAGGGTGGATCTTTCATTTGGGGAATTGAATGAGTTTATGACTTTGTCTGGATGTTGGAAAATATACAATTGAGGGAATGATGATGATAAGTGGGGTTGAAAGGAAGATAGAGAAAAAAGATTCTAGTGATTTCATGCTTTTCTAGGATGGTGTTGAAGTATATGCTTCTCTAGGATGTCGTTTTTCATGCGGATAGCGATTTGGAAAAGTCTTGCTCAAACGCGGATGGACTTGGATGTATATTGTATGATGTGGAGCTGGAGGATTTAGCTCATCTTTTTTTCCATTCAGTTGGGTCCAAGATGTATATCATTGAACTTTTTTTGGATGCATTTCGTAATGCCAATATCTATGGATTGAACTTTATTTTTATTATTTATTTATTTTATTTTTTGTTGGATTGTATGGAAGAAGTGCAAGAACAAAATCGTCAATAACAATGGGGTTAATCCTTACTTGGAAGGACCGTTGCTCTGGCATGTGGTACATGGTACGCGTAAGGGTATGTAGTTATGCAGTATGCTACCTGTGGTACGAGGTATGGCAAGGTTAGGCCTATTTTAGGATGGATTTTTGGGTTCCTGGTTGATATAGAACTCTTGTAAGGGTCATCAATGGTCCCTAAAGATATCGTATTGCAAGGGTAGTCTTATTCCAAGATTAGTCCCTAAAGATACCGTATTGCGGATGCCCCTTGGACGAGCGACCAACGTGCGTGGACCGTTTGATTTCAAATGGGTCATATTTTGATGACCAAAATACCCTGGAGGATCCAAGGGCTCAAGTTAAACTTTGGTAGCTCGTGGTGAATCAATGGTTAATATTGTATGAAGTATAAAATGTGCATCTCGAGACACATTGTAACGTCTATAAAACAAAACAAAACAAAACAAAACAAAAAGCCACTCTCATTAAAAATTATTTTGAGGGGGTAAGTTAATCCAACAATTATTAAAATTTTTAAAAAGCCCACACAAACTCATCTTCTCCTACTCAACTTGCAACGCCACCGCCCCTACTTACTGTCACCACCCTGTGACGATAACACCTTCGGCCACCAACCTACAACAAATTCCACCCGCCTCAACACGAATACCATTGTAACCACCACCTCACCTTGAAGCACAACAGTCTGCAACTTCATTCATCTTATTTACCATCTCAATACAACACAACCTGCAACTTCATCTTCTTCAATGTACAACACCCATACCACCACCAACTCAAGACAACCACATGCAACTCCCTATTTTAATTCACAACCCAACCCAAGCACTACCACACAACCCTGAGTCACCACCCACAAACCCATTTCTCTACCCACGTGCAATTGAATGAGCCTCATCGTCTGCAAGCACCACCTCCCCAACCATCCTGAACTAACCCCACCATACATTAATCTTTCTTCATTCTACAACCCTACCACTACTATCCCTAAACCTAACTCCATCGACCTCACTGCCACCATCACTCGCAATTCATGTCACCACCACCTCAACTTCCAATTCACCTCGCCATCATCTCCAACCCTATTTCACATCGTCACTACCACCCTGAACCAACCAGCCACAACCCAATCCCAATCGACCTCACATCCATCACTTCTCCCCGCCCTTCCATCCTATCCCTTTTTTCCATCAATTTCACCATCAACTACCACCCCAACCTCCCCTTCCATCTTCCCGTCTCTGCGTTTTTGTATCTATTAGTTGGAGCGGGAAGGTTGTTCAGGGGTGGTGGAGGTGGGAACTCCTCTCTCTGTCATGCCCTCTCTCCAATTGTCCCTTGCTGAAACAAACACCACCTTCCCTCAATTCTCTTTGAACAAACACCGCTATCACCATAGGTTCGCCACCAACATCCACTCTTTACCATAAAAACAAACCCCCAATTGCTTCTAACGCATCCCTTGTAGTCATTCCTAAATCAACCCCACCACGAGTCCCATTCCACTCTCGGTGAAATCCTTCAAGGTGGTGTTGTAGCTAGTTGCAAACTCTGATCCACATCCACCTCTAAACAACCACCCGTCAATACAATTGAATGAGACTTGTTAAAAAGAAGATTCAGTCAAGAATGGAGATGAAATCAATGGAAGCGGATGGTAACAAAAAAGGAGATGAGGGAGGGGATGGGGGCGAGGCCAATAACAAAGAGGTGGGTGGGTCTCCAATACAGAGACGCAAAAAGGGAAATGATGGAGGGTGAGGGGTGGTTGCCGGCGAAACAAAAAAGCAGGGAGAGAATGAAGAAGGGAAGGGAGGTGCTCGTTGGCATTATAGAAATGAATAAAAGAATATGAGGGGAGGGGTGCTTGCCAACGTTATAGAAACGCAGAGAGCGAGAGGGGGTGCTCGCTGGCGAAACAAAGAAGAGAGAGGCGTTACAGAGAGGAGGAGAGGGGAGAAGAAGATGAGGGAGGGTAGAGAAAATGTTTGACGATTTTTTAACCTTACAATTTGTCTCGAGATACACATTTTATTTTTCATACAATGTTAACTATCAATATGCCTCGAGATTCAATTATGAGTTGTCCAAGGCCAATATTTTAACTTGAACCCCTTGGATTCTCCAGGGGTATTTTAGTTATCAAAATATGACCCATTTGAAAATAGACGGTCCACGTGCGTTGACGCTAGTCCAGGGGGGCATCCGCAATACTATATTTTTAAGGACTAATCCTGAATAAATTATTTATTTTGTAGGGGGAGGGGATAAGTTAAAAAAAAACATAATTATATGAGTAAATTAGACAGTATTTAGACTTTACCCCATTCCCCATGTGTTATGTATTTAGACATGTCCTTTAAAATACACAAAAACCTTACATAATCTATCACCATTTTTCATATATAAGGCAACTTTCCCATGGTACAACGCGACAAGAACCTGATAGGCCATCTCACTTGAGTTAACGTCCTCAAGACGGATTTAATGTTGGACATTGTTGATAAAGTAAAAAGTGATCAATGATAAAAATGGAAAAAAAACAACAACTCATATTCATCTAATCACCTCCTATACTCCTACATTTTTTTCTCATCCCTTCTTTCATCATTTTTTTAATATATTTTCCCTAGTTCTCATTTTTTAGGACAAGAACTAGAGCCATCATTGTATCTCACTACCACCACCACCATCTCCACCTTTAATGGACCACCGCTAACACACTGCCAATTGGGAGAACAAACCTGGGACCCCCAAATTCCTAACTTTGCAAAATCTATAAACCCAACTTAAAAGAGGATGGGTTTACAACTCAGCTTTCGAAGCACAGAGAAGAATTAGAGTTGATAGAAAAGAAATAAAGAAGAGGGTATGGGAGAAATATCAAAGAAACTAGGTCATTTGATGCTCATAATCTTAGTACTTCCATATTTTTGTATTTCTTTTGGACATTCACCCCCATTTACAGAATTACCTTATCTAGTTATCTAGCTCTTTCATATCTCTAATATTGATCTTTAATGCTATAGACCAGTTTGAACTTATGTTTTTAAGCTCATTTGGTGTTTTGGTGGACATTGAGGATTAAATAAATCTCGAGCGTGTTCACACTTAAGTGGCCTGGGCAAACATGTTCTTGATGTTTTGTGCCAAGTGCAGTTTGGCCAACAAATAAAAATGCTAGCAACATAAGTATGGTTTTTGTGTAGTTGGGGCATATCTGAATCCAAAAGACATGTGGGGCATGTCTTGATACACATTTACGTCGGGGTATATATAAATTATACTATGCATATTGAAATATATAGTTATATAACAACACATTCATGTATTGCATAAAAGATAAATTTTAACCCTCATGCCATAAGTCAGTAGAGCGTCTCATATCACGCCAATGTGTTTAGGCACCTTGAATAAAATCTTTCTAATTCAAGTTTATTTTTTGATGTTTACTTTGGGTATTGGTCCCTGTGAATTTTAGGCTCCGTTTGTTTCGCGAAAAAATAAATAGTCAAGGAAAATAAAATTATGGAAAAAGATTGTCAAGATTTTTTTTTTCTAAAATATTTTCACATTGTTTTGTTGTTTCATGGAAAATAATATTCATTGATCAAATATTTGAGTTGCGCGAAGACATTTGAGTTGCTTGTAGCGACAACGGTGGAAGTGTTGTGGTTGACTTTTTATGTAGCTAAAGCGGCGGTAAGAACAATGGTTGTGATGGTGGCAGTGGTTGGGGTATGGTGGTGGCGGCGGCGGTGAAGGTGGTTGTGGAAATATATAATGATGGTGTGTTGAATTTTTTTTATTATAGAGCGAATTTTGAAGGAAAACGAAGTAGTGAAGAAGAGAAGGACGAAGTGAGATATTTTCTGAAGGCGAGTTAATAATCAGGAGATTTGAAGGTGGTGTCACTCTGCTCATGAACATGGGCCTTAATAAGGGGGTGGAGGGGGCAAGGTGAGATGGGGATGAAGGGTGTTGGTGTTGGTTGGGTCGGTGGTTTAGATGGGATGGCGGGGAGGGGGTGGTGGCGGCGACTTGTCGGTGTTAGATTGAGAGGAGATGATGGTGTTGGATCGAGAGGAGAGGAGGCGGGTGGTGTTGGCTCTAAGTAGTAGGGTTTTCGGAAAGAGGTATTTATTTATTATTATTAATTTTTTCCATTTTGCATAGTTAAAAAACATTTTAATTTATCAAGTCAGGGGTATAATTGACATTTTAACTATTCCGGTAGCCGCATCGGCGGGTGTATTCTCAAAACTGGTACTTATAGTGTGGGCAAAGTCTAGACAACCCAATATATAATGGTACAATGATGGTGTTGTGGTTGTGATGATGGTGGCTGCGAAAGTGGTAATGCCAGTAATGGCGAGGGTATCGACATTAGTTGTTGCATGGTGGTAGTAGTAGTGGTATGCTGATGTGGTGGTGGTCGTAATGGTTCTAGTGGTGGTGGAGGTGGGGCGATTGATGTGTTATTGGTGGTGGTGGTTGTGCGGCAGCGATCGTTGTGCTATGTTGGTGGTGGCATGGAGTGGTGCAGTGCAGTGCTATGGGTGGTGTTTGTGACATGGTGATAGAGGTGTTGTGGTTGTGGAGTTGAAGTGGTGGTTGTAAGTAGGGTGGTTAATGGTGGTGGATATTGGAAAATCGAAATGGTGAGAACAAAAGCTAAGGAAAATCCTGGAAAATCAACATCCCCCGTAAGGCTTTTTGGAATAAATATTTTCTAAAGATTTATAATTTTCTGTAAAACAAACACTGAAAAAATTTAAATTCAGGAATATCAACATTTTGGAAAAGATTTTCCATGAAACAAACACAACCTTGAGGAAACGGTTTAGATATGGGATCACAAAATGTTGTCAAAGCATGAATCAAATCAAAATTCAAATTGTGAATCATAGGATTCAAGTTGGGATTGAAACGTCTTTTATATATTAAAATAAGTGACAAAATATTTGAAAAAAAACTTGGGGGTGGCCTAATGGTCCTATTCAATAAAATCCATCTTATAAAGCCTATAAAATATAGTTAGGCTCATCTAATTCGAATACCATATAAAAATCTAGGTCAAGTCGGTCATCTCATCAAATGAGGGTTGTGTCTCGAAATGATGAATAAAGTGCTCCTAAAGATACTAAAGATAAGGCAGTTACTAAATAGAGGGTATTGAGAGGGTAGGGTTGTGGAAGGAAGTTACTAAAGATAAGTATAATACCTTGGGCTATGATTCGCTTCCGGCACCCAACTTGTTCGTATGGTTCTGGTACATGGAAATCCATTTCAAACTATTAGGATGCTTTCATGCAAGGTATTGAGGTGGTTTGGGGAAGAAGAGAAGTTAAGTTTTGGGTTGATGTGTAAGCTGTGGATGATGCTCTTATAGACAAATTTCCAATGTTGAATGCATTGTGTAAAAAGAAGCATGGGTTGCTGGCTGAGTTTGGTCGTCAGGTTGATGGCATGATGTCTTGGGATTTGCACCTTTGTAGGGTGCTTTTTCTGTTGAGGAATTTGGTGGAACTTTCCAGTAGATGGTGTGTTGTTGGGCTTAGTGATGATGGTTATTGGGTGTGGAAGGATGATAAGGATAAAGGCTTTTAGGTAAGTCATGTTTCTCTAGGTTGGCGATGGAGGATCCTCCCTTGGGGCTGATAGCAACTTCATGGAAGTTGGTTTAGAGGACAAGAGTCCTTTTGAGTATTTTTTTTTATGTGGATGGCGGCATGGACATGCTACCGACCAAGCAACAGGAGCTAGTGAACTGAGGTATGGACATCAATGAAGTTTGCCCGATGTGTGAACTGAGATATGGACATTGATGAAGTTTGCCCGATGTGTGGAAAGTTCCACATCATATTTCTTGGTTTTTTTCAATAAATATTGGTTATGTCTGCATTGGTAGAAGGTATGCTTAGGAGTTTGAAAAGTTCCACATCATCTTTCATCAAAAGGGAAGGTGTTGTGGAGGCATTACCTTTGCGTTTTGTTGGATAGCGCGGAAAGAACACAATAGTAAAATGTTCAACAACAAGGATTCAAATGTCTAAATTGTATGCATGGAGGTTTTGATATGTAAGTTGTGTTGGGTTCTTATCATCTTTCTGTCAAAAAGATGTTTTTTTATTCATTGTAAGGAATCAATATCTTGGGGCCTTGGTGCTTTTAATGTTGCATTTTTTGTATTTGCTAATAGCGTCTCATCAAATATTTTACCTTTTAAAAAATAAATGAAGGGTCAGTTCAACTTCTTAGAGTTTTAAGATCAATACTTCTAGCATCACATTAGATGATTTCAACTAGGTTTAGAGAGAGAGAGCTCGAACAACCTTTCTAAACTAAGTACCACTAAGTCCTTATGAATTAAGTTTGGATGCAACCATGGTAGGATTAAGAAGATTTGCACTTGCATCTTCTTAATCCTCTTCTTTTTTTCAAAAATTCAGTTACACCGCACAAGTGAAATTCATATGTACAAAACTTCTAAAAGCAATTCCAATCTTACGATTCACGACTTATTCAAATCAAATCGTAAGATTTAATCAACATTCGATTCTTTGAACTTTGAACTGATTTGAACCAAAATCCCTATGATTCGATTTGAATCTCTATTCACATCTTTCGTTACATACAATTTTGACAAACTTGTATTTTTGGAAGGATGAGTTTTAATTTATTATTTTTAGAAAGATTAATTTGAGAAAGAAAAAGTTGTGGGTGAGTATTTAAGTAAAAAGAACTATAAAGTGTGCAAGTCGAAAGATATGCTCATAGTATAGCACTAAAAAGGTTTCTTCTTTTTCTAGCCTCTTCATTTTTTCATGTCCAATCCTCCAAGACTTCCATTCTTTGGATTTCAAAGCTCATACCAAAAGAAATTTACAATCTCCAGGACCTGAACTCATCCAGGTATGCCTTTGTGACATTTTAATTTCGATTCTTCCCATCATCTTTTGTAGCCCTTTTCTTTTGTTTGTTTGTGTGTGTGTTGGGGGGGGGGGGGGGGGGGGGTGTTTCCGGTATTTTTTGAACTTTTACATGAAAATTTCATGTATAATTTTGCTACACCACTTTTATTTGGTGCAGGAAGGAATAATGCTTTGGGTGGAAACTCCCGGATTGGGTTTGAGGGGTTCGGGGAATTAGGTATCTTTGGGCTAATATAGTTGGATTAGCTGATTTGATTAAGCTGAGCACCTCATTAATCTGTTTATATCGTTTTTTTTATAAACAAAAAGAGAATTGTGGTTGCTGGGATCCAGTTTAAATCGTTGGCTCAGCCAATGAGGCTTTTTGAGCCATAGATGTTGCCTAGGTGCGTATGAGCATTAGTTGGGTGTTTAGTGCTTATCCATTACCGTGGAATTTCTGTAGATTCATTATTGTAGAAATCATTCCTTGTATCAATAGCGCGTAGTTTTTTTGTGATACTTTGGTAAGTTTTCCTCATCATTTCTGCTTTTCCATTTACAATAGTTTGTACTCTTATTGTGTTCAAATCTTTTTTTTTTCCTGCAAGCATGTACTTTTTTGTTTTCCTTCTTTCTTCTTTGTATTTCTTGAGTTAGGACAGAGTACATAGGGGCAAGGGAGGAAAGCTCCGTCTATTCCAAAGAGAGGTCCAATGGGCATGATACCACAGTCTCCACTACCACTATCCCTTTTCCCCATCTTAAAATCCTTTCTCTTTTCATCAGTTCAGGTCTTTATTTCTTATTAGTGGATCTTATATACAAATTCTCAAATCCACTCTCTATTCCCTAAGAAACGCCAGAGATTAGTGAGATAAAAAGCTAGGTAATTTCCTTACTTATAAGTTTGTTGGAATCTATGGGCATCAATTCTTGGATTTGCACAGGCTATTCTACTTTATGTTTCTCATATTCTTTTCCTATTGACTACTTGTTTGATGAGGATGAACTTTTTTCCTTTTTATCTGAACCAAGGTATTAAAAGTGACCGTATATATTAACTATAGCTCTGTTGGTGAATCCCATATTTGACAATGAATTTCACATAAATTCATTCAATAAATGAAATTCATAAATCATGAAATCATGCACATTTATGTTTCGAACATCTTCTCTCAAATTAATTTTTTTTTTCTTTTTCTCGGGTCTATATATATGACTTCTAAAAAGTTTCCCATGACCTTTGTTTTCCTTTCTGTCTTTACTTATAATATTCCAAAGTGATTTTTGTAAAGATTTTGAATTATTAAATTTTTAGACCAAGGGTAAACAATCATTGCTGTTACATTTAGTAGTTGAAAAGAATGTGTCTTCTTATCATTTGTCAAGTAGGAAAATTGTGACCACGTTATCAATGATAATACCAGTAATTCTCTATGTTGCCCATCCTTGAAATAAATTCCTAGCTCTGCCACTGTTAATAAGTATGGGAATTGTTCAAATGAACTTTTCCTTTGATAAATACTGTAATAAGAAAAATGGAAGACCCGAAATTCTATTTTACCAGCATATCATCTATGAAGAAACATAAATCTTTTAAAGCTCAATGTATGTGGAGTTGTTAGTGAGCAAATAGCAAAATATACTAGGTTCATGTTTATTTCTTTCTGTAAGTTGCATATAAATTGTTGATTTTTTTTATCTGATTATGCGAGTAAATTGTGTCCTTTTTCTTGACAGAGCTCTCTCTCTAATCAGATTCCCAAACATGAGGCATGCAAGGGAAGATTCCTCGTTGAACATTGAACAAGTGAGTATGACAACTGTGTAGTTGCTATATATATATACTTATATATAGGCTGGACTACTCATTTAGCCCCCTTTTTTATAATCTCCTATGCAAAATATATCCCTCTTCTGTAGCATCCTCTGTTGTGTGTGTGTGTTGTTGTAAGTTTAACCTTGAACATATAACAGCAGCTGTCTCTCCATTGAGCTGCTTCATAAATGTCGATTGGTAAACTATCTGGCCATTTTCGTAGGGTACATGTTTTCAATGGGGTAATGGTGTAACTGGGTAAGGTCAACTTTGTTCTTCTCCTTTGGTGTGTAATGAAAGACTCTCTCTCACCTGTGCTCTTCTCTTCTAACAAAATTCTTGTTTGCTGATAAGATTAAAATCACAAAACATGGTAACATGGAGTTGTTGGTAGATAAAACCAATCATATCCTATAATAAGGATTCATAGGTATCAGATTTCCTTTTTATCTTGAAGCTTTCAGTCTTATTCAGTGTCACTTGCCTAACAGGTGTTGGCCCAGTCTCACAAAACATTTGACACGTTATTTCTTCTTATAATTCATTCTACCTCCTTAGTAATTGCATCATTTACATCTTCTTATATATATAATATCTCCACTTACATTTTACAAATAACATTCTAACCCCTTTGTAACTGCAGCTACTTCTATATAAAATAACATTCTAGCCACTTAGTGATTGGCCCTTAACCTCTTACATTTTGTAAGGACATTGAAGTGTCTTAGTGATTGTCACATACTATAAATAACATTCCATCCCCTTAGTTAATTGCTCCCTTGCATTTTGTGTCAAACATTTGCTAATGTGTTTTTTAATTGAAAAGAACATATTTATCATCTCCTTTAAAAACTATAATCCGTGTTCGACCAAATAAAGTTGTTGTTACCATGATTTCCATTGTTTATTGAGTTTTGCAGTTGCAGGTTATTTCAATATTTCATGACCAAGTTTTTTCGACCATATAAAGCTGTTGCTACCATGATTTTCTTTTGTTGTTTATTGAGTTTTGCGGTTGCAGAATGCAGGTTATTTCAATGCTTCATGATCAAATTTTTACATATTACTATTAGAACTATAAAAAGCTCCCTGACCCTAAGTTAATTTTAAAATATTAGAGCATCTGATTTTTTTTAATAAAATGGTACACTTGCAAGATGACATCTAGAGTAATTGATAAATAAAATTTAGATAGTTGGGTATGTGACTATTCATGCTTATATAATGGTTTTATTTTTTAGAAGGTTCAGCTCATTTAAGGTCGGTGCATTTTTTTTTGAAAATGTGGAAGAAAATAGGGGCATAGGGAGTTTCACAAAAAAAAAAAAAATTGTTTTTACTAATCTAGGAGGACCCCTAAATTTTCATTTTCATTGTAAATTATGGATTTTATTAAATTGAAAAAATGTTATTTAATTCGTTTGAGCTCTCAGGAAAATTATGGATTAACACTAGAAATAACGTGCTCAAGGTGGGCCCTTGCTCGCTTCGTAATATTAATAGAGAAATTCTCTTTTCCATTTAGTGGGGATCTCGAGGCACACTGAAACTTTGACACATTCTTTCTGATGCCGGTCTTTAATTTTCTCAAAATTTCAGCTCAACAGACGGAGCTTAAATGAATAGTTTTCATTTAGTCATGTATGTAGTGTCCTTAATTTACAATGAAAACTTAGAGGGTCCTCCTAGGTTAGTAAAATCCATTTTTTTGTCCCCGATGTACTAATACCTAAGAAAATAATATACAACTGATATGAACCTTTGTTGGACTGTGAGGAATAAACATATGCATTTTTTATGGACTAAATTGGATCTTCAACTTCAGAATACTGCAAGCTAAAGGATAAATTTTTTTCACAAACTAGACAACTGCTGAATTGGGTTTTAGGGGATCTGAAGTGTTTCCCTTATTATCTATTACATGTCCAAGAACCTCCTTTAAAGGAAAGAAAGTCAAATGCCAACCACTTACTGACCACATGCAAGTAAATGATGGAATGATTCAAGTGACTAAGGACTTGTGAGGGATGAAGCAGTTAAGTGACAAAGTCTTGTGGGTTGTTGGTTGAGTCAAGATGATTTCTGATGGCTGAGAACAAGGTTTTTAAACATGGAGGCGTGATATGAGGCATTCCAGTGGACTGAAACGTGAGGCGTAAGATATTTAGAAGTGTATATTTTAAGTAAGAAAGTATACAAATAGTACTTCCAATTAAAATATAAATAAGTCACAATTCCACATTCAAAGTAATAATTTGAATATCATAAATCCTCAAATTGCAAGTTTCATCACCAAATTTAAGTAAGTAGTCAACTAATAGTCTATGTGAATTGTGATTAGGGTATTTGACCTTCTAGGATGGCGTACACTGTACAGAGAGATATTCTCGGGGACTGGGTAGTGCATCCTGTCATGTAGGCACTAGCAAGAACTAGTGAAAAGCCTTCCAGATACACGTATCTTTGAGCACTATGTAATTGTATACCTCAATTAATGTTGTTTTGTTTTAAATATAGCTATTGGAAACCATATTTACTAAATTGAATCACGTTGATTAGAAAAATGTGTAAAGTTTTATGGGCATTAGCCTTTGTATGATTTTGAATGGTACTGTTCCGCTTCTTGCTGTAAATAAACATTATTTCCCTAACTAGTGCCCCTTTTGTTTACCATATTATATATTTTCCTTAGAAACTCATAGTGCTTTTCTGCTTGGATTATAGGCCATTGATTTAGTTTCAGCTGTGCAACAATTTCATGGAATTGCCTCTAGGGAGCTGAAAATGCTACTGAGAGATTCAGAAAACTTTACCTTGCAGCAGTACACGGAAAAAGGATTGCTAGTTCGAGTAATGGTCTTTTTGCTTTTCTCATCCTGTTTCTGTTTTCTTCCTTCTAATGGTCATCTGAAATTGATTTATGGCCTCAGATTGATGTGGAAAAGCTTGCATGGTCTCTTCCTATGCATCTTATGGCAGTGCTCATTTCACCCAGCAAAGATGACTTTCGTTTGCAACATCTGCTAAGTGGTTTTCGGTTTTTGCATTCCTTGTGTGACCTTGCATCTCGGCATGCTAAACTTGAACAGGTGAGTCATGCCAGAGCTATCAAACTCCCTTTTAGCTGAGTGAATTATGTTGCTAATTGAGTATGCATGTCTCCTTTTCGCTGATCTAACCCACTAACAAGCAGAAACCCAACTACTTACTTTTTTCTTTTCTTTTCTTTTCTAAATCTATGTAGTTTATTCTACTGAATAATCAACTAATATTTATTCAGCTTTGTCAGTCTAAGGTGTCATAAAATCATATATCTGCATTCATGACCGAACTTATGGTCAAATATTCCCATCATTATGTGAAAAAACACAGTGAGTGAGCCAGTGCTTTATTTATTTATTTAAAGCTACACAAAAAGTTTTTTCTGGTCTAAACTTTGGTTTCATGACATTTGTTTGGGCTGCTTGAAATGATTCAGTTTTTGGCACCCAAAAAATCCCTATATGATGACATGACTCTGAAGCACGTTCATGCCTGTGTTTACTGTGGCTCTGTAGCAATTCCAATTCGTTTATGATAAAGACCAACTTTAAGTACCTTAGTTCTTGATTGCCTTGTCTACATTAGCAACTTACCCATGGATTCTTCATTCCTAAATCTTGCAATTTCACCCAATTTCTTTTGCCAAAATCTACAAATAAATGTCTTAAGTCATCCACTCAAAACCAATGGCCCTAACTCATATATTGAACCTACAAACCTCGGTAAATCGGAACAACTCATTAGGGCTTATCCATGAGATAGCGTTTCGACAATGGCAATAGTGTCAATGGCACACAATGACGTCAGTAAAGGGAGAGGAAAGGGGTAGAAGAAAGAGGGACAGGTCACCCCATGTGGGCGTGACTAGGACATGCCATGTTTGGTAAATTATTGAAAGCTATTATTATAAACAAATTTATTTAAAATAATGAAATGAATGTTGTACACAGTGTCACACCACAATATCTGAAAAATAAAATATTAGTCAAATACCTGGCTTTCCACAAACCGGGGCAACAAGCTTCTCATAGCTTGATTTGAGAACAAGGTATCATTAGATGGGTGTAGAGGAGCAAAGTATTCATTTACTATGTTTCACATTAGATATGGGTTATGTCAGTTCCTTGTCAAGAGTCTGGGTTGACGGATGCCCAACCTTTTTCATAGAAACTATGATAAAGATTTTACGATCCCTGCTATGACCAATTTAATGGCTAAGCGAAAACTCTCATACCGCTGATAAAGATGGTTAGGTTGGTTTGTTTTTTCACCTAAATCATGAACCGAACCGACTTTGGTCGATTTCAAAATTTTCAAACCGAAACGACTATTAACAAAACCGAACCGATTCTAATTTATGTAAATCACAACCGAATCGACTAAAATTGAACCAAAACCGAAATAAAACCAAATCAACCAACTATTTTAAATATTATATTATTTTTATGTAAAATATATATTATTTATTATACATATTCGGTCGATTCGGCTTGTTAGTTAAAATCATAGAGAAATCGAAAATCGAACCGAACTTAAACCAAACCGATCAGTTCGGTCGGTTTAATCGGTTTGGTCATTTTTTGTTCAAACCTAAAGATGGTAATTAAATGGGTGTTAGAATTGGTATTAGAGCTGGGGGCAACTCCATCGTAGTATGAAGGACATGCAACCCAAATGTGACGAGGGGATGAGAGGGGTGTGTTGGAAAGGTGCCTAGCCCAAGATGGCGGTGGTGGCAAGTTGTGTCCTACACGCTTAAGCAACCGTTCGAATGAAGGTTCTTATGAATTGACTTGCACTCTTCAATCACTAGGACTGCAGGATAATTATTTACTTTTTCTAACAATCATTACAAAATTTACTATAATGAAAAGATATAAAATCAAGTCTCTTTTATTTCGTAAAAGTTAGGCATCCCAGTTCGGGTTGTGGGCTGCCTACATACAAATGGAAAAGGAGGTTACACATGTACAAATCGCACACGCTTGTAGTTTATGTTACCCAAACAACAAATAACATCAATGCCTAGAACCTTAAACATTCTTATGGCAACGAAGAACCACCCAAGAAAACAAAGAAAGTATCGCTTCTGAAAGATAATTCTTCTCACATCTTTAGCCTCAAAACGCTTGTAACTTCTCCAAAAAATTAATAAATGGAGATTATTTCAAACTTGGGTTTGTAAACATAATCTTTCTGTTTTCATTTATGTTTCCTAAGGTAATTTTGGTGGGTGGTCACCCTCAGAATTTGACCAAAGTTTGGTGGCCTTAAGCATTACTTATGGTGCTTAAGCCAAGAGTAATTCTTGTTCATCACTACACGAGTGAGAGAAAAAGAGATAGGCAACTAGGCTTCTAGTTGCTACGTCATATTAATGATTGGCAACTACATTCCTTTATGAGCATACAAAAGAAGCAGAAAATATGTTGTAGACAAGGAGGCACAAACTCTTCAAGAAACTTGTCGTATTTGTGTCCGACACTCGTTCAACACGCGTCGGAACGTGATCAACGTGTTGGCACATGTTAGACACATGGTCAATGTGGTCAATGTGTCGAACACGTCTCCGATACATCCGGAACTTGGTCAGGATGTAATCAAGACTCAACAACGAACCTCACTTTATTTTTTACTTTTAGATGTATGCAAATAATCACCTAATTTAATGGTTGTTGTCTTGTTGATACATCTTAAATGAATGACTCTTTTGGTAAAAAAGAGCCACTAAAGCATAGAAATAGTCTATGCTTCTTCTTAGTCTTAAAATTTTTTTTTTTCTTCTCTCATTTGCTTCTCCACTCCTCTACTTCTTCTCTACTATATTTTTCTCAACTTTTTTCTTACAATAGAGTGACACCTCCTCTCTACCTTTGCACCTCTTCTTCTCTACGTTTTTTCTTCTTGCAACAAAGACGAAGACACTCTAGGAAGACACTTTATTAGATTATTGTTTATGTTTATATGACTTACTAAAAAAAATAGTATGACGTGTCCCGAGACCTATTTTTGAAAAATTGTCGAGTAGGCGTGTCGTGTCCGTGTCCAATATGACATGCGTGTCTGTGTCCATGCATCCTTGGTTGTAGGGCTGAACAAAAAACTGATCGGTTCTGTTTTCGGTTTCTATGTGATTTTAACCAACAAAACCGAACCGATGGAATATATAATAAATAATATATATTTTATGTAAAAACATTATAATATGTTTAAAATAGTCGGTCGATTCAGTTACGGTTTGCATAAATTAGAATTAGTTCGGTTTTGTTAATGGTCGGTTCGGTTTTCAACCCTACTTGGTTGCCATAGCCTGCATTGAAGGAATTCTTGCAGGAATTGTCATTAAACTAAAGTGTTGGAGAGACAGAATATCTGAGTTACCAATGGATTTCTTATTCTTCTAAGCACTCATAGGTAACTTATGCAGAGGATGAAGAGCCAGTTCTTCCTTCCACAATCCGAGAAAGAAGATGAAGAGAAATTGGGTGAAATTCCAAGGTTTAGGAAATCAATAATTGTTTGTCGGATTGGTAAGAGAAATTAGGTGGAACTTCAAGGTTGAGGAATGAGGAATCCTATGTTTCTTGCCAATGCCTGCAATGAAAGAACTCATGGAGGTGTTGCCTATTAAATTAGTTTCAGAGAAAGGCTATCCTGGTTAGTAATGAGCTTTCGATTCTTGTATGGAATAACAGTTCTCAAATAGGGAGAAAGGCTGTTCTTGTTAGTAATGCGCTTTAGATTCTTGTATGGAATCACAGTTCACAAATAGGATGAAGAACACAACTTGTTCATCCACAAATCCAAGAAAGAGGATTAGTGTTTCTATCTTGATTTCGATTGCTCTGATTGTTTTACAATGAACGGGGTATTTGGCGGCTGAAGAGAAATTTTGATGTTAGTGTTATATTCGTTTACTATCATTTTCTATTCAGAGGTTACCAAGCAATCAAATTAAATTATAACTAATGTTTATTTCAGTGCATTGCATTTTATGTGGATTCCATAATGAAACGGTGGTGAACTAAGCAGCCTGGCGGGTTTTTTTTTTTTATTTTTCTTTTTCTGGGAGGGGGTTGTTGGTGTTTTTCTCAGTTGGCGATTTCTGGAATATGAATAATATAAGATAATAAAAAGAAATTAATTTTCTCATTCTTTCTATCTGCTTCCTTTTGAGTTCCAGATTTTGTTTGATGAGTTGAAAGTATCAGAGCAAATACTGGACATGGTGTTTCATGTGCTTATTTTTCTTGCATGTTATAAACTGGTAATCTCGACCCTTCCAATAATCTTTCTCGATATTTTTTACTTACCATTCTCATAGTGCGTGGGCTTGTCATGTAGGACAATCACGCTTCAGACTTCCTACCTCTACTACACTCAACACTAGTAGCTTGCAGTTTTCATATATTGGCAGGATATGTCCCTTCTCAATCACAAGAAGATCTTGCCAATATTTTGCTTTCACATTCTAAGGTACCATTTCATTGTCTACATCAATGAAGAGCAGCATATTATTATCGCTTTTGGAGAGCAGCGTATTATTGTCTACATTATTAATGAAGAGCAGCATATTATTGTCTACATATTAATGAAGAGCAGCATATTATTATCTCAACCCTCCCCAACTCCCCACACACACACAATTCTTAGCTCGTGCATTACTTATCTGTAATTTCATTCAAACAATTCAATTGGGGGAACTTTCATCGATGATATCACAAGTCACAACTAGAAATTTGCTGATGTAATTTTCTGAGGTTGTAAAATATCATAAATAAAAATAAATAAACAAAACTTGAAATCGTAAACCACCATTTTAACTTGGAACAGTTGATTTGCTTTAGAGGATTTTTTTTCCAGATCTAATTCATTATCTTTGGCCGCCTGAGTGAAACCAATCAATTTTTCTTTGGTGCACTGTTATGAACCAACCAACTCTCCCAAAAGCCCAAGCTGTCCAGGAGGGGAAGGTCCATAACAAGGATCGTAACATTGCCCCACGTTTCTAAAGCCGATGTCCTCATCCTTAAACTTAGCACTATACCCATACATAATGTACCACTTAGCACTATACCCATACATAATGCTAAATTTTAATCCAGCTTATAGGTCGCCCCTGCCAGGATTCGAACCTTGGATGTGTTTGGCTCTGATACCAATTGTTATGAACCAACCAACTTTCCCAAAAGCCGGAGCTGTCCAGGAGGGGAAGGTCCATAACAAGGATCGTAACAAGTTGTGAAGTTCTAGCGTGTGGCTGATTATCTAACTTTATTTTACAGGGGGGCGTGTTTATAGATGTAGCCTTCAGTGCAGTACATTTAGACATTGATTTTCTTCAAATAAAATTGTCAGCATTGACCCATGACATTGTAAGCAAGAAATCCAATCCTGTAGCTGCTGAAAAAGTAGCACACAGCCTCTGCCAGCAGATTGAAGCTTCTTTACAATTTCTTCATTCCTTGTGTCGGCAAAAAGTGTTCCGAGAATGGTTGCTTAAGAACAAGGTTGTTGCTACTCTCTCATTCTCTATTGTTTTCACTAGTTTCATCAATATGATGGAATTTGAATTTTCATTTAGTAAAGAGGCAATGCTATGTCCACCATACAACTTTAGTAAAACACCACTCATTTTCTTGTTGGAAAGATCTTTGCTGAGTTTTCTGTGCTGATATTCCATTGTTAGATGTCGGCTCATGAGAAGAAGTTTTCATGTACTCAATTTGTCACATTGCTGACATATGTAGCACTAATGCCAGGAACTATGTCAAAATGGAGGAATTCTTTCAATGGCTTGGGCTGTTCTGAAGTTGGATGTTATGCATTTTAGGGAGTGCCCCAAAGTTGCAGCTTCAATATCTAGATCGAAGTCTAAAGTGCTGTCTATTGTAAGTTCAAAATGGTTTATTGATCAGTTAAAAACCCCTTTCATTTAAGCAAACTGCTCCTTCTAGTCAAATATTTGCTTTCCATCTATGTCATCTATTTGAAAAGACAGTTTACCATTAATCTCCTGTCGATGCAGTTGTTGCTGTTATGTGAGACAGAAAGCATTTCCTACCTGGATGATGTTGCTAGTTCACCGAGGAGCATGCAATTAGCTAAATCTGTAACGATAGAGGTCGGTTTATGTACTTCCTAGTAGATGAGGTTGGAAAGCTCAGTTATACATGATTGCTGATAGCCCCATCATGATTACTTATGGTGTAAGAGTATCTTGCTTCATATGCAGAATATGGGGGTGCCATCATATTGTGTTTCAACATAGATGATCTCCACCTTCTATAATGAGTTATCAATAGCATCCATGCCATAAAGTTCTGTTTGGCCTTTTGCTTTAGCTGTCTGGAGAAATGCGCCAAATCAAATTGTTGGCACCCTTTGCCATCTAACTTTGCACGGGAGATTTCCTAGGGTGTGCTATCAAATGTTTGATTCACAATTGCATGTGCACTCGTTATGGTGTTCTCTTTTGTGTGTGATTTATATCATGTGCATAATGAACTCCTATTTCTGTCCTTTTGCCGATGACTGTTGCTTTTGTTGCCAAGCTGCTGACTATTGATTGATGTGTCATGGTGCAGGTTGTCAAATTACTGAAGACTGGTTTGAGCAGAAATGATTACTATGAAAGTAGTTGCCCAAGTGGTCTTGTACTTCTCAATTCAATGCTTCTACTTGATGTCTTCTCCGATGATTCAAACTTCCAAAATTTCATCATCGCTAACATTGTAAGATATCAACTGATGTTTTATTTTCTAAGTAAACTATATGTGGTTTTACTTAGAGTGTATCTCTGTTTTGTCTAGCGTCATGTATCTGCAGTCCTTTTGAAGATTGTGTCTACACCACACCAAGATTTCATGTTAAAACAACAAACAATAAAAAAAGTTTTTCATGAGATTTTTGTTCGTATGATTGACTGCGAAAAGTTTTTGTTCTCTATTTCTTACGCTAAAATTTTATTTTGGAGACACCCAAAGCTAAGGAGTGAGGATAAGTTAGAATACAATGTGGACTACATAGTCCATGCGGGAATGAACTATGAGACAGCCTCAGCTGTGACATTTGACTGATCACCTGATCTCATTCATTCTAATGACCTGCTAATTGCTGTGTTATTAAATCTATGATTAATCTTAATTTTACATTAACCTCATTAAACTCTAACTCCTAGGGAAATAACAAGTGTGAAACGGTTTATATATATATATATAATCTAAGAAGAGAGAAAAACAACAAAATGAAAATAACAAGCTAAGCTAAAGCATATGGATAATGGAAATACACCTTTATCTAACATTGGATTTTTTATTTTGTTATAATTTGCCTTAAATGTGGTATGTGATGACTACTGCTTCAACGCACATTAATTTAAATAAATAAAGATGTAGGAAACATATTACAAAAGAGCAGAGAAAAATGTATATAAATTGTAGGCCTATTAATTCCGATTAACCCCAATATATCTCATATCACTCTTGAATCGATTAGGGTCCAATTAACGACTTAACTACATAGGGTAATTGTAATCTTAGGAAGGTTGGAAATGTTCAAAGAAGCTGATTTTTTCCTCTTCAACGCTGTTCCCTTTTTCCATCACCTTTGTCTGTGACCAACTTAATTCCTAATTGCTTCATCACTCAAGGGAGGATCAGAGTTGACCCTTTGGTTATATGTTTCTCTACAGTTTACATACCACTTTAAATTTTACTGTGTAGTGGATGTTTGTTATGAGTTTTATACTTTTAATTGAATCCCTTACGGATCTGAAAGTTTCTCTTGGTTAGGTTTGTTTTATATAATGATTTGATTTTGCTCTATTGGTCAAATAAGATTTTAGAAAATGGGTACTGGAAATCACTTGGTGGAAAAGTTAATTGTTCCTTTGATTTTGTTTTGATTCAACCAAATGGATGGTGGGATAAAGAGAACCCTTCTTTAACATATTTTATCCTTTTAAAATTCGTAGCGATGAGTTATACAAACGATAATTGAACCGCTCTAATCGAGTTTACTAATGAGTCTATACAGTCATTTTACTCGGTTGACTAGCTGTTTCATTTAAAATTCACCAGTTATGTGATCTGTCGGCATTTGGCATAACTGAGCAGTTGGTGCATGAGAGAACACCTTATATGCGAGCATCAGGTACTTTGTGCATCATGCAAGTGCGAAAGTGCCAGGGTTCCTGGATCTGGGCCTAGATGATCGGTGCTCAAGTGGCTGGTTCTGAAGCTAGGGGATTTTCTTAGATTTCAATTTTATCACGCTTTATGGATATCATGCTTGGTGTCAGGATATCTGGAGGTTTTATAAGGCATATGGTACAAAGTAGTCATACATTATTATTGTTCGTCTAGAAATAGTTTATTTGTTTACATAGAGATATATGTATTTTTCATTTATGTTATGCATGTCCATGTGTATGTTTCCAGTTAGTTTTTGGTCTTTGGAAAATATGCACTTGCTTACACATTAATTTGGACAAACTAGTGATATTGCTTTTTTGGGGGGAAAGAAAAGGAAGAGACAGGAAAGAAAACGATAATTGACAAATGATATTGGCTTCTTTCCCAGACCAATGTGCTGGCAGAAATGCTATCGCTGCCTCATGAGGAGTTCACATCTAGTTGGTGTTCCACTGATGACCCGCTGATGGAAGAAGATGCTTCTCTTGACTATGAGCCATTTGTGGCTGCTGGAGCTGTTTTGGTTTCGGTTTCCGCAGGTCTTGGAACGCCTGAAACATGGAAAGAAACAAATACAGGGTGCAGTTTTAGCCTAAACAGTCTACCACCCGCTTCATATGCTCAACAGAGAACATCTCTTTTGGTTAAAATAATTGCGAACCTTCACTGTTATCTTCCTAACATCTGTGAGGGTAATCTCTGAGTCTTACTGAATTCTGGGAGAGGATTTTTATAGTTTCGCTTATGATTTTTTTCCTCTCTGCATTTATACATTTGAATTCACACTCTATTCTCTAATCATCAGAGCAAGAAAGGGACTTGTTCTT
Organism: Berberis thunbergii; assembly: GCA_003290165.1. Taxonomy (NCBI): domain Eukaryota; kingdom Viridiplantae; phylum Streptophyta; class Magnoliopsida; order Ranunculales; family Berberidaceae; genus Berberis; species Berberis thunbergii. The sequence goes on from QNQO01000248.1 coordinate 111,128, forward strand.
TAACAAATTTCTTGAGTGCTTGCACATGGAGGTACCTAAATCAACTGGATTTCCCGTGATTTCTGATATCCGATTTGCTGCTACAGTTTGCAAGAACCTTGGTAACATTCTAATTTTGAGAATCATACATACTATAATATTTGAAAGGTCTCTGAAATGATCAACATGTACTGCAGGTTCATTATTGTACTTTGCAACTTCTTTGATACCAAATTTTTTGAACGAGGATGATGTAGATCTCTTACGGTAATATATCCTTCCTTAGCATGGCTTTCAGAACTGCTACTGCTCTACTGATGTTGGTGTAACTATTGCCTGAATTATCAGTGGAGTTACAGGGAGCAAATATGGTAACTATTATGTTGTGTGAACAATTATACGTGTCTTACATGTACTAGTTCTTTACCACTCGCACATAAACCCATGTTATTGGAAAATTACGTATCACTTTGTGAGATGCTTGTTGGCCTTCTGTCTTTTGTAGTACATGATAAATTGGAGTAATATTTGCATTCTAATCAGTAAGCACTGCGGTATAAGGAATAGTCCAAGTTCAAGTATAGAAAACTCGAGGAACTAAATGATCTGATTGATGTCACTAGGATAGAATTGTGCAAAGATTTTAAATTTCAAGTAATTGCTCTTATCTTTCATTAATGAGATACTGTCTCAGCAGCATGCTTAGATCAGCCCAAAACTTTAACTGAATGGTGTGCCTTTCTATTCAGTAAATTTGTCAAGCAATTCCAAGCCCTGATTATTCCACAGATTGAATCAGATTCAATTCAGGTAAAATTCTATATGTTGTGTAATCTTAGTTTCAATCCTCTAACTCCTTTATGCCTGTTGAAACAATTTTTTATTGCGTTGCAGGAGCAAGTTCGGGAAAACAAATTAGATTCGCATGGGTCCGAAAAGTTTTGCAACTCTAGTGTGGGTGAATGCCATCAGGTGTCTGCTCATTTATTTGCTTACTTTTGCTACTACTTTGATGACGGTTGTCTTATCAACTACTTTGCTCTACAAACCAAGTTGAAAACTTATGATTAGAGATTCACTTGGTAGCTTCCTAAACCCGGATGATTCACCTGGGGGGTCTGATGAACCTTCACTTTTGTTTAAATTTTTTAATGATGGTTAAGTATTCAGTTCACAAATTGATTCAAATAATTACCATTACTTGATGAATAGACGAGTTTATCCACTTAAGTTTTCTCCAGCAATAGTTTAGTTCTCAACTTTGTTATGTGAAAATCTGATATGATTTTTTATTGTTATAGGATAATCAAGGTAGAATGAGACATGCATCATCTATGTCAGCTGAAATAGATTCAAAGCTGTTGGAAGTGGCCCTAAACACAAGAAAGTTTGGCAACTTGAAGGAGGGAACTTCTGAAAACTCACCGTACCAAAATGAGGAGATGGGTAAGAGCAAAGGTAAAGCTGAGATGAGTAGGAGCCCATCTGAATCTTTGAGAGAAGTCAACAAGGATGTTCAAAATGTTGAAACAAGTGGTTCAGATGCCAGCTCCACCGGAGGGAAGAACTCTGGGGAGCAAGTGTTGTATAATGGCGGCTTCTCAAAGTTGGCTCATCGTATCAAAGAAGGTACACTCAGGAGAGTCGAGGAAAATGAGAAAACCACAAACAGGGAAGAAAAACAGCAGAGGAAAAGGAAACGGAACATCATGAATGATAAGCAGATTACAATAATTGAGAAGGCTCTTTTGGAGGAGCCAGATATGCAGCGAAATGCAGCCTCACTGCAGTCATGGGCAGATAAATTAAGTGCTCATGTATGTATAAATGCAGTCTATGCAAGTTGTAGAATATTTCTTTTGGATATATTGTTTGCTGAAGTATCTGCTCTGTACTTTTCAGGGCTCTGATCTGACAGCTTCTCAACTGAAAAACTGGTATGGAATGTCGTTTCTTTTTCTCTTGACAAGTGATAGTTGTGTAAAACCATTTCAACAGCATGTGAAAATATTTCTGCTTAACTAACTAGAGTTCCACATTGTTTTTACTTTGAGTTTGTTAAAGATGAATTTACTATAATGTGTTTTCATGTTTCATGTTTCCATATCTTTTAAAGCTATACTTGTCGGGATAGGATAACTTGTTGAGGCTCTTATCTATATTTTCCATATGGGCTTTTGCTTGTCAATTTTTTCTAGCAGGTATCTTGTTGTTTATAAACAAAAAGGATAATATTAACACACATTTATTGATTGCTATTCTCTCAATCAGATGATAATTTCATTATGTTCGTAGATAATTGCTTAGGTTACATTATTGACGGACTGGACAACCTCAATGGTTTTTGTCTTACAGATAATAGTTTCATTTGGCATGTCTAATTGCGGGGTTGCATTATTGACAGGCTAAACAACCGTAAAGCCAGGTTGGCCCGTACAAATGTAGCCCATGTCCCATTATCGGAAGGAGAAAGTAGTCTTCCAGAAAGGCCAGGTGGAGTGGGTCAAGAACGTGGCTATGACTCTCCTGGCAGTCCTACCGATGAATTTCAAGGCCGGTGCGAGCCAGGCCAGTATGTTTTGCTGTTAGATATGGAAACAAAGGAAGTCGCCAAGGCAAAGGTGTATCAGGTGGAAGGCGAGTGGCATGGTAAGAATTTGGAACAAGAAAGGACATGCATAGCAGATATTGTTGAGCTGAAGGCGGACAGGAGGGCAACTCTACCACACCCATCTGAAGCAGCAGGAGCCACATTTGACGAGGCCGAATCCAGATTTGGGGTGATGAGAGTGGCATGGGATACAAGAAAAATCTTCATATTGTCTCAGTAATTACATGTTTTGGGCAGGAACTCTTGCAGGAAGATCCTTGAAGAAAAAACTATCATGTCCCTTGGGGAGGTTCATAGTAATATGAGTATCAGGAGAGAGTTTGAGAAGAGTCTTCTTCAACATCTTATGTTTTATTTCCTAAAACGTATGTAGATTGGTACGGTCGATTGTATACTATTTTTATGGTATGTTTGGTTGCATGGAATCTTATGCCATGGGAATTTATGAGGGGATTACTACATTTTTGTCTAAATTGATGTATCACTTCACATCCACCATTTAATTTTGTTATCAATGGTGGGAATGAAAGTTCCATGAATATGAGAATCACATGTATGTGGACTGATACCTCAAATTAGCCTAAAATATAGAGTCCTCTCATGGATTTCATGCAACCTAAAATATAGAGTCCCTTCATGGATTCCATGCAACTACCTTCAGAGATGGGCTTCAATATCTTAATTTGGATCATATTGCTTAATTAACTATATTTTTCCCGCCACAGTTAACCAAGTTGGTTAGGTAAGGGTAAAAAAAAAAACTATGTTTTTCCCTTTATGTTGATATATATTTTTTGGTAATTATGTTCAATAATTCTAGCCAACCTTGTTTGTTAGCATTTTTTGAGTTTTTTTTACACTTCTACCATTTTATAAATAGTGTTTGTGGTTGTGTTTTAAAGAAAAATGAATAAAAAGTGTAAAAACACTTTATATATATATATATATATATATTTTTTTTTTTTAAAGAAGCCAAAAAGGCTACTCAACAAGGCGGCTAGACTAGGATTAGGAGTGGATATAAAAATAAAAAAGGCAAGTCTAGCTTGCTTTGTTTGATAGTATTTTGTTTTTTTGTAATTTTACACTTTTTACTCGTTCTCTTCGAAACACTATCTATAAAAAAGATAAAATTGTAAAAAATAATAAAAAAATGCTAGCAAACCTAGCCGACTGAAATTGTTGAAAAAAAAAAAAAAAAACTAAGACCATTTAGAAGAAAGAATATATAGTGGAAAGATGAAATCAACCTAAAAGAGTGGGAAACTTTTTTGCGGCCAACTGACAGGAGCGAAAGAGTTGTGGGGAAGATGCCTCTTCTAACACTCATGAAGCTTTAGGTCTCTTCGTCACACTTTCTCTCTTCTTTATGTTGCAAACTGCGCTTCTTGTTTTGCTCTCTTTGTTCAAATTTTTGATTACTTGATGTAATTGTTGACCTTGTGGTTTGTACTCGAAACTGATTCCTTTTTTAATGGATGTGTGTTTGTATGTACCTAAATAATTGAGTGCTTACCATTTATTTGTAGAAATGCTTGAATGGGTACCAGTGCTCTCGATTGATTGAGCAAGTAACATTGGCAGCGAAACCTAAGTTATAGAAAAGTTAATATCGTTATAGAAAGACCAAACATCGGAAACCAATTGATTCAAAAAGATAATATCGTTATAGAAAAAGTTATTTTTCATGTCTTCTGGTGCACTTTTCTTACTTTCCTTTCTGCTGATGTGATATTTAGGTTTCTGGTAGTTCTGCAAGGATGGTAGGTTCCATTGATTCTGCATTAACATGGACTCTACATGGTCAAAATGAGAGAAAGCTCGTTACAGCTTCTTCACAAAGCCAAGTCTTTCCTTCCATTCATTTTGGTAGCACTAGATGAGGGGAGGGGCCCTTGGACAAGATGACCCCTCTTATCAGGCAAGGTATTTATAATAATCTCCTAAACTTTATAAAACATGCAATGATTGTGTACGATTGCATGAATCTTGCAACATTTATATAACCAGGGTGGAAGCACTGTATGAGCGTGGATATTCAATTTTTTATTTTTATTTTACTACAAAAATATAATAATATGTAAAAAAAAAATTAGTATTGAATTTCTGAATAAAAATTGTTTACAATATTAAGAACGTATGTATAGTTTATAAATAATTAAATGGCTTTAAATAAATTATATTTGAGAATTATGTATAATTAATCAATGTTTAAGAGTAGATAGCTTTGATTGTGAAAAACACGAAATATTGTGGGCACTATAGCAAAAAAGGTAGACGTAAGGGCCGTTGTATAATATATAGAAAATTGATGGGTTTCAATTAAATTAAGATAGGGGTGTACTTATAATTTTGAAATATTTATGAGGGACTGATTTGAAGTGTAAATATTCTGAATTTGAAAGGTACAACAGAGAACATTTATAATAGAATGTATTGTTTCTAATTGTTCATTCCGTGCTTAAAAGACACAATATTCTTTATCATTATTTGCCTACGTATTGATTTTGCTTGTTAATATTAACAACTTAGGAAGGTACAATGGAAGGCAAAATTTAAAGTGGGAGACATTATTTTTCATCGTCACAATGTAATTTTTTAATATACCACAATTACCTCTCGGTATTTGTTCACCCGCTATATGTTTTCACTGTAAAAAAAAAAAAGTATGAAATTGAGATGGCATTGATGAAACCCAAAAATCATCACTGTTCACAGTTTGAAAGTTTATTGTTAATTGTTGACTATACCAAAATACCCCTGATAATTGTTCACCTACTTATTGATTTTTCTTGTAAATATGATAGACGACAGAGCTTGGATGAACCCAAAAATCAGATCAAAGACACACAAATCACTGTTCCTAAGCCTCATATAATATGTGCTAGATGGCATACAAATAATTCCACAATCCCTGAAAGAATATACAAAGCAACGCATCCTTAAGATATTTTAGGTCCTACATGGGATATGTTAAGTCATATACAAGGAGTCAGAGATGATTCTAGAAATAGGGAATAAATGGATGGATGCCAAATATCAAGGCCTATTAATTTTAGTATTATAATTTTCTTAGCTTCGTAGGCTCATTAGGTTTCACAAACCTTTAATCTGAATGTTTTGTTTGCATTTTGATGAAATGAAACAAGTCTTAGAACCTGTTTGATAAACACTTAATTTATCACTTAATGCTTAATTCTGCAAAATTCAGTGATTGTTCTAATTAATGGTGTTTGATAATGTGTTTAAAGTCTGTGAACTGAACTTTAGTGTCAAATTAAGTGTTTAAACAAAAGCAAGAAAACCTTTAATTTTTGTCTTATATTTCTATCTTTGACATCGTCAACATATTAAAATCTTAAAATCAAATTTATTTATCTCGATAATGAATTCAATAAATAACTTTTTCAGACTTTCTTATTCGGTATTCAGAGTTCATTTTCAGCATCAGTGTATTCAGTTTAAGTCTTTAGATTCAATGTTTTTAGAGCAATTCTAACTGGCCTGGGAAACCAGCGAGGTTTGACTGTCTGGGAGCGAAAAATACATTTTTGCCCCTTTCTTTAAAACAAATTTTTAGAGTATTTGTTTAAAGAGGGGGAGGGTTAAAAATGTATTTTTCACCCTTTAGACAGTCAAACCTTGCTGGTTTTCCAGGCCAGCTAGAATTTATGATGTTTTTAATCAACAGGGTCCTACACTCTACAAATTCAATCATTTAGATTGAAACCCGAGTGAATATTTTCCATGTTCCTAGTCTTGATGATATACACTTATTTAATTTTTAATGACAATATATTATAGCTTTAATTTTCTTTAAAAAGGAAAATGTCCACCACATGGGAATTAATTCGGTAAATTTTAAATAATTTCTTTTACACCCATGCCACCTCTTTCCTATCATTGTGGTCTATAAATGCTATGCCATTTAAAATTTTCACTTGTCAATATGGATATACAAAAGTGGCGGTGGGAACGAGACGGGATAGACCTTATCGTGAACTTGTCCCAATTCAAAAGGATTCGAGATAACAAGATGAGCAAGTATTGAAGATGAACCATTTCATATTGCAAGTGTTTGTATACATTCTAATCAAACATAAAAACACTCAACCTCTCCATCGATCATACCAAGTTCTAAATCATCAATTTTAATATTACATCACTTCATTACAATAGGATAAAAAAAACTAAGAAGATAATACGAATGAGATTACTGATCATGGACCAAATTTTTTTTTATCTAGACGATTCGAATGAGTGAACACAAATCCAGATAAAACTCCAAACCAGTCTAATTATTGGCACCCATTTTAATTATTGTTTTCATTTCATATCATTCATTAGTATTATTCTTGTAATCCTCACAAAGCACTTGAAACCAACAAGAAATTCGAAAAAAAATCATTAAATAGGTCATAACGCAAGAAATGAATCAGATCTTGAGTCTCCTGACATAATTAATAAATCCTAGAACAGTATCAATCCAAAATTTCTAATTGGGTATTGAAATACTTCAATGAAAAACATTAGAAAAATAGAAACCAAAATTTTGAGAAGCCCTAGACGAACGGAATAGGTGAGTAATGCAACGTAGTAGCAGAAAAATAAAGAAGAGAGAAATATGAAGGGAAGGAAAAGTGGTGCCTACAGTGAGGTCTTCAGTGATGTTGGAGATCTCCTTACTGACTTTCTTAAAGATAAAAAAAGCTATCTACTTTCAAGCTCCCTAGTTTTGTCAAAACTTCCTCCATTTCTCTCATCCTTATCCTTTCAACAACACACAAAAGAATAAACTGAAGAGATTGAGAGTATGAGAGAGTGACAGACTGAGATAGAGCTATCTGCGATTATGGGCTATATGGGTGAGAGGAGTGCCACTGGAGGAGTGCCACTGGAGTCATAGTAAGTTGACTAAGTTCTAACCGAAGTAAGATTTAATTAAAATTTTAAATATTAAAATTATTAAATAATAATAAATATTAAATAAATAAGTTCGGGGTTGGAGGAGATTGTGATGGGTTGATCAATCCCAAAAAAAATCACAAACGAGATGAGACTGAATTGAGATTGCGAGATAGGATGCCCATTATATAAAAAGTTCATAGGATGCCCATTATATAAAAAGTTCTAACTTTTTGACACCACCATATTACCCTTTTTATGTGCTAGAACATCGCCATTATAAAAAAAATTAAAGAAAGAAAAACACCACCACCTCGCCCGCTATTGCCAGGGCACCACCTCATCCCGCTACCACCGATCATACTTCTTTCTTTTCTCCTATGTTTTTTCTCCTATTATTTTCCTCTTATCTTATATTTCTTCTTCTTCTCCTTTCTTTCTCTTATATTATTTTCCTCTTCTCTTATCTTCATCTTCTTTTCAAGAACAACCCCACCCCCACTGTCATTGGCTAGCAATCCGTGCGGCACTAATTCACTAGTAAACTTATGAGTAGTTACTTTGACGGGCACAAATATTAACTTGAGAATGCACAATATCAAGTGTAGACAATATAACAATGCACAATAGTCAGGAAAAACTTTCATTAACATTCAATAGATTACAATGGGGAGGAACGTTCGGAAGGACGTTGCTTAAGACTAGTTCGATGCTATCGATTGATGAAAATACAAGTTTGAAGTTAAAAAGCAATGCAAAGAAAACAATAAAGATGCTAGCGGTATAGTCTGTCCCGACTATGCAATGAAGGCAACACGTTCTCACAGTCAAGAGCTCAAACATTCCCCTAAAATATAGATGTTAAACATTTGGACACTTTTCAAAAGGGAACATTGAGTTTTGAGACAATTAGGAAAGTCTTGAAAGGCCTCTGAACCTTGATTTCCTGACCAACAGTACTAGTCCTGACACCCGCCACCGGTCGCACCATCCCTCCCCACCCTGCGTTTTTTCTCTCTTCTTTTTCTTCCCATCTTCACCTCCAATAAGTTCCAAATGAAGTTGAAAATCAACAAGGACAGTGATTTCAATCGTTCATCTACATTTGAAGTTAAAATTCATCAATAAAATGTCTTCTCAGCCACAACTCTTCTTCTCTCTTCCTCTTCTTCTTTGTTTTATTCCCCTTAGCCCTTGCGCAGGTTCCTGCAAAGAAGAAAAAGACAAGAATAACAAGTGTGGCCGGCTGGCGGGTTGGGCGAGGCGGTGTGATGCAATAGTGATGTTCCTGAGAGAGAAGAGAGGTGAGTGGATGGAGAAAAATTGGAGAAAATGGGTTTATATTGGTGTTATCCTTCAGTAGATGGCTGTCTAACAACAGGTGGTAGTGTACTTCAAAAAGTAGGGGTGGTGTCCTCCAGATGAAATGGTGGTTTCAAAAAGTCGAAACCTAAATAAAATAAAGTTTTTTTTAGTTTGATACTCATTATTTTATAGTTATTAGAGTTTGACACTCGTTTTGAAAATTAATTGAGTTTAACACTCATTTTATGACGAAACCATTAAGTCCATGTCATTGACAAGTAAAAATTAAATTTTGAACCATTTTACCCTTACCTTGGTCAAAACTTAAAAAATTACATTGAATATTATCCAGTCCCCCACTATTTTCCCAACCCATCCCTCGTTCCCTTCGTATCGCATTCTCTCTTTCACAAACCCTTTCTATAATCTCTCCCCATCTCCTCTCAATCCTTTCTTATTTGGTGCATGAGTAGTAGGTGGTTATTAATGAAGCTTCTTTGACAATAACATATGATGTTGTTTGATGAAGATTTTTGTTAAAGCAAGATGCCCAAGAAAGATTGAGAAAACCCCTCATGTGAACCAATTCCAGCAATCTAACTATTCTTTTCTTTCTCCATTGAATTACAAATTAAATCACAATTTCTCTCTCTCTTCACACATTAAATTACAAATTAAAATACACGTCACTTATCTCTATCTCTCTCCCTTCACTAAATTATTATAAACTAAATCACACATCACTTATCTCTCTCTCCACCAAATTATTACAAATTAAATCACAATTTTCACTTATTTTTTCACTAAAATCTACACAATTCAACACACATCTCGAGAATAATTAAATGGTCCAAATTTAATAAAACACACATATTAAGTAAATCTAACGGTCCAAATTTAATATTACACTAATCTCGAGAAAAATGTAATGGGTCAGATTTAATAGAACACAGCATATCAAGGTAAATCTAACGGCTTCAAATTTAATAGTACATACATGTCAAATTTAATTGTGCTCGCATCTTGAGAAAAATATATGATTCAGTGCGTACCTCGAGAAACTCTAACGGTTTTGCACGCATCTCGAGAGAGACAAATAGATGATCGATGCACATCTCGAGAAAAATCGAATGGTCCAAATTTAATATTACACTAATCTCAAGAAAAATTTAATGGAATACATATATCAAGGTAAATCTAATGGTCCCAAATTTAATAATTCACATATCTCGCAACAGTTTGATCTTTCACCAAACTCTAATAGTTAGATTTACCTAGAGACGTGTGAATTATTAAATTTGGAACGTTAATTTTTTCTCTAGATGAGTGTACTATTAAATTTGGACAGTTAGATTTACCTAGAGATGCGTGTTCTATTAAATTTGGATCGTTTATTTTCCTCAAAATGACTGTTGAACCATCTATTTTTCTCGAGATGCGTGTAGAATTGTTAGATTTTTTCGAAGTTCGTGCTGAATCATATATTTATCTCGAGATTAGTACATAATTAAATTTGACATGTATGTATTATAAATTTGGACCGAGATGTTTGTACTATTAAATTTGAGCCGTTAAATTTATCTTGATACGCGTGTTCCATTAAATTTGGCCTATTATATTTAGTTTAATATTAAATTTAGATCGTTAGATTTACTTAGAGATGTGTGTTTTATTAAATTTGGATCATTTAATTTTTCTCGAGATATGTGTTAAATTGTGTAGATTTTGATAAAAAAATAAGCGAAAAATGTGATTTAATTTATAATAATTTAGTGGAGAGAGATAAATGATTTGTGATTTAATTTGTAATAATTTTGTGGAAAGAGAGAGTGATTTAATGTGGTAAAGAAAAAGAGCGTGTGATTTAATTTGTAATTTAATGAAACGAAAGAGAAATGAGAAAATAATTTAATGAAAAAAGACAGAGGAGAACAGTTAGATTCGTTTTATTTAACGGTTGGAATTGATGCGCACATGAGGTTTTATGCATAATGCACATGAGCCACCCACAATCTGCCCAATAACAGTTCATTATTTGATTACAGTGGGCGGAGAAAATTCTCTCTGTAGCATTCAAAACGACTTTAGTCATTGTCAGTTATTGATTGAAACAGAACAACATTACAATCATGACAGGGTCAAGTGACCAAGCACTAGATTGGAGCAGTGAAGTATTTTCACAAATTCTCATTCGTCTGATTGTGTGCTGTTTTGCCAAGTGCAAAACAAAGTACAGATTTTGTCTTAAGTGTATTTTGATTTGGTTTTGTATCTTGTTTGGTTTGTAAATTAATTTTTTTGATAAGTAATAAATGTTTGATATTCTATAATTGTTTCTTCCCACCAGAAATAAATGTCTGATATTCTATAATTGCCTCTTCAAAAAATTTTAATTTTTTCACGTGACACGAGAATTGATGTTAGAGATGTGTAAACATAACACATTTTTCAAAGCATTATTGGTAATATGCAATTTCTCTAGAGAGTCAGACTGCATAGATTTGGTCATTTCCAGCATCTCTAGGATGATGAATGGTATTGGGTTGGTCTATGAGCTGACCTATTAAGAAGCGAGTCCTCAACTTTTAAAATATTTTTTTACATATACTTTAGTTTTTAAAAAAATTGATTATATAATTTAGAATATAATATAACAGTTAATATTTGAACATTTATTTGTTGGTGTGGTGGTTTGAGGTTTATCATTTTTACTAAAAGACTCGAGTTTGATACTCTTCAAGTGCATTTTTACTAATAATTGCAAACATTAAAAATGTTTAGTTTAATAAAATTTATTAACATTAAAGAAATAAATTGTTTTTCATGTGGTATAAAACTTCCAACAAAAAATATCTAAAATAATAACTATAGAATTCAATGAAAAATTTGAGCCTTATATAAACTATTTTTTTTTATGAAATTGTATTATGATCATATTAGGTTCGCAAATTTCAAATTTGTTTTAGCTACACCTAGTTATTTATCCTAATTATTTTGTGATATTAGTTATTATGTTCATTTGCTCTTTGCTAAGATTATCGACAATGACTTTGTTTTGTCTTAAAATTGGAGTAGAAAGTAACACGATTTCTGCTATATCTGTCATCAATGCATCAGTTGATATTAATGGTATGACAGTTCAACGGTTAGAGCTTAACAAATGGTACTACTAGGTCATAGATTCAAACCCAATTTGCAAAATCTTTATGAGTTCTGTAATCCTATAAAAACCCCAGTTGATCCTCAATTGAATAGAACTTAATCCGAATCGAGAAGACCCTTTCATTGAACTGGAACAGCTATATTAGGGCCCATTCTTAAAATTTGACACACATGAAGTTGGATCAAACCCCACCCACCACCATTAAACAAACCCCCAAATTTACAAACCCCACCACCACCAGTAGATTATGGAGAGGTTCTTAATTAGTAATTGACACTCAACAATTTTTTGTACACAACCCTTTACACACATCACATTCCATAAATTTATCATATAGCTAATCCGATGTGACAGAAACCTCCATTAAGACTGCAACATGAAACCTTTTATTATTTTTATTATTATTAATTTTTTTGTTTGATTTTTTGATTTATTTAGGTTCCATTCACTTTCTAACCTCTAATGTGTGTTGGTGCATACATGCTTCTATTTCTAATCCAAGTAAAACTGATTTATTCGACCAGCATATGTTACTTGTTGAATTAGGGTTTTATGTCAACTAATTTTTTAGGGTTCTCAAATGGTTCCTTAAAAGCATCCAGAATGGTAACAATTTCATAAAGAATTTATAAAACAAATTAATAAAAGTTACCAATTGAAAACTTTAAGTCGCCTTATTCTTACTTCTTTTTTCTCCTTTTAACAAAGTTAAACTACCTCATATGCTTGTGCGCCATAGATTTCTCTAAAGTAGTGAACTCAAGTTTTGGCAATCGAGCTATCTTATGTATATATCTTTAGACAATTAAAGGCTGAAAGTTGGATGGGATTGGCGAGTTATGAACTTGAGTAATTCTTTTAACTGGGTCAATTGGAAAAACTATTAAATGAAAAACCACGATGCCAAAACAATACATTTAGGTTTTGTTGTATGAACTATTAGTATATCTATATATGTTATATATTTTTATTTTTAGTTTTAGGAAATACTAGCTAGGTATATGCTAAAAAAATTTGAACGTTAAGAGGGGGGTGCCCCTCCTGATCCCTTTATAGGTCCGCGGGTGGATCCCAGACCATAACCTTGTACCCCCGAATTAATGCGCCAACAGCCCTACTTTACTGATTGTCAAGTTGCAGATGACAAAATTCTTCACATTGATAAACCTTGATCAGGTCATTAGAATATTGACATTGACATTTAAAAAGGAATTAAATTATGCTCTTGTTTGATTTAGCCAAACTAGTGAAGCAAAAACAATGATGAGCCTTGCCCACTTGATTTATTTTTGTTCCTTAGTACTAAGTTGATTAGAGTTCTTGCTGTGTTAAATGTAATCCACATCATGGGGTATGCTGATGCAGCTTCTTTTTATATAGAGAATTGATCAATTCTTAACTACCTAGCAAAACTCTTATTGTTCTACAAGTTTACACATCAATAGGACCACTAAATGTGTATATAAGCAACGCGAAGTTGAGTAGACTGTGTATCATTGTGTAGACAAGAAAGTTAGATAGTACTAGCTAATAAAGCGATGAAGCATGTTGCTTTCTTGCTCTTTGTAGTTATTTTGGGAGTTTTAGGGAGTTGTGAGGGAGGGAAGTTGAAGAAGCATTTCTACAGGAAAACTTGCCCAAATGTAGAAACAATCGTCAAGATTCTCACCACGAAGCATGTTATCAGCAACCCTGATTTGCCTGCCAAGCTCCTCAGGATGCAATTCCACGATTGCTTTGTCAGGGTACTTAAAACAGTTTCTTGCACTTTACTATTCTACTTCAATGCATGTTAATTAACATGTGTTCGAGAATGCTCACCACATATGTCCAACCCAATGCCTTCGAGATATGGTGGCGTGCCATGCATTGCAACTTTTACATCTAAGGCCTGTCTGTTGTTTTCGAGTTTTCAGTCCTTAGTTAACTAATACTCCTAAATTCAATAATACAGGGTTGTGATGCATCTATATTATTGAACTCCACTGCAACCAGCAAAGCTGAGAAAGATGCACTAGCAAACAAATCCGTAAGAGGTTTTATCGAGATTGAAGACATCAAGGCTCAGCTAGAAAAGACATGCCCAGGAGTTGTTTCGTGCGCAGATATCATTGCTTTGGCTACTAGAGATGCAGTTTCTCTTCAAGTTAGTGAAATTAATACACGCACAAATACATAACCTTAAATTTATTGGTACATGCATTTGACGTGATATACTTTCTCAGTTTAACAAGCCCTTATGGAAAGTGCGTCTCGGTAGAAGAGATGGAACCGTGTCGCTTGAATCAGAGGTAACAGACAATCTTCCCTCCCCAGCCTTTAACTTCACCAGCCTCAAGCAAAACTTTGCCAACAAAGGAATGTCTGTCAATGACTTGGTAGTATTAAGTGGTACGTGTCAAGGCCACAAATTTTCATCATTTGTTATTCTTTTATAAATGAAATCGTGAACATGACGAAATTGCTTTTGTATATGTAGGTGGACATACCATTGGGGTTGTGCACTGTTCTTTCATAAAAGACAGACTCTACGACTTCACAGGGACAGGCGACGCTGACCCTTCACTAGACCCAACCTATGCTGCCTTTTTAAGAACAAAATGCCCTAATAATGCGACAGACACTGGACCTGTAGTAGATATGGATCCTCAGAGTCCCCGCACATTTGATACCAATTACTATACAAACCTAAAGCAAAATAAGGGTCTGTTCACATCTGATGCTGCACTTCTAACCAACAAGGGCTCTAGCAAAATTGTCGATGAGATGCTCAAGGCCAATAAATTTTTCACTAAGTTCCGTCACTCTATGAGAAAGCTGCTTAAGGTTGGAATTAAAACTGGGAGTAAGGGAGAGATTAGGAAGGTCTGCGCTCTTGTTAACTAAATCTATTTAATTATGTAAACAAGTAGAGGGTATGGATTAATCCTATAGAGTCAGTCATGTAGTCTTCGGACATGGATTAATAAATAAATAAATAAATAAAAGAGGTCAATGACCCAATTTAAAAAAAAAAAAAAGTACTCTGATTTTGAAGTTGTGTATTGGCTTTTTTTTTTCATTTCTGGGGTGTGATTTTTGTTGTGAGGAATAATGGTTTGGTGCTAGATGGACCTTTATTGAGATATCAAATTTGTTTCAAGTACGAAATGGGATGCAGTTTTGGATTGTTAATTATCCACTATTTATTATGATATAACTCAGAAATTGTTTTTTTTTATTTCTTATGATATATTAGGAATTCTCGTGACTTCGTATTTGGTTATTTTGAGTGAAAAACTAATGACCGATACACCAATTCAGACCAAAAAAATATCATCAAATTTTAGGATGTACAAAGGTTAATGATTGGATATTCTGCAAAATGTAAGCCAAAATTCTTTTTCAAGAAATTCATAACTAGATTAATAGGCATAAACAAGAAATTCAAAGGCACAACCCTTACGAAACACAACATAGCAATTTCCACGTACATAATGAATAACACTTGTATCATTAAGCCACAGGCAATTATGACTTAATACGTTTTATAGAATTATTAGCTATCCAAAAGGAATGACTCATTATTAATAATCCATATTATTAATCGATATATAATTTTTGGTTTCCTCTAATATTTTATTAGTCAATATATAACTAATTACCTGGGTTAAGTTGACATTAGTTGTTATTGTACATTTTCTCCAAATGGATGCCATTCTATTGTTTTTATATTTGTAAACATCATTACAAATATGTGAAGTTTGTCATAATAGTTACATGAATTTTTTAGGGTGAAGGTGCATAAAACATAAGAAAGGGATTTTGTGTGTGTGTGTGTGTTAGTTAATATGTACCTATTAATATTGTAAATATAAATAAACTTATATGCCATAGACTAGGTGATAATATTTAACATTGTTTAATGAGTATTACATAAATTAATTCTAATTTTTATATTTTCTGAAAAAGAATGACATACATATTGCAACTATGTATGTATTATGACTAGGGTATTCCCCTTGTCATGGTACAATAAAAGTTTAACATGATAAATAGAGTTTAACAAGATAAATAAATATCAAAATACCAAAATTTAAAGTTTAAATATCAAAATAACATGATAAAGTTGAAGTATCTGGATTTAAAGTTTAAATATCAAAATAATATAATAAAGTTTAAATATCAAGATAAATAAATATCAAAATTTTGGGTATGAGAATCGAATCCATGCACTCTTGGTGCTTTGAGCTCTATGCGATCCGTTAGATTTTTATAATTGATAAATCTCAATCGTCTTTTACCTTCCACCCCAAACACCATCCTGCTTTGTAAGATAAATCACGCATTAAAAAAAAACTCATAAAACACGAATTGTTGTTATCATCAATAGTCGTCGCAGCCAAAAAAATAATATCTTCTTGGTCACACATATGTGGTAAACCACTTCAATTCAAATCTGTTCTTTGGTGTTGAAAGATTGAGGAACACTATCACTTGCATGACTGAGTTCTGCTGCATCTGCGGATTGCTCTTCCTGGACATTTACTTGTTGATCCTTGAAGTTTTCACTCATATAGTTTAAAGAGCAAAAGAGATTTCGAACAGCTTTGTTAATGGACCATTTTCCCCTTTAAAAAAAATACAGTTGTTCCCAGATTTCCAAATCAGTTCCTTGAGAGCTACAAGAATCATTAAATTGTCGAGTTTTGGAAGAGTGTGTTGTCAAACCATCAAAATATTGAAAAAGAATATCTTGCCATTTAATTTGTTATATTTATAAGGTTTTAGGTGATTTTCTAGCATCAAAGCTAGATCAAGGAAAATCGGCATAATTTTAAGAAGGAAATAAGAGATGATGGTCTATATTGAGTAATCAACTTCTAAATTTCGTATCTTTCTGATCAGAATTTCAAATTGAGATTAAAAAATATCAATATGCACGGGATTAAGAATGACTCAGTTCTAAAATATAATGAGAAAGATATCGTCCTATTAGTGTGACTGCCCAGAGCTGCCTACAAAAGCAAAAAAAATGTGCTTTTTAGAAATTTCTATTTCCAAAATTTTCGGTTTGTCATATGAGTGATTGCCCAGGAGCTTATCTATTCATAGTTTAACAATTTTAAAGCATTCCTAGTTGGTTTAGGACTACTTGTTAACATATAAATAAGACATGCTTAGGATATATATATACCAATAATAAAATTGGTAAAAAATTTTGAAAAATGACTTTTAAGGCATACTTTTTCACAAAATAAACTATTTACATATCGTAAATGATGTAATGGCTGATTTATGCCTACCTTTATACTTTTATGACCAACAATGACTATTTTATTAACCCAGATTAATTCATAAAGTTATAAGACATTTTTACCACTCCTAATAAAATAGAAAACTTAATTTTATACTTTTATAACTAACAAAGACTTTTTTTTATTAATAATTTTGAGCAGTTCTAAATGTCAAGGAAATGAGCGAGGGGAGGGAGGTGGCGGGATGGGGACCGTTCACCTCCCTCGAGATGCGCATGCCGAAAAAGACCGCACACATCCCGAGGGAGGTGGACGGTCCCCATCCTGCCACCTCCCTCCCCTCGCTCATTTCCTCGCCCACTTCCTCGACATTTAGAATTTCTGTAAATTTTTTTTACCCTTAACCCATCCCACCCCATGCCGCTGGTAGGTATAGATATTAATGATTCTAATTATGAGCAATCAATTATAAGTTTTCATCGCCTAACAAGTTAATCAAATTATTATGCTAAGGTTTGGAAAACTTTTCATAATGTAATTAATGATGATTAGAAATTTGGTTTTAATTATTTAATAAAATTAATTTGATTAACTTGTCATAAATTTGATTAGAAAAGTTTACAGATACACCTGTGCATTACCTTTCTTAATGATGATTAAAAATTTGGTTTTAATTATCATTGCTTCTTATTCCATAATGTAGTTAATAAAATACATTTTTCCATTATCAAAATTTGATTTCCTATTCTCCAATGCATGAATACTTGTAAAGATATATATTTTATTCTCTGTCACTATTTACTTATTTAGTCACAAGTTATCAACCACAGAGCATGATCATAGCCTCAGAGGTAAAATGAGAACCAATATTAAATAAGATAATTTCATGTAAACTAAATAGTGACAGAGAATTGAAGCAAAAAAAATGTTCTTCAAACTCAGATAACCTTAACAACCAGTCAAATCAAATACATTCAGAGTGACAAAACATTCAAAAAAATGCTAACATAAAAATATTAATGTAGCAATTTGTAGCTAACAAATGTTATAAAATAATTGCTCAAATTGCTAAAGAAACAGATAACATAAAAAAAAATAATAAAAAAACGATAATGATTAATGGGGTGGGAGGGGTTAAGGGTTAAAAAAAATTATTAATAAAAGAGTCTTTGTTGGTCACAAAAGTATAAAATTAAGTTTTCTATTTATTTATAAATGGTAAATATGTCAAGTTAGTTAACATGAGTTAATGAAATAGTCATAGTTATAAAAGTAGGCATAAATTAGCCATTACATCAACTAGGGCCGGGCAAGTACGTTTAACCGACCCAAAATGTAAAAATCGAAAACCGGCCCGAGAAATTTAAACCCGTGTTTATGAGACCTGAAACCGGACCGAGTTGACCGGTTAACCGAATTTCGGGCCGGTCTCGATCCTAAGAGCAACATTCAAATTGAATTTCTTAAAGTCCAAATTTCAGCCCAAATTGAATTTTATAATGCTCAAATTTCAACCAAAAGTGCTGAATTTGATAAAGCCTAGTCAACACTCAACAGTAAATTAATAGGTAACAATCACAACATTTAGATATGGTTGTTGTGATTGTAATGCCCCAAAGTTCAGCTAGTAATTTGCTGTGATTGTAATGTTGAATTTGATAAAGCCTAGTCCACTAGTAGACACGAATATCACATTTAGATTTAGTCATTTAGATCTGGTTGCATATTAATTAACAGTAAATTAATAGTATGCAACAATAAGTTAATCAACAGTAAATTAATATGGTTGCATATTAACATATTAATCAACAGTAAATTAATATTATGCAACACAAGCCAAACCGATCAATTTATGCAAATACTATGCAAACAGTAAACAGTGTATTAGCAAACAGTAAACAATATGAAAATTAGTTTTTCTCTAATTTATCAATATGAAAACAATATGCAAACACTGGTATGCTTGTGTTTACTAATTTATGAAAAACTAATTTACGCAAACAGTAAATTAATATTAATCAACAGAGTATTAGCAAGATAAATTTGAACCTAGGCCGGGCTGGTTACCCGACGGGTTTCAGAAAGGGAAACTGAGGCTCAGACCAGATACTTCGGAACGGGCCGGGTTTTAAAACCGAAAAATTTATAATTAATAAAAAACCGATCCGAATCGACCCGATCGGTCCGGTTGTCGGTTCAGTCTGAGTTTTTGGTCCGAAATGCCCACCCCTAAATCAACTATGATATCTAAATTGTCTATTTTGTTGAAAAGTAAGCCTTAAAAGTCATTTTACAAAAACAAATTCATAGTTTAGTTGAAGTTGACTTTTTAATGTTATGTCAAAGCATAGGATGAAGCCATAAATTTGACTATTTTGTTTAGGTTACTTAAATTGTTCTCGATTATTTTAATTGCATAACTTTCGCTCTTTTACAATTAGGAAAGTGATTATATTAATTTGGGTTTGGGTGTGTATTTCTAATACTAATTGATTTGATTATATGTAATTATGTTAAATTCTTTGACGTATAATGCTTAAAAATTAGTATTTTGAAGTCGAGAAAAGTTTAATATTTTTATGATCAAATATATGTGATTAAAGTTATACCTTTCAATTGGCAATAACATGGGTTATGTGTTAATTATGATTAAAGTTATATCTAAGTAAAATTGAATAGCACCTGTTTTAATTGAGCCATGGGCGACCAAGAACAATTTGAGCCACGTCCATATCCACAACACCATATAAAACTTGAGCACAAAACAGACCACCACCACCGATATAGAAAGGATCTTCGATAGGGAAAAGAACACGACGTAACATGTTTTATTGAATTATCAACTATCCAACCAGGCAACCAACATCAACATCCTTGGTAGCATGAGAAGTTTGGTCAGAGTTGGTGGTAAGGGGTGAAAGTACGGGTTGACATCTCATCCCGTGATCCTGAACCCTTCTCGATTCTGTATCGTTTTGTTCCGATTTTTTTGGGTTCTTTTGGGATTGATCAAACTCATCTTGATCCCGTCCCGTCCCGATCTAGTGTGAGATGGGATTGGGATGGAGATTTTCAATCTCGCCTATCCCGTCGCAACCTGAATTTATTTATTTAATATTTATTATTATTAATTTTAATCAAAATACTCTTCTAAATTAAAGTTTAGGATGTGTCGAAATTAAATCAATGTAAGATGAAATTCTATATGAAATCTAAATGAATTGAATCATTAATTCTAAATGAAATTTAATATTTATTTGCCTTCCAAAAAAAGTTTAATATTTATTTATTTAATATCTATTATTAATTTGACATTATTGGTGTCTGAGTAATGTGAGATAAACTATTTTTGTTACTTTTTATTGGATGACTATTTAGTACGTGCCCATCTCGTCCCGTCCTGATCCCGTTTGAGATGGGACGATCGGGATGAGATCTATCCCGTCCCGATCCTGATCTCGAATGAACGGTATGGAATAGGAATGGGTCCATCTCATCCCATCCCATTCCGTGCCCACCCCTAAGTGAAAGGTTGTTTTTAGAGTCAGAACTGGTAGTTTGATTGGCCAAAAGAGGGTTTTGTTGAGTTTGCTCTTTCAAGGCCTTCTTAATCATGGCATGAAGAGAGTCCCAATTATCTATAAGAGGCATTGTTAAACCATATTGCATTATTAAGTTGACTCATTAAGTAATCATTACATTTGACCCAAACATGAAGAGAAGTAGCCTTGAAGTTGAAGATAAACAACATGATAAATTTGTACATGATTTGCAAATTGCATCCATCCATTCTTGATTTGCCAACTACATATAAAACATGCTATATAAGGCAAGGTGTTACTATGTTTGCTTCATCCCTTCATTGCTCATCTTCCACAAAATGAGATCAATTTTTGTTTTTGTTTGTGTTACTTCTCTTCTTCTTGATGTTATTGGAATTTGTAATGGAGATAAACTATGGATGAATTTATATTACATGACCTTAATCTTCGAGTTGAGGCTGATCATCTAACTTGTTTGCTCACAACCAAACCAAACTTCTTCATGTTAAAACATATTACCATTTATAAACTTTAGAGGCTGTTCGGTGGGTGAGCTTGTCAAGTTTTACAAGGTTAGCTAGGGTTGGAGACTGCTGAAGACCAACCTGACCTCAATCTTCTACTTCTTCGGGTTGAGGTTGATCATGCGACTCCTTTGCTCATGACCAACCTGAATTTCCTCGTATCAAACCTGAAATTCCACCATAGATTTCCACAGAACACTCCCAACATATTGGAAGAGAGAAGTGATGATGTTGAGAGCAAAGACACATGTCAGGCATCCCCAGAGCAGCATAAGAGACTCTAGATCTCTGGTTGGTTCATGAGCTCCAGATTGTGAACCCCTTTCATTTTTTTTTGTAAACAAAAGCAGATTGTTCTCTTCATTCTGAGAAAAAAAATTTCAATTTTTTTTTGTTTGGGGTTGTTGGTGGTGAAGAGAGAAGAAAAGGGGTTGTTGGGTTTTTCTTAAAAGAGCCATTCTTCTTTCTTTTGAGGAGGAGGAGGAGAAGAAGAGGCTCTTTGGTGGTTTTTTGAGAAGAAATAGAGGGAATCCCAATATAAATGTTGAGATTGTGGATTACTACATTGCTGCAATTGTCAAAGTTGTTTGTGACTAGTTGGGTGCATTTGTTGTATGGGTTTTATATATTTAGCACTGCTGTTGTGTCAGATCTGTCTCAGGCTTTGAATGAATGTTTTAGACCAAATTTGGCTCTTGAGTTCAAGGCAGAGGAGGAGCCTAGAACAATTACCAATAGCAAAGGGGTAAGACATCATAATGATGATCTGTTTAGGCCTGTTTTATGTTTTGATGAAATGGGGTTTCATTGTTTTGATGCAAATGATTGAATTTTTTTTACTCTCGGTGTTAATGAGACTTTTGGGTATTTGTTTTGTTTTGCAGAGATTAGGAGGCTTGTCCTATTTTGCAGGAGCTGAGAAGAAGGATGAAAGGGTTTTAGTTCCAGATTTGGGATCATTAACCAGCATATATGATAGGTAGGTAACTTTGAAATTTTTTCTCTAGTTGATTTGTATTTCTTTTAGAAGGTTTCAGGGAAGGGATTATTAAAAAAAAAAATTATGGTAGGCTTTGTAAAGGTTGTGGGGTTATAGATTTTTAATTTTGGTTTTTAACACTAAACCAAATTGGCATTTTTGTAACAATCCAAAAAATAGTAATATTTTTTATCTATAACAATTCACAAATTAATTATACACATTTTCACAAACAAAGTGATTCAATAATTGTATCACCACAAATAGTATGAGCTTACAAGTGATGCTATTCATGGTAATCTAATTTATTATATCACTTTTTTTTGTGGCTATTTTTCATTTTGTTGACTAAATTTATTTTTGACTTGAAATTGTTTGGTGGATTGCAATAGCTAAAAAATGTTACTATTTTTTAAGTTGTTACAAATATATCAATTTGGTATAGTGTGAGAAATTGAGGTATGGGTTTCTAAGTTTCAGGGATTCCAATATTATTGTTTTGGTAAAGTTTATGGTGTCATAGATTTCAGGGCTCGCAAGTTGTTTTATTATCTAAAAGGTGGGCAAGTAGATTTTGGAGAAGAACATAGCAATGCCTTTGGGCATTCGCAGTTTGGAAGGAGATATGAGGGTACAATTGCTTATTTTCGGATTCTTAGTTAAAATTGTAGAATGAATTGGTGTTTGAATGTTTGTTTAATTTATAAGGATTGTGATCAATTTGATTGGAATACAGGACACTACCCTGAATGGGATGAAGACCACCCTATTCACTTCGTCGGACATTCAGCTGGTGCTCAGGTTGTTAGATTAATATTGCAGCAAATGCTTGCAGATAAGGTGAGTTTCATTTAGAATCTTAAATTAAATAGAATGCTTATATTGATGGATTGTAAATAAGAACATTACATATATTTCTAGGCTTTCAAGGGGTATGAGAACCTCGTGTCTTCATTGGCAGGGGAATTAGGAGTGGCTTTGCCCCAGCCAGCTCACGGCCCCAAACAGAATGCGCTTACCACCAGTCTAAGCCCTGCGTCAGAGCACGGTCTCAGCCAGACCATGGCTCTGGGCACTCTTCGGGTCCAGCCTGATCACGGACCCAGCCTGTCCTTGACTCAAGCAGGACAGCAGTCAGACTTTGACCCACGTTCGAGCATGGCCTGCCCACGGTCTCCCAGTCCACGGTCCCAACCCAGGGGACGCGATACCTCAGTCAGCACGCGACTTGCTCGCCGTTGGTGACTCTTTAGTGACGCAAACAAAATCGAGTGGAATGATACAGGAAGTAGAGGCTGCCCCGGTGAAGCCGACAGTGATGGAACGTTTGGCAGAGGTTTTGGCCAAGCGCGCTCAACCCCCGGTAACTGGTAATTTTTCAGTGCCTGCGGCACCAAGGAACGACAAGGACGGGAGCTTGTTTGATGTCGTCGTCCAGCTGTTTGAGGAGAACCGTGCTTTGCGACTAAAGAAACAATCTATGACCACTAATACACTTAATAGCGCCACAGATGATAGTGACGAGGCTGCGTCGGAATCGGAGTTGGGGCCGGAATCACATGCTATTAATGATATAAATTTGGGGGTGCACTCCGATAAGGATCCACAACACAAAGTCAAACCGGCAGCCCTTCCGGGCAAGCGTCGTAAGACTAAGAGGGGCAAATCTTCCTCCCGTGTTTAAGATGATGGAAAATTTTATGTTTTGGAATGCTCGTGGGATTGGTAATAAGGCCACGAGGATGAGGTTAAAAAATATGGTTGTGGATCGTAGATTTCATTGCCAGCATTGGTGATATGTTGGCTTTATGTATTTTGGTTTTCGAATGCGGCCCAATTTTTGTTTTGGTTATATCACGGGTAAATGTACCCCCGTATTGATTGTAACTCAATTTTCTTGAAAAGTAATAAAGGTCTGACATTCCAGAGGTGCCCCTCCACACTGGAGGTTTAATATAAAAAAGGGGTATGAGAACACTTCTGAGAATTGGGTATTGAACATTACTTCATTATCCATTATCCGGAGCGTTCAATAGTTCCACAAGAACCTACTTAGATGGCATGCAGTGAGTTCTATTCGAGTCTGAAACATTATTCTTATCGATTTTTTTTTCCATTTTCAACATTTCTAATCCTTGTTGTGTTGCAGGCCAGAAGATGGAAGAATCATGAAGCCTATATCGTTGCTTCAGCTATGTCGTCTGGGTGTTGTAATCTATGATTTTCTTGACATTTCATTGCTTAAAACCTACTACAATTTCGAGTTCGACCACTTCAACTTGTCCTGGAAGAATGCTGGTGTTTCAGATCTCATTGATTGCTTATTAGGAAATGCAGTCCCATTTGCCTCGGGAGATTGGATCATCCCTGACCTTATTATTCAGGGATCAATGCGACTAAACGCCCATATCAATACATTCCCACATACATTTTACTTTAGCTATGCTACTACGAACCAAGCAGATTATGGGAATAACAATCTCATCCTCCATATTTGGGCATTACTTTTCATCCGAGTGTTGCAGATGAGCCAATGGAGCCACCCTCCGAATGTCCCCTTTCCTTATAAAGGATACAGGTGAGTGAAGGTTACTGAATATACAATACTAGTACCATCAAATACTTTTGAGGTCTCTTTTCTAATGGATCATAGTGTTACAGGGACGAGGATTGGAGAAAAAATGATGGAGCTCTAAACACAATATCCATGACTCATCCACGCCTTCCAGTTGGACATCCTAGTCGTTATGTTGCAAATGACTATGAATGCCAACCATTGTAGCCTGGAATCTAGTACCACAAAGTCTTAGAAGCTGAATACATACTATTCATTGTGAATCGGGAGAGAGCAGGAGTTCAATTTGATCTGATTTACGACTGTAGAAAACATGTATTCAGAACTAAACCAACACTGCCCAAGCAAACCCAATTGTAAATGAATTATATTTCCTTTATATAATTGTGACGAAACGGGATCGAGATCGCGGGATAGGATGCTCATTATATAAAAGGCTATGACTTTTTGACACCACCATACCACCCTTTTTTATGTGCTAGAACATTACCATTATAAAGAAAGAAAAACACCACCACCTCGCCTCGCTATTGCCAGCGCACCACCTCATCCCGCCACCACCAACCAGACTTTTTTTTTTCCTTTTCTCCTATGTTTTTTCTCCTCTTCTCTTCTATTTCTTCTTCTTCTCCTTTATTCATCTTCTCTTATCTTCATCTTCTTCTCAAGAACAAGCCCACCTTGCCATAGGTCGCACCACCCCTCCTCGCCCCCGCCTTTTTCTCTCTTCCCCTTCTTCCCATCTTCACCTCCAATAAGTTCTAAATGAAGTTGAAAATCAACAAAGACTGTGATTTCAGTCCTTCCTCCGCAATCAAAGTTCAAATCCATCAATAAAATGTCTTCTCAGCCATCACACTACACCTCTCTTCCTCTTTGTTTTAGGTTCCTGTAAAGGAGAAAAAGACAAGAAAGAACAAGTGTGGCCGGCTGGCGGGTTGGGCGAGGCGGTGTGATGCAATAGTGATGTTAATGACAGAGAAGAGAGGTGAGTGGATGGAGAAAAATTGGAGAAAATGGGTTTATATTGGTGGTATCCTTCAGTAGATGGTGTGTCTAACAAAAGGTGGTAGTGTACTTCAAAAAAGTAGGGGTGGTATCCTCCAGATTAAATGGTGGTTTCAAAAAGTTGAAACTTAAATAAAATAAGGTTTTTTTTTGCGTTTGACACTCGTAATTGAGTTTAACACTCATTTTATGACGAAACTGTTATGTCCATGTCATTGACCGGTAAAAATTAAATTTTGGACCATTTTGCCCTTTCCTTGGTCAAGGCTAAAAAAAAATTACATTAATTATTTTTTAGTTACCCACACTTTTCCCAACCCATCCCTCTCAGTTCCCCTTCGTTTTTCCACAAACCCTTTCTCTAATCTCTCCCCATCTCCCCTCGTTCCTTTCTTATTTGGTGCATGAATAGTAGGTGGAGATTAATGGAGCTCCTTTGACAAGAACATATGATGTCGATTGATGAAGATTTTTGTTAAAGCAAGATGCCCAAGAACCGGTCGCCATTTGACTACATTGGGTGGAGAAAATTCTCTATGTAAAATTGAAAACGTCGTTAGACATTGTCAGTTATCGATTGAAACAAGATAACATCACAATCATGTTCTCATTCATCTGATATGGAGTTATCAATATAAAGTTTTTTTTTCGCATGACACGAGAATTCATGTGCAAAGAGAACACATTCTTCAAAGCCCTATTGGTAATATGAAGTTTATTGAAAAGTTTCGTGAAGATGTTCTGACACATACTATGTCCTTATTCCCCAATTTTAGCTGGCCTGGGAAAGGAGCGAGGTTGCTGCTTGGGGGGGTAAATGTACACTTTTGCCCCTCCCTCTTTAATCACTTTTTGAAAAACTATGTTTAAAGAGGGGGAGGGGGAGGGGGAGGCAAAAGTGTATTTTCGCCCCCTAGGCAGCAACCAGGCAACTGGGCCCAGGCCAGCAAGAATTACTTGTCCTTATTACTGCCAAGACTCTGCAAGAATAGAAATCAATGAATTAAGGGAGGGGTGGAACCCTCCATCCCCTCAAGATGTGTGCAATCGCGCATCTTGAGGGGATGGAGGGTTCACCACTGTGAAACAGGAAATAACATGTTTTGGGAAACTGTTTCACAAACAGGAATAAGACACATAACTGTTTGTGAAATAGGAAACGTGTTTGAAACAGGAAACTGTTTGGACTCCTGTTTGAAATAGGAAAAACTGTTTGGACTTCTGGAAACCGTTTTTTGAACAGGAAATAAATTTTAGGAAACAGGAAACTGCTGCGAAACAGGAAACTGTTGTTCCTATATATACTAGGAACTGTAGGTGTTTTGTTAAGGTGATTCCATGTAGAAAAACTGTGAAGCACAGGGAATAGAGAAAGACAATTGCAGAAATTGTTTCATCTCCTGTTGAGAGATTGTGTGAAGATAATTCCTTGAATTGTTTCATCTCTTGTTGAGAGATTGTGTGAGAATTGTCATCTTCTTGTACCTTGTTCTTGAATATAGTGGAATCACCTCACCGTGGACGTAAGCAATTGCTGAACCACGTAAACCTTGTGTCTCTTGTGGTATGTTCTTAATTTTCTCTAATTTCTTTCATTGCTAGTTGCTCTATTTAATTGATTGGATCATTGTGGTACTTGTGTGCAATTGTTGGTGTCTACCCGCTTCCGCAATAAGGCGCAACAATTGGTATCAGAGCACTAAGGAAAATTAATCTTGAATTGTTCTACTCAAGATTGTGAAGATTCAAAAGTGCTAGGGTTTGTTTGTGCACAAGTTGTTTGAAGAAAAACCGTAGTGAAACTTCTTGTCTAGAAAGTCATAGGTTTTGTTTGCAATGGCATCCTCACAAAGCACTTGAAACCAACAAGAAATTCGAAAAAAAAATCATTAAATAGGTCATAACGCAAGAAATGAATCAGATCTTGAGTCTCCTGACATAATTAATAAATCCTAGAACAGTATCAATCCAAAATTTCTAATTGGGTATTGAAATACTTCAATGAAAAACATTAGAAAAATAGAAACCAAAATTTTGAGAAGCCCTAGACGAACGGAATAGGTGAGTAATGCAACGTAGTAGCAGAAAAATAAAGAAGAGAGAAATATGAAGGGAAGGAAAAGTGGTGCCTACAGTGAGGTCTTAAGTGATGTTGGAGATCTCCTTACTGGCTTTGTTAGAGATAAAAAAAAAGCTATCTACTTTCAAGCTCCCTCATTAATGCATCAATTGAGAATAGAACTTGATCCGAATTGAGAAGACCCTTTCATTGAACTAAATTCCTGAATGAAGTAGTTATTGTCAAAGGAGTTTGGAGTCACCAAATCCAGAGGTGCTAACATTAAAAACTGCGATAAGAAAGGGGAGGCTGGTGGTGGGGGACAAGAAGGGGAGGAGAGGGAGAGAAAGGGTTTGTGAAGGAGAAACTGAGATAAAGAAATTAAGGGGAGTGAGAGGGACGGGTTAAGAAAATTGTGGGAACCAACTAATAATCAATTTAAGTTATTTTTTAGTCTTACCGATGGGAGCGTTCTAAAATTGTGGGAGCGTTCTAAAAATTGGACTAGTAAAAACTTATTTTTAATTTTAAAAAATAAAAATTTAAGATTATATATATATATATATATATATATATATATATATATATATATATATATATATATATATATGCATTGTACATATATATTTTGACATTGAATTGAAAATAATTTATATGTTATTATGCTCAACTTTTATAAATTATAAATTATAATAAATAAATAACCGATTAGGCCACCTCCTAGTCCTCTAGGCGCTACCCCCTTACTTGTCACCCGCCTACTAGCTAGTGTTTTTTACAACACTAACCAAAGGTAAAATGATCCGAAAATTAATTTTAACCAATCAATAACTTGGACTTAACGGTTTCATCATAAAATGAGCGTTAACTAAACTAAGTCTTTAAAATGAGTGTCAAACTCTAATAGCTATCAACCAATGAATGTCAAACTCAAAAAAAAAATATAAAATAGTTATATTATACAAAAGTCTTAAAATGCTTTTTTTTAGATGGTAGAAACAAGAATGTGATTTACGAAATCTTACGAAAGTTCATTTTTTTGAAATTGCAAAAAGAAAAATGGTGAAAGAAAAAAAATACATTTTTTCAAGGGTTTTTTTTCGAAATTTTCAAAATTATTTTCGTAAATTTATTAAAAATACAAAAATTTACATTTTTCGAAACAATTTTGAGATTTTTTTCGTAAATTTTGGATTTTTTTATTTTAATTATTTATTAATTTTTGAAACCACTCTCTATTTTCTGATTATCATTTATTATACTTATATATTGAGTTTCGAAACCACCCCTTAATTTTCTAATTATATGTTGATTTCATGCTTGTTTCATTTCTTGATATTTAGGCTTCATTTAATGTGTTTAATAGATTTATTTAATTGCATCTTATTTTTTCACATATTTCATATACCTTTCATTATACATATTTCATGTATCCTCAAAATTATAATTATTTATTAATTTTTGAAACCACTCTTTAATTTTCTAATTATATGTTGATTTCATGCTTGTTTCATTTCTTGATATTTAGGCTTCATTTAATGTGTTTAATAGATTTATTTACTTGCATCCTATTTTTTTTCACATATTTCATATACCTTTAAAATTCATTATATATATAATTCATGTATCCTCAAAATTTTTATGTTTTTTCTTTACAAATTGAAATATTTCTTAAAATCACGATACCAAAATTAACTCAAAAAACCAAATCACAATCCTCAGGTAGAAATGCAGCTTTAATGAATGATTATAGCCCAAATTCTAGAGAGCCAAGCCAGACTCTCTACCCTTCATCATTCTATAAATGCTCATAATCTCCCATCTCTAAGATAATGAAGGGTAGTAAGCCTGGCCTGACGCCAGCTTAGTGCGCCTAGCCTGGCTCCCTAGACTTGTTCATGATTATAGAGAGGTTCTTAATTAGTATTTGACACTCGACCATTTTTGTACTCAACTCATTACACACATCACATTCCATAAGTTTGATTATATACCTAATCCGAGGTGACAGACACCTCCATTAATATTGCAACATGAAACCTTTATCAGAAATTCTAAATGTCGAGGAAGTGGGGCGAGGAAATGAGCGAGGGGAGGGAGGTGGCGGGGTGGGGACCGTTCACCTCCCTCGAAATGTATGCCATCTTTTTTGGCGCGTGCATCCCGAGGGAGGTGAACGGTCCCCATCCCGCCACCTCCCTCCCCTCGCTCATTTCCTCGCCATTTAGAATACTTTATTTATTTATATTTAGGTTTCACTCATTTTCTAACCTTCTATTGTGTGCTGGTGTATACATGCTTCTATTTCTAATCCAAGTAAAACTGATTTATTCGACACGCATATGTTACTTGTGGAATTAGGGTTTTATGTCAACTCATTTTTTAGGGTTCTCAAATGGTTCCTTAAAACATTCAGAATGGTACCAATTGCATAAAATATTTACAAAACAAATTAACAAAGTTACCAATTGAAAACTTAAGTAGCCTTATTATTACTTTTTTTCTCCTTATAACAAAGTTAAACTACCTCATGTGCTTGTGCGCCATAGATTTCTCTAAACTAGCGAGACCCAAGTTTTGGCGATCGAGCTTTCTTATGATCATATATACTTTTAGACAATTAAAGGCTGAGAGTTGGATGGGCTTGGCGAGTTATGAATCTAAGTAATTCTTTTAACGAGATCAATTGGAAAAACTATTAAATGACAAACCCCGGTGCCAAAACAATACATTAGGTTTTGTTGAATGAACTATTAGCATATCCATATATGTTATATATTATTATTTTTAGTTTTAGGAAATACTAGGTATACACTAAAAAATATTTGATAGTTAAGAGAGGCGGCTGCCCCTCCTGATCCCTTTGTAGGTCCGCGAGCGGATGCCAGACCATAACCTTGGGATCAAACCTTGTACCCCCAATTAACGCGCTAACAGCCCTACTCGATCATTGTCAAGTTGCAGATGACAAAATTCTGTCGCTCCTCCTGTTTCTATTCTCCAGTATGCGGATGATACTATCCTCTTTTGTGAGGCTTCCGCTTCTCAGGTTCTTGCTCTTAAAAGAATTATGTTTTGGTTTGAAGTTATTTCAGGTCTGAAAATCAACTTTCACAAATCAAGGGTTTTACCTATTGGAGAAGTCTCTCATCTGCACCAATTGGCGGGTTTATTGGGTTGTTCAGCGGGTCATCTTCCAGTTAAGTACTTGGGCATGCTTTTGGGTGCAAGTTTTAAAAGTAAAGTTGTGTGGGATGAGACGATCGAAAGGATGGAATCGAAACTAGCGTCTTGGAAACGCAAATTTCTCTCTAAAGTAGGCAGATTAGCTCTTGTACAATCCACATTAGCTTCTATCCCGGTGTTCATTCTGTCTCTTATCAAGGTTCCCTGTTCAATAACAGCCAAGATGGAACAGATCATGCGCGATTTCCTTTGGGGTTCTTCTCAAAACTCTAGAAAGATGCATTTAGTGGGCTGGGAGAAAATTTGTTGTCCTAAATCTCAAGGTGGTTTAGGCATTCGTCAAGTGCTCACATTCAATATTGCATTACTTTCTAAGTGGCTTTGACGTTTTACAAAAGAAAATGACAATTTATGGAGATCTCTCATTATGGACAAATATGGGTGCAATAGATGGGTTTGGGAAAAGATAACTAAGTACACTTCCTATGGATGCTCTTTGTGGAAGTCCATCTCCCGGTGCGCAAGTGGCTTCTACCCTCACACCTCTCTCCAATGTGGAAATGGTGATCTCATCTCTTTCTGGCATGATTTTTGGTGTATTAACCAATCTTTGAAGGATATGTTTCCAATGTTGTTTATCATTAACAACAATCAATATGGGAGTGTGAGCAATTTTTGGTCTAACGACAATTCTTGGGATCTTTCCTTTCGAATACCCCTAAATACTGGGGAGCTAGAAGAGTTCATTAATCTAATGTATCTGTTGGATAGACAGATACTCTCAGAGGGATCTGACAGTTTGGCGTGGAAGGGTAAAGGTGTGGGCTTCTCGGTGAAAGAATTTTCGGATATGTTGGTGTTGGAGTGTCGCGCGCGTGCACTTGCGCGACACTCCAACAATTGGTATCAGAGCCGATGGTTCGGCTGGGACTTGGTCGGCGAGGTGAAGGCGCAGGCAGCATATTATTCAGGGGATAAGCGTAGGCGCAGGTGCGCGGTCCGCCAGATGAATGATTCAGATCCTTGCCGATATGGTGTCCGAGAATATCCTACAAGTCTGGACGTGGTGGAGTTAGTGCGGAGGTTGCGACTAGGTGGAGACAACAACGCCGGAAATAGTCAAGCCTGGACAAGGTGGAGTTAATGCGGAGGTTGCGACTAGGTGGAGCCAACAACGCCGGGAATAGCCGAGCCCGTACACCGAGTGCTACCCACAGGATCGTGGTTGCACGGTTGCACTTGAGACTCGAGGAGAATGTGTACTTCGAGATGTTGCAGACCGGTGGATGGATTGTAGGATGTGTGACGATTCGCGCCAAGGTGGAGATTGTTGGGATGAAGTTGGCTTGAATAGTTCCACATCAAGTAATGCGGAGTTGTCACTAAGGTTTATAAGGGAATGGTCTACTCCCTAATAGTAACGAGGCCTTTTAAGGGAAAACCCCACACCACCTAGGCCCAGATGGAAGGCCCGACCCGATAGGTGGTGTTTAAGTTGGGGACAATATCGTTGCTATGTATAGTGGACCAAGGGGTGCGCGCAAGTGCACGCGCGCGACACTCCAACAGTTGGCTGCATTTCATTATGAGACCCACTCCAACCCCTTCATTTCCTCTCACAAAAAATCTGTTATGGGTGAAAAACCTTTTTCCTCGGATTAATTTCTTTAGTTTGGTCAGTGTTCCATGAGAAGATCTTGACTAAAGATAGGTTAAGGAAAAAAGGCATCCACACAGGGAGTCTTTGTGTGTTTTGCAATGAAATTGATAAGTCATTGAACCATTTGATGCTTCACTGCAGTTTCTCCAAATCCATTTGGAACAATTTCTTGTCAGAATTTGGTTTGAGTTTGATGTTTCAAGACTCCATTTTAGATTGGCTAAGTTGGTGGTCTCAAGCTAATACTTCCCGTCGGGGGGGGGGGGGGGAGTGGTTATGGCGTAGGGTCCCTCCCGTTATCATGTGGTGTATGTGGAAAGAAAGAAATAAAAGGGTATTTGAAGGACTCAACAGATCAGAACACTATATCTTTATCGAGATTAGAAAATTGCTGTGGAGGATGGGTTCAGCTTGTAATTTGTTTAGGGATTCGGGTTTTGATAATTTCATGGTGTCTTGGCATTCCTTGATATATGAATGTTTTTCTTTATTTTTTGTTTTCTTTTCTTTCCTTAATAAACATCTTCGTGTTTGACAAAAAAATAAAAACATTCACAAAGGAATTAAATGATGCTCTTGTTTGATTTTTCTAATACATAGCCAAACTAGTGAAGCAAAAACAAAGATGAGCCTTGCCCATTTGATTTATTTTTGTTCCTTAGTACTAAGTTACTTATTGTTCCTGCTCTGTTAAATGTAATCCACATCATGGGGTATGCTGATGCAGCTTCTTTTTTATATAGAGAAATTCTTAACTACCTAGCAAAACTCTTATTGTTCTACAAGTTTACACATCAATAGGACCACTAAATGTGTATATAGCAACGCGAAGTTGAGTAGACTGTGTATCATTGTGTAGACAAGAAATTTAGATAGTACTAGCTAATAAAGCAATGAAGATGAGTTCCAATTCTGTTGCTTTCTTGCTCTTTGTAGTTATTTTGGGAGTTTTGGGCAGTTGTGACTTGTGAGGGAGGGAACCTGAAGAAGCATTTCTACAGGAAAACTTGCCGAGATGCAGAAACGATTGTCAAGACTGTCATTGCAAAGCATGTTATTAGCAACCCTGATTTGCCTGCCAAGCTCCTCAGGATGCAATTCCACGATTGCTTTCTCAGGGTACTTAAAACAGTTTCTTGCACTTTACCATTCTACTTCAATGCATGTTAACATGTGTTACCCTTGCAACCCAAGCAGAAGCAATTTTGCTTTTACGTATGTTGAAATTATAGGATTATTCTTTCAAAGCTGCAATAATCCATATTGAAGTCACAGGCTCTGAATTTATAGTACTGGATTTTGAAATTATAGGACTTATTTATAGGACTAATTTTGAAATTAATAAATTATAGGATTGAATTTATAAGACTGTATGTTGAAATTATATGACTGAATTTCGTAAGCCTTGTTGAAATTATAGTGTGAAACATTTTGACTTTGTGATGAAAAATCGAAAAAAAACCGAATTGAATCGAACCGCACGGTTTGGTTGGATTTTGGTTTTTTTAATTTAAAATTGGATAACCGAATCGAATCGAAAACCGAATTTGAACTTGGTTCGATTTTGGTTTTGGTACAAAATCGAACCATTTGAACCGATTAACAGCCCTACTGTTTAATGGTAATATGCAATTTCTCTAGCGAGCCAGGACACACAGCCATGCCAACCCAATACCATCCATCATTGGACCATTTCCAGCATCTCTAGGATGATGAATGGTATCGGGTTGGCCCATGGGTGGACCTACTAAGGGGCGAGGGGGGAGTTGCCCCCCCTCAACTTTTAAAATATTTTTTTATATATACTTTAGTTTTTTAAAAAACCGATTATATAATTTAGAACACAATAGAACAGTTAATATTTGAACATGTATTTGTTGGTGTAGTGGTTTGAAGTTTATCATTTTTAGTAAAAGACTCGAGTTCGATACTCTTCAAGTGCATTTTTATTTTATTTTATTTGCAATTTTATTAGTAATTGCAAACATTAAAAAATGTTTAGTTTAATAAAAATTTATTAACATTAAATAAATAAATTGTTTTTCACGTGGAATAAAACCTTCAACAAAAAATATCTAAAATAATAATTATAGAATTCAATGAAAATTTTGAGCCTTATATAAACTATTTTTTTATAAAATTGTATTATGATCATATTAGGTTCGCAAATTTCAATTTTTTTTTAGCTACACCTAGTTATTTATCCTAATTATTTTGTGATATTAGTTATATATTCTAGTTATTATGCTAATTTGTTCATTGCTAAGGTTATCGATAGTGACCTTATTTTGGCTTAAAATTGAAGTACACTAGATCCAATTTGATATATTCAATATATTTTTTATAGTTGTATTGTTTTATTAGTTACCAGTTCAGGTAGAAAAAAATTTGGTTTTACCATTGATAACTACTATTATCAACTAATACGTATTTTCCATTTCGCCTCTCTTCGACCAAAATCCTGGGTTCGCCTGACTCTCTAGAAGTGTTCCTAGTGCCAGGACAACGCCAGGGGGCTTTATGTGCGTGTGATTGTGATCGATTGAAGCATTATGATCATCTCTAAAATGATGAAGGGTGTTAGGTCTATAAAAACCTTGCTTGTCTTTAAAAAAAACTAATAATAAATAAAATAAAATAAAATAAAAGGCATCAGTTGATCCTCAATTGAATAGAACTTGATCCGAATCGAGAAGACCCTTTCATTGAACTGGAACAGCTATATTAGGGCCCATTCTTAAAATTTGACACACATAAAGTTGGATCAAACCCCACCCACCACCATTAAACAAAACCCCCAAATTTACAAACCCCACCACCACCATTAGATTATGGAGAGGTTCTTAATTAGTAATTGACACTCAACCACTTTTGTACACAACCCTTTACACACATCACATTCCATAAGTTGATTATCCCATGTGACAGACACCTCCATTAATACTGCAACATGAAACCTTTTATTATTATTATTATTATTAATACATTTTTTTTTTGATTTATTGATTTATTTAGGTTTCATTCACCTTCTAACCTCTAATGTTGTTGGTGCATACATGCTTCTATTTCTAATCCAAGTAAAACCGATTTATTCGACACGCATATGTTACTTGTGGAATTAGGGTTTTATGTCAACTCATTTTTTAGGGTTCTCAAATGGTTCCTTAAAGCATCCAGAATGATACCAATTGCATAAATTTTTTATAAAACAAATTAACAAAGGTTACCAATTGAAAACTTAAGTAGCCTTATTATTACTTCTTTCGTTTTTTCTCCTTTTAACAAAGTTAAACTACCTCGTGTGCTTGTGCGCCATAGATTTCTCTAAAGTAGCGAGACCCAAGTTTTGTTGATCGAGCTTTCTTATGATCATATATATTTTTAGACAATTAAAGGCTGAAAGTTGGATGGGCTCGGCGAGTTACGAATCTAAGTAATTCTTTTAACTAGATCAATTGGAAAAACTATTAAATGACAAACCACGGTGCCAAAACAATACATTAGGTTTTGTTGAATGAACTATTAGTATATCCATATATGTTATATATTATTATTTTTAGTTTTAGGAAATACTAGGTATATACTAAAAAATATTTGATAGTTAAGAGAGGCGGCTGCCCCTCCTGATCCCTTTGTAGGTTCGCGGGCGGATCCCAGACCATAACCTTGGGATCAAACCTTGTACCCCCAATTAACGCGCTAACAGCCCTACTCATTGTCAAGTTGCAGATGACAAAATTTTTCACAATGATAAACCTTGATCAGGTCATTAGAATAATGACATTGACATTCACAAAGGAATTAAATGATGCTCTTGTTTGATTTTTCTAATACATGGCCAAACTAGTGAAGCAAAAACAAAGGGATCAGGAGTGTCAAATACTAGACCTAGCAAAACTGGGGTATGCTGATGCAGCTTCTTTTTTATATAGAGAATTGATCAATTCTTAACTACCTAGCAAAACTCTTACTGTTCTACAAGTGTACACATCAGTAGGACCACTAAATGTGTATATAAGCAACGCGAAGTTGAGTAGACTGTGTATCATTGTGTGGACAAGAAATTTAGATAATACTAGCTAATAAAGCAATGAAGATGAGTTCCAATTCTGTTGCTTTCTTGCTCTTTGTAGTTATTTTGGGAGTTTTGGGTAGTTGTGAGGGAGGGAACCTGAAGAAGCATTTCTACAGGAAAACTTGCCGAGATGCAGAAACGATTGTCAAGACTGTCATTGCAAAGCATGTTATTAGCAACCCTGATTTGCCTGCCAAGCTCCTCAGGATGCAATTCCACGATTGCTTTCTCAGGGTACTTAAAACAGTTTCTTGCACTTTACCATTCTACTTCAATGCATGTTCACATGTGTTCGAGAATGCTCACCAATGCCTTCGAGATATGGCGGCATGCCATGCATTGCACCTTTACATCCAAGGCCTGTTTGTTGTTTTCGAGTTTTCAGTCCTTATTTAACTAATACTTCTAAATTCAATAATACAGGGTTGTGATGCATCTATATTATTGAACTCTACTGCAACCAGCACAGCTGAGAAGGATTCACCAGTAAACGCATTCATAAGAGGTTTTATCGAGATTGAAGACATCAAGGCTCAGCTAGAAAACAAATGCCCTGGAGTTGTTTCATGCGCAGATATCCTCGCTTTGGCTACTAGAGACGCAGTTTCACTTCAAGTTAGTTAAATTAATACACGCACAATATAAAACCTTAAATTTATCGGTACATGCATTTAACGTGATATATTTTTGCAGTTTAACAAGCCCTTATGGGAAGTACTTCTCGGTAGAAGAGATGGAACCGTGTCGCTTGCATCAGAGGTCACAGCCAATATTCCTGCCGCAACCTTGAACTTCACTGGCCTCAAGCAAAACTTTGCCAGCAAGGGAATGACTGTCCATGACTTGGTAGTATTATCTGGTAGGTATCAAGGCCATAAAATTTCATCATTTTTTTTTTTTTTTTTTAATCAATGAAATCGTGAAGATATTGATGTACGTGACGAAATTGCTTTTGTACATGTAGGTGGACATACCATTGGGATTGGGCACTGTTTTCTCATAAACAACAGACTTTACAATTTCACAGGGATAGGCGACGCTGACCCTTCACTAGACCCAACCTATGCTGCCTTCTTAAGAACAAAATGCCCTAATAATGCGACAGACACTGGACCTGTAGTAGATATGGATCCTCAGAGTCCCCGCACATTTGACACCAATTACTATACAAACCTAAAGCAAAATAAGGGTCTGTTCACATCTGATGCTGCACTTCTAACCAACAAGGGCTCTAGCAAAATTGTCGATGAGATGCTCAAGGCCAATAATTTTTTCACTGAGTTCCGTCAATCTATGGAAAAGCTGCTTAAGGTTGGAATTAAAACTGGGAGTCAGGGAGATATTAGGAAGGTCTGCGCTCTTGTTAACTAAATTTATTTAATTATGTAAATAAGTATAGGGTATGGATTAACCCTATAGAGTCAGTCATGTAGCCTTCTTTAGATAAGTAAAAGGGGTCAATGACCCAATTTTTTTTATATATAAAAAAAAAAAGTATGCTGATTTTGAAGTTGTGTATTGGCTTTTTATTCATTTCTGAGGTGTGGTTTTTGTTGTGAGGAATAATGGTTTGGTGCGGAATTTAGATGGACCTTTATTGAGATATCAAATTTGTTTTAAATAGGAAATGGGATGCGGTTTTGGATTGTTAATTATCCACTATTTATTATGATATATATAACTATGAAATGGTTTTTTATTTCTTATGATATATTAGGAATTCTCGTGACTTTGTATTTGGTTATTTTGAGTGAAAAACTAATGACCGATACACCAATCCAGACCAAAAAATCAAATTTTAGATGTACAAAGGTTAATGATTGGATATTCTGCAAAATGTAAGCCAATTCTTTTTCAAGAAATTCATAACTAGATTAATAGGCATAAACAAGAAATCCAAAAGCACAACCCTTACGAAACACAACATAGAAATTTCCACGTACATAATGAATAGCACTTGTATTGTACATAATGAATAGCACTTGTATAGCCATGGGCAATTATGACTTAGCATGTTTTATAGAATTATCAGCTATCCAACCAGAATGACTCATTATTAATCCATATTATTAATTGATATATAATTTTTGGTTTCCTCTAATATTTTATTAGTCGATATATAACTAATTACCTGGGTTAAGTTAGACATTAGTTGTTATTGTACATTTTCTTCAAATGGGTGCAATTCTATTGTTTTTATATTTGTAAACATCATTACAAATATGTGAAGTTTGTCATAATAGTTGCATGAATTTTTTATGTGAAGGTGCATAAAACATAAGAAAGGGAATTTTTTTTTGTGCGTTAGTTAATCTGTACCTATTAATATTGTAAATATAAATAAACTTATATGCCATAGACTAGGTGATAATATTTAACATTGTTTTATAAGTATTACATAAATTAATTCTAATTTTTATATTTTCTGAAAAAGAATGACATACATATTGCAACTATGTATGTATTATGACTGGGGTATTCCCTCGTCGTTGGTACGATAAAAGTTTAACATGATAAATAGAGTTTAATAAGATAAATAAATATCAAAATACCAAAATTTAAAGTTTAAATATCAAAATAACATGATAAAGTTTAAATATCAAGATTAAAGTTTAAATATCAAAATAATATGATAAAGTTTAAATATCAAGATAAATAAATATCAGAATGTTGGGTATGAGAATCGAATCCATGCACTGTTGGTGCTTTGAGTTCTATGTGATCCGTTAAATTCTTATAATTGGTAAATCTCAGTCGTCTTTTATCTCCCACCCCAAACACCGTCCTGCTTTGTAAGATAAATCACGCATTAAAAAAAACTCATCAAACACGAATTGTTGTTATCTTCAATAGTTGTCGCAACCAAAAAACAATATCTTCTTGGTCACACATATGTGGTAAACCACTTCAATTCAAATATGTTCTTTGGTGTTGAAAGATTGAAGAACACTATCACTTGCATGCCTGAGTACTGCTGCATCTACGGATTGCTCTTTATGGACATTTGCTTGTTGATCCTTGAAGTTATCACGCGTATAGTTTAAAGAGCAAAAGAGATTTCGAACAGCTTTGTTAATGGACCATTTTCCCCTTTAAAAAAAAATACAATTGCTCCCAGATTTCCAAACCAGTTCCTTGAGAGCTACAAGAATCATTAAATTGTCGAGTTTTGGAAGAGTGTGTTATCAAACCATCAAAAGATTGAAAAGGAATATCTTGCCATTTAATTTGTTATATATATATATATATATAAGGTTTTAGGTAATTTTTAGCATCAAAGCTAGATCAAGGAAAATCGGCATAATTTTAAGAAGGAAATAAGAGATGATGGTCTATATTGAGTAATCAACTTCTAAAATTCGTATCTTTCTGATCAGAATTTCAAATTGAAATTATAAAATATTGATATGACACACGGGATCAAGAATGACTCAGTTCTGAAATATAATGAGAAAGATATTGTCCTATTAGTCTGACTGCCCAGGAGCACCTACAAAAGCAAGAAAATGTGCTTTTTAGAAATTTCTATTTCCAAAAAATTTTGGTTTGTCATATGAGTGTGATTGCCCGGGAGCTTGTCTATTCATGGTTTAGCAATTTTAAAGTATTCCTAGTAGGTTTAGGAGTACTTTTTAAAGTAGGTTTACCAATTTTAAAGTATTCATATCCTTGGTCCACTTGATCGATTTTTAGCCTTGGTGGATTGGATTGACAAATTTGGTGATAAAGTTGAATGACTTAAGGGTGCAGCAGGTTCTGACCATCATGCGATTTTGCTTGCGAACTCGTCCGTTGGTGGTTGTACTCGTCTTTTTTCATTTGATAATGGTTAATTTGATCACCCTACCCTGACAGAGGAGATGAAAGCTTGGTGGAACAACTCAGTAGTCTCTGGCCACCCTGACTACTGTTTATGGTGGAAGCTTAAGGCACTCAGATGCAACCTTAAAAGTTGGAGGACTAAAGTTTGGGGTAAGAAAAATTTATGTATTCAAAATATTTCTGCTTTAATTGCTAACATTGAAGCTGATGAAGAGATCAGAGATCTGACTGCTGAGGAGAGGTCTTGTAGAGTGCATGTGAGACATGCGGTTAAAAAAAAAAAAAAAGATTTTTTAGGGTGGGTTGTACTCAGCAAAGGTGGTGGGGGCACATAGCCACCCACCCCTTTAAAACAAAACGACCCCCCCCCCCCCTTTCTTCTTCTTCTCTCTTTTCCCTCTTTTTTCTTTCTTTTCTTTTCGTCCAGCGAGAGACGCAGAGAGCTCCTCGCCATTTCTTCAGCGGATTTTCGGTGATTTTGGGTGATTTCTCCCCCACAGCTCACCTCCTCCTCCTCGGTTCGTTCTCTCTTCTTTCCCCTCTGTATTTCTTAGTTGTTTTTTTTCAAAAAAAAAAAATCAGTTTTCCTTTGGGTATGGGGTTTGATCGGGTTTTTAGCTCCGATCAGCCATGTTAGGGCCTTGGTGGCGTCCTTGGGAGCCCTTAGAACCGACATGCAAGACTGTTTTGGGGTTGGCCAAAATTTTTCAAAAAAAATCAGGGTGCATGTTTGTTTGGAGGGTTCCTCGGCGTGAATCCGGGCTTTGGGTGCGTGGGCCTCATTTTCGTGACTCTGAGTGTCCTTAGACTCTTTTGTGGGTTGTTGTGCAGTTTGGTAGCGATCAGACCGGAGTAGGGAGGGTTTCGGCGCGTTTTCGCCAAACCTTGGGTTTCGGCGGGGTGGTTGTCGAATTCCTATTGCCTGTAAGTTTTCCTTTCAGTCACGCGCCGCTTGTATTTATTTATTTATTTCAGTTTTCGGCTAGTTTGCTCATTTTCGAGTCCGCCTTGCAGTTTTAGAATTTTCGTGGCCCCGCATTTGTGGTTTTGTGTGTTTGGAGCTTCGACCGGTAGGAATTGGGTTTTGAAAATCCATTCCGCCAGGTGAGTAGAACTATAATTTGTATTTTAAGAAATAAGTATTTGAATTGAATTTTTACAGTATACCGTCAATTGTGTAGAATTGTACCCAAATTCGAAATTCGGAGTTTTTGAATATTTCGAGGATTGTGTTAGTTATGTGTGAATGAATTATGCATTGGATTTTCAGAAAAGCATGATACTTGAATGAAATCGAATAGTAATATTGGTGTGATTAGGCTTTGGTGTAATGACATGAGACTTGTATGCTTTGTTTTCGAGTTTGCATAGACTATCATGTTTTACCATGGATTTTCGAGTCTTGAGCATGTATGATAATCGACTCGAATAAATTTATTGTGGTGATTTGGGTCAGGTTGGGACCCTGGCATAGTCGTGGTTTTACAAAAATTGCCGAATTGTTTATGATTGCACGTTTGTACATTTGGTTATGTATAGACTTGTCATTTGTGCATGTGGATAGTAGTATAAGTGTCTTTACCCCGCTATAATGCCTGTTTGCCGATGCTTAGGAGCTTGCTCGCATCGTGAGTTGGATGGTGCTTGAGATGACTCACACCTGACGTTGTGGACGCTACTGCATGTGGCAAGCTTGCTGAGGTGCGGTGAGCTCCCGCACGCACTTGCCACTATAGAGTGCAGTAGGACGGGTCCCGGAGGACGTGCTTTGGAGATTACTCGCTTTCCCTCCCAGCGCGCTTGATTTGGATTATGTTAGGTTGGTCGTGTTAGGCCAGTCGTTCGGGATGTTTGAGTTTGTATCCTGGCAAATGGCACCCCATTAGGATACAAACAAGCCCGAAGTGGTACTGGTGCACGTTGTGGGATGTGTCTGGGTGAGACACATTCGTAGGGTATGCGGATACCTACGATATGAGACACTTATACAGGATTTTACAGGATTTCTGATTTCAACTTCATTGCTATACCTAGGAGACTAGGAGGAATTATGAGATTGATTCATTTCCATTGCTTGATATTTACTATGTTTGAATCATGTGAAATGACCGGCATATATTGAAAACTTGTAGTTATTGTTGAATTTGAAATATGTGTGTTGTTGCTTGAACTTAGAAACATTATCCTTAGAGACACGGTGTGATTTAGACTTTAGAACTGGTTGTTTATTTATTGTTGTCTGGCATGAATTTTCCTTGTTTATTATTCCGTTATTTGTATTTAGTTCGCTCGCACCAGCTAGCTTTGTGCTTTGCTGACCCCGCAAGGGGTGTGCTTTTATTGGAGTGCAGGCAGTGTTGGAGTTCCTGTTGATCGTGGCGCGTAGGCCTCGGTTTTCGTTGTAGGAGCGTTTTGTGCTTTTTGGTTGTGTCCACCCT
This sequence comes from Berberis thunbergii, assembly GCA_003290165.1. Lineage (NCBI taxonomy): Eukaryota > Viridiplantae > Streptophyta > Magnoliopsida > Ranunculales > Berberidaceae > Berberis > Berberis thunbergii. The sequence continues at coordinate 154,196 of QNQO01000248.1, forward strand.
GTACGGGTATGTTTTGCTTCCTCTGTGTTTCAGATATACTATATTGTTAAACTAAATGTTTGTATACTGGTTTTGTCGCTATGACTCTGGCGGGGCGAATCAAATATATATCTATTTTGTTCAAACTTTAGCGTAGTTTTATTTCCGTTTGTTTATCATATCAAGAATGTGTTATATTATGATGTTGTGGCCGGTTACGATCCGCCTGTGTGCGTGGTAGTTCACGCATCGGCACGCTGCGATTCCCGTGGCGGGTCGGGGCGTGACAGTGCAGCTGCATCAGGAGTGGGCAACATTAACCAAAAGAGATGAGGAGTTTTGGAGGATCAGATCAGGGGTCAACTGGGTTTGTCATATGGATCAGGGGTCCAAATTCTTTCATAACTTGGCTAACAGACGCAGACTGTTTAACTCTATTGAAGCTCTTAGCATGGGTCATGAGTTGGTAGTGGATGAAGTTAGTATCAGAGAACTCTTGATATCTCACTTCAAGGAGTTGTTCTATGAAAAGGAGGAGTGATGACCTTTCTTCTTGGGAATTACCTTTAAGTCTATCTCCCCGTCTATGGCTACCTCCTTGATAGATAATTTTTCAGAGATGGAAATTAGAGCGGCAATGGAAGAACTTAAATCTGAAGTTTTCCCAGGTCTTGATGGTTTCTCAATGGTGTTCTATTTGAAAATGTGTGAGGTAATCAAAATTGATTTTCTATTTGTAGCTATTTTTCATTTTGTTGACTAAATTTATTTTAATTTTGACTTGAAATTGTTTGGTTGATTGTAATAGCTAAAAAGTGTTACTATTTTTTAAGTTGTTACAAATATGTCAATTTGGTGTAGTGTAAGAAATTGAGGTATGAGTTTCAAAGTTTCAGGGATTCCAATATTATTGTTTTGGTAAAGCTTATGGTGTCATAGATTTCAGGGCTCGCGAGTTGTTTTATTATCTAAAAGGTGGGCAAGTAGATTTTGGAGAAGAACGTAGCAATACCTTTGGGCATTCGCAGTTTGGAAGGACATATGAGGGTACATTTGCTTATTTTCGCTTTCTTAGTTAAAATTGCATAATGAATTGGTGTTTGAATGTTTGTTTAATTTATAAGGATTGTGATCAATTTGATTGGAATACAGGACACTACCTTGAATGGGATGAAGACCACCCTATTCACTTCGTCGGACATTCAGCAGGTGCCCAGGTTGTTAGATTATTGCAGCAAATGCTTGCAGATAAGGTGAGTTTCATTTAGAATCTTAAATTGAATAGAATGCTTATATTGATAGATTGTAAATAAGAACATTACATATATTTCTAGGCTTTCAAGGGGTATGAGAACACTTCTGAGAATTGGGTATTGAGCATTACTTCATTATCTGGAGCGTTCAATGGTTCCACAAAAACCTACTTAGATGGCATGCACTGAGTTCTATTCGAGTCTGAAACATTATTCTTATCGATTCTTTTTTTTCCATTTTCAATATCTCTAATCCTTGTTTTGTTGCAGGCTAGAAGATGGAAGAATCATGAAGCCTATATCGTTGCTTCAGCTATGTCATCTGGGTGTTGTAATCTATGATTTTCTTGACATTTCATTGCTTAAAACCTACCACAATTTCGGGTTCGACCACTTCAACTTGTCCTGGAAGAATGCTGGTGTTTCAGGTCTCATTCATTGCTTATTAGGAAATGCAGGCCCATTTGCCTCAGGAGATTGGATCCTCCCTGACCTTATTATTCAGGGATCAATGCGACTAAACGCCCATATCAATACATTCCCACATACATTTTACTTTAGCTATGCTACTAAACGAACTAAGCAGATTATGGGAATAACAGTCCCATCCTCCATATTTGGGATCCATCCATTACTTTTCATCCGAGTGTTGCAGATGAGCCAATGGAGTCACCCTCCGAATGTCCCCCTTCCTTATAAAGGATACAGGTGAGTGGAGCTTACTGAATATACAATACTACTACCATCAAATACTTTTGAGGTCTCTTTTCTAATGAATCATAGTATTACAGGGACGAGGATTGGAGAGAAAATGATGGAGCTCTAAACACAATATCCATGACTCATCCATGCCTTCCAATTGAACATCCTAGTCGTTATGTTGTAAATGACTCTGAATGCCAACCATTGCAGCCTGGAATCTGGTACCACAAAGTCCTAGAAGCTGAATACATACTATTCATTGTGAATCGTGTTGTAACTGCTGTAAAACATTCAAATTAAAAGATAGGAACGAAGGTACCAATTGTTCTTGGGTTGAGTCGCGGACTAGGTCGTTATCTTTAAGACGTTTTGCGACTCTACCCAAAAGTGTGCAAGCAGTCTAGTAGCCCCGTCGTCCCCAGGATAAAACAGCCCAGAATCTTCTCTGTCTCGTTCAAACAATTGCATTGTTGATGAACGGAATACTATTCACCATTAATCTCTTGTTTGCTCGGAATCAACAATACATTGTATATAAATCAACAACTAGAAAAAATCTTCTTTGATTGAAATGCTAAACAAAAAAACTAATTGCAAAACGAAAATGTTTTGTTCTCTCTGATTGCAAAAGAAGAACTCTTGTTTTTGCAAAATGCTTTGTTTTTCTCTTATTGTGATATTTTTCTAAACTCTAAGTTGTGTTATATTTATAGGAGAAAATATATTCAATGAAATACAGAAACACGACTAGATACATCGCGTTGAGGATTCAATTAAATAAAAAAACGTGATAAATATGTGGGATTTAGGAAGGCGTCTAGATACATGAACACAAAATTGCATGGAAAACGTGGGCGCAATGTATGGCGTGAAAACTGCTGCATGGAAAATGTGTGAGAAAGGATACAAAATCCCGTCTAGATTCAGTCTCTCTGCAGCTATTAAAAAGTTTATTTTCATTTAAATAAATTTTTCAGCAAAAAGAAAGAATGTGTTGCTCTCTAAATGACCCGACCCGATCGGACGGACGACAGGCGCGAGAGTCTATCTCTCCCCGCCTCACAAAAGTGTGGTACCTCCAATGGGTCTAAGCCCAAGTCCAAACAATCTCCTTATAAACTCTACCACAATGAGTTGTATAGAAGATGTGAGACTAAAATTAGAGAGAGATTCAAAGATTGAAACCAAATACACACCCATTTTCTTTTATTTTAAAAAGCCATATTTCCAACAATCCCCCACTTGGATTTTTAAAAACAATTTTCATCGAGCAATCTAAAAATATAAGATTGTGCATAAACAAAAGTGTCTTTCGACTTGAACTCTTGCGTAGTGTTCATGCTTTAGATTATACTAGAGTAACTTGTAGTTTTGAACTCTATCTCTAAAAGACATTACACGCACAACCTTACCAGGCTGAAGTCTAAAAAGCCTGTGCCTTACGGCCGTGCACGTATATCCCAGTATAGTGAAGGCTCTAGGAATTTTGCCCACAAATTCCATAGGAAGCAGCCAAACTTCCACAATCACTTAGGTGAATCTACCAAGAGTACTCTTGTAGCTAGGTACTCCACTCCACATAGAGTATAGATCTCATTAAGAGTTTTTAACTCATCCTACTATCGCTTCAGGAACTCATGCTTTAATCTAGGAATGAGATTGCTACTTTGTCAGCATGATTCACTTCATATCATTCATGACTTGTTATTACCCATTGAACCTATTTCTTGGGATCTCCAGTCTATAGGTTGGGTTACCATCATGAATAACTCATCAATCTAAGGGCATTAGTCTCATTCCTTTCGAGGTTTTGAAAACCTTCTTTCTAGCTAATCCTTTCGTCAAAGGATCAGCCAAGTTCGCATCAGTTCATATATGATCCACTCTCACAGCACCAGTAGACAAAAACTCTCTAACTATATTGTGCTTACGACGTATTTGTCGTTTCTTGCCGTTATAATAACGGTTCTGTATTTTTGCAATAGCCGCGGTACAATCGCAATGGATCAAGACAGCTGGAATCGGTCTTTCCCATAAAGGGATCTCTGCTAGCAGGTTTCTTAGCCAATCTGCTTCTTCACTAGCCATGGCTAGTACTATCATCTCTGACTCCATCGTGGACTGTGCCAGAATGGTTTGTTTCTTCAATTTCCAAGAAACAGCTCCACCAGCTATACTGAAAATATAGCCACTGGTGGCTTTAGAGTCATCTGAAAGGGTGTTCCAATCAGCATCGCTATATCCTTCAAGGACAACGGAAAACTTCTGATAATTTAATCCGAGGTTCTTAGTCCTCTTCGGGTATCTCAGAGTAATTATTTTATTTTTCCATTTACTTCTCCTAGACTCAGATTCTGAGGCTTTATCAATGTCATTCATCCTGATTAAAGGCACATTATTTGAGGATGTACCCGCACTATTCCTCGAAATAACAGGAAATTTATCTTTATAGAAGTCAACGTCGTTTGATTCTATAATGACGTGATCTTTAAGATTATAGAATCTATAAGCTTTGTTGTTCATGGCATATCCTATGAATATACATTCATATGCCCTACTGGCAAGCTTATTCCTTTTAGGATAAGGAATTCTAACGTAAGCTAAACTACCCAAAGTTTTCTAGCTTCTAGCACACGCTTAAGCAACCATCCGACTAAATATTTCAAGAGTGTATTGGGGAGTTTACACTCACTAAGGCACTTTTCATGAAGTCGATTTTATGGCACAGCAAGGTTTACTGATTCAATGTTAAATAATAAAGCTTATACCTTTCTTTCCTCCCCTAAAGTTGAAGATTTGTGTAGAGTATCCACAACCAAATAGTAAAACATTGAATACTTTGTGAAGAAGATAAGAAGATGTCTCAAGCAGATGTGGGTGACCTGCAAGTGGGTTGTCACTACTGAAGGAAAAACCTCTAAAAAAAAACATTTGTGTTAAATGACAAATCCTCATGTGTGGCTTCTCTTGACTTCAGTACCACATACATAAGGATGAAAACATTTATTCAATGTTTGAAATTACAGAGAGGTGTTCTACTCATACACAATCTCTTCTAGTTAGTCCATCATGGGTTTAGAGTCTAGACTAAAGTTTTTCAATGGAACTACAATAAAAAACAATCATACCATATTCCATACGATTTCTATCATTGCAAATGCACTAAGACACTGGAAACTCACATCTTTTAACTTGATGTTCACAATAATTAGTTCAATAGATTGGTGAACAAAATAGTCATCAGTAATAGGACACAGAGAATCTAGCAGAATGCTCAGCCAAACTCTTTAGTTGTTATGAGACTACTACACAAGTGCAATTCGTAATGCACCAACTAGCTACTATGGATTGAACTATCAGTACATTATGATGGAAATAATCCTCAGATTTTTCCTATTTTATTTTTAAGGTTCAAATTCATTCGTAATCCAAAACAAATAATGGCAACAGACTCGAAACATGATCATTTGCATTAAACAATGCCATTACCTTGTTTCCTATTTGATCAGGATATTAACTGTTCATCGCTAATCTATATGTAACCAACTATATATAATTCACTTCTTTAACAATTAACTCAAGTCTAATGTGTGATCAAGTGTGTGCATTCTTACACAAAAAATCATGGCAGAAAGAATTCGTCTTAAAATTGTTGTAACTGCTGTAAAACATTCAAATTAAAATATAGGAATGAAGGTACCAATTGTTTTTGGGTTGAGTCGCGGACTAGGTCGCTCTCTTTAAGACGTTTTGCGGCTCTGCCCAAAAGTGTGCAAGCAGTCTAGTAGCCCCGCCGTCCCCAGGATAAAACAACCCAGAATCTTCTCTGTCTCGTTCAAACAATTGCACTGTTGATGAACGGAATACTATTCACCCTTAATCTCTTGTTTGCTCGGAATCAACAATACATTGTATATAAATCAACAACACAAAAAACTCTTCTTTGATTGAAATGCTAAACAAAAAACTAATTGCAAAACGAAAATGTTTTGATCTCTCTGATTGCAAAAGAAGAACTCTTGTTTTTGCAAAATGCTTTGTTTTTCTCTTCTTGTGATATTTTTCTAAACTCTAAGTTGTGTTGTATTTATAGGAGAAAATATATTCATTGAAATACAGAAACATGATTAGATACATCGCGTGGAGGATTCAATTAAATAAAAAACGTGATAAACATGTGGGATTTAGGAAGGCGTCTAGATACATGGACAAAGTCCTGTCTAGATGCATGGACACAAAATTGCATGGAAAACGTGGGCGCAATGTATGGCGTGAAAACTGCTGCGTGGACAACGTGTGAGAAAGGATACAAAACCCGTCTAGATTTAGTCTCTCTGCAGCTATTACAAAGTTTATTTTCATTTAAATAAAATTTCAGCAAAAAGAAAGAATGGGTTGCTCTCTAAATGACCCGACCCGACGGACGTCGGCGGCGGCGGGCGCGAGAGTCTATCTCTCCCCTCCTTACAAAAGTGTGGTACCCCCAAGGAGTCCAAGCCCAAGTCCAAACAATCTCCTTATAAACTCTACCACAATGAGTTGTATAGAAGATGTGAGACTAAAATTAGAGAGTGATCCAAATATCGAAACCAGATACGCACCCATTTTTTTTATTTTAAAAAACCATATTTCCAACAAATCGGGAGAGAGCAGGAGTTCAATTTTATCTGATTTACGACTGTAGAAAACATGTATTCAGAACTAAACCAACATTGCCCAACCAAACCCAATTGTAAATGAATTATATGTCCTTTATATAATCGTGACGAGACGGGATCAAGATCGAGATTGCGGGATATGATGCCCATTATATAAAAGGCTAAGACTTTTTGACACCACCATTCCACCCTTTTTTATGTGCTAGAACATCGCCATTATAAAGAAATAAAACACCACCACCTCGCCTCCCTACTGCCAGCGCACCACCTCATCCCGCCACCACCAACTAGACTTTTTTTTTTCCTTTTCTCCTATGTTTTTTCTCCTCTTCTCTTCTATTTCTTCTTCTTCTCCTTTATTCCTCTTCTCTTATCTTCATCTTCTTCTAAAAAAACAAGCCCACCCTGCCACATGTCACACCACCCCTCATCGCCCCCGCCTTTTTCTCTCTTCCTCTTCTTCCCATCTTCACCTCCAATAAGTTATAAATGAAGTTGAAAATCAACAAAGACTGTGATTTCAGTCCTTCCTCCACAATCAAAGTTAAAATCCATCAATAAAATGTCTTCTCAGCCATAACACTACTCCTCTCTTCCTTTTCTTCTCTGTTTTATTCCCCTTAGCCCTTGTGCGGGTTCCTGCAAAGGAGAAAAAGACAAGAAAGAACAAGTGTGGTCGGCTGGTGGGTTGGGCAAGGCGGTGTGATGCAATAGTGATGTTACTGAGAGAGAAGAGAGGTGAGTGGATGGAGGAAATGGGTTTATACTGGTGGTATCCTTCAGTAGATGGTGTGTCTAACAAAAGGTGGTGGTGTACTTCAGAAAAGTAGGGGTGGTATCCTCCAGATGAAATGGTGGTTTCAAAAAATTGAAACCTAAATAAAATAAGATTTTTTTGCGTTTGACACTCGTTTTGAAAATTAATTGAGTTTAACACTCATTTTATGACGAAATTGTTATGTCCATGTCATTGACCGGTAAAAATTAAATTTTGGATCATTTTGCCCTTACTTTGGTAAGGCTAAAAAAAAATGCATTAATTATTTTTCAGTTACCCACAGTTTTCCCAACCCATCCCTCTCAGTTTCCCTTCGTATCGCATTCTCTCTTTCACAAACCCTTTCTCTAATCTCTCCCCATCTCCCCTCGATCCTTTCTTATTTGGTGCATGAATAGTAAGTGGAGATTAATGGAGCTCCTTTGACAAGAACATCTGATGTCGATTGATGAAGATTTTTGTTAAAGCAAGATGCCCAAGAACAGGTCGCCATTTGACTACATTGGGTGGAGAAAATTCTCTATGTAAAATTGAAAACGTGGTTAGACATTGTCAGTTATCGATTTGAAACAAAATAACATCACAATCATGTTCTCATTCATCTCCTCTCGATCCTTTCTTATTCGGTGCATGAATAGTAGGTGGAGATTAATGGAGCTCCTTTGAGATGAGCGCATCGCTATTGAGATGCATGTTGATGCTCATCTCGAGAAAAATGAGTGATTACAATCATGATGTTCGCTATTGAGATGCATGCTGACACTCATCTCGAAAAGGATGTGTGATTACCATCATGATGTTCTGACACATACTAAGTCCTGCAAAGACTCTACAAGAATAGAAATCAATGAACTAAACAAACAATACAAAGAATCCAATAACAGTCGAATGCATACTGTTTTTATGCACCTTAAAATGCATACTGTTTTTAATATGAATTTGTTGGGACAACTGTACGATAACCTCATAATCTGGCCAGTTGAACCGGTAAGAAAGCAACACGATTTCTGCTATCCTCTGTCATCAATGAGTGAGGCTAGGAAACCATGTTTTGTAAACATGTTTCGTAACCATGATGATGTGGCATCGTTAGAGGAGTTTTTTACAATTTTGAGATACACATAAAATCTTCAGAGATTTCATCATTCTTTTCAGATCATGACACGTCATCATGATTGTAAAACATGGTTTCCTAACATTTCTCGTCATCAATTGATCCTCAATTGAATAGAACTTGATCCGATTCATTGAACTAAATTCCTGAAGTAGTTATTGTCAAAGGAGTTTGGAGTCACCAAATCCAGAGGTTTAAAATGTCAAACTTTTCAATCTCGAGGTGCTAACAGTGGAACAACTGTATTAGGGTCCATTACTCCATTCTTAAAATTTGACATGCATAAATTGGATCAAACCCCACCACCATTAAACAAAACCCACCCCACCACCACCATTAGATTCAGATGATGTTCTGAACACAAACCAATTTACCTTCATATATTTCACCACTTTCCAGAGAGGTTCTCTCTGCGAATGAAGACCAGGGAAGTGTATGATGCTACTGTGTATGGCGAAGTTGTTGTTGTTGTTCCTGGCGTGAGAGATCTGTCGTTGGGAGAGAGAGTTGGGGCGATCGGTGAGATAGGATAAGAGATTACAGAGAGATGGAGGAAAGAGGAGGGGAGGCTGGTGGTGGGGGACAAGAAGGGGAGGAGAGGGAGAGAAAGGGTTTGTGAAGGAGAAACTGAGATAAGAAATTAAGGGGAGTGAGAGGAACGGGTTAAGAAAATTGTGGGAACCAACTAATAATCAATTTAAGTTATTTTTTAGTCTTACCGATGGGAGCGTTCTAAAAATTGGGCTAGAAAAAACTTATTTTTAATTTTATATAGATATATGTATTTTGGCACTTAATTGAAAATAATTTATATGTTATTATGCTTAATTTTTATAAATTATAAATTATAATAAATAAATAATCGACTAGGCCATCGCCTAGTCCTCTGGGCGCTACACCCTTACTTGTCGCTCGCCTACTACCTAGTGTTTTTTACAACACTAACCAAAGGTTAAATGATCCGAAAATTAATTTTAACCAATCAATAACTTGGACTTAACGGTTTCATCATAAAATGAGCGTTAAACTAAACCAAGTCTTTAAAACGAGTGTCAAACTCTAATAGCTATAAACCAATGAATGTCAAACTTACAAAAATATAAAATAGTTATATTATACAAAAGTCTTAAAATGCTTTTTTTTAGATGGTAGAAACAAGGAATGTGATTTGCGAAATCTTACGAAAATTCATTTTTTTGAAATTGCAAAAAGAAAAAAAAAATTTTAAGGATTTTTTTGAAAATTTCAAAATTATTTTCATAAAAATACAAAAATCAACTACCAAAAATTTACATTTTTCGAAACAATTTCGAGATTTTTTTCGTAAATTTTGGAGTTTTTTTTTTGTAATTATCATTTATTTTAATGATTTATAATTAATTTTTGAAACCACTCCCTATTTTCTGATTATCATTTATTATACTTATGTATTGAATTTCGAAACCACCTCTTAATTTTCTAATTATATGTTGATTTCATGCTTGTTTCATTTCTTGATATTTAGGCTTCATTTAATATGTTTAATAGATTTATTTACTTGCATTTTTTTTCACATATTTCATATACCTTTAAAATTCATTATATATATTTCATGTATCCTCAAAAATTTTATGTTTTTCTTTACAAATTAAAATATTATTTAAATCACGATACCAAAATTAACTCGAAAAATGAAATCGCAATCCTCGGGTAGAAATGCAGCTTTAATGAATGATTATAGCCCAAATTCTAGAGAGCCAAGTCAGACTCTCTACCCTTTATCATCCTAGAGATGCTCATAATCTTTCATCTCTAAGATAATAAAGGGTAAAAAACTTGGCCTGGCACCAGCTCAGTGCGCCTAGCCTGGCTCCCTAGACTTGTTCATGATCATAGAGAGTATTAATGTGATGTGCCCACCCCTTCGTGCTTGACCAAAAAAAAAAAAAAAGTATTAATGTGATGAGCATTAATTAGTATTTAACACTCAACCATTTTGCACTCAACTCATGACACACATCACATCCCATAAATTGATTATATACCTAATCCGATGTGACAAACACCTCCATTAATACTGCAACATGAAACCTTTATTTATTTATTTATTTATATTTAGGTTTCATTCACTTTATAACCTTCTAATGTGTGTTGGTGTATACACGCTTCTATTTCTAATCCAAGTAAAACTGATTTATTCGAGACGCATGTATTACTTGTGGAATTAGGGTTTTATGTCAACTCATTTTTTAGGGTTCTCAAATGGTTCCTTAAAGCATCCAGAATGGTACCAATTGCATAAAAAAATTTATAAAACAAATTAACAAAAGTTACCAATTAAAAACTTAAGTAGCCTTATTATTACTTCTTTCGTTTCATCCAGAATGATAAACCTTGATCAGGTCATTAGAATAATGACATTGACATTCACAAAGGAATTAAATGATGCTCTTGTTTGATTTTTCTAATACATAGCCAAACTAGTGAAGCAAAAACAAAGGGATCAGGAGTGTCAAATACTAGACCTAGCAAAACTTGGGTATGCTGATGCAGCTTCTTTTTTATATAGAGAATTGGTCAATTCTTAACTACCAATAGGACCACTAAATGTGTTTATAAGCAACGCGAAGTTGAGTAGACTGTGTATCATTGTGTGGACAAGAAATTTAGATAGTACTAGCTAATAAAGCAATGAAGATGAGTTCCAATTCTGTTGCTTTCTTGCTCTTTGTAGTTATTTTGGGAGTTTTGGGTAGTTGTGAGGGAGGGAAGCTGAAGAAGCATTTCTACAGGAAAACTTGCCGAGATGCAGAAACGATTGTCAAGACTGTCATTGCAAAGCATGTTATTAGCAACCCTGATTTGCCTGCCAAGCTCCTCAGGATGCAATTCCACGATTGCTTTCTCAGGGTACTTAAAACAGTTTCTTGCACTTTACCATTCTACTTCAATGCATGTTAACATGTGTTCGAGAATGCTCACCAATGCCTTCGAGATATGGCGGCATGCCATGCATTGCACCTTTACATCCAAGGCCTGTTTGTTGTTTTCAAGTTTTCAGTCCTTAGTTAACTAATACTCCTAAATTCAATAATACAGGGTTGTGATGCATCTATATTATTGAACTCTACTGCAACCACAGCTGAGAAGGATTCACCAATAAACCAATTCATAAGAGGTTTTATCGAGATTGAAGACATCAAAGCTCAGCTAGAAAAAAAATGCCCTGAAGTTGTTTCATGCGCAGATATCCTCGCTTTGGCTACTAGAGATGCAGTTTCACTTCAAGTTAGTTAAATTAATACACACACATATAAAACCTTAAATTTATCGGTACATGCATTTAACGTGATATATTTTTGCAGTTTAACAAGCCCTTATGGAAAGTACTTCTCGGTAGAAGAGATGGAACCGTGTCGCTTGCATCAGAGGTCGCAGCCAATATTCCTGCCCCAACCTTGAACTTCACTGGCCTCAAGCAAAACTTTGCCAGCAAGGGAATGACTGTCCAAGACTTGGTAGTATTAACTGGTAGGTATCAAGGCCATAAAATTTCATCATTTGTTTGTTTTTTTTTTTTTTTATCAATGAAATCGTGAAGATATTGATGTACGTGACGAAATTGCTTTTGTATATGTAGGTGGACATACCATTGGGATTGGGCACTGTTTTCTCATAAACAACAGACTCTACAAGATAGGCGACGCTGACCCTTCATTAGACCCAACCTATGCTGCCTTCTTAAGAACAAAATGCCCTAATAATGCGACAGACACTGGACCTGTAGTAGATATGGATCCTCAGAGTCCCCGCACATTTGACACCAATTACTATACAAACCTAAAGCAAAATAAGGGTCTGTTCACATCTGATGCTGCACTTCTAACCAACAAGGGCTCTAGCAAAATTGTCGATGAGATGCTCAAGGCCAATAATTTTTTCACTGAGTTCCGTCAATCTATGGAAAGGCTGCTTAAGGTTGGAATTAAAACTGGGAGTCAGGGAGAGATTAGGAAGGTCTGCGCTCTTGTTAACTAAATTTATTTAATTATGTAAACAAGTATAGGGTATGGATTAACCTTATAAGGTCAGTCATGTAGCCTTTGGGCATGGATTAATAGAAAAATAATAGGGGTCAAAGACCTAATTTAAAAAAAAAAAAAAAAAAAGTATGCTGATTTTGAAGTTGTGTATTGGCTTTTTTTTCATTTCTGGGGTATGGTTTTTGTTGTGAAGAATAATGGTTTGGTGCCGAATTTAGATGAACCTTTATCGAGATATCAAATTTGTTTCAAATAGGAAATGGGATGCGGTTTTGGATTGTTAATTATCCACTATTTATTATGATATAACTCAGAAATGGTTAATGATTGGATATTCTGCAAAATGTAAGCCAATTCTTTTTCAAGAAATTCATAACTAGATTAATAGGCATAAACAAGAAATCCAAAGGCATAACCCTTACGAAACACAACATAGCAATTTCCACGTACATAATGAATAGCACTTGTATTGTCATGGGCAATTATGACTTAACATGTTTTAATTGATATTTAATTTTTGGTTTCCTCTAATATTTTATTAGTCGATATATAACTAATTACCTGGGTTAAGTTGACATTAGTTGTTATTGTGCAATTCTATTGTTTTTATATTTGTAAACATCATTACAAATATGTGAAGTTTGTCATAATAGTTACATGAAGTTTTTAGGGTGAAGGTGCATAAAACATAAGAAAGGGAATTTTTTTTTTGTGTGTGTGTTAGTTAATATGTACCTATTAATATTGTAAATATAAATAAACTTATATGCCATAGACTAGGTGATAATATTTAACATTGTTTTATGAGTATTACATAAATTAATTCTAATTTTTATATTTTATGAAAAAGAATGACATACATATTGCAACTATGTATGTATTATGACTGGGGTATTCCCTTATCGTTGGTACGATAAAAGTTTAACATGATAAATAGAGTTTAATAAGATAAATATATATCAAAATACCAAAATTTAAAATTTTAATATCAAAATAACATGATAAAGTTTAAATATCAAGATTTAAGTTTAAATATCAAAATAATATGATAAAGTTTAAATATCAAGATAAATAAATATCAGAATGTTGGGTATGAGAATCGAATCCATGCACTGTTGGTGCTTTGAGTTCAATGTGATCCGTTAAATTCTTATAATTGGTAAATCTCAGTCGTCTTTTATCTCCCACCCCAAACACCGTCCTGCTTTGTAAGATAAATCACGCATTAAAAAAAAACTCATCAAACACGAATTGTTGTTATCATCAATAGTCGTCGCAACCAAAAAATAATATCTTCTTGGTCACACATATGTGGTAAACCACTTCAATTCAAATATGTTCTTTGGTGTTGAAAGATTGAAGAACACTATCACTTGCATGCCTGAGTACTGCTGCATCTGCGGATTGCTCTTTGTGGACATTTGCTTGTTGGTCCTTGAAGTTATCACGCGTATAGTTTAAAGAGCAAAAGAGATTTCGAACAGCTTTGTTAATGGACCATTTTTCCCTTTAAAAAAAATACAATTGTTCCCAGATTTCCAAACCAGTTCCTTGAGAGCTACAAGAATCATTAAATTGTCGAGTTTTGTAAGAGTGTGTTATCAAACCATCAAAAGATTGAAAAAGAATATCTTGCCATTTTATTTGTTATATATAAGGTTTTAGGTAATTTTTTAGCATCAAAGCTAGATCAAGGAAAATCGGCATAATTTTAAGAAGGAAATAAGAGATGATGGTAAAATTCGTATCTTTCTGATCAGAATTTCAAATTGAGATTATAAAATATCGATATGACACACGGGATCAATAATGACTCAGTTCTGAAATATAATGAGAAAGATATTGTCCTATTAGTGTGACTGCCCAGGAGCTGCCTACAAAAGCAAGAAAATGTGCTTTTTAGAAATTTCTATTTCCAAAAAATTTCGGTTTGTCATATGAGTGTGATTGCCCAGGAGCTTGTCTATTCATGGTTTAGCAATTTTAAAGTATTCCTAGTAGGTTTAGGACTACTTTTTAAAGTAGGTTTAGCAATTTAAAGTATTCCTATCCTTTGTCGACTTGATCGATTTTTATCCTCGGTGAATTGGATTGACAAATTTGGTGATAAAGTTGAATGGCTCAAGGGTGCAGCAGGTTCTGACCATCGTGCGATTTTGCTTGCGAACTCGTCCGTTGGTGGTTGTACTCGCCTTTTTTTCATTTGATAATGGTTGGTTTGATCACCCTACCCTAGCAAAGGAGATGAAAGCTTGGTGGAACAACTCAGTAGTCTCTGGCCACCCTGGCTACTGTTTATGGTGGAAGCTTAAGGCACTTAGATGCAATTTTAAAAGTTGGAGGACTAAAGTTTGGGGTAAGACAAATTTATGTATTCAAAATATTTCTGCTTTAATTGCTAACATTGATGCTGATGAAGAGATCAGAGATCTGACTGCTGAGGAGAGGTCTTGTAGAGTGCAGCTACATCAGGAGTGGGCAACATTAACCAAAAGAGATGAGGAGTTTTGGAGGCGGATCAGATCAGGGGTCAACTGGGTTTGTCATATGGATCAGGGGTCCAAATTCTTTCATAACTTGGCTAACAGACGCATACTGTTTAACTCATTGAAGCTCTTAGCATGGGTCAGGAGTTGGTAGTGGATGAAGTCAGTATCAGAGAACTCTTGATATCTCACTTCAAGGAGTTGTTCTATGAAAAGGAGGAGTGACGACCTTTCTTCTCGGGAATTACCTTTAAGTCTATCTCCCAGTCTATGGCTACCTCCTTGGTAGATAATTTTTCAGAGATGGAAATTAGAGCGGCAATAGAAGAACTTAAATCTGAAGTTTCCCCAGGTCTTGATGGTTTCTCAATGGTGTTCTATTTGAAAATGTGGGAGGTAATCAAAATTCATTTTCTGAAAGTTATTGAAGATTTTAACTCGAGAAATTTTCTTGATTGGCGGTTGAACACCACTATCATCTCGTTTATTCCTAAATGTGCGGGAATGCGGACAGTCAAATATTTCAGACCTATCAGTATTTTGAATGGGGCCTATAAGATCATTGCAAAGGTGTTGACTAACAGATTGAAAATAGTTATTCATTCCGTCATTTCTCCTTTTCAAAGTGCAGCAGTCAGTGGAAGACATGTGGTTGATAGCCTTTTGATTGCCAATGAAATTATTGATTCTAGGAAAAAACAAAGTGTTCCAGGGCTCGTTATCAAATTAGATTTCTCTAAAGCCTTTGACAATGTCTCTTGGAGATACTTGGATTTGGTAATGGCTCGCATGGGGTTTGACTCCAAATGGATTCATTTGCTTCACACTTGCAGATCTACAGCTAATTTCTCTCTAAAGATTAATGGTCAGTTGCACGGGTTTTTCAATAGCTTGAAAGGTTTGCGACAAGGCGATCCTTTGTCTCCTCTTCTCTTTACTATAGCAGCAGAAGGTCTAACCCAAATGATTCTTAAAGTGGTTGATGCTTGCCTAGTGAGAAGGTTTTCTGTCGCAGAGGGTAGTCCTCCTGTTTCTATTCTCCAGTATGCGGATGATACTATCCTCTTTTGTGATGCTTCCGCTTCTCAGGTTCTTGCTCTTAAAAGGATTATGCTTTGGTTTGAAGTTATTTCAGGTCTGAAAATCAACTTTCACAAATCAGTGGTGTTGCCTATTGGAGAAGTCCTTCATCTGCACCAATTGGTGGGTTTATTGGGTTGTTCAGCGGGTCAACTTCCAGTTAAGTACTTGGGCATGCCTTTGGGTGCTAGTTTTAAAAGTAAAGTTGTGTGGGATGAGACGATCGAAAAGATGGAATCGAAATTAGCGTCTTGGAAACGCAAATTTTTCTCTAAAGCAGGTAGATTAGCTCTTGTCCAATCCACATTAGCGTCTATCCTTGTGTTCATTCTGTCTCTTATTAAGGTTCCCTCTTCAATAGCAGCCAAGATGGAACAGATCATGCGCGATTTCCTTTGGGGTTCTACTCAAAAGTCTAGAAAGATGCATTTAGTGGGCTGGGAGAAAATTTTTTGACCTAAATCTCGAGGTGGTTTAGGCATTCGCCAGGTGCTCACTTTTAATTCGGCATTACTTTCTAAGTGGCTTTGGCGATTTGCAGAAGAAAATGGCAATTTATGGAGATCTCTCATTATGGATAAATATTGGCGCAATAGATGGGTTTGGGAAAAGAGAACTAAGTACACTTCCTACGGATGCTCTTTGTGGAAGTCCATCTCCCGGTGCGCAAGTGGCTTCTACCCTCACACCTTTCTTCGATGTGGGAACGGTGATCTCATCTCTTTCTGGCATGATTTTGGGTGTAGTAACCAATCTTTGAAGGATATGTTTCCAATGTTGTTTATCATTAACAACAATCAATATGGGAGTGTGAGCAATTTTTTGTCTAATGGCAATTCTTGGGATCTTTCATTTCGAAAACCCCTAAATACTGGGGAGCTAGAAGAGGTCGCCAATTTAATGCATCTGTTGGATAGACAGATTCTCTCAGAGGGATCTGACAGTTTGGTGTGGAAGGGTAAAAGTGTGGGCTTCTCGGTTAAAGAATTTTCTGATATGTTGGCTGCCTCTCATTATGAGACTCACTCCAACCCATTCATTTCCTCTCACAAGAATCTGGTATGGGTGAAAAACTTTTTTCCTCGGATTAATTTCTTTAGTTGGTCAGTGTTGCATGAGAAGATCTTGACTAAAGATAGGTTAAGGAAAAGAGGAATCCACACAGGGAGTCTTTGTGTGCTTTGCAATGAAATTGACGAGACGCTGGATCATTTGATGCTTCATTGTAGATTCTCCAAATCAATTTGGAGCAGTTTCTTGTCAGAATTTGGTTTGAGTTTGATGTTTCAAGGCTCCATTTTAGATTGGCTAAGTTGGTGGTCCCAAGCTAATCCTTCCCGACGGGCAGAGTGGTTATGGCGTAGGGTTCCTCACGGACTCATGTAGTGTGTGTGGAAGGAGAGAAATAGGAGGGTATTTGAAGGGCTCAACAGATCAGAGCACTTTATCATTATCGAGATTAGGGAATTGTTGTGGAGGATGAGTTCGGCTTGTAATTTGTTTAGGGATTTGGTTTTTGACACCTTCATGGTGTCTTGACATTCCTTGATATAGGAATGATTTCCTTTGTATTTTGTTTCCCTTTCTTTCTTTAATAAACATCTTCGTGTTTGAACCAAAAAAAAAAAAAATTAGGACTACTTGTTAGCTTATAAATAAGACATATGCTTAGGATATATATATATATATAAAGTTAGTTAAAAAAAGCGAAAAATGACTTTTAAGGCTTACTTCTTCACAAAATAAATCATTTAGATATCGTAAGTGATTTAGTGACTGATTTATGCCTACTTTTATACTTTTATGACCAACAATGACTATTTTATTAACCCATGTTGATTCATAAAGTTATAAGACATCTTTACCACTCCTAATTAAATAGAAAACTTAATTTTACACGTTTATGACTAACAAAGACTTTTTTTATTAATATTTTTTTTTACCCTTAACCCATCCCACCCCATGCCGCTGGTAGGTATAGATATTAATGATTATAATTATGAGCAATCAATTATAAGTTTTCATCGCCTAACAAGTTAATCAAATTATTATGCTAAGGTTTGGTAAACTTTTCATAATGTAATTAATGATGATTAGAAATTTTGTTTTAATTATTTAATAAATCGTATCTAAAAAAAGTCAATTCAGCAACGGCTAAAAACCGTTGCTAATTGTCAAAAAACCGTAGCTAAAATGAATTAGCAACGGCTCAAAAACTATCGCAATACCGTAGCTATTTTAATCGTTGCTATTTGAATCAGCAACGGTAAACTATCCCGTAGCTAATTCGCAAATGCTAAAAGCCGACGCTAACTCGAAAAATTCGGTCGCTAAAGCTGTTTTAAAATTTCAGCCAAGTCTGTTACAAATTGAAAAATATAGACAGTTTTTGCCGTGGCTATTTAGGGACAGCTTTGTTGCAAATCATATTGACAAATGAAATTTACAAATTACAAATTACAAATTACAAATGAGAATTCATTTTTTATAATGAAATTAGCTCTTAATGATTGTCCATTCTGAAAATTAATAGAAACTACCAGAACTAAACTTAATTGATCAAAAACATGACAGAAGACTTAATTGATCAAAATTATAACAAAAATTAGACAGAATCTCTAGAATATCATACAAAATTACAAAGAATCCATATAAAAATTACAAAAGCCACAAAAAAAAATTTATTCGATCTATAGAATATCTGATCTGATCTCTGAGATCTGAGATTTCAGATCTCTTAGATTTCAGATCTGAGATCTCTTGCAGCTAGGGAAAGGCGGAGAAGGGAGGGGAGAGGGAGGCGGTCGGGATGGGTGTCGAGGGAGGCGGCGGACTTTTCCTCTGTGGGTTTCTTCTCTGCGGGTTGAGAGAAAATTTTTGGTTGAGTTGGTTGGTAGAGAAAATTTAAATTTATATAGAGAGAGGTAATTGAAGGGGATTGGTTGAGTTAGTTTCACGCGGATCGGTGACGTGGTTTGGTTTAGTGCGTTGGATTGAGCTAAAGTTTTTGGGTGTTACTGACGGTTGAGATGAGGTTTTATTTTTGTGTATAATTTAAAAATATATATATCAATTAGTGACGGTTTGTTGCTGTAGCTAAATGTTTTTGTGTATAATTTTTTTTAAAAAAAATCAACTAGCGACGATTTTGTGCCGTCGTTAATAAAAAAATCTTTGTAAAACTTAGCGACGGGTTTTTGCCGTAGCTAAATGCTTTTGTGTATAATTGTTTTTTTTAAATCAATTAGCGACGGTTTTGTGTCGTCGCTAATAAAAAAAAATCTTTGTAAAACTTAGCGACAGTTTGTTGCCGTAGCTAAATGTTTTTGTGTATAATTAAAAAAAACAATTAGCGACAGTTTTGTGCTGTTGCTAATAAAAAAATCTTTGTAAAACTTAGCGACGATTTTTTGTCGTAGCTAAATGTTTTTGTGTGGAAATTTTTTTAATAAAAAAATCTTTGTAAAACTTAGCGACGGTTTTTTGCCGTAGCTAAATGTTTTTGTGTATAAATTTTTTATTTTCAAAAAATTAATTAGCGACGGTTTGTGCCGTCGCTAATAAAAAAATCTTTGAAAAACTTAGGGACGGTTTTTTGCCGTAGCTAAATGTTTTTGTGTATAATTTTTTTTAAAAACAATTAGCGACGGTTTTGTGCCGTCGCTAATAAAAAATCTTTGTAAAACTTAGCGACGGTTTTTTGCCGTAGCTAAATGTTTTTGTGTATAAATTTTTTTTCAAAAAATCAATTAGCGACAGTTTGTGCCGTCGCTAATAAAAAATCTTTGTAAAACTTAGCCATGGTTTTTTGTCATAGCTAAATGTTTTGTGTATAAATTTTTTTTTAAAATCAATTAGCGGTTTTGTGCCGTCGCTAATAAAAAATCTTTGTAAAACTTAGCGATGGGTTTTTGCCGTAGCTAAATGTTTTTGTGTATAATTGTTTTTTCAAAAAATCATTTAGCGACGCTAGTATCTGTAGCTATTGAAGCTTTTTTTTTGTTGTGGATTTTGCTCAGAACATGTTTAATCAAGATCAATCTTCTTCCAGGATATAACAATTTTGCTTTCCATCCCTGAATGTGTCGTTGAATATTAGCAATCAATTCTTCGAAATAGGAAATCCTAACTTTGCCTTGAAAAATTGGCCCTCCCAAATAAGTCAAAGGAGCACCTTTAAATTGGAGTCCTGTAAACCTTTTCAAAGTCACAATTCTTTCCACCGCCGCCTTATCCTCCAGCATAAAGGAACTTTTTCCTCCATTCATTTTTTGTCCTGAAGCAATACAGTATCTTTTCAAAAATTCCATGCATCCTAAAGTTGAGGATTTTCTACCATTTAAGAAGATGAGAGTATCGTCTGCATAGAGAAGATGTGAGATCGGTCTGCATGTCCTCGGCGTATAATAATACCCAATTTTTCCTCTATTGAAAGCCATTTGCAATCCTCTGCTGAAGACTTCAGAGGCAATAATGAATAGTAAAGGTGAGAGTGGGTCCCCTTGCCTTAAACCTCTAGAAGATCTGAAAAAACCTTTGTAGGCTCCCTGCAGCAATATTGAAAAACCACAAGAAGCAATACAATTGGAAATAATATGGCAGAATCTACCATTGAATCCAAATCTCTTGAGCACCGCGAATAGAAAATTTCATTCAAGTCGATCATAAGCTTTCTCCATGTCAATCTTCAGCACAACATTGCCTCCAAAAACCTTTTTATGGATATTCCTTACCAATTCTTGCGCTAGTCCAATATTTTCACCAATGAACCTTCCTCTTACAAAGGCCCCCTGCTCCAGAAAAATCATATGTGGCAAGAACAAAGCCAGTCTATTGCATAGAATTTTACTGAAAATTTTGTAAATCACATTGCACAAACTAATAGGGCGAAATTCAGAAAAGGAACCTGGGTTCTACGTTTTCGGAACCAAAGCCATAAAATTCGCCGTGAGAGAAGCGGGCAAAGCCTCCCCCTCGAAAAACTGTATTGCAGCTTCCCATATATCAATACTCAAAAAATCCCAGCAAGTTTGAAAAAAACCAGTCGTAAATCCATCTGGTCCAGGGGCACTATTTTTGGGAATATAAAAAACCGCTTCTTTAACTTCCTCCAAAGACGATTTTTAACCAAATCATCACATTTAGCGGAATTAAAAATCATCGGAATGCACTCTAACAATTATGTATCCACCACACAATTTCCTTGGGAAGACAAAAGATTATGAAAAAATTCATTTGCATTATCAAGAATCTCACCTGGTTCCGAGATAGTCCTTCCACATGATAAAGTAATATGTGAGATGGCCATTCTTTTTTGTTTAGACTTAGTGGAAGCAAAAAAATATTTTGTGCAACATCCCCCTCCATGTACTCTTTTTCACCTGATTTCTGAATCCAGTAAAGCTCCTCTTGTTTGAGAGCTAATCTGTACTCCGCCTGACAACAACTCAGATTACAACAAGCTGTAACATCCCAGTTAGCATCCGCATTTAGCCCAGCATTGCCAATATCATCCCAGCCAACCAAAAGAATAGTTTTCCACTGTTGCATCTCATCTTCTAGAGACCTCAGTCCGCTAAAAACATTGCCAAAGACCGTCTTATTCCACTATTTAAGAGCTATTCTCACCATTTTGAGCTTAACATCCACTTTGTCAATAGGTCTCATACTGCCCATGTCAGATAACCAGATCAAGAAACCCAGGATGTGTCATCCACATATTGAAGAAACAAAAAGGCAAGAAACATGTTCTTGTCTGAGTTGAAATGGAAGCCAACAACGGAGAATGGTCTGAAAAGGTCCTACTGAGATGTTCCAGTTTCGGACTAGACAAAATGTTAACCAAGTCAAATTAACTAGAATTTTGTCAAGTCTTGCCCAAATACGATCTTTGCCTCTTCTATTATTGCACCAAGTGAGTCTAGGGCCCGTGAAACCACAGTCTACTAAGCCACAGTTTTCAATGCAATCTGAGAAATTAGACATGCTAGCCACAGACGGCTCCACACCCCCTATTTTCTCTTGCAACATCAAATAAGTATTAAAATCCCTGCCAACCATCCATGACAGATCATGATTGGAAGCAAAATTAATCATATTTGACCAAAGATCTCTTCTCTCTTCAACCGAGCATTTAGCATACACAAAAGAAATTAAATAAACTCTTGAAGCGGAATCTGTTACCTTACAATGAATAATCTGATCCGACATTTTCACGATCGAGAAGTCTAAAACTGCATCCCAGAAAATCCATATCTTTCCTCCAACCCTGTCATTCGAAGCAAATCCCGCTAGCTTAATTTGTTGCCAATTTCCAAGTATCTACTGGCGTCAATCATAAGTTCTGCTATCATAAGAATTATCACTTTATTTTCCGCAACCATGTTTTTTAGTCGTCTCCTCGTGGCTCTATTACCAATCCCACGAGCATTTCAAAACATAAAGTTTTCTATCATACTACTTACGGGTGGAAGACACACCCTTCTTTGTCTTACGACGCGTGACCGGAGGCACCGCTAAGTTGATTTGTTGCTTCTTGGTATCTTCATCCAACTGTGCTCCCAACGCTAAATCCTTGATAGCTACAGATTCCGGCCCTACCTCCGAAGCGGACTCCGTCTCATCACTATCTTCTGTGACACCTTCGAAGGTATTGATGTTTCGTTTTTTCTTCTTTTTCCGCATACCACGACCCTCTTTGATCAAATTTATAGCTGTCACTAGTAACACATTCAAGTCATCCTCATTACCTAAAACCACCAGTTCCGAATGATCTCCGCAGTTCCCAGGTTCAACTTGATTAACCTCTAAGTGATCACTACCGCCTGACGCAATCTCAGTTTCATGCTGAAATTCTTGCTCATTGCTCACGTTTTTCTGTGGAGTAAAACGCCCAGTTTCCTCGCATACAACCTGTAAAGTTTAATTGGCAACACTGCCTGGGCTGAAAATTCAAAGCGTACAAGCTCTGTTCTGAGCACGACATGCTCTCTTTTGGACATAGCATTCTCTGTTTTGGGCAGAAAACTGTCTGGCTGGGACGAGGGCTGTTCAGGCTGATTCACGGCTTGCGCTGTGTTGTGCAAAACAGCTTGGCCATTCTCTTCGTAACCTGATTTTTCTCCGGACTAGTTCCCTGAATCAGCACTTTGATTTATATCTTCATCATTAGGCTCTCCATCAACACATCGAGCAACCTCCCTTCGTAGGATCTTAATCTGACTGATATTAATATTGTTGTTCCCTTCTTCAAAACGAGAATTTGTCGCCCCTGGACTTACTGAATTGTCAAGTTTCATTGTGTCTACTTGCTTCCCAATCGCATTTCCAACGTCACTAGCTGTGTACCCCGCCTCAATAAGGCATTCCTCGATATTTTCTTGAACAACTAGATCCCTGTCAGAAACCTTCTCCTTACACGACGGATGATTATTCAATTGATTGCTCTCATATTCCATGGAGTTCTCCGAAAGTGTTGCGAATTTGTTTGACAGAATTACATTCACTGGCTCTTTGGCCACTGGCTTCTCAACACCCACTCCATCCTTGATCTCCTCACCCTAACTATTATTCAGGCACGGATTCACGTGGGGGCAAGTGGGGGTACTTGCCCCCACTGACTTTTGAGATTATTATTATTTATTTATTTTTAATTTATTTGTCCCCCAATTAGTTTTTTTATTTGCCCCTCTATTCTTACTTTTCACTTCAACCAAGACTTCATCCTTCAAATCATGTATATATCAAATTCAAACTTTACTTTTAGAATTAGAGATAGAGGTTAAATCCCTCAAATCTCTTAAAGAAACCAAAATCCACAGTTTCTTCTTCACATTCCATCGATTGGATAAGATGAGGGAAACCCCCATATTTCATCATCTTCAAAGATCTATAACTATTGAGTTATTTGAGCTCATCTTCACAAGATCCAGTAGGATCCAAACCACCTTATTCTTCTTCTTCTAGGTACCAGGTGCCTTCATTAATCACTGTGTTGGTCATCTCCACAAAAAAATCGTAAGCAACCCAATCTCTTCATCATTTTCTTCATGTAGTAGTAATCAACGATTCAAACCCTTATCTTGTGTTGTGCTTCTAGAAGTAGTAATAATCTTCAATGAATATAGTAGTAATCATCTTCAATGACTGTCTTTGTTGTACTCCCCTTTTGCTATATTTAAAAAAATCATGTTAAAGTAACTAATTTTTATATAATATTTAATTAATTATGACATCACTCCGCCCTCCCTCAACAAAAATCCTGGCTCCGTCACTGCTGTTCTTTGCGCCACTCGTACCAACCTTTTGATTTGTAACTTTTTTTTTATTGACCGGGACATATTGTTGCTTATTGATTTTGACTTTCACCTTTTGTTTATCAGTTTTCTCCTCCTTTGCCTGGTTTGATGTTCTCATATTGCCTTTATGACCTAACTTATTTCTGCGAAAATCTTTCTGATGCCCTATCAATGAACAATAATCGCAATATTTGAAACCCGAGTATTCAATCTTCTGCCATAAGCCCCTATTATTAGCCCTGTCTATCCAAATTCTACTTGGCAACTTTTTCGCCAAAGTCATCTCCACGCAAACACGGACAGAACCCGAGCGTGATAAACAACGAGTATGATCATCCATGCGTAAAAAACCACCAAAAGAGTTCACAATTGTTTTTAAAAGGGGGAATGAAATAAATGCAAAGGCAAGTTAGGAAACTCTACCCATAGTGGAACCGATATCGGATCTGTTTTCAGACTGAAACCATCATGCCAGCGAAAAGCTTTGAATCGAACTCCTGGAATCAAGAAAGAGTCCCTCGACAAGACTTTCTTTGCTTCCGCCTCAGATTGAAGCTGGACTAGAACGTGACGTTGATCTAGTAATCCTAGCGAGAAATCACCTAGAATCCCCCAGGTTCGATGGATCGAATCTCAAATATCTTCCAATGTTGGCCTGTAACTAGAGAACTTTAAAACTATCACGTGTTTTTCCTTGAAAGCTTCCCCACTTGTTTCATCAGATGTCGTTAGGCCAATGGCCAACTCTCATTCTTTCCGGAATCTCGTTCCCTCAACATGTGTTTCCTTAACATCATCAACTAAAAATTTTCCAAGTATTTGAGCGAAAGAAAGCTTTGGAGCCTCTTCCGCAGGTTCCCTACTCCCCATTGGGGGAGAGGAAGCATTGACGGCAAGGGGAGCCGTCATACTACAAAGAAAACGTTACTTAGCCAGGCTTGCAGCGATGGCCAAGCAAAGTTCAATCGCCAGGCAGATGTGGTGACTAGAAGCGGCGCCAGGCAAGGCTAGATTGAGCGGCGGCCAAGCAGGGCGTCGTCCAGGATGGCAGCGGCTAGGCAGGGCAGCGGCCAGTCAACCTAGCAACCAAAGAGAAGTGGTGGCGGCGGCTTTAGTTTTCTCCTAGGTCAAGTTTTTGCCAAAAACTTTTTAAAAGTTCAGAGCCGCCCATCTATGTCTCGTCTCTTTTCAGGGATCAATGCGACTAAACGCCCATATCAATACATTCCCACATACATTTTTACTTCAGCTATGCTACTAAACGAACCAAGCAGATTATGGGAATAACAGTCCCATCCTCCATATTTGGGATCCATCCATTACTTTTCATCCGAGTGTTGCAGAGGAGCCAATGGAGCCATCCTCCGGATGTCCCCCTTCCTTATAAAGGATACAGGTGAGTGGAACTTACTGAATATACAATACTACTACCATCAAATACTTTTGAGGTCTCTTTGCTAATGGATCATAGTATTACAGGGATGAGGATTGGAGAGAAAACGACGGAGCTCTAAACACAATGTCCATGACTCATCCGCGCCTTCCAGTTGAACATCCTAGTCGTTATGTTATAAATGACTCTGAATGCCAACCATTGCAGCCTGGAATCTGGTACTACAAAGTCCTAGAAGCTGATCACATACTACTCATTGTGAATCGAGAGAGAGCAGGAGTTCAATTTGATCTGATTTACGGCAACATTTTTGAGCGCTGTAGAAAACATGTCTTCAGAACTAAACCAACACTGCCCAACCAAACCCAATTGATGTGCTCATCTCGAGGCGGATGGGTGGTTACCACCCATCCCTCGCCCCCTTTCCCTCGCTCCCTCCCTCGCTCTGTAGACAGACTCGTAAAAACTATCATATACTTCTTCCACATCCACATAACCTGTGGATGCACTTAGGCAACTGCAAACAGAGACTGGTTGATGGGAGTACTGCAAAATTCTAATATGCATGCTAACAATTAGTAAATCCAGTCCCACTTCTGCACATT
Organism: Berberis thunbergii; assembly: GCA_003290165.1. Classification (NCBI taxonomy): domain Eukaryota; kingdom Viridiplantae; phylum Streptophyta; class Magnoliopsida; order Ranunculales; family Berberidaceae; genus Berberis; species Berberis thunbergii. The sequence continues at coordinate 180,563 of QNQO01000248.1, forward strand.
GGACTTGTGAATCACTACGACCCACAAAATGGGGTCCCTTTTCTTCTCACATGTTACACTATAATTTACTCGGATGTCAATTTTGTTTCACAACAGTACTGAAGTATGATTTAAGCCAACCTATGACACTTTACCTAAGCTAGAAAACAACTGAACTTGTAAAATGTACACTACAGGATACTGTATAGGGTTTATCTCCATTGCACATGCGGGGGAAGTAGATTGCAGCTAAGCTGACATTATTAACTGTCTTTCTGAACATGAAGAGCTCAGACAACTGCTATAGTACTTTCTGAAAGAAGCCATTCTTTCGGTGAACTTCCAGAACTGTTTTTAACTGTCTAAGGTGGCAGACGCCAAGATTTTTGATGTATTTGATGTAAAAGCTACAATGGGTACCACGACCCGATGCTCCAGGGTACTCAAACTTTTCTGCTTGATGGCTAAGCTGTCACAGGACTCTGCCTGCGGGAGAGGACTCTGGTGTTCCACTACGAACTTGAGACGTCTAAAATGCAATAATTAACTGATATACATCTGGGGATATGAGTCAAATATATGCAAGTGAGCCGCGATCATGGTCAGGCTGCGGCCGGCCTCGAGTAGGAGTTGGCGGTCTTTGAATATTAAGCTCCTACAAGGATACAAACTCAAGTGAGACAAGAAGTCATCTAATCATAACTCATGTTTGAATATTTGAGTTTCGTAGGCATCTCACCTGCATCCACGTGTCCTCTGGAACACGCTCAGGAGATGTCTCAGGAGACTGAAGAGGAGGTGGTATGGGATGAATCAATTTTGGAACTACTACTAACCCTCTTCCAACCACCAATATTGCCCCAGCATTATTTGCCGTCCCTGATACACATCTTGATTAGCATGGAATGTTGTTAAGCTGATGCATAAATGAAATAAGAATACCAGTGGCACTTACCACAGTAGTTGGTGGCCGAAAATAAAGTGATTAACTGTCCCTGAGCAAACCGTTCAAAACCATCCATAACGCACTCATGTGCTCTTATAATGAGCTGTAATTTATTTCTTTTACAGAAGTCTGTAACCCGGTCAGGCTGCAGCATAAACAAGATATCGTGAGAAGGCTTGGAAATTGTATATACACAGTTCTACTCAAATGTAAAAGGAATGGGTGAAGGAGGGCACTCAGGAAACATGGTCAGAAGATGATGTAATGCGCAGCTATGGTTTAGGAGTTGAGCAGAATTGAACCCAATACTTTCAGAGTAGCAAAAAATGTGTAATGATTTCGAAGCCCGTTACTATTATGATTTCGTTGGAGCATTGATATATCTTATAAATATTCCTTATGATATCTTATAATATTCCCAAGTTTAGAGACAGGGAAAAAATAAAAATTGGATGTCTGTGAGTCAATCCAAAACTTTCATTACCTAAAACAATTTCATCAAGTCCCGGAAAAATATAAACTCATAAAATGAACAAATGAACACAAACACATGACCACCAATGTTAATTTTCATGTTAGCATTGATCAGCTTTACAGCCCAAACAAGGACCACTTTATAATTTAATTAATCATGTATGTATATCTTGTGATTTCATTTTGTCTTATACATATCATAAATGATAAAGAACATGAGTGCTGTAAATCATAACTCGGAAAACGTAATGCATACCCCGAAGGTAACAAGACCAGGTCCCCTAGCATTTGGTCTTAACCCTTCTACACTATCATTCTCGGTGGGATCTGACCTGCAAATGACATAAGAAACTTGGGGTTATAAAACCTGAACCCTTAAAACAAGATAGCAACTCCACTTGAATGAAATTAACAATACCATAGAAGGTCCATTAAAATGATCGATCCAGCATCCATTGTTATGGGCCTCTCAAGCTTTTCTATCTGCTCGACCATGTGTATAGACCTCCCAATGCCCCCATGCATGCAAATAATTTTCTTCTCAATAAGTGCAGCAAGGGGAAGAAAGTTGAAAAGTTGATTGAACCGAGTCCATGCCCATATTCCATCATTCTCTCCCTATAAAAAAAATATGTCATTAGTGCCACTGCATCAACTTTGAAATAAAAGGGAAAGCATTATTATATTCCATTTTATACCATTCTTTCAATGCATTCAAGCCGGAAACCAAACAGAGCGTTAATGTCAGCAGCTTCATGGTTCCCTCTTATCAAGTGGACATTCTCAGGATACTCAATCTGCAAAATCATAATATAATATGAGCCACAATAGAATATACACAATAACATCAAACCAGTTCAACCAATTGTGTGGGTTAATTGAATATATGCTTACCTTGAGAGCTAGAAGCAACGTTATTGTTTCCAAACTGTGCTGTCCGCGGTCAACATAATCACCCAGAAACAAATAGTCGATGTACCTAATAAAAAGAATCTAGAGCTTGATGAGATACCAATTTCAAAGCAAGCAATTCCAGATTGCACTTAAAAGTTTCTTAATAATAATCTGATAGCAAACAGCCAAATCATGTTGAATTACGCCAAACTATATAGCTCTGCAACAATGACAATGTATTTCTACCAAAGTGTGTTGACACGGATCGTGTCAACACTCGTGGACACTCCCAATGGACACTCCATGCTTAGATCATAAGCCTTTCCACATATCTTTGAAAATTTTCAATTGTAGCAATATGTTAAATTAATAGCACATTAGTAGCAATATTGATCTACAAGTGAATGAATATAATGGTTCAGAACGAACTTATTGCAGAAAGGTAAACAATACTAAAATATACAAGTGTGTCCCTAGCATATCTCGTATTGTGTTTTTTCTGGCCAACATGTCCGACACCTCGTATCCATGTCATTGTTACAAAGCAATATAGAAAACAAATCTTTAAAGAAACTAATAGCACCCTCGCCTTACATGGGACAACTTTACTCACCCAATTCCACAAGAAAGTCAAGATCTTATAAGTGAAGAGGCAATGAAGTAAAAGGTGGTATACTATTTGCAGAATGAAGGCATAAGCAACAGATGATGACATTTGACATTGACTCTATCTAAGGTTGTCTTAAGAATCAATCTTATGAACACTCCAAATTTCACGTTCTTTTTTTTAGCAGAGCAAAATAAGAGATCATATTAAACAAATGCGGTGCAGAAACAATAAGGTGAGTGAGAAGCTCACTAACAAGATTGTACCAATCAAACATAAAGAAGAAAGAACTTTTCTTAGTATGCTTCACGAACTACCCCACCTCCAAAAAATGGTCTTCATATCCCAGATAATTTGCATTTCTGATCGACTCTTACACTTGAAAATTTTAGCATTACGCTCTCGCCATAAACACCACATAATTGTATGGGGAATCTAGGCCACAGCCACTTTACCAATTGTGATCAGAATCTCACAGGACCAACTACTTAGCCACTTCTTCAAAGGATTGACAATAGGTTTGACCACTCTGAAGTCCCTCATAAAACTATTTCAGATTTTTTTGCAAATATGCAATGGAGTAGCAAATGATTCCTCCAAATGTCCACAAAGGAAACATAGCTCGTTTACATTCACCCGTCTATAGCTCAGTCTATCAGTAGTAAGAATAAGACCTTAGAAAAAGTCCAAACAAAAAGTTGAGTCGCGGAATATCCACGGGTTTATTAGCTAAATGGCAATTGGCACATACAATACGATATACCATGAAGCTATATACCATGGCTATTGCTTCTCGTGTTTAATATCCACGGGTTTATTAGCTAAATGGCAATTGCTTCTCATGGATTTTCACAACTCTGTTGTGCAAAAATAGGATATACCATGAAGCCATATACTCTTACAAATAGCTCTGGGAACTTTTGGCAAGTACCCAATCCCAACCAGAAGTGAGGCAAAGATACCAGTCCCATTCCATTCATTGTAAATCCATGCAAAATACAAAAGCCAAAAACAGAAAAATAACAAGAACAATATTGCTAGATCACTATTGTAAGTAGGTTGAATTCCAGACTTAAATTTTCCATTTTAGTCAAACACACCAAAAATTAATTTTTTTCTTGTTGAGACTTACTGGTATTTCCCGTACTATGAAGAAGATAAGTGAAAAGTTGAGTTTCTTCTTCTTTCGTCTTTGTAATTAATTTACTTGTTGGTTTTTAGATAGATTATCTTTGTTCTTGCTTCTGCAAACAACTTCCCATCCATGTTCTTCCACACCCCACAACCATCCAGGGCTCTGGCCTCCCTATTCTCCCAACTACTGACTCTGCCCCTATGTTGGTCACTGTAACACTTCTCAGTAATCCATATACTATTTACCCAAGACACATGCCCAACACCTAAATCCCTCCTGTAGCACTTCCAAGACCTAAACGTACGAAATTGATATTGCAAAACATACTATATAATAATTGCTAACAGGCACTCTTTCTTTCTTTGATGGGTAAGAGTTACCAAAAAAATATTAACAGATTAAAACCATTTTATCTTTAGGGATGCTTCAATATTGAGCATAGACTATTTCCTCTGTCATTCAATTTATCATCTCTTATGGCTAAGAAATGCATGAAAGCATCAATTATACTCACGTTATGTCACCAGCAGTTGAAGGATATCCATATTCATCAAATAAGCGCATCAAATCACCAAATTGTCCATGAAGGTCACCAAACACTTTAACTGGGGCCTTCAATTGCAAAACTGTGGGCTCATGCATAAATATTTGTTCAGCTGCATAGCAAAGTTCACCCACTTCATAAGAGTCTAGGAAAAATCTCCTATTAGCAGGAGCTTTCCAATTCCGAGGCCTGAGCAATACAGAAATAATCTGCAAATAAAACCAAGTGATATTAGACCAGTTGTAACTTTGATAAGTACTAAACATTATTTTTTCTTGCAAAAATTTTCTACTAAAACAACTTTGACCATGCAGAAGTTTTGGAACCTACTCAAATTTTGTGAAAGTGATCTCCTGAAATGTAGATCACCACAAAATGCATGCTCATAACCCAACAAAAGTGAATGAAGATTTTTTTTTTTTTTTCAAAAAGATAAAATTTCATTAAAACTTGACTGTAAAAAAGTGATTTTAGAATTATAAGCCATCTTTTTTTGATGTAGACTGATTATTTTGTAGAGGTAATGTATACCCAGTGGAAATCACCTTACTAATAAACCAACTAAATTCTAAATATTTTACGCGTTTCAATGGAAAAGTTAATGAAGAAAACCATAGCCAACAATTATGATGAATTCAAAGTAGATCTTAGATGGTCATTACCTTCTTGTGCAATCCCTGTGGTGACTTCTGTCTGGTGAAAAACCTTTTTGTTGGATACGATGGATCGCTATTCAAAGGAATCATCCGCCTGCTCTCATTTTCAAACTGATCTAATGACAATTGCCTTACAAGTCCGCCCAAATTACCGATTGTCTCTTTAGCAACTACTACCTGCAATATCAAGATAATCACAGACTGCAAACTCGAAAATACTAAAGATAGAATGGAAGGAATGCATAAAGACACATACTGCTCTAGTATGAAGACGGACGTCTCCCTCGGCGTCACTACCATCTGATGAGGTTTCTGTGACATGCAAGTTATCTGATGCAGATGTTCCTTCTGAGGGTGCTGTAGATGCTGCCCTCGCAGCTTTCCATACAGCACTAACTGCCTCAGCTTCTGCAGCTGAAGCTTCCACCAGCTTCTCCATGGACTTTCGGTCAATGCTGATATTTATGAAAATTTTATTTACCATATGCAAGGCCGAATTTGAGTAAAATGCTTCAAGTGAAAATACAATAAACAATAAGGCGAAGAAATAAAACCTTGAACCACCATTAGCAGGTAACTCTTGTCTTCCCTCTGTATTTGACGGAGCATATGAAGTTGAACTCGCTTGATTTGCTTTTGAACTTGGCATAATTGGGGTTCTATCAGAAGAGAAAATAGGAGAACTGATTTCAGACTGAAATGATGAGTTTTCAGCAACGAGCAGATCATCAAGCAGCATATCTGCAAAAAAAATTGATCCAGTATCAGTTTGCAACTTTTGATCTGAACAAAACTACAAAAAAAAAAAACTGAAATCTATACAAATAACTATTCTTTTTTGAACAATAGAGATCCTGAGAACATATTTTACATTGTTTATAGCTTAAAGAAATAGTTAGATAAAGATCTTAAAGTTTCTTTACAGTGTCCCTAGATATTATACATAAACAATTCACAAGAAAGATCTGAGACCTACTATACAATTAATTGGTCTCTCAAATGAGGAGCATCGAAAAACTAGTGTAAAGATTGGCTACCAGTTCCACAAAGTATGTGTAGAACATGCATATAAATAATTATTGCTTCTGCCAGAAAGATAACATTATAGAGTAACTGATCACCTGAATATAGTCAATTAGTCATAGTAAGAAAGAAAGGAGTGTCTGGATGCAATAGTATGCTTCACCACACGATAAAATAAGCAGAGGAGCTCTAGCCATCTAGCAGCGGGAACTCTTTGACATGCCTTGCACAATTTTTCTTTAGTTTCAGATCTCAAACACTATGGGGATTATTTTATTTTTTCTGTGATGAAGGGCCATCCTACTATGGTACGCCCATGAACATTAAACAAATCAGACTTAAAACACCTATCCTACAAGGATGAAATTTTGCTAAATTACCAAGCCATCATCTCATTTGCAACAACATAAGGTCCAGAATTATATCCTGTGGCTGGAACCTATCAAGTTAGGCACCACGTGTTAGAAAAGTGCCTTTGGTGCCACCATGGTGCTAGGTGGTTGGGGTCGGGGTGAATGGTATCAAGCCTTTGCTTGATGAAAGGGAGGTTCATGCTGAAGCAACCCCCAGGTACTGAAAGCAGATGGTCTTGGGGAGCTGAAAAGAAAGCACCACCTAGGCTTATCAGGAAAAGAAAGGAAGATCTGAGTTGTGTTGCCCTAAAAGGATGTCAAAGCAATTGATATCATAGACTTGCATTAGGTCTAAAGAAGAATTGTTTAAGCACACAGACCATATCGAGATTTCCTTGGTCCAGATTGGGTGTGAAGACAGCAACTTCGAGAATTTGGCTCGGCCTGTGATGAGCTTTGGAGAGTTTTATCTTGAATGATTTTGAGTCTGATGACTGTAGCTTGGGGGACTTGGCCCAGGATGATTACAATTCTCGAGCTAATGAAGATGATGGCACTGGGTTATGTCGGTTGAGAAATAGCATGTATATGGATGATCTAAATGGATATCGATGACAACAGGGCGCGTGGCAGACAGAGTTATGGTCATATCATTCTAGGAAATTTTTCCTAGGAATGAGGTTGTATTTTTGTTTGTTGCTTTATGTTTTGTATAGATTTGGCAGGTCAGTGAGGTGCACGGGTTGGCCTCCCCCCCCCCCCCCCCCCCCCTCCCTCCCTCTCTCCCTCACTCCCTTATACGAGGAGAGGAAAGACAGAATTTACCACTACTTTACAATGTCCTAAATATGGCTGTCCTCTCCTTCTCTTTATAACCCCTCAAAAGAGGTAGAATAGTCTGGCCCTTCTGAACAATTCCTTGTTTGTATACAACTTTAACATTTTGAAAATCATTATGTTGAGTGTTCGACAAACTATACAAAGTCATGAGTTTCAGTAAAGTAAAAGTTTAGTCAATTAGAAACCAAAATTTTGTCTAGGGTTTTGAAATTTCCATGTTTAAGTAAAAAACATGTATAACAACTGGTTTACTAAATTTATTTGCCCCCAAGCAAGATATTGCAATTTCTCCAATTAGTACAACTTCCAATCAAAACCCTTGGTTGTGGGGTCAAAATGTAGAGCAAACTCAAACCAACTACAAGGATTTGTCACAATTCCCTCTTTTAGAGGAATTTGTTTTTATCAATAAACCTACCTTTCCTCACTTAGGCAGAGAAGTGGGCATAAAAACCCTACCTTTCAAAGCTAAGAATGGCAGTTCTGATCCCTGCTACCTGCTCCATGTCAATTATAGCAATTATGTATCACGCATATCAATTATTGGAGAATTTTCTCAAACATGTGGTGGCTATGAAGGTTTGGACCGGGATATATGAATTTAAGGGTGGATTAATGATGGATTGGTGTTAATTCTATAGATTAAGGAAACTTATTGATTTATGAAATTTGGATTGGAGAGGTTGCTTAGGTGAGATTATGAACTTAATAAGCAAAACTGAAGCAACAAGATGAAATTAGAAGTACAGAAATTTACCTTAACAAGGATGAGATCTAAAATAGACAAATCAGGCGGATATCTTAAGAACTTATATTTCTTCCCTAAATAAATCTCTGAGTGAGATTAGCTTGCAAGGAAGGACTTCAGCTGACTTGATTTCAACTAGAAGTTTGATCTAATAACTCTAGCTTGTAGATACAAGAAGATTAGAAAACAAAAAGGAGAAACTTTCCTCTCAAATTTCTTTCATTAAACAGCAACCAAAGAGAGAGAAAACAAAAAAAAAACTAGTATTTGCACTTAAACTGAAATATATGGAAAAGGACTAAATGCCCCAAAAATGCATTACTACCATTCAAGAGAAACATAAGGGTAAAATGGACCAATTTAAAGTTCAGTGTTTTAAAAAGTGTTCATCAGTACCAAGGCATTTGAGATTTTGCAAGGCGAAGCATCACCTAGAGGCGTAATCAAGGCATATGCCTCATTACGAGTTGACTCAACAAATACAATTAGGGCTGAGAAGTGCTCAACAAAATTTTGTTTGGGGAAAGGTTAATAACACTTGGATCTTGATCGTGGTTTGCCTCAGATCGAAATCATTCTTAAAGTCAACTCGTATGCCTCATTACGAGTTGACTCATATGAGTTACCCAATTGTCTCGTTGGCGCTAAATAAACCTATCAACTCATACGCCTCAAGGCATTTTTTCACAGCTTCGCATCAAGGTGCTTGATGCCTATGCCTTAACTGCTTTTTAAAACATTGCATAAATCAGAGACCTGAAGAACCAAGCTCGATTACCCAGGCTGAGATTTGGAACTGTAATGACAGTCCAGGCTAGAGAAGTTTAAAACTGAAATGAAGTTTAGGTAATGGCAGAGATAGATGATAATTTTTGGTTTTCGTTGGATAGGAGTTGTTTGTGGAGTTTCAACAAGCGGTGAAAAAAAAAAATTTAGAAGAATAATGATGAACAATTTCTCTGTGACAGCAAATCTATATAAATATATGGCATTCCAGATCTTTACCTCCTCTGAGACCACCATAAATATATATCCTAACTCCAAGAGAGGCAGATGCATGGCGGCCGCGACGCATACGCTCCAATGAGACATCAAACTCAACAGGAGCCTTGCTTGAGCGAAAGGAAGTCACAATTCCACTTCTATCTAACCAAACTCCAGCAGCCGTATCCAGTACTGTCAAACCAAAAACATGGTACTCAGATTTGTATCTACTTAACAAGGTCATTCCAGTTTTGTGGCTGTGCACAGGTTGTGACATCAACGAAAGACATGATACTTTCACATTCTAGATTCGTAGGCAGGGGCAGTTTATTAATAAAATTCAATATCATATACAATCACATAAGAAAAATAAGTTACCAAGTTCAGGTGTACAGAAATATTCATTTTTAATTGCTTCTATATATTCCTTATTTTGGTACTAAAAACAGATTTTAGTTGGATATAAATATGTTACAAATTCTGTAAATGGAATTTGATGCCCAGCTAGTGTCCTTATTAGTCTAGAGGAAACAGCATAAATCTCAAAGCCATAAATTTACCTGCAATGGCACCTTCACCTTCAACTGCTCGGCCTCCCCTAAGAACACCTCCAGTAACATGCAGCCGAGCACCAACAAAGACCTGTTTAACTAACGAAACTAAGCTCATCCATTTGAATATCAAAACTACAGGTGATAATCTTATTAATTAGATTACCCAAACCCCGTGAGCTAAACCTGACATGGCCTTGGGCTTAGCTTCTCCAATTATGAGCATTGTTCAGGGTGGAAACCACAAAAATTAATCTAAACTTGGGCAACACTTAGGATTGATGGTCAAGAACCCAACTATACCCGAGTCAGATATGCACATAATGTATGTAACTATAATAAATGTATTAACTCTTTTAAGGCAAACAATCATATAAAATTATAAATACCACTTTAATTTGTTAACAGACACCAAAAATATTTATTAAACAGCAGGGAAGTTCAACATTAATCAAAAAATAATAATTGTTTGTTGTTACAAAGACGACTCAGACTTAAATAAAAATATCTACTTGTTAGATACTATTTATTTTTCTACTTGATTATTTTTATATAGGTCAGATGGTCAAGACACGAATTGCATATTCAAAATGGGCTAGGGCTCATAAAATACGTTATGGGTAACTCTTGGCTTGGATATTAAATACACAAACTGGGTTTGGGTTCACGCAAGTAAACCCTGAATAGGGCTTGGGTTAGTGTTCTGCCCCACCCTTGCATCTGTTATGAGTCAAGAGAAACTCTTGCCATTTAAGGTCATACATCCATTGCTCGAGGATTTTCTTTAATTGATCAAACACACACCAGAATATTATTGAACATCGTTAAAAGTAGTGAGAAGTTCACAATATAGGCCACACTTACCGCAGCATGCTGATACCTTGGCGATGGAGACACTCCTGGAGCAAGAGTCCACTCCCATTGACCATTCCTATGCATCAGCAACCCATAAGCATCCGCAAGTGGCTGTAAATGTAATCAACCTATCAGCTATACATAAATCGTAGCAAACCATAAAGCATGCAAATAATGTTTTAATACAAAAATAGTTGCAAATGGAACATATTTTTTCCTACGGGTTTAGGAAGAACGCCTTCTTGATATCTAAAAATCAGCCACAGCAAGTAATCTAAGTAAACTTTTAAATGCAAAATAAGAAAATAAAATTTATAAAAATAAAATAAATAAATAAATAAAGTGTAAGAAACGAGGTTGGTACTTAAAACTTTACATTATTTGATGTAAGAATCACGTGAGAAGAATGTCTTCAAAGCATTAGTATCACATGTTATTGCAGACATTTTCAACCAACTCATGCCGCCAATGGTGTTATGGCCTAGTGGTTAGGGCTGTGTGGGTTTGTCCCCCACGACCTAGCTTTGAATCCCACCTGCAGCATGGTTACTTTTTAATGGGTTGCCCAGTTGATAGGTTATGGAATCCTTAAAAACCCAGCTCACCTTCCCAAAAAAAAAAAAAACCAACTCATGCCCAACATTTTCAATATTGTGAATTAATCTTTGTACATATCACAATACAAGAATTCGCGGAAGATCCAAATGAGAGATAAAGGTAACAAAGGCCAAATATTTTGCACAACTGCACCAACATAGTAATTAAAATAGCTAGTTTCCCTAAAATCAGATGGTGCAAAGTTAAATACTTGTTACAAGAATGCAAACATGAGTTTTGGTCTCAGGCACGAAGACAGAATGTAGACACTGGACACCAATGACAGTGTAATCGTATTCAAAGGCCAATAGCATGAGGGATGAAAACTTAAAATCAGAATGAATCTGTCAAATGGGTCATAAGAAATAACAATAGCATGCAGTAACACTCTCAATTGTAGAACAAAATCATGTATAAAAAGATGACCCAGACAATGGACCGTACCATGCCTGAGGTATCTCTTCCACCACAAAGCAAAAACATTCCATCTGAGCGGGCACTGGCTGTTGCATACCTATAAAAATTGCAGGATAACATGACTATAACATGGAATAAACAAATACTTTTTGTTTGATTACTTTCCTTGAGAACAAAGTTTAAATATCAAAACCATTAAGTTGATATCTATGAAGAAGTTGCTTGAGGAAGTAGTGAGATGAAAGAGAGCTAAGACATCGGATTGAATGCCAACTATTAATAGCAATTGGACATGAGAAATAAAACAAAGGGATTGTAATAGCGAAAAAAACGATCTGGCGTAGAATGATAACTGAGATCATAGTTTAAATAAAATAAGAGGGAAAATATTTTCTGAGGCACAACTCAGTATTCTCTATGTTATTGATCTCCAAAAAAGATATAGTGAACACGTATTTGTTAGCAAAAAGTGGAATTTGAAGGGATGTCTCTGCCAAATGAAAGGTATATTATCATATCAATGAGATTTCCCAATCAAAAAAAGTAAACTAAAACAGGAAGTCCAAGAGAATCTTTAGTACGCCGCTCTAGCACCAAAAGATAAAGCATATGATCTCACATTCTAGCTGAAGGTTTGTCACCCTCTGGATTGAGCTTTTGCCATCTGTATGGTTTCTGTGCAGTATCCAAAGACCATGCATCAGATAGCACTCTCTTGCCTGAAAAAAGAGAAGAGCTTAAGACCCATACAGTTAAAACCAAAGAAATAACATTAAACACTACAAGAATATGTACTATGTATAAGGAAAATCTGCAAAGTTGCACATGAGCTGAAGCCAATGCCGAAACTACATTCTTATAGATAATCAAAAGGAAGCACAGAGATATATCACATTTTTAGGAATAAGGGATTCGACAAAGATAGTTAACGAGAATGAGAAATACTTTGTCCTGGTTTGCGTCTCCCATGGATGAACTGATCATTAATCTTTCAGACAGTGTCAACTCCAACCTTAATAGATGCTTTAATTAAATGGATCAGTAACTACCACCAGTAACAAAGTTCCTTTTTACCATCTAGTTTTACCAAGAGCTTGGTGGAGCAATTTGAGGTGGAACTTTGCCACTCCAAAAGTGTTAGAAGAAAAATATTCTGTTGTTAATGGAAACTATTTTCCTAACATTTTTGCTCATATATAATTATTGCACATTTCTTTCACCAACGTTTCTTTACTTTTCTGTTTCGCTTTCTACATAATACGAATTTTACTAACTCGTCAACTCTGCCACGTCACATCTTATGTTTCCTAGATTGTACGACAAGGAAAACAAAGATAGAATCCACGATGAAACGTTGACTAAACCATAAATTATAACAATGAGATAATGCTAGTAAGACATCTACAATGACTGTAAGAATTGAAAATGGCAAGTCGACAATCATTTCAAGTGTTCACAGAAAGTGTCAATTATGGCACTCGGTGAGAGCTTTTTTCGAGCGATCCTAACGAATGTACTTTTGATGTGATCACTCATCAAAACGGTCTAGTAAGAAAAAATATAAATTAAAGCAAGTAATTAAGAAACATCCTCACCATCATTGCCGCTAACGGTAACTAAATATCTCTGCGCAACCAAATCCATGGCATGTCCATAACGAGGACCAGGACCTGGTCCTTGAACTACCACTCTGAAAACCATGACAATCAAAAAGCACACAGATGTATATTAGGAAAACTTCTAAACAAAACACAAACTCAACTAAATTACACAACTCCACATTGTGATCTGACCTGTGCCACTTGAATTTATCATTAGTCAAGTCTAGCACATAAAGATCATCCGTGGAATGCCCCGCTGGACCGATCCCGCCCTTCATGCAAATTCAACGAAATCAGAACCCCATTGTGAGCAAATGTACATAAATCAATCAGAAGAACAAAAGGGAGCAACTTCTTACCTGGAAAACAACCATAGTACCGACGGCTGCGGCAGCATGTGCAGCCCTAGGAGATGGGGGCTCTCCTGCAGGTTGAATTCTGCAAAATTCAACACAAAAATTAGGGTTTTTTGAAGTTTAAGCAAAGCGATCCAATTTCAAACGAGAAGAAAAACTGAAAGAAAAGTGAAGTTACCGAGTCCATTTGCGGGTGAGAACATCATAACAGTGAACAGAATTGGTGACTCCAGCCAATCCTACACAGAGAACAAGAGTTGAAGTTTCAAACTTTTAAGAGTGAATTGTGGAGGGGAAGAGTGGTACATACTGATCCCGGCAGCGGAGGAGGAAGCGCCGCCTTCGATGGCAGTGGCGCCACCAAAGAGAATGAGGCGGGGGCCGTGAGATTTGGTGGCAGCGACGGCGGTGAGCGAGTGGCTGCATCTGGGACCGGGAGCGTCTTCATCGGTGTCCCATGTAGAGTCTCCCACAGTGTAGTAAGTCGGGGCCGGGTACAGATGCGGTTTCGAACCCATCCGCCCACCAAAACTTCAAACACACAACACACACAGGGACGAGAGAAGACAGAATGAGAAGAAGAGAGAGAAGAACTAGTGGAAGAAGAGAGAGAGAGAGCCCTAGATGGATAGGGGGCAGGCCCGGTTGCAGTGAGAATGTTTGTTTAATGGGAGTGAGTTGGCTTTGTCTGCTGTGTGCGGGTTGGGGAAGAGAGAGAGAGAGAGGAGAGGTTTTGGGTTTTTTTTGTTGGATCTTTTTAGTCAGTTTTGTTGTAAATTCTAAGTCAAAGTCAATGGAGGGACACCTGGAATACACGACTGCGTCTGAACTGAATCAACAGTTGTGGTTTGTGTAAAGGTGGCTTCATCGTCATCACTCAGACGTTACACTTGAGAAATGAGAGGAGTTTTGCAATAATGGAGTAGGACATTCAAAGCTGAAGTTGTATATCAAAACCCACACTTTGTAAATAACCCCACACTTTGAAAATGTGTGGTTGAGTTCTAAAAAAATAAAACAATATTGTTTGAAGTTTGTTAATCATTAGGGTTATCAGTCATTTTTTCGTCAAGGTCGGGATTTTTTACATTTATCCTACTCCTTCTATAATTGATGTTTGTAATTGTGTTTTAAAAAATTTTAATAAAAATGCAAAAGAGCCTAACCCTAATAAAAACAAAATAGCCAGTTACATTTGACGGTTTAGAATTCTTTTAAAGTTGAAACCAAAACAGTGAAAAGATTGAAGCCAAAACAATGAAAATATGAGAAGTCTCGAAATGGTCAAAAGAGACTACTTGGTCAATTGTCCAAAACCTTGCCATCATGGGGTTTCTTTGAAAGTTGAAAGGGTGCCTTCCTTTGACCTACAAGGTTGATATTTTCTAGGGTAAATCCAAATGACCAAGTCTTAAAATGTGTCAAAGGATTCTCACCTGTGCTAGACTTTTAGCCACCCCTAATACTCAAGTCAAAGGAATGTGATTTCTCTATATTTTACAAAATCTCTTATTTTGAAGTTATTGAAATCTTTTTCAAAATCTGAAATATGTCAAAAAAATTTGAAAAAAATAAATAGTATATTTTAACATGCTATAATATTATTTTAATATCAATAGTTTGTTGCGTGAGTGATTCTAAAATAATAATGTATTTCACAAAATACTATTCCTCTCGAGATGTGTGCACTCATGTATTTCGAAGGAAATGGAGGGTTCCACCCCCTCCATCGCCCGTTTCATCGCCAAATAGAATTCCCCCACAAATTGATAGTTATGAACTCTGGTATGTAAACACCCCCAAACAAAGCTGACACAGCCAACCTCAGTGGATAATGTGAACCCCAGTTTCCAGATCCAAGGAGAACTACTGGATCTGTGCTGGAAATATTGTAGTCGACTGAGATACCACCATAGTGTCTTTAACTATCCTCACATGTCTATGTTGATTCTTATAAAAGCAACCTTTAAAAATGGATTTTTTGGATTCTTTTTAGATCATATATAGAGTGGGGATGTTTGTTTAATACTATTGTGGGCATCTCCAATGGGAAACCCCAAAGAGTAGAATATGATGTTAGAGCATCTACAGCAGTGGCTTAAATTTCATTTTGGCTTAAACAATCCAAGTGTCAGTCTTTATCTAAAATTGACTTTGGCTAACCCTTAATCTTTCTCTTACTTGGTTTAGATCAAAAGGAGAAAGATAGTGGGATGCATTTATGGTAAAGTCTGGCACAATGGCCCCTACAAATCATAATAATAATGAAGTTCAGGATTCAGGTTTGCTGGGAATAACTAATAAGTCAATGTTGTAGGAAAACTTCAGGCTGGTTTGAGAATAATCACACAAATTTCATATAAGAATCCAGTATACACAAAAATACAACTAAATATGCAGACATGCTCATTGCTGCAACCTGCAAGGGATCCATTCTAAAATTTTGCCAAATTCTAAAATGTGGTGTGGATGGCTCATGTGTGATGACACTGGGAGAGGTTTGAGTTCAACCAACATAAAATGTCATTATGCAGTGTTAGTCAATAAAAATGCTAATTTCGTTTCTGTGGAAAACATCTAAAGATCATAGTTGAAAGGGTTTTGCAAATATCTTTTTGGACCAAATACCATGTCCATCAAATGTTCACAGCTAAACTCTATAAGCCATAACCTTTAACTCCTTTAACTATTCGAAGTAAGAAGATAAATGGAGCAATTGGTTTTAATTAATCCAAATATAGATAGGTTGGAAACAATCACATAATGACTGATTTCAGGTGCAATGGATCTTGAGTGAGACATCAAGAGATGGGTCACAACCAGGCTTAATGTTTAGTTGTGTATACAATTATGAAGACGGCCAAAGGCAGCTATCGCGGTGAATTGTTACGATGTGTGCCTCCTTCTTGTTGCTTGCTTCTTGCAAGCTCGAAAATAGATCTTTCTCCTCCCCTCCCTGTCTCCATTCTGATTGATCTATCCGTAGGACAATGGCAATTATGGAAACATGGACCTCACTCAAATAACTATGAAAATTTCAAGCGAGGGTAAAGTAAAACCGTTTCAATCAGGATCAGGGGCAAGGATTGGGATACCTAGCAAAACCGTTAGTTTTGAGAAATATTTCAATGTCAAGAAAAATCATAAAATTTTCGAGGATACATGAAATATATGTAATGAATTTTGAGAGTATTTGAAATAGGTGAAGAAATAATAGGCAATTAAATAAATCTATTAAACACATTAAATGAAACCTAAATACTAAGAAATGTAACATACATAAAATCAATATATAATTAGAAAATTAGTCAGTAGTTTGAAGAAATCATAATAAAAAATCAATAAATAATTAAAAGAAATGATAATTAGAAGGAAAAAAAAAAAAAAAAAAAACCTCAAAATTTATGAAAAAACTCTCTCAAAAAACTATAATTTTCGGTACCTGGGGTTTGTATTTTTACCAAAAAAATCTTGAAATTTATGAGAAAACCTCGAAAATTTTCGAAAAAAACTCGTGAAAAATGTAATTATTTTTTTTTTGCTTTTTTTCTTTTCATAATTTCAAAAAAACGAAATTTTCGGTGAAATCTCGTTGCTCGACTCTGACACAAATCAACAACACCGTCATGCGATCTTATGGGTCCAGCACAAGATCAATTAAGCCTCAACCCTTATTTATTCTTCTATGCTAGTAGCAAAAGAAGCACATGTAAGCTGTAAGTTAAAAAAGAAAAATGATCAGCAAAATAAATTAATCTCAAGTAGATCGTGTGGGTTCAACAAAAAAATTAACACTGCATCGTCATTTTTCTTGAATTAGACTAGAGCCCAACATAAATGAGAAGCTTCCATTACCTCGATACATGCTTTTACAATGGGGTTGGAGAGGTTGTATTTTGATTCTCCTTCTAAATACCTCCCTATCAATAAAATCACAATAAACTGAGTTGTGCGTGGATATTGGCTAAGCTTTGCACAATATGAAAAGTATCTGGCATCTGGTGGATCATTGTCAGGAGAAATATACTATCCAGAAAGTATGCCCATAGCCAAAGGACTGTATGCTAACAAGCAGATCCTAAGAAGATTTCAATGACACAGAATATTAGTAACTTTGTTAAGTTATAAAAAGATATTTAGTTGAGCAAATCAGAATTTATTAATATGTTATAGATCAGAATGAGAAGGGAGTGGTACCTCCAAAAGGGTAAGTTGCTAAATCCTGAAAACCAAATTGTTGCTCGCGGTTTCTTCATGAATTTCATAAAATGAACTCAAAACAGTGTCTGGTCCGAAAACACAAACAAAATACCAAACACTAAATACTACAAGATGCAAACCTCCAGACTACCGAAAGAAAGGTGGTAACTAGGCCTGCGACTCACTTCTCCGTATGAAGACATTGTGCAAACGCAACGTAAAAAAATTTTAATCCCATCGTTGCAATTCTGGAGAAACGAGCTAGAGCTTCCAGATTCAGGTCAACAAAAAAACAGATACTATGATGCC
Organism: Berberis thunbergii; assembly: GCA_003290165.1. Taxonomy (NCBI): domain Eukaryota; kingdom Viridiplantae; phylum Streptophyta; class Magnoliopsida; order Ranunculales; family Berberidaceae; genus Berberis; species Berberis thunbergii. Next base: position 198,632 of record QNQO01000248.1, read on the forward strand.
ACCACTGTTGAATAACCTCACAACCTAATCACATAAGGTTGAAAATATGAAATAAATCCGTGCATTTTGAGGGCACATAACTGCTTTCCAAACTAGCATGTCATCAAAGATCCGGCTGTTATTCCAAAAGCCTCACTTGCCGCTGGTATTTGACAGGAAAAACGAGAGAAAAGGGTTTCCTTTCTAATCAAGATGATCAAAGATTATAAAAGTGACAACAGCTCCTTCAACGGATGATCAATGCAACAAAATGGTTGTGTGGTAAAGACATTAGTATTTCAGCAAAACATTAACGATCACATCATGCTTGGCTTCAACGGAAATATACACACAGCTGATGTAATTAATAAAGAAATCACACCTTCAAAAACTGCAATCCTTACATACGAATTTGCATATAAACTGAACTACCTATAATGTAAATAAGCGTGTCCCTAAAAGACTTGCTTTTGACGCTACCATGCATTAAGCAAACACAGAAACTGAAATCAAGTTAAGCAAGATGTACATAATCATCAATGCCATGCTAGTTTACTACTGAAGACACCCACACAACTTCTGTTTGAATCCAGTCTTCATGTAACCTGCAGTTGGCGAGATTGATTACTTCATGGAAAGATAAACTTAGGGAAACCATCATCTGCGAGGGCTGCATTAAAATAAAGGAAATAAAATATCAACATTCTGTTAATGATGATTAGTACGTTTCCACAGAAAGTAAGTAGAACTAAGTTGGGGTCAAGTGCTTCAGCAACAAAGAAACAACATAGTTCATACATGAGGGCATCTCACACTTGCACATGGATTTACCCTCTCCAATAGTCAACATCTTTGGGCCAAAGCTTGATTAAACGCTTCATGTCTTAATTAACTAAATAATATTAAAGATCTTCATTGTTGATTACGGGTTGTGCCATCAGATATTTCACGTGTCCACTGCCCAATAATTCTAAATCCAGCTGAAATGTATGGTTTTAGGAGAGTTTTAGGAGAAATGTGTAAACCAGTTATTTATTATACATACTGGGGAAGCTCTGAGGATCGCATTTTTTTCTTCAAGTCAGACAATGGAAAAAGGAGAGTTTCTAATGAAATTAACAGGTACAGTCACCACTGCTTAACATTAACGGGCGCTGTAGGCCAGATTCTGTGGCCTACAAAAACATTGGGCTTCAATTATATTTAAAACTTACATAAAGGAACTGAGAGGCCTTACCTGTAGGACGGAGACCTTGATGGGCTTCTATCATTTCCCTTTGGACTAGGAGATCTCGCACTAGATCTGTACTCCCTCCCGTTCTGAGGGGAAGGGGACCTTGAGATCGATCGCTGGGGCGAGTAATATCCATCCCTTGCACTGGTGTCCCTTTCCCTGCATCCATATAAATCCAGAGCATCAAGATGTTTCTGTCATTGCACGGTGCACAACACATGGGTAAAAAGTAGAGCTAAATTTACCCATGCTTGTCCATCCAATAAACTGACTCAAAATGAAAAGAGGGCCTTCTCTTCATGTTGCAAAATCCCAACAACTTTCAAACTGTTTTACAGACTCGAGAAGTAATATTGTCTAAATAGATTAAAGTACTCATAAATGTGACAACTCCGACAAGATTGTGTTCACTTGTTAACTGGACATAATAGCTTTTGCCACAATAGTATAAATACAGGAACATCACCATTACCTGCATCACAAAAATAATACTGAACAACATTATGCAACTTTGGATCCAAAATCTTTTGAGTTATGCTCTACGATACTGGTTCGTCAGCATCTGATAACTCCACAGCTCATTGCCCACTCTAAGTGAAACCTCAGACTATCTTTCTATTGAAACTTTATAACGCCATCCACAAGATCGTCTCAATCTCTAGCAGTGAGGACTTTGATAAGCTCCCACTTACAGGCTGATGGTTGCTTTAAAATGGTATAATGATTAACCAGCATCAGATCACACCACAGCTGTCTTTGCCCCAACATCTCTAAACTTTAACTATCTTTCTTTGGTAAAATGTAAGGCAAGATCATCCAGACAATCTTCTCAATCTCTAGTAATAACACTTTAGCAAGCACCAGTCCTCTCTCTGGCCAACTATAAACCCTAGATTTATTTTATTAGCAAACCAAAATGTTAAACTTCGAGATGCACACAGTAAGATAATAAATTTTTTGTAAATTAAATCTATTTCAAAACCATAAAACCTGGCCTTGAAAAATTATGTGGGGATTGGGGAGCCATACAAACAAAACCATTTCTAGACTACAGTCCAGGAATTGACGATGAGATCAACCATGCAATATTCTGGAATAGCTTTGGAAGATGGGTAAGCAACTAGTCGGTCACTTTTTTTGTCTCTTTCTCTTTAGTCTCTAGTAAACCCATGTATTTTTTTTTTAATTATCTGCATGAACAAGACCACACAGGTGCTATTTCAGATCAATAATTACAGAACCAACATTCAGCCTTATAGTAAACCCGCAAACATGAGGGAACCAAACTCAAGGAGTGTCTTTAAAGTAAGAGACATTGCTTCTCTTGAAAAGTAGGAACTAAAATAGAGATTAATTAAAAGGAATCATTTTGGATAAGTAGCCATAGTAAGAAATCTACAACATAGCTCTTTATCCACGTCATTTCAAATTGGACTTTTACACATAATAAACAAAAAAATTAGAACATTGAGAACTTAGCTTCTTGTCAGAAAAATAAAGTTGGATCAAATGGTATGATAGACAACCAACACAATAGTTTAACACATGAACAAGAAGTTGTTTCGTTAGAAAGATTAAATGACCCTTGTTTAAACATAAAAAGGAAAATATCAATACAAAACCAACCTAGGCCTTGAGTCGCGCCTTGGCGGAGAAGGTGAAGGTGAGATTGAATGAGCTGTTACAAAAATGGCATTTATCATAAGTATTTGGAAAGATTAGGATAGAAGAGTTCTAAATCAAAAATCACAAGTAAGAGATGGAGTTCATAGATACAGAAATTTTGTAGTAAAAATTTGAACTTACAACGATATCGACGTCTAGGAGATCTTGGTGGTGATCTTCTTCTACTGTCCCCTCCATACCTACCACTGAAAAACAAAACAAACATCAGAAATAATTAAGGACAAAACAAAAAATCATGTAAGGCACATGAGATCAAAATAGTATGGCGTGACAGAAGAAACAGCGGCCAAACCCAGTGCGTGGAGTCCTGCGCATCTCTTGTGGAGTTTTTCGGTTTTCTTCAGCATAAACAATTGTAATCTCCCGACCACCAATAACTCGATGATTCATCTGGTGCTTGGCCTCAGCTGCATCATCAGCATTACGGTACTTTACAAACCCAAAACCACGTGGCTCTCTGAAAGAATCAGATGCAGGAGTATCAGTCCAATAAATCACAAATAGACAATCCACACTGGATAATGTCCAGTACATCACAGATATACAATCTACATTAGATAATGACCAATCTAAAACTAGATACTGCAGACAGCTATGAGCGAAATGAACATTTGTAATAGGTAGCTCATGAGTAGCATGATGTTCCTCAATAAATAAACAAAAAAATAAAAGTGATACCAAAGCACATTAGACAATCCATATCCACAACCTCAATCGCACAAATTCAAACTAAATCATCTCGTGAAATCATCTGCTACCTATTCCCACTCAGTTATTTAGCTCTCCCCATTTCCCTTTCACCACTTCAGCATTGCAATCGCAATCATGTCTTTCATCTTTCTTTTCCTTCTCCAGTCAAACATAAGGAAAATAAAGAGAAGAAATAGCGATACATCTAGTTTTTCAACAATTTCAAGAGATGGCAAGTTGTACTTGACTTCTCCCTAATTATCCAATAACCATTCCTTAGAAATGGATAATCCCTTCAACTCACGACTTCTCCCTAATTATCCAATAACCATTCCTTAGAAAAGATAATCCCTTCAACTCACAATTTCTCCCTAATTATCTTATAACCATTCCTTCTTTCCAATTTCTACTAAGCCAAGCAAAACATTCATCCTTTATTTTGACATTGACATTTAAGTAGAAAAGTGAATCTCCCACATCATCCAAAACTCCATCTTCGTGGAATACTAGGAAACACCTTTCATAATCATTTCTACTAAGCACCAAAAAACCTACATCCTCCAGTATACCAACTCACAGGCTACCAACATTTGCTTCCTCCAAAGAAACACCTTTCATAATCATTTCTACTATGATTTTATAAAGGCCCCCTCATAACATTTTCCAATTTTCAGAAAGACTAATTCAAAACAAATACATTTTCCAAAGCACCGTGTCTATCAAATATCAATGAAATGCCAACACCTTGCATCAAATACAAATAGACAACCACCATGGCCCAATGTCTATCAAATTCACAATCTAAGTATCCAACAACTCTCAACCACATGCTTCCAACATCTCACTCTACACACCTTCATCAATCACTCCCTATGCTTTAAGTAATTCATCTCCATGTACACTTAGCAACCCACCAAAAAAACAAAAGACCCCATAGGGGGTGTTGGTCTCATATTTATTAGACATTTGAACTTGAATCTCACTTTATAATTGTTACCATTGCAAGAGCACATTACGATGCTTGTGTTTCATAGACATATGAGGCAGTCCAATTGACGAAAACACAGACTTGGCAAAAGAACACAGGGTTTTTTGGAGCACTTAAGAAGCCATAAGAAAATTTTATTTTTGTTGGTTAAGGTCAAGAAATTAGAAATTAAAACACAATGAATAATAATTCACGTTGCCCAAACTTATTTTTTTCAATCCCTATTATCAACCTAAAAAACCAACGTGTTCACTGACCCAAAAGCAAAAAAGTAATAATGAATGAATCATACCCAGTGTAGTAATTCTTAGGAAGATAAACATCCTTGACTGGGCCATAACGCTCAAACGGAACCCTAAGATCTTCAGGCCTGCAAAATGCATCAAATCAAATACACCCAAGAAACCGTAAAACCCTAGAAATTATGCAAAGAACAATAAAACAGGAAAGAAGAAGAGACGTACTTCGCATCAAGAGCGATGTTACGGATGAGCAAACCAGTGGGGGGAGAAGACCGTCTCTCTCTGAAAGATGATGACCTTCCGCCACCGCGGAACCTATCTCGAGGTGGTTCATCGTATTGTTTACGACGCGGAGGGCTCCTACTGATACGTCTAGGGCTTAAGCTTCTGCTCCGGCTTCTGTATCTCCCCATTGTAGTAGTGAGTGCTTCTTCTTCCGATTGATTTCTTGCTGATGTGCAACGAAAACCCTAACCCTAGATAAGCGTTTCAGACTCTTTAAAGATAGAGACGACGAGAGAGAGAGAGTGTGGCGCTTCAAGTTTAGGTTTAGAGTTGAGCGTCAACTGCGTATTCCGAGCACCCCATGGTTAAAATAGGGCATCCACAATAAGGAATGGGTGAATTGGATATTTCAAGAAGGCCGACTTTTGAACACCACTATATTTGCTAAAAGACACCACTATTTTCTCCTTTCTGATTCATACCACCACATTTCTGAAGCACACCACCACCTAGCGAATAACTCCACTAATATAAATAAAATAAATACCACCACCACCTCTTTTCTTTCTCTCTTTTCCTCTCCCCTCTTAGGGAACAACACCACTACACCACCTCGCCTTGCCCCGCCCGTTAATCACACCTCTCATCTCTTATTTTCCTTTCTTATTTCTTCATTTCTTCTTCTGTTCCTCTCCTTCTTCTTATCTTCATATCTTCATCTTTTTCTCTACGCATCCATTTTTATTTTTTTTATGCCCTCGAGCAAATTCCTGCAAATGGAGTCTCAAGAATTTGCTGGAGGGCAGAAAAAATAAACTAAAACCAGATGAATGAGAAAAGAATAAGCGAATAAAAGAATAAGAAATGAAGAGAGGATAAAAATAAGAAGAATAAGAACAACAACAACAAACGGATAAGAGGACAAAATGAAAGTGGTTATGGGATGGTGCGGCCCAGCGTCAGGAGGGGTGGTGCGGTGGTGGTTGTTGTTTCTGAGAGAGAAGAGAGGAAGAGAAGAGGAAAACTGGTGAAAAGAGGGGTTTATATTGGTGTTGTCCTTCAGCACATCTAAAAATAGATAGTGGTGTCCTTTAGCGAAAATGGTGGTGTCAAGTCACTGCCTTTCGCGAATTCTTTATTTTTCTGGTGAGGTAGCAACTTAAGAAAACCTCAACAAGTACTCCCAAAATCGGTCAGAAAATTGCAAACAAGCCTTACAAGTTCCATCATTAAGGGTGGCTCACTCATATGTTGCGATCTGTGGAACATTTTTCATTTTGAATAACTTGAAAAAGTCATTGGGTAGCTAATGGTTAGTTGGGCAAAGGTTTGCCAAACCCCTATCTATTAAGCAAGCTCGTGAGAAGCATTCCCATGTCAGGTAGATCCTGCGTATGTTATTCAACGAGTTTTGAGCCATAGGCATTCCTGGGTATCTGTAGGAAAACCTCCCAAGCCAATTCAAACACTCATTATAGACGATGCTCTCAAGAATTCCATGTTGTGACTATTGCTACCTTTTTGGGTTAGGGTTGAAAGGTAATTACACTTTTGTTTTCCAGAATATCATTTACTACTAAACATTGAGAGTGATTTAAGTCTTTCGCACCACCTCACAACCACACACAGTCACACACATGCGCAAGGAGTTTCTTGACTTAAACTCCTGAAACTAAAATATCAATAGTTCTAGTTTTTCAATCCACCGAGGAAAGTGAAGCCCCGCAATCTAAGTAAGATGATTGAAAACCTCATGCTCAAACTATCTCTTTGAGAATACCAAACAATGTAAGACAAAAGGGAAAAAAACATACATGGATTCAAAAAAAAAAAGTGAAACTTACAACTCAGAAAGAGTAACCTAGAACATATCAATGTCACTAGCTCTTTAGCAAAAAGCATAAATTATACTTTTAAAAAACTGCAATCAAGTACAAACTACAACCTTTTCTACATGGGTGGCGAACTTATGGTCATTTTGGTAAACTAAAAACTGTGTACAATGTGCTGACTACATATGTATGCAACTGATCTATCCACCCAATCAGAAAATGGTCATAATATTTGCATTTTTCTGCTTAATTGCATGGCAACAAAGGTACAAGAAGTGTTGGGAGCTCCCTCTTTTTGAAATAATCTGTATCAGCAGATTGATTGTCACCCCTCTAGCAAACCATGCACCACACTGGTTCAAGGAAAGCAGGCAGCAATGGTGTTAAAACATCGTCATTTTAGATTGACCTTGGTCAATGATGGGATCAGGAAGAAGTTGCTCAGTGTTTATTCTTGGCTGGTTTTCCGCGTATTTATCAGGAAGAAGTTGAGGGAACGCAACCTTCTGGAAATGGCAGCGGTGGAGGGGCTGGTACCATCTACATGAATGAAATACATGATACGAGTTAATAAAGATTTTCTGAAGTAAAAAGTCCAACATCATAAAATTCTTGACTTTTGGGAATCATCCATGACATGAGATCCATAGATATGAATCTGTGAACAATTTCTGTTGACCAATCATCACAAACAACAATAAATATGCATGAGGGCATTTGTGGCGCTCCCAAGGGATGGACCCAAGAAATTTACATTCGGAGGGGCTTACAACATACTTTTTTTTAATATTCTTTAGTAAAAATTCTTAAAATATAAAATGTTGTACAAGAAGAGGTATACGAAGTTTAGTATGAAATCACCAGTTACTTGTTCATTCCTATTTACCTTTGACACATATTGATAAGTACATACAAAAGCAATGCATCTATGCTCCTCTTCTTGGTATCCTGAAATTAGATGCATTTGGAATTCCAATGCAAACACATTTGTTTTCAGAAACAATTATGCACGAGAATGAATACAGTACAGACACTTGGTATAGTTTTATGAAGCCTGGAAACTTTTGGTGGGTCCAAAACAAGTTCTTTTTTTCTTTCTTTCTTTCGTTCTCATGATCTCATCAAACAAGTGCTTCCTTCATTCAAAAGTTCATTCTCATCATAACTGCAATCGAGTAATTTGGAAAGAGACCTCAATTTCACAAAGTTGTTTTCCTGCCTCAACTTCTCACTTTATGATAATTAAGAAACATTATTAAAGAAAAATGCAGGAAGAGCCATACACCCTTGGAACAATTCCTACCTATGAATTTGGAGACAAATAACCAACAAAAAAAGTCTGATCTCTTAGTTGCTCTTCAATGGCCTTACCACAGAACAATGAAATTGTAGAGAAAGTGGTTTATGTAAGGGATAGGGAATTAAATACCATAAATGCCCATTAGCTCAGTAACACTGATGAAATAGGGCTAAACGAATGGGGAAAGTTTGTGCTAAACACTGAAGGGAGAGAAAAACTACTCACACAGCTCTATTGAAAATCAGAAACTTTCTTGCATTATTTGACAATAACTGGATACTCATAACTAACAGGTCATATATATATATCTAAACAGCAAAAACAATGGTGAATACGTAATGCCATAGCAAAGTACATTAGAAAACAAATTCAATTTACCTTGTGTTGCAATTAAGGAAGAATGTGATCTACTCGTTTGACTTCCATAAACTCAATTGTGTCTTTTGCAACATTGGGTTTAGATGTGACACTTTCAGTTACCATCAACTGCATGACAGAAAAATAAATAAATAAATAAATAGCTATATATAAAACAAATCAAACAACAAAATATGGCAACAAAGGTAAATGTACGAATAATGGTGATCAGAGAGGAGTTGTTGAATGAAGTGTAACTATAGTAAAATAAAAACAACAAAACTCAGAGTAATTGTTTGCAGATGAAGTATTTAGTTCGATTTTGTTTACTTTTATTTTCCCCTTCTGATAAATTATAAGTTTATGTAAAGCACAAAAAAGTGTAAAATTGTAAATCAATCGTCTTATTCTAGTCCATGTATGAATTAACATGAAGGTCATTTCAACTCGAATTCATACCTTGATTACCAATAATCTCCACAAGAGTAAGAGCCATTTCTGAAATGATGGAAACGGTTTGCATCTCGCACTATCAACTCCCTTGAAGCAACAAGTGACACCGACTTCATGAAACTATGACAGTCAGTGCAGACTCTGAGGTTCTTCATGACATGGATTGGCATCCAAGCAGGTAAACTAATCATCCCAAAAGCTACTGCAAGCTTCTCACTATGGTAGCTTGGGGATTTTACTGAGTTAATCGTATTTATGTAATTCCCTGTATCTTCAGCCTTCTTAACAATTTCCTCCAACATTCTATGGACGTCATCGATCTGTGGGTGGTTTGTATCATCTACAGTGAAGACATGTACCCTGTTTCCCGCCTCAATCCAACTACAACCAGGAATTTCCAAATGCTTTGTTCTCTCATCAATTTCCTTACCTCTGAAACACCATCCAATTGACTTGTTTCTGCATATGTGTTTGCTAGAAGAACATAACTTCCTGAATCTTTTGGATCCAACTCAAACAACTGCTTCACTGCATATTCTGCTAATTTTGAATCACCGTGGATACGGCAAACACCGAGCAAAGCTCCCCAAACAGCTGCACTCGGTTTGACAGGCATTCCATCAACTATTTTATTGGCATTTTCAAGCAATCCAGCTCTCCTAAGAAGGTCCACCATATAAGCAAAGTGCTCCATATTGGGGGATATCCCGTGATTGCTGGCCATTGAATCAAAATAGTATTTTTTTTTCCTTCTGATACAAGTCCTAAATGACTACAACCTGATAGAACACCAATGAAACTTATATGATCCGGAAGGGTGCCTGATTTCAACATGTCCTCAAAGATCTCAATTGCTTTCCTTCCTTGACCATTTTGAGCGTACCCCGTGATCATGTTGTTCCAGGAAATCAAGTCCTTATTGCATGCTTTATCAAAAGCCTCCCACGCTTCTTCAATTTGTCCGCATTTCGAGTACATACTAACAAAACCATTTGCAACTGATACTTTAGAATCGTGTTCAGTCTTTGTAGTTTGAGCAATAATATGGCTGCCAAGTCGTAGTGCCCCTGAATCAACACAAGCACCAAACAGTGTTGCATAAGTTACTGTTAGGCCCCCTATTAGACTTACCTATACAAGGAGAAGGAAGGCTAATGATAAGGAAATATGTTAGTGCTCTGTGACTGCCAGTGAGGTGCTCAGTTAGGTGCTCTGTTTACATAGCAACTTCTGTTAGTTTTTTCTGTTAGTAAGGATGCTATAAATAAGAGACTAGAGGTAGATAGAATGGTCATTGATTGATTTGTAAGAAAAGATTACACAGAGCTTGTGCTCTAGGAGAGTAGCCTTCTCGAATTGGCTTGTTACATAATCCAGATTACAATTCATTTCTATTGAATACAATTCTTTCCTTGAATCTATTTCTAAGCAGAATATCTGACATTGTAGTCTGTTTCTTCAATCTCTCTGCAGTTCTTGAATGTAAATTGAGCTTTGGTTGAATTGCATTGTTTCTGTGAGTTGAAATCTGCAGGAAGGAAGATAAATCCAAGTCAGATCTTATCAATTGGTATCAGAGCATCCTCAATTCCTTGTGGTAATGGCTGGAAAAGGAGCGGCTACTGTTGCAAGAATGGAGATGATGGAAGAATCCATGGTAAACACGCAAGGAAAGCTTGAATCATTAGAAGGAAGAATGAACTCTTGGGATGGAAATTTCCAAGAACTAAAACAGATGATGGAACAATTGTTGAAGGGGCAACAAGAACCACCTAAAGCTACTTCCAACACTGTGAGAGATCAGATCTCACCAGTTCATCAAGAAACACTACATCCTAATGGCGGTATGGGCGGATCTTCTTCTCAGGGATTCCAATTTGATAGGAGATCTAGAAGATTGGAGATGCCGATCTTTGAAGGTTCAAACCCTGATGGATGGATCTTGAAGGCTGAAAGGTTCTTCTTACTACAGAAATATAGTAATGAGGAGAAGATGGAAGCTTCGGTGATGTCTTTCGAAGCCGATGCTCTTCTATGGTATCAGTGGGAATGTAAACGAAGACCGATTCACTTCTGGGAGGAACTTAAGAGCCTATTGTTGAAGCAGTTCCGATCGGTTCAAGAAGGATCTCTCTGCGAGCAGTTTTTGGCTCTCAAACAAGAAGGATCAGTTTCAGACTATCGAAGGAGCTTTGTATCTCTCGTAGCACCATTGGAAACCGTCACTGAGGAGGTATACCTCAGTAAATTTATCAATGGCTTGAAGCCTGCCATTAGAGCTGAAGTGCGAATGCTCGACCCGGATCAGTTGGGTCGAGCCATGGACCTTGCTCAGCGGGTCGAGGAAAAACAAAAATACTCTGGTTGGGCTAAAACGGGCCTTCAGGGTTATAATCGGCCCATGCTAGGCCCAAGACAACTTGCTAATGGCCCGTTAGGGCAACAGACTCCAGGTTTCTCCAAAGAGTTTGAGAGATCTGGTTTTCACCAACCAAACTTCTCTAGGGACAATGAGAGAAGCTCAGCTGCGAAAGGCGAGACCAGACACTACTCAGATGCAGAATATCAGGAAAAGAGAGCGAGAGGTCTGTGTTTCAAATGTGACGAGAAGTATTCTCCTGGTCACCGATGTAGGAGGAAGGAGGTTAGTGTTCTGATTGCACAAGCAAATAGTGATGAGGAAGAAGAAGAACCTCAGGGGTGTGAGGATCAGAAAGAATTAGATGTAGCAGAAATAGGATCAGTAGTTGAAGTATCTTTGAGCTCGGTTATGGGTTTGACGAACCCTAAAACAATGAAGCTGCAAGGTGATGTTTTGGGTCAATCAGTTGTGGTGTTAGTCGACAGCGGAGCCACTCACAATTTTATTTCCCACAAGGTCGTTGAGCAGGTGAGACTTCCAATTTCTTCGACGGGTGTTTATGGAGTAACGTTGGGTTCGGGAGACTCAGTTCAAGGCAGCGGAATTTGTCGGGGTGTTAAGTTGATGTTGCAAGGAGTAGAGATATTGGATGATTTTCTTCCTCTTGGGCTGGGGAGTTCAGACGTGATTCTGGGCATACAATGGTTAGAAAAATTAGGGACTACTTTCATTAATTGGAAGGAGCAGACATTGAGATTTAGAGTGGGATCCGAAACTTTAACTCTCAAGGGGGATCCTTCTCTGGGGCGTAGTTTGATTTCATTCAAATCTATGGTTAGAACCATCAAACAGGAGGGTTATGGTTTCTTGGTGGAATTGGGATGTGTTTCTTCGACTGAGATGGTTCAAGGACCGGTTCCAGTGGAGTTGGTAGATCTGTTAAGGCAGTATGAGGTGGTGTTCCAGATACCGGTTGGGTTACCTCCAAAGAGGGGACATGAGCATAGTATCGTGTTACAAGGAGGAGCCAGACCAATCAATGTTCGTCCATATCGCTATCCCCAATTTCAGAAGAACGAAATAGAAAGGCTGATCACCGAGATGTTGGAAGCCGGCATCATCAGGCATAGTGTGAGCCCGTTTTCTAGCCCAGTGCTGTTAGTCAAGAAGAAGGATGGGGGATGGAGGTTTTGTGTAGACTATCGGGCCCTGAATAAACAAACGGTTCCTGATCGTTTTCCAATTCCTATTATCGACGAGCTATTGGATGAGCTACATGGCGCCGTGATTTTTTCGAAGCTAGATTTGAAGTCAGGTTATCACCAGATTAGAGTTCAGGAAGGGGATGAGGCCAAGACAGCGTTCCGGACGCACGAGGGGCATTATGAGTTTCTCGTAATGCCGTTTGGATTGACAAATGCTCCGGCCACGTTCCAGGCTTTGATGAACGCAATTTTTAGACCTTATTTGCGTAAGTTTGTTCTTGTGTTTTTTGACGATATATTGGTCTACAGCCCAAGCATAGAGATACATGTGATTCAGTTGGAAACAGTCCTGACATTGCTTCAAACACACTGTTTGTATGCAAATAAGAAGAAATGTGAGTTTGGGAGTCGACAACTGGGATATTTAGGACATGTCATTTCGGCTAATGGTGTGTCAATGGATCAATCTAAGATACAAGCCGTTTTGAAGTGGCCTCAACCCCAGAATGTTACGGAGCTGAGGGGATTTTTGGGTCTTACGGGCTACTACCGAAAATTCATCAGCGGGTATAGTAAGGTGGCGTGGCCACTGATTTCTCAGTTGAAAAAAAATAAGTTTGCTTGGAATGATGAGGCAGAGTGTGCTTTTCAGAATTTAAAGCAGATTATGACTACGGCTCCAGTTTTGGCCATGCCGGATTTCTCTAAGGAATTTGTAGTGGAGACTGACGCTTCCGGGTTTGCCGTGGGAGCAGTTCTGATGCAAGAGAAGAGGCCCGTCGCATTCTTTAGTCAGGTATTGGGACAAAGGGCTAGGCTCAAGCCAATTTATGAAAAAGAACTCATGGCCATGGTGTTGGCCGTCAACAAGTGGCGTGCTTATTTGCTAGGCCGAAAATTTGTTATCCGCAGTGATCAGAGGAGCTTGAAGTATTTGATGGAGCAAAGGGTTATTGGTCCGGATTATCAAAAATGGGTGAGCAAATTGTTGGGATTTCAATTTGAAATTCAATTTCGAACTGGGGCTTCCAATGCGGCGGCTGACGCACTTTCTCGCATCTCTCTATCTCCGCTCTGTTCATCGGTGAGTTTTCCTGTTTGGAGAGATTGGGACGTCCTTAGAACTGAGATTGCCAATGATACAGAGATTCAGCAAATCAGGAAGGAGCTATTGCAAGGTGCGGTGAAGCACGGATATGCAGTTGTTGATGAATTTCTGTATTACAAACAGAGGTTGGTCATCCCTAGTGCTTCTTCCCTCATTCCCCTTATTTTTAAGGAATTCCATGAGTCAGCTGTGGGCGGACACTCCGGCGAGTCTAAGACTTATCTGCGAGTGGCGAAGGAGTTATATTGGGTAGGGATGAAAGCTTATATTAGAAGAATGGTCCGTGAGTGTGACGTGTGTCAACGCAACAAGTCCATGGCCACGTCTCCGGCCGGTCTTCTTCAGCCTATTCCGCTTCCGGTTCAAATTTGGGATGAAGTTACCATGGACTTCATAGAAGGGTTGCCATGTTCTGGTGCTGCTGATACTATTCTCGTGGTAATTGATCGGCTTAGCAAGTATGCCCATTTCGTTGGCCTTAAACACCCTTATACAGCCAAGAAGGTCGCTTCAGTATTTTGCAAGGAAATTTGTAGGCTTCATGGTACTCCCATTTCGATTATTTCAGACAGAGATAAGGTATTTCTTAGTCTCTTTTGGCAAGAATTGTTTCGGGCTCAGGGGACCAAACTGAAACGAAGCTCGGCCTATCATCCGCAAACGGACGGTCAGTCTGAGGTATTGAATCGCTGTCTTGAAACTTATTTACGGTGTTTTACTTCGGAGCGTCCCAAACAGTGGTTGCAGTGGTTGCATTGGGCGGAGTATTGGTACAACACCTCTTCGCACTCAGCTACAGGGTATACTCCTTTCAAAATACTGTATGGAAGGGATCCTCCTCCACTTATCAGGTATGCCCCTAGTTCTACAGTTGTGTCTTCTGTGGAACAACTGCTATCTGAGAGGGATGGGGTTTTGGCTTTGCTAAAATTGCATTTGTTGCGAGCGCAACAACGTATGAAGCACCAGGCTGACAAAGCCAGAAGAGATGAAGTTTTTGCGGTGGGTGACCATGTTTTTCTAAAGCTTCGGCCTTATCGACAGCACACTGTGATCAGCCGGGGGAATCAGAAATTGTCGGCTCGGTTTTATGGTCCTTTTGAGGTAATGGCACGAGTGGGAGCAGTGGCATATCGACTGGCTCTTCCAGCCTCTTCCAGAATCCATCCCGTTTTCCACGTCTCCCAGTTGCGTCGAGCTATGGGTCAGGGTTATAAGGTCTTTCCTCTTCCTTCTAATATTCCAGGAGAATCTGACTCTCTTGTTTATCCTGAGTCTGTTTTGGATGTGCGTCAAGGGGTGGGAGACAGGTTGGGTTCATGGGATGTATTGATTAAGTGGATAGGGCTCCCTGCTTTTGAGGCCACTTGGGAAGATTATACGTTTTTGCAGTCTCAGTTTCCGGAGTTTCACCTTGAGGACAAGGTGAATTTTGGGGGGGGAAGTATTGTTAGGCCCCCTATTAGACTTACCTATACAAGGAGAAGGAAGGCTAATGATAAGGAAGTATGTTAGTGCTCTGTGACTGCCAGTGAGGTGCTCAGTTAGGTGCTCTGTTTACATAGCAACTTCTGTTAGTTTTTTCTGTTAGTAAGGATGCTATAAATAAGAGACTAGAGGTAGACAGAATGGTCATTGATTGATTTGTAAGAAAAGATTACACAGAGCTTGTGCTCTAGGAGAGTAGCCTTCTCGAATTGGTTTGTTACATAATCCAGATTACAATTCATTTCTATTGAATACAATTCTTTCCTTGAATCTATTTCTAAGCAGAATATCTGACATTGTAGTCTGTTTCTTCAATCTCTCTGCAGTTCTTGAATGTAAATTGAGCTTTGGTTGAATTGCATTGTTTCTGTGAGTTGAAATCTGCAGGAAGGAAGATAAATCCAAGTCAGATCTTATCAGTTACCCAATATGGCTTAACACGTTCCCTCAGCATCACCATGTAAAGTTTGAATCCTTCTTCCCAACAACCATGTTGTTCATATGCAGCTAACATCGAGTTCCATGTTATGACGTTCCGCTGGGGCATCTTGTTGAAATACTCACGAGCATTCCCAAATCACTAATCTGAGAAAATGCAGTGATTATTGCAGTCCATGATATTATGTCTTTTGCAGGCATCGACTGAAACATATGATGAGCGTTATGAATGCTTCCGCATTTTGCATACATTGTAACAAGAGCATTGGCGACAGGGATGGCATACAGAAGTCCTATCTTAATTGTAAAAGCATGTAGTTGTGTACCAAGAGAAATGTCCATTATACCAGAACAAGCTCCAAGAACTGTAACAAGTGTGAACTGATCACATTCTACCGGTACATCTCTCATTTGGTTGAATAACATCAAAGCTTCATCTTCAAGCCCAAACTGTGCAAGTCCCCCAATCAGAGAAGTCCATGAGACTGCATTATGTTCCGGTAAGGTATTGAACACCAACTTCGCAGTATCCAAGTGTCCACATTTGGCATACATATCAATAAGACCACTGCCCACATAGACATCAATTGGTGATTTCATTCTAAACACCCGAGCATGAAGATGCCTACCCCATTCCAAATCAAGAATGCTTGCACATGCACTAAGAACACTACCATAGGTCATAGAGTTTGGTTCAAAACCTTGATTCCACATCACAATAAACATAGAAAGAGCTTGAGCCCCAAACCCATGCTGAGACAAGATTGAAATAATTGTATTCCACGAAACAACATCCTGTTCGGACATCTGATTGAACATATCAAATGCGGCCTGTACACAAGATGATACTGAATACCCAAAAATATGCTATTCCAACAAAACAAACTAGGATCGGGAATCAGTTGAAACACTTTTTCAGCAGAAGTCATAGCCCCACACTTAACATACACATCAAGAATGGAAGTTTCGACATATGGTTCTCCCCCAAGACCAAATTTCTTTACAAGGTTGTGTAACTGATCACCTAGTTCAAGCAATCGAAGACTTCCACAAGCCTTCAATGCGCATGAAAATGAAAATGGATCAGGGTCACAACTAGAGTCTCGAATCAACAAAACGAAAGCTTTTACTGCTTCTTCACACTGCCCATTTTGAAAGTAACCCGACATCACAGAGTTCCAAGAAACAAAGTCTCTGTGAGGCATTTCATCAAACAAATTTCTTGCTCCATTCATTCTCCCCGAATCCGATAGCCCACTAATCATTGTATTCCAAGTAAAAACATTTGGGTATTCAACTTCATTAAAAGCTTGGACAATATCTTCAATTGAACCACACTTCGAGTACATGTTAAGTAGATGATTTTGAAGAAAGATTGAGGACTCAGAGCCAATTGAGATTAGATGAGCATGGAATCTTCAAGCAATGGGTAGTGAAGTGCAAACTTTCATGGCTTCTGAGAATTTTTGGGAGAACCCCATGTAGGATTCCTCCCTTAATGCGAGATTTTCTTGGTAGGAGTAGTAGTAGTGTACGAGCTTTTGTGAAAGAAATTTGGAGCGAAGCCATGAAAGCTTGAAAACCATTCAATGAAAGGAGAGGTAAAGTTGTATAGCAGTGAGATCTCATTCTCATCTCATGTTGTGTACGTAAATGAGAAAGAATTCAGGTACGAGTATACTGTATGCCGGTGGAAATCGATCGAAGATTTATAAAGCTGCAAGGGAGAAGAAAGAAAAAATCAACGCCAACCGACCGCGCCTTCAATAAAAAAAATAGTTAAAATATATATATATATATATATATATATATATATATATATATATATATATATAGCTAATTTAGCTTTGCCCTAATTAATATTCATATTGCATTTTCCCTCTCAGACTAATAGTGCCCCAATTAATATTCATAAGGCATGTGTTATCTTCAAAAATGTCATATTTTACTGTCCAAAATACTCTTTAATGATCTGAAAGTTGAGATTCAAAGTTAGTGCAATTAAAATCGAGGGCTAAGATTTAAACTTCCACCAAGACGTTGGGATAATCCGTCAACTCTTCCTTCACCACCAACGTCTCCACTTCACCACCACGGTATTCACTTCGACAGCAATAATTCTCACATTTGCTTCTACCATTACATCTATATGTTATTTCACTGTAGACTAAATATTCAAGCATCAATAACTGGAAAACTTTGTCAAGTTTTGATGGCAAGCTTGAGTTGTAGCTCATGTTTATTATCTGTTAGGTCAATTATGTTGCAGGGGGCAAAGTTACATTCAAATTTATTTTAAGGGATTAAGTTCATGCCAATAATTTATTTTAAAGGGTTAAGTTACTACTAATGAACATCTCTTAATTGAGTTTCTTGTAGATCCCATAGTGTCACAAGCACAATCAAACAGGTGAATAAGAGGTTTGAAGTAGACAAGTTTTTTAATGAGTACATGTACATTGGATGTTAAAGCACGATGTAAATTCATTTGATGTTCATTGGATGTTCTTGCAACAAAGTTTGATGTTCTTTCAACAATATAAATTCATTTGATGTTCACTGGATGTTAATAGCACATTATAATCAAATGCCTTAACATCAATGCAAAAACCTGATATAACACAATGCAATTCAATTGACGCTACATCGTTACAATTCAAAACCTGACATGACACTTTTATGCATCAATAAGTAACATTGCA
Organism: Berberis thunbergii; assembly: GCA_003290165.1. Lineage (NCBI taxonomy): Eukaryota > Viridiplantae > Streptophyta > Magnoliopsida > Ranunculales > Berberidaceae > Berberis > Berberis thunbergii. Next base: position 216,921 of record QNQO01000248.1, read on the forward strand.
ATTCAAAACCTGACATAGCACTTTTAAGCATCAATATGCAATCTGACATGGCACTTTCAATAACCTGAATTTACAAGCATTCACTAACATTCGGTACCTAATAACCTGAAGTGCAAAAACTTGAATTTACAAACAACAATAACCAACCTGAATTTACAAGCATTCAATAACATTCGGTACCTAATAACCTAAAGTATATCATACCAACAAACATTCAATATCATACCAACAAGCATTTACTATCATTTAACAGAATTTGCAACCAACACAAGTTTGACATAACACAAGTGTATCGGTTAGTGTGCCATATGAACACAAGTCTGATATAACATTCTCATACCAACAAGCATTCAATGCCATCATAAAACACATAATGACAATGTCAATAAACAAAAAAAAATGTCTTTCACTAACTGTTTTCACCAAAATGAGAATGTCAATACGCAGGTCATCTTCAGGGCCCCTAGGTCTCCAACTATTTTGTCCCCTTGTTAATTGAGTTTGTCCCCTACTGCCTTTACCATTCCCACGCTGAAACACTGGATTAATTGGTGGCCTCATTGGTGGGGGCCGAACTCCTTGTGCAAAGGGTTGAGTTGTGAACATGGTACTCTAATTGTTGTGTAAAGTTAGAGTTGTAGACATCTCAGGCTGAAAGTTTGGTGGTTGTGGAGGACATGCGGGCATTACTTTTGGAGGTTCACTGTTTACTCTTTCACTAGCAGTCATTGCACCCCTTGGCTTGTTGTTCCTTTCCCTCGTGCATTTAGGCATCTTAGATGTATGTCCATCCTCAGCAGCCTATTCCCTGGGAGGATTTCTACAGGTTCTACTGTTGTGACCCTCTATTCCACACTTTATGCGACTCCTGTGTTCCATGTGAACCTCATATTCATCTTTTCTTCTCTGTCTCTTAGGTCTCCCTGGACCTATTTTCACTAGAGGTGGCAATACTAAGTATTTTAGCTGCCACATAAAAATCATAATGAAACATGGAAATAAGCAAAAGGATTGTAATATACACAAGCAATGAAGATAAAACTCATTTCATTTCATTCACGCATATTTCTTATGCTCACAATGCCGCTAGAGTATACTTCCACATAGGTCTTCACAGAATGTTAGGGGTTGCAATACCTGCATCAATTGGAAATAAGTATATAAGCAATGATATGGTCACTGAGGTCTCTGATTATATAAGCAATGACATATAAGCAATGAGAAAACTTATACTTACTCTACCCACTGAGGTCTCTGATTGACTAGAGTAAAGACTCCAAGCACACATATGATACATGTGAGTTCTCATTGTCTACAGTCACAATATCTAATAGATGTATTGAATCTAAACGTATCATCAGTGTCATTATGTTGCATTGTGATGAAGCCATCACTGGACCCAAACATCCTGAATTGGGTTTTCATTGTGCGGTACTTGTCAATTAGCTTTTGAGCCATAGGTACTAACCCATTGATGTCCCAAGTGCTACTTTTTACCCTTCTGTCATACATAAGCCTCATGACAAACACGCGATAGTCATCAATGAATTTGTTGATTGGTTTGTCTCTTAGGTGAATGATCCAGTTATTGAAGTTTTCACTAAAATTGTTAGTGATTTGCTCTGAGCATAGCCTAGTGTCAAAATAAGTCATTCATCAATTATTCACATCCCTATCAACTGACCACTTATGAGCCATTGGATTAGCTTCCTTAATCTCTTTCAAGTGGGAGACACACTCAAACTCTTTGTATGCCCTCACAGCCTTCAAACTTAGTCTTACCAAAACCAGCCTTCTTGAAGTTCTTGTACATATGCCTAAAACAGAATCTATGATCTGAATCTGGAAATAGCTGTTTTACTGCTTCAATCAAGTATTTCAGCTGGTTAGAGATAAAGGTTAGCTTCCCTGCATGCATCTTCAACTGCATCTCAATTATGCTCAATAAGGTGTACCAAGTCTGGTAGCATTCTGACTGGCAAATATAGATGGCCAATGGAAACAGACCATTGTTGTCATTCAAAGTTGTGACTGACAAACAACAACTCCCATATTTGGTCTTCAAAAAACACTCATCCAAATCCACCAAGGGTCTACACCCATGCTGTCAACCAAGTAGACTAGTAGAAAAAATCAAACATAGGCTTGTGAACTTTAGATTTTCATTACTTGTTGAGCATGAGCAATGCTTCCTGGTTTTTTTGTCAACAACTCCATGCAACAAGAAGGGGCCATCTTGTAATTGTCCTCATAGCTACCAATTATTTTTTTTCCATCAGTTTTTGCTTTGCCCTTCACCCTACATGGTAGCTGACTTCAACAGTGTTATCCTTCCATGTCTGTTTCACAAGGGAGTCAGGTGTGATAGATTGAAAGTGTGTATTAAACATGGACTTGCACTCCTTAGCAACAAACCTAGCATCTGCCATAGGGTGTTTTCCATCAACAATCCCCATACATATGTGTTGTTGCCCCATGGTCCTAACACTGATGGTGTGCCCATCTTTGATTCTTATTGCATAACAATGCCATTTGCAGTCTTCATCCATATACTTAACTAAAAGCCTATCAAGATCATTCTTCTTAAATTTCATCAAAAACTTAATTTTTACTACATATTTCCTTAACCAAAACTTAGCATCATCTATTGTGGGTCATTCTTTCCAACCTCCAAGACCCATTCCTCATCCTCATGGTGAGCCTCATGATCACTCTCATCACCATAAACATTTTCAGTCTCAGCCACAAAACCAACATGCACACCTGGAGGTGCCTCATCTTTAGTGTTATGGCCTGAATGATACTCCTCTTCTATTGGAAGATCATCTAGCTCAGCAAACTCAGATGGGCATGCTTCAGATGGACCTCCTGGCTAGCCTTGGGCTTGTTCATGGGTTGGTTCATCATCAGGTCCTTGTGGTACTACATCAGGTAGGTATTCATCTAGTTCTTCTTCATTCATCTCATCGTATAACTTCACTATTATCTTACTTGACTTTATCCCTTTCTTGCTACCATATTTCCTTGGAGAGTACCAATCACTAGGTTTACTCTTCATTGGAGTTGGAACATTCCTCCTCGTCCAAGGCCTTTTGGCCCTATATTTAGGTTTCAAATGAACTTTATGAGGAGGTGTGGGTTGTGTTATAGGGTCAGGGTCTACATCAACTTTAGGTGAGGTTGAAATTGGTTTAGGATCCATTACACTAATCCCAGGAATGATGCTTTCGTGAACTTGTGCTGCCACTTTAACCTCAACAAACACATGCAAAACATCATTGTCATCAATGTCTGCACGGGTCCAAAAATACATTAAGTATTTATCATTTGTAATGTCCATCCTCACCCCATTATCCACATAGGTATGTGTTGTTCAAAGGGTTGAGACATGCTTATGTGGGTTGGGGATAACTTCAAGGATACTCGTGTTTAACTTATCCCAATTCAGGTAATCTTCATGCACTTGTACAAACTCTATAGATAACTCATCTTTATAATCAGTAACCTTCAACAGACTAGAAATCTCTGCATTTACTCTATTTTCCATTAAATGGATCACTAAGTTCCAGACTTCCAGTTCTTGTCCCCATTTACCATTGTTGCAGTGACACCAATTTAAAAAATGAAAACGGATGACTGAAAACAAACAAATGAAACAAAATCATACCATTTTCATTGATGCAAACAAAATAGATAAACAAAACTAAATTAAACCACACTAAATCATGCAATCAAATGTGAACAGTAAACTGAAAACAGAAGACAAGTATAACACATATAACATCAAAAATCCAAAATGAACACTGTGACTGATTCATGAAAGCACCAACCACTATCAACACTAAATCACTTTCAGAAACAACATTTTCACTGATGCAAACAACAACCACCAAATAAATAGTGGAGAAACCAAAATTTTTGCAAATGAACAAACTCATACCATTCACACCATCCATTCATGCATTACATATGGAAGCACCAAAATGAATGCCCTAAAATAGCAAATAAGACTTATAATATATCACGCCAATGAACAGGATGAGGTTTCACGTCCTCTTCAGTGTTTAAAGGAGTGAAATCTTGCCTCAGATTTGGCTCCTCGTCTCTTGAAATCTGACTGAATAGGTCACTGAACGAATTTCAATCGTCCCAGTGTATGCTAAAAGTAATGTTCCCATCATTCGCTGCTACTGATAGTGATTTTGACATCGAAACAACCTTCTTCCCCTTATTCGTTTTGGGTTTCCTCTTATTCGTTTTGGTATACACTTCTTCATTTCGGTGAGAAATAAGAGTGAGTGAAAATGTAGGGAGATAAGAGAAACAAAACAGAGATAATGAAAACAAAGCGAGTTTTCCCTCCACTGTCCGTTTCTTCAATGGTACGAGCTAAGATGGAGTAATCCCTAGCCGTCCACATGTCTGGTTCAAGTGGTTGGGATTGACATGCTATCACATCAGGCGTGATAAGCACGTTAAGGGCATTTTCGTCATGCAAAATAGGAAAAATGGTGGCATGTGAGGTTTTTAACAGTCAATGCACGTTGACCGGTAGTCTGAAGGGGGAAAGTGCAATATAAATGTTAATTGGGGCAAATATGAATTAGCTATATATTTTAGGGGGAAATTGCAATTAACCCAATTTTGAAACCAATATATATTTATAAAAGGGAATGACTATTTGGCACCACAAATTACTCTCACCCGCACCATTCATCTAATTTTTTCTTTCCCATATCATGCACTCTCTCCCACACCACTGTTCTCTTTCACACCACCCATAAAAGGATAAACCTAAATATTTCTCCCCTCCCAAATTGAAAATGATCGAAATCTCCCTCTTCCCTCCCAACTTCATTTTCTCTTATTCGATATCTTTATTTTTCTCGTATTTTTCTCTAATCTTCTTCTTCTTCTTCTTTTCTGCATTTTTTCTCTCATTTCTCTTCTTTTCTTCCCTCCCCGTTTAGAGGCACCCCCAAAGCATCCCTCGCATATCCTCTCAATTCTCTCAAATCGAAAAGAAATCGAAGAATAATTGAAGCCTTTACAAGATCTTGATTCCGCCGTCGCCCCTCTCCATTTTCTTCTTCTCCTACCCCTTGCACTTTTTTTCTTGCCCTCATAGCAGACCGTGTGAGGATGGGTTCCCCACTCGCGCAGGGACTCCGCAACTGAGAATTTTTTACTCGCAGGTATTTTCGAGAGGGGTCAATATTTTTTGCTTTCACAAAAACCTGTGCGAATGAGAAACCCATCCTTGCATAGCCCACCCCTGGAACGAGAAAAAATAGAAAGTGCGAGGGAAATGAGAAGAAGAATGAGAGGGGGAGGGGCAACGACCTATGCGAGAAGAAGATAGGGGAATTGAGAGAGTGGGATAAGAAGATATAGTGGGTGAACTAGGAGAGGGGAAGAGGAATGAGTATAAGAAGATGGAGAATGGGCGACAGTGACTATTGTGGTTTTGGCTCCATCTCCTCTATCTCTCACCATCGTCGGTCGTCTCTCACTGCTCCTTGCAATTGATCGCCCCTTCCTCGCTACCCATTTCCATGTTGTTGCTATTGTTATTGAGAATAGAAGGTAGGAGAGGAAAAAATGAATAGTGATTTAAATGGGTGGTCTGGGAAGCAGATAATTTTTTTTTATGGGTGGTGTGGGTGAGAGTAATCAGTGGTGCCAAACAATCATTGCCTTTATAAAATTATAAAAAATGGGTTTTGTGACCTTGGCAAAGTGCAACATTATAGACTCTAATTATACAGGCTTTGTTTGAATTGCTTATCAATTATTTTACCTTCCAATAATATACATAGTTTGATGTAAATAATAGAAAATGTAATATCCACGAGGGTGCCCACATATATTACTAAGAGGGTGTTTGTTTTTACTTCTTAATTGAGTCAAAAGTCTTAATAAGAAGTGGACCACCTTGTTTGGAGTGTTTGTTTTTAGTTCTGATCAGAAGTTATGTTTCTGATTAGCACTGAGTGCTTAGTAAAAAAATATTCCAATAATAACTTTAACATAATTTTTTAATGACAATTGGTGCCCTCATCTTTTTAAAAGTAAGTAGGGCTAAAGTTTAGCGGCACACCTTCATTATCTTCACTAAACATTGTGGTTCTCATTTCTCTCATTCATCTTTATTTTCATTTTATGTATTTTCAAGTTTTTCTCCATCTCTCCAACTTTCTATCTCATATATATTTTTAAGTTTTTAGCATGTAGTTTATGTGCCTTATGTGTATCATAAGATATCAAATCAAATAACTAATTAAAATGCCACAGTCGAATTCGGTATGATTTTAAACACAATACTTATGTCATAAATTTTTTCAGCTCAGTGGGGCAAAATTGTCAAACAGATCTTATTCAGCACCTAAAAACAAACACATTTTAATTTTACAGCTTCTAATAGCAACTCATTCAGAAGTAAAACAAACTGTTCATTCAGAATTTCTAACTCCAGTTAGAAGTTAGCTTCTAAGCACTTAAAAAAACAAACGCCCTCTAAGGGTTCCAACTTTTTGACACCACTATATCTGCTAAAGGATACCACCATTCAGTTTTTTTTAGTGTGCTAAAGAAGACCATTATTATAAAAATAAATAGCACCGTCACCTATCCCTCTCTCGCTCTTTTCTCATCTCCTCTCCATCACGAACAACATTACCACCTTGCTCCCCCACCGCCAACCGCACCTCTCTTCCTATTCTTTTATGTTTCTTTTTTTCCACTTTTCTTTATCTTCTATTCAGTTCTTTTATTTTCATCTCCTCCTCCTCACTTCTGAGGAACAACCTTCCGGCCTCACCACACCACACCTCCACGCCCCCAACTTATTTTCTCGACATCTTCTTCCATCTATGCCTCCAATAAGTTTCAGATGAAGTTGAAAATAAATAAAGCTTGCGATTCCAATCATTATTCTACAATCAATGTTTGAATCCACTACTGAATGTCTTCTCAACCACAACACTTGTTATTTCTTCATATTCTTCTCTATTTTTTTTCTTTTGCTCTTGAGCAGGTTCCTGCGAGCTGGGAACCCCATTCACACAATACCTTTGTGTGAAGGGGGTTTTCCAGCCACAAGAACCTACTCGAGGGCGAAGGATAATAAAAATAAAAAAATAAAAATAGAGAAAATAATAGGTGTGATCGACCGGCGGGTGAGCAAGGCGTGGATGGTGGTGGTGGTGTTGTTTCTGAAAAAGAATAGAGGAGGTAGAGAAATTAGAGAAAATGGGTTTATATTGGTGTTGTCCAACAGAAATGTGGTGGTATCCTTCATAAAGTAGGGGTAGCGGTAGTTTTCAGCATAAATGAGAGTGTCAAAAATCATAGCCATCACTAAATGAAAAGCTATTAGGACTAACAAAAAAATGAACATTCTGCCATTTGCCCATCGTTCATAGAAATAAAACATGAATTTATTATCGTTGAGAAATTAGGGAACTTCAGAGTTGCATATTTCAAAATAATGGTATAAGTGAGTTTGGAAGCAAATATACATTTTTATAACATTAAATTAAAAAAAAACGTAAAAGGACAAAAAGGGAATAAAATGGGTTTTAGACTTTACATTCAGTCTATATGGAAGCATTGTTTTATCAATTACACACTCATTGTCTATAATAGAGTGATTCTACACAGCGAGGAAATGGGCGAGGGGAGTGAGGTGGCGGGGGTGGGAGCCGTTCATCTCGCTCGAGATGCGTGCGCGAAAAGTCAACACACGCATCTCGAGTGAGGTGAACGGCTCCCACCCCCGCCACCTCACTTCCCTCGCTCATCTCCTCGACACTTAGAATTTCTGGTCTATAATATATAGTTTCCTCAATGGTGTTAATGCACGTGAGAATTTGCCTTATTTTGTGTCAAACCCAAGTTCTTGAATATGTCTTCCAAAGTGTTCCATTTGCAAGAACCCGTGTTAGTAAAATACATTTCATAGAAGATGGGAGCATCATATCAACTAGCAATTGGCACCATTGCAATGGCAGGTAGTTATAAGTGTTCTAAAAATCGGCATTGGCGCTAGGCGTTAAAGAAATGTTCAGATTAATGGCTGGGTGGGTTTTAGGCGGGGTCTGAGCAGTCTAGGCGGTTTGGGTGGTTTTTATTTTTATTTTTATTTTTTTTAATAAGGCTGATTGTGCTCTTATTTTATTTTTCTTTCATATTTTTTGGAAATAAACAATTTTATTGTTTTTTATTCGGTATATGTTTAATCTAGCAAATGATGATTACTTAATGAAATTCTCAAATGATTTACCGGTACCAATTTTAGTAATATAAATTTTATCAAACATGACTGAGGTCATTAATGCAATTTGAAGAAAAATAAAAAGTAGGTTTGAATATTTGTTCACAAATTCAACTTTGTATAAAGTACCTATCATGACCAACTTCAGTCATTTGCGTTTTAATAAATTTTGTTCATGATTGTTAATATTTCATGTTTTAAAATTTTGCATATGAATATTGACATTAAATTGGATGTAATTGATAAGGTATTATGTTTAACTTTTGTAAATTATTAAAGTTATAATACAAAACCTATGACCGCCTAGGCGCCACTTAGACACCTGCTCGCCGTCCGCCCACCGCCTGACGCTTTTTAAAACACTATTATTATAACATGGTTATAGTTGTATCGAAAAAATGTAAATCTAACACCAACCTGATATATGTCATCAAGGACACTCTCAGAGCAACCAATAGTATGGTTGATGATGCATGAAATATATATAATAAATTTTGAGGATATATGAAATATGTGAAAAATAAATATATTAATCGCATTAAATGAATCCTAAATACTAAGAAATGAAACAAACATGAAATTAATTTATAATTAGAAATGAGGGGTGGTTTCAAAAATCAATATATATTTAGGGTATGTTTGATTAACCATTTTCCATGGGAAATTGAATCAATCTCATTTGTTATGTAGATTTTAACTGTTTGGTTGTCTATTTAGTATTGACTGACGTGAAATCGATTATTCATTAGATTGTTTTCCCATTACTCACGGGAATCCAAGTCCGAGAGGGAGGCCTCATAATCAAATTCATGAAAACATATTCAATTTCCATGTTTGTTTTTCGAGCAACCAAACATGCTCTTAAGGTCTATTTGGTTAGCTATTTTCCTTGGGTAATGGAATATGTTTTTCTTGTTATGCAAATTTTCGTTGTTGTTTGTCTATTTATTGACAACAAATTGATTATTCATAAGATTGTTTTTCCACTGCTCATGAGAATCTAAGTCCGAGGGGAAGACTTCGAAATCAGATTCATGGAAACGATTTCAATTTTCATGTTTATTTTTTGTGCAACCAAACAGACCCTTAGAATAATTGATAATTAGAAAATCGGATGAGTATTTTCAAAAATAATAAAGAATTAGAATAAATATTTAGAAAAACCCTGAATTTCTAATAATAAAAATCCTAAAAAAAATAAAATAATAAATTTTGAGTTTCGATAAAAACTCCTTAAAAATGTTATTTTTTCTTTCGCCCTTTGTCTTTTCATAATTTAAAAAAAACAAAAATCAGGTGGTGGCTCTCAATATTTGTTTGCTGGTGCCAAAAACAAATACTAGTCAACTACATTCCATAGACGAACTCCATTGAAGAAAACACAGAAAAGAAAAAAAGAGGGACAAAGCACACGGTAAAGAAAGGGAAGAAGAAGAAGATGGGGACTAGAAGTGGGAATTATCGGAACCCATGCTTGACGATGCATCAGCCATGGGCTTCACTTCTTGTTTACGGAATCAAACGCATCGAAGGTCGATCGTGGCCTTCTCCCATTAGAGGTAACTAAATAATTCTATCTATACCCTCAGTAAAACCTAAATTCCTCAAGTAATTTAATCTACTAGTGAAATTTACTATGTTATTTCTCTGTTCTGAACATTGGGTATCCTTCAAAATTGTTTTTTGGACATTGTGAAAATGTTAATGTAAAAAAAATGCAGGTAGAAATAAGTAAATAGTTGATTTTGGTACTGAAATGGTTGATGTATGCTTTCGTTTCGGATAAATCACTGATAGGTTTAGTAAATATTAAATAGCGTTGAAGTTTTGAGATGAGGTCTGCGGAGCATGATTGTGGCGGTAAAGAATTTATGAGAAATTTGGCTTCCCGGAAAGTTTACTTTTTTTATATTATGTATGCCTTACCTGGGCTCTGTCATCACTTTCCATCCTTTTTCCATATCCCTTTAATGTAGTCTGCTGCAAAGAAGAATCTAAGAACTTCCTCAGGAAATTGAATGACCAGTGGGGAACTCATAAATTTGATTGGATTGAGTGGAATAAATATGTGTTCACGAGAGCAAGGGTTTCAGGCATTCGGAGTTTGAATCTTATGAATACAACATTATTGGGTAGTGGATATGGAAATTCCAAGGTTAGTTCATAGCTTTTGGAGGGGATAATTGTGGGCAGATGTAGGTTCAAGTAGGGGTCTGTCAACTAGCAGTTTGTACATTCATGTCTGCAAAGACGAGATTTTCCAGAAATATAGCGAGCGGTATGGTTTCATTCTAGGTGTACTGGTGATGCATAGACTCTGCCTGACAAAGGTGTTTCTCGTAATGCACTTCTTTCTCAAAGGGGATCAAATCGGAGGATTTGATGATTTATAAAGATGTGATATAGTGATTTCAGTTCATAGCTTGTTGTTATGATTAATCTTTTTTGGGATTGAAGGTGTTTTGTATTTTAGCTTCTACTTTGTTCAAACTTGATTGCTTCTTGTGACTTATCCCACGTGCTCTTATTCTTTATGGATCTAAAAATACATGAATCGATCTTTTTGATTAAAAAAGATATTAAAAGAATATTATGTACCTAGACCAATGTTTTCCAAAATTCGCAGGTTTGTTCTTCTTCAGAATAGAGCTATGATTTGACATTTGCAAGTTGCAGAATTCAATGACTTCTGCTCTATATACGTGTACCCTTTCTCTTCCCCACAGGCTCATTGGCTTGGGTAGGTTTAAGGCCACCTAGCACATAATATTTTTGGTCTATGTGTTCCAGTTGTTTGGCAGAAGTCTATTGGACCAAAGGAAGTTGATTGGTCTATATTTGAACTCCACGTCGTCAAATCGACAAAATGTGATTGTATCAGGGAAATTTTTGGAACAAATGATGCTTGTCTATATTGAACCTCCGAATTTGGATATGTGAAGTGACCATACTGACTCATTTGATGTTTCTAGCTGCGCATAGCATTATCTTTACTTGAAATGCAACTGGATAGTGCTAGCTTCTTTCAAATGAGCGTAGGTATTTTTTTATGATTTACATCGTTTCTACATATATTCCGATTTCTGGGTCTAAAGTATAAACGTAATTGATCCTCATGACTAGTAATTCTACTTCAAGACGAATAAATTGATATTCACATGTACTATGTTTAGTTGGGTTTGTTTCATTTATTTGTGAAACAAACTTCTTTTGTTTCTATATTCCAGTGGCAAAGTCACTTCTATTTAACCCACTCAATTTCTCAAAGTTTATAATACATTTTTTTTATAAAGGTCGACTTTGGATCCATGCTGCTAGTAAGGTTCCAGATCCAGAAACAATTGCAGCAATGGAAGACTTCTACCGCGAAATTTATGCAGTCAACGGGATAACTGACCTTAAGTTTCCAGAGCATTACCCTGTTTCACGACTTCTAGGTATCGTAAAAAAATTTCTGTGTTCTAAATCTTCGAAACAGTGTTTGAATGTTTCTCCTTCCATTTTATTAATTTATTTATTTTTAAAATTTGAAAATCCTGAATTTATGACTGACCATCTTATTCTTTGTGAGCATACCATAACTGGATGCTGGATAGGATAACAACTTGAAAAGTGATCTTTATGTTGGAACATCCAAATTCAAATGTTTTCATTTTACTGGTCTATAAAAATCATGGCGGATAGTAGTTCCTTTCATTATTCATTGCAACTGATCTTCTGGACTGTTTAACTGCAAGATGGAAGACTGGGTAGCAACTAAGATATTGTTATTTAAAATTTAAAGAGTATTCATGCGATGGCTATTTCTATTCCTGCCATACCTATTCTTTATAAGTGTCCTTTGTCCATGAGTTTTCATGTGTTAGGTTAATGTATTTAAGTTCACCCCTTTATGTTTTGTGTTATATGTAATTTTTCTTCATGTTTCCATATAGTTTTATATCTTCCCACATTTTTATTTTTTCCGCTCAGGACCGGATTTTTCCAGAATTTTCTGTTTCTTGAGCTTACCATAAATGAAAACCCAAAGCTTGTGCTGAAGCATTCATTAATATATCGCTAAAATGCCAAAGATCTTTGCAAAATGTTAAAGCTCTAAGCAAAAGATTTTCAGTAATACCTTCTTTTTTTGAAAACCCAAAGCTTGTGCTGAAGCATTCATTAATAATAATAATGATGATGATGATGATGATGATGATGATGATGATGATGATGGTGGTGGTGGTGGTATGATGTTTTGATGATGAAACTTGTTGATGAAAAGGAGGGTGATTGCATTTTTTTCCAGATGTTTTTTTTTTAGTTAGTTGAGCATTTGAGCTTTTATTCAAGTGTTTCGATCTGTTCATACTTTGGGAGAATATTTTATATTCTGTTCGTGTGTCTAAACCCATTAAGAATATTTCAAATTTTTGTGAGTTGTCTCTTTAAGCTTTGCACGAATAGGATTCATTCATGATTAAAACTTATCATTCTTACAGGTTGTGTTGAAGTGGTTGGATGTGTTAAATGTGAAGAACTAGTTTGCTGGGAGGATTTACCTGAAGGGGTTGATACCAAGCTTGCTTTTTCTTCTTGCTTTATACTGAATATAGTGAGATTGTTATTATTGTCACAGAAATGTTTATTGATTGTAGTTTGATACCTAGACTATGGTTATAGGTGAGGCTAGAAGGGCAAACAGATTTTTGTTGGCTCTGTGAACAACCACAGGTATCGAAAATTTCAAGTGGTTCTGTGTTACTCAAGTTTCCATATATGGGTATGCTTTTGTAGCTCATTTGTGCAATAACTTATCTACTCTGATGCAGAAATTATTAATTCCATTTGAGATGAGAGGATATCAAGGCGTTTATAACTTGGAGAGGAAGGTACTTATACTATCTTCAAGAATTTCAATTTATGTTCACTTCTCTTGTTAAATTTTCTTTTTGTAGCTACAGGATTGGAACATTGCTTTTTATTACTTTCTACCTCTCACATTCTTACAGATATTTGATGCAGCTGTTAGAGGTCTTTGTCCTGTGGAAGGTCCACTACCAGTGAAGTTCCCACTTCCAGATCCATGTGATCCTTTTTCATTAAAACCTGGATCACTATCATCACGCTTGGATTATTCTAAAAAAACTGAAGAGGAGAAACCACAAACTCTCTGTGTGGCAATAGCTGGTGCTCGAGCTGCAGCTACACAGTTCTCAAAGAAAGAGCAGAAACAGCCAAGTGATACCAGTCAGAAAATTAATATGCTTGATTCAACAGAAGCAAGTCAGTTGAGGAATGAAACTGCGATAGATGATAGAACATCAGTAGATATTTTAGGTAGGAAAATTCACGGAGGATACTTGACGCGCTCCATAAAGCAGAGCAGTAAAATGTATTCTGAAGGAAACAGTAGTAGCCACAGTCAAGCTTCTAAATGATATTTGACCGCAGCTTGGAGCTTAATCCTAGGTAGACAACTTCTTTCTGCTTATCATTTTACATGCATAAATGAAGATGTCTTTTGTTTTGCCTCTTAATCTAGTTCAATATTTGAATTTCCTGATACTGTCTTTTGTGAAATTCAGACCTCTAAGACTAAGAGACAAAACAAACACCTCATTGACTGCAGGAAAACGAGGATGGTATGATGTACTGATGGAATAAGTACTCAGCCGTCTTCTTCTTTCTTTCTTTTTTTAAATTTATTTTCTGTTTCTATTTATTTATTTTCTTGTTCGGACTGTTTTGGTGATAAGTTGGTGGTCATCAAATACATACGTGAATGTATCATGAATAGTGTCTGTTCAGTCTGCACCCCTTTTTGACATTGGGTTGCTAGCTTCAGAAAGCCTTGTCTTTAAATATTAGTCGCATTTATTGGTCAGGGGTCTTTTCTTTATTTTTTCTCTTTCTTTGAATAAAGGTTGAGCATGCAGATTTTGAAATTAAAGAAGAAGAAAAGAAAGTAGGCCATTTTGCATTTTAAGCTTTTCTCTAGTACATAAAAAGGTGTCATATATAACAAAAGAATGTAGCATCCTCAGTGTGCAGGCTTGTATGAGACCATGGGCATTTCCAAGATCATAATCTCTGGCCATTTGTTATTTGCACTCCTATATTTTTAACTTGTTTCTTAAAACATACTTTAATGTTTATGTTTTTGCAGTGGCAGCTCATATGGCAAGGCCAAGGTAAGTGCAATTTGATGCAAGTCCACATCATCATGAGCAAAATCTGAATTTCTAAACCTGGTGAAAGAGTTGAAATCCTCCAGATTATCCCAAAGCTCAATAGTGAACTGTACGTTTCATTGTTTTTCTTTTGTATCATATACCCTGTTTGTTGAGATGAAAGGCCTATTTGTATTGCTAGATATTAGATTAGTTCGTCTTAAATTATCTGAAGCAATGTATGCAGATTCATTGGTATTAAGTAATGCAGCTGATCAAAATGTTCAGAAATGCATATCCTACATTTATGAGATACCTATATTTTATTTTGTTTATTGACACAATAAAGATTAGAGAAGTTTTGTACACACCACGCCACACATATTGCACAATGTTTCACACTATCAAGTTTCATAAATTTGAATTGCCTAAAGAAATCAAACATTTAAACACACATACACATACAAAAAATAAGTCAAAATAAACAAAAAACATAATGAAATAACGCCACACAAGACTCTTTTTATGTATTTATTAGTTTTCCTTCAATTTTCAATGCTTCATGTTCTTCCTTTTCTTAAATAGCATCCAGTGGGGAACTAGTGAAGTCTAGCTCCATTTCCTTGGGCCGCAAACCCTGGTTTTCCATGTTATCTTGGAATCCTTTTTTGAGCCTTATCTAGGTGTCAGTTGACCATGATAGCCTCAGTTTTCAACAACATTTTTCTCCATTACAAGCTTCTCTGTCTGTTCCTTGAGTGTTATCTTGTTATATAATAAAGGCACCATGGTCTAGACTTTGTTAGATTCTGAACCATATATAGTTGAATTTTACACGTCTTGTGTCATTTACACTCAAAAGCCTAGAAATAGTTGGCAAGAGGACAATGAAGTACTTGCGATTGTTTCGCAACTGTTGATCACGTATGTTGACATACAACCAGAAGTTTATATAAGTAGAAGCTAAAAAGATTATTGTTGTAACACTTAGGTTCAGATTGGTTTTGATGGATTCTGCACTTTCACGTTTGCTGCTGCTACTTATGTTTTTGTGTCTCATGGTGCCACAGTCATGTGTGGCTAGATTGTCAGAAAGGAGTCTCAGAGTGAACAGTTATATACAAATTCTTCTAAAACATAAAAAGTGGGGATTAGAAGAATTGGGAAACTACCCTGGAGACCTGCTCCTATGTCCAATAGGCCAGTTCACATGCTTCTTCCTCCACTGCCACCATCTCCACCGTCCCACTGCTGATACTAATTACTTAGCCCAAAATACATGTTCCGAATGTCTGTTCTTCATTTTCTTCGTTTTTCTGACAGCATTGTGAAATTTTGTTTCCTTAAAAGTTTGTGTATCCCACTGTCATCATCATCTCCCAAGGTTTCAGGCCTGACAGTTTAGTATTGTTTCAGTTTGGTTCTTTTTTCCTGAAAGTGTATATCTATGTATCCATAATCGGAGGGAACAAGTTATCAACTTGAACTGCTGTTTTACTTTAAGGCTTGTGTCAAAGGCTAAAAAAGAGGCACATGTAGTGTTCTTTGGAGAGTTTACCTTGAGTCTTACTCAGGTAATTCTGAAAAATGTAGTTATGATTTTTGTTGCACCGATTGATTACCCTTAGGCCTGATATCTCTTAGCTCCAACGACAACTCATTCAAAGTAAGCAAGTTTCCCTTTTTCTTGTGTAATTTTGTATGGCAGTTCAGGTTGCTGGCACGTACCTTGAAGCTGCGACCAAACTGTTAACATAAGATAATCTCTCAACCAAGTGGGTTTAATGTAAAATTCCAGCTATGTCAGTATAGTTACGAGTCCACTTCACTAATGTCTGTCAAACCCTCTTTTCAAAACATGAAACTTAGACTAACAGCAACTTGTTCCTTGGATTCAGTAGTCATTGTCTACCTACTCATGTGCTTAGAGTACATAATACATAATGTGCTCTGTTCTCAACTATGTTTACTACTAATCACGTATTCGAGTAAGTACTACTTGGCATGTTTTAGAGTCCAAGAAGTCACAGGCTCATATATAGACTGGAGTTCCTTGTAATTTGCTCTTCGCGGGTCTAGTTGCATGGGGCTTGTCTAACTGGCGAGGGAGGGGGGTGGAACCCTCCACCCCCCTCGAGATGTGTGCACCACTTCCCTTTCTTTAGTCAAAGAACCCACCAATTTTATGCAGGCTCTGTAGGATCCAAAGTGGCGTTAGGTCATGAGAAGTGAAATTGATGCTCTAGAAACCAATAACACTTGAATTTTACAACCTCTTCCTCCTTGCAAGCATCCAGTTGGTTGTAAATAGGTCTATAAGATCAAACTTAACCCATATGGTAGCGTTGAGCGCTACAAAGCCTGTTTTGTGGCTAAAGAATAGAGTCAAGTTGAAGATATTGATTACAAAGAGACCTTTGCTCCTGTTGCTAAATTGACTATTGTTCATTTTCTCCTTGCTTTTCCAGCCACACAGGGTTGGTATTTATGTCAACTTGATGTCAACAATGATTTTCTTTATGGTGATCTTTCTGAGGATGTGTACATGAGTCTTCCCCTTGGATTCAATCGAAAAGGGAAGACTCGATTATGCAAGTTGAACAAGTCCTTATATAATCTCAAGCAAACATCGAGAAAATGGTTCCTTAAGTTATCATCTGCTCTCATTTCAACAAGCTACAATCAATCTTTTTTTTTTTTTTTTTTTTTTTTTTTTTTGAAAGGCAAGCCAGTGTTTGATAGGATCCGTAACCTATCCCCCGAGGTGCCGCCTATAGGCCAACATCACCCCGAAAGAATATATGCCGCCGGAGGGTCTCGAAGCGAGGACCTGGGGATAAATCCTACAAAGCCTTAACCACTCGACCATAACTCCTTTGGCGCTACAATCAATCTAAGGTTGATTTATGATCCAAGGATAACAACTTTACTGTAATTCTCGTATATGTTGATGATGTAATATTGGCAGGTAATGATCTCCAATACATTGAAGAAACAAAGCAATTTCTTGCTGCAAAGTTCAAGCTCAAAGATTTAGGAAAAATTGAAATATTTCATTGGCATTGAAGTCGCAAGGTCATCCAAAAGGATTACTTTATCTCAAAGAAAATATGCACTTGACATATTGGAGGACATAGGGTATCTTGGAGAAAAGCCTCCACGTTATCTTATGGATCAAAACTTGGTGCTCACACAGGATGATAGAGATTTACTACCAAATCCTGCAACATACCGCAGGTTTGTTGGAAGGTTGATATACTTAACGATCACGAGACTAGATTTGGTTTATTCAATACATGTCCAAAGTCAGTTTATGGACAAACCCATAATACCACATTTGGATGTTGCACACAAGGTCTTGAGGTATATCAAGGCTTCACCAGAATATGGTATTTTTTTTCTTCTCTTCCACCAGCTCATTATAGTGAAAAACTTATTGTGGTGCAGATTGAGCTAGATGTAGAGATACTAGGAGATCAATTACAGGTTATTGTGTCATGCTTGGCGATTCACCAATTTCTTGGAAAGTTAAGAAACAAACTATAGTGGCAAGATCTACAACTGACGTAGAATATAGGGTCATGGCTTTCACATGCTGTGAGTTAACTTGGTTAAGGTACATTTTTAATGATTTGCACATTAATCATCCTCAGACAGCTCTCTTGTTTTGTGGCAACAAGGCTGCACTTCATATTGCATCTAATCTGGTTTTTCATGAGCGAACAAAGCATATCGAGATTGATTGCCATTTGATTAGAGAGAAGATACAAGAGGGTATTCTTCAGACTGAGCATGTTGGAACACTACATCAAAGACAGATTTATTCACTAAAGCTTTAAGTACTTATCAATTTGATAATCTTCTTAGCAAGTTGGGTGTTACAAACATACACTTCAACTGTGTTAAAGAAAGAAAGTCTATATATGTTGCAAAATGGGAAAGTCAGTATAAAATATGCTAGGAAAGTCGGAATAAAATAAAATGTTTTATGTTTCCTGTTTTCACAAGGTTAGGTCAAAGTTAGCTTATATAAGTTTGTATTCAGTCAAGGAAAATAATTTTAATACAAATTCTCCAATTATTTTCTTTTCAGTTGCTAATGACAATTAGTATTTTGTCCTTAAAAATCTTAATTTTGTTCCTTGAAATGAAGTCATTGTTCCACTGTTGGTTCATATTTTTCTTTGGTTTATTTGTTCAAATTGGAACACTAATATTTCATGTTTCACTAGTTGAATGCATAATTTTGTATAAACAACCCAAGAGCGTTCAAGAACATGCATACAAGAACTATACACATACATGAATTCATAAATGTTTACGTTTGTGGGGGTGTAGACAGGGATCAAACTTTCATCGAGCCTCCAGCACTGTTACACTTAGATCATTCAAAGAAGAAAATCTGCTGTCTGTCATTGACGAATCTGTTTCAGTGCTCAGGCGTCTTTCTGTATAGAAACCTGGTCGTTTAGGGTTTTGCAAAATTTCACTATCACTAGATAGCATTAAAATGACAGATGATATGTTTGGCCTGTCTTTGGGGTGTTGTTGCACACATAAAAGACCCGCTTGAATCACCCGTAAAACTTCTGATTCAACAATCGAATCTTCCATCAATTTATCTACTAGTTCCAAACCTTTGCTTGCATTCCAAAGTTCCCATGCCTTGATCACAACATAAAAGAAAAGTGCATGCAAGACAGTCAGAACATTATGTAACAATTGATAGTTAGAACACAATATTCATTTCAAGTACTTACATGGCCTAAAAGGGTTAGATTATGACCAGGATGACAGAGCCCTCTGTTCTTCTTCCCACTCACTAATTCCAGCACCAAAACACCAAAGCTGAAGACATCAGATTTCATAGAAAACAACCCATCTATTGCGTACTCCGGAGACATATAGCCACTGCATGCCATCAATAACGTAATGTTTTCTTAAGCCAAAAAAAAATGGATATTTGAATTTAAAACCATCAAGCATTGTGGTATTTACTAAGTTCCAACAATTGTTGTTGTCTCTGCTTCTTTTTGATCGTCTCCAAAAGTTCTTGCCATCCCAAAATCTGAAATCTTGGGGTTCATCTCACTATCAAGTAGTATGTTACTGGCTTTGAGATCCCTGTGGATAACTCTCAATCTTGAATATTTATGAAGATATTCGAGTCCATGAGCTATGCCTATTATGACGTTGAAGCGCTTTTCCCAACTGAGTGACATGCTTCTTGACTGATCTGAATCAGTTTTAATTAGACAGAAAACAAAAGTTCCCTCAGCCATAGATGCAGACAATATTATGCCGAAATTAGGTGACTAAAGCTAAATACTAAAATGAGTTACCAAAAAGGAAAGTGTCTAAGCTGCTGTTAGGCATGTACTCATAGATTAACATTTTTTCTTCTTTTTTAATGCAAAATCCAAGAAGCCTAACTAAATTCCGGTGTTGAAGCTTTGCGATCAAAATAACTTCATTTCTAAATTCGTTGATGCCTTGTCCAGATTTCTGAGAAAGCCTTTTCACTGCTATTTCTTGCCCGGTAGACAATTCACCCTGGTATATATATTGCCATACGAAGAAATGATTAGCTAAGATTTTTCTTCTCCAAGTGTTAGGATAATCAATTGAATGATGTTGTGAATCATATTACATAGTAAACAGGACCAAAACCTCCCTCGCCAAGCTTATTAGCGCAAGAGAAGTTATTGGTGGCACTTGCAATGGCATCAAAATTAAAGAAAGGTATCTCCAGATTGTCTCTCTGTCTTTCTTCCTCAGCTTTTTTATCTGAAAATAATGATATATGTTTCTAAGGCAGAGCATGGTCAACCGTGAATATAATGTGCATTTTACTATTTGGAGGAAGATAAAGCAAATCAATAGTTGTCTACCAAGTCATATAAGTAAATCCAATAAAGTGAGGAAGATACCTCTTCGTTTCTTCCATGTTTTCCAAACAAGATACATGGTAATCATCATTGTCATAGGTACAAATCCTCTCTAAGCCTTCTTTTGCAGGATCAGTGTTCACTGCCTCAATAAAATCATTTAATTAGAGACAATTCAACATCTAGAAACTTGTCAACTCATTGAAATCCATCTAGAATCATATAGTACCCCACAATTAGTAGCTCGGAACTATCAGTACGAACAAACTTAAAAAAAAAGTGGCGATGGGAATCAATCAATAAATAAAATACCAGTGCCTATTTAGGAAGAATTCAGACAAGGCTCAACTCCTTAGTAGGATGATTATCTTCTAATATCAAGATTCATGAATAATAACAATACTGGTTTGTCCTTCCTATATTTTTGTATCTACTGACAAGGAGATGTTCTACTTGGTTATCCCTAACAAAGCAACCTGAGTCAGGAATGAGCCATGAACCTGCAAAGACAAACAGAGTGTGTAAACTAAAGCAGAAGTCGAATACTTACCACGTTCTTATTCAAAATGGAGAGTTTGGTTAACATTTTGGTAAATCCCAGTTCTGGAGAAACAGGCCACCAAATCAAACTTTCAAATAAGTTTTTTTCTTTCTTCTTGCACTTGGGCAATGTCCGCGCATATATATATATTACACACACCATTTTGGGAATTTCCTAGCTACAAATGTAAATTCCTATCCGCATGCAGTTTGACATTCTATACCGACTTTCTTTGACTCTTCAAATATTTATCATATAATTTCAGATTAGCTTTACAAACTTCACAATATAAAATTACTGTGGTTTTAAATTTCAAAGATGATGTAGCAGGAAGCTGCTTAGAAGATGTTGAGCTTGATGATCGATACCAGGATGAAGTCTTGTGGACTGCTAGTAATGATGGTCAATTTCAATTGAAACCCACCTATGAAGCCATAAGGAAGCGTCGTAGTCGAGCTGACAGGTCACCAGTAATATGGTTCAAGGGAAACATCCCGAGGCACAATTTTGTAACCTGGCTACTGGTTCATAAAGCACTGAAAACTTAAGTAAATTGAAGAAATAGGGAGTGGTCCAACATGATATATGTCCTCTGTGCAATCTAGAGAGTGAGACAGATAAGCACCTCTTCTTTGAGTGCAATTACTCGCAGTTTGTGTGGAAAAACATGCTGCATTACCTTAGCTACTCCAGACAGATCTCAGGATGGGATGAAGAAGTAAAGTGGTGTGTCCAACAGTTCAGAGGAAACAAGGTCAGTTCCCAGATCAAAAAGGTCATGTTTAATGCTACGGTGTACTACTTATGGACTGAAAGGAACAAGAGAATTCATGAGCAGTAATATTGCATAGGCAGTGAGCTAGTGAAATGGATATACAATGATATTATACTAAAATTCAGTGTGGATAAGCTCATTGTAGAAGACAGTGGAACTAGTAGGCAATTTTTTGGAAGATGGAGCTTGGACGCTACATATAGAACTCAAAACCCAGTAATTTGTAGATGGAAGAAACCTCCCTATGGATGTCACAAATTGAATACGGATGGTTCACTGAGAGGTGATAGGGGTGGCTATGGGGCAGTCATTAGAGATGCTGATGGTGAAGTAATAGCTGCATGCACAGGGTCAGATATACGACAGACAGTAGTAAAGCATGAATTACAAGGAATAGAGGCTGGTTTAAAATTGGCTAGTCTACACCATATTCAGAAACTGGAAATATGCACTGACTCTACGAGTGTACTCCAATACCTAATTGCATGAAGGAATACAAGGGACTTAAGACAGATTATCAGACGCATAATGAGAATGCTAGGTTTGCTAGAAGACTACAAAATAGCTTATGACTATAGAGAAACGAATAGGATTGCAGACAAACTTGCGAGTCTGGTACCTAACACTGAGTTCATGAAAATTTTACCTAGTTCATTTGCACATGATATGAAAGACATTGTGTATGAGGATAAAATAGGCAAGGATTATGTTCGGATGTAACAATTTTATTTTCAAATTAGGGGATCCTAAATAACCCCGCTCGCTTTCAAAATATAAAAAATAAAAAATGATGTAGCATCTTTGAAGGGTCTGATACAAGTAAATCCCCAGCCGACATCAATCCCACTCACTACTTGCCCTCATATTAGTATATATGCTATGGAACAACATTTTTATGAGGGTCGTGATCCTGGGACATAAACGTCAAGACCCAAATTGTGTATGGCACTTCATCCAAGGGTTGATATAAATTTAATATTTTTGAATCGCCTTAGACGCAATTGTTTCGATTCTTCCACGCCTCTTTCTTTTTATTATCTCATTTAGCTTTGTGGTATCAATTTCCCTGTTCAAATCGGTCAACTTGGGCCAATGCCAATCCCTTACATATGTCAGCATCTACGTCTTTTTCTCCAATCCATTTCCAAAGTCAAAAGAACAAACAAATACTGATTATCTAACTGGTTGAAGACCAACAACACACATTTTTGGATTACGTAATTTTCTTTCAGTTGAATGCATACACTTGTACACTTAAAGCCAATGGCATGACAGTTCAATGGTTGAAGTTTGGCGGATGGTACCATTTGGTCATGGGTTCGAACCCAGCTTACGGCATCTTTATCAGTTTATGGTGTGTTGACCAGTTCTGGTCTGATACGTGTATGGCACTTCATCCCAGGGTTGACATAAGCCTTAGATGAAGCGTTTATGGTGTGTGAACCAGTTCTGGTCTTTAATGGGTTCTGCATAAGCCTTTGATGAAGCCTCCATTTCACAAAGTCAAAAGAACAAACAAATATGATGACCAACAACAAGGTCACCAATACATTTTTGGATTACATTATTTTCTTTCAGTTGAACGCATACACTTACATCATTAGATAAAAACGGACTGGTAAAGACTGGATAGTTCAACAGCTCAGGGGCGTAGATAAATCTTAATCCCATTCCATGGTCCAAATGGAAAGATCTAATTACTGATGATCCACATCGTTGCACTAGTTGTGGGAATTCACCTGCAAAAGCTTATTCCTCTCCAGGGATCTTCCTGGATGTCAAGTGCCTGTCATAACTTTTTTTCTAAAGTCCCATCCAAGCTTTTCATTTCTGCCTGTTGGATGAAAGAAACTCAGGCTCCAACATCATGTTTCAAAACTAGATGCCCTGGAGTCGATTAATTTTGCTATTGGATTCTCAATAATGGAATAATTAGAAGATGGGCACATAGCAAAGTTCGTTCCACTAAGGATAACAAAATAGATGGCGATGATGCATCATCATCACAATGGCCTTAGAGGTATCTGGCCCGCTTATGAATTCCATGAAATTTGCCAAACACACCTTTAGTTTTGACTATTTTTCATTTGGTCCTTCAATTAATTCCATGCTTCATTAGTTGCACACATAATCCTGTAGAAACAACCCAGGTGCAAGAACATATAAGAACAAATAATGTCCATGAATGCGATGGAAGTGATCAGGGGTAGTGTGAGACCCTTGTGTGGGCGGACCTGAGGGGGAGGGTGAGGGTGAGGGTTGGAGCCTAATAGGCCCAACAGGTCATAGTCCCACATCGCCTGGGTGCGGGATGGTTATGTGCTATATATGTGCGAGGTTGGATCCCTATAGTAAGAGGCATGTGGAGCCCCAGTAGGTGGGTGGAAACAACAAATCCTTGAGATGAGGGAGGTGGCCCAATAGGCCAAAGAAGATAGGGGCCTTTTAAAACCGTGCGGACCGCAATCATTCTTTCATTGAGCCTCCAACAATGTTTCACTATCCGTCAGTGACGAATCTATTTCAATCAGGCACCTTTCGTTATAGAAACCTGGTTGTTTGGGTTGAAAATTGGATTCTCATTATACTTCTATTATGTTGATACAATTTCGATAAAAGAGTAATATTAATTTATCCTTCATCTATGCATTTTTATCGACATATTCTAGATCCCAGTGGACATTTAAATAGAGATTTGCCTTGGTTTAAATGCTTAGATGAGTTGTTAGATAATAGTTCCATTTCTTGCATAAAACTGAAAACTCTGTGATAGTCTTCGTAACCACCTGATCAGGAGGACTCTTAGAATGGCAGTTCCTTTATACAAACTTGTGTTCATTTTGCTGCTAGGGGTGATTGTAGCTTTCACTAGTCATGACTCATGCAATGGTGAAATTGTTATGCATGTTTATAGTTCAGAGGTGAAGAAACCAGCTTCAGTTTCAGAGCATCTACACGATTCGCTCACATTGTCAAGGAAGCACAGGAGATATACTGTATCTCCGCCAAAAGCCAACCCCAACACGCATATTATAAGTATAGGCCCGCCTGCACCACCACCTTCACCTCCACCTCCACCTCCACCTCCATATGACCATTGCCCTTGAGGATAATTGATTGCTTTATGGTGTCTGCACCTTCTTCAAGTTTACCCTTTTGTAAAAGAAGATTTGTTGGGAGAAGTTGTTTAATTTCATAGTAGACTTAAATGACGCGATATCATTTTAATCGTTTGGTGTCTGTTTTGATAATTATTATGTGTGTTCTCTGTTAGAGTTGCAGATCTCTATCTATTTCTAGGATATCAAAGATCTGCAAAAGATTAAACCATAATGCATTAGCTAAAACACATTGTATCAGTTTTTTGGCATTGCTAAAGGCAATTATTTATTTTTGCAACCACAGCAGCAAGGCTTACTGTATGGATAGAAGTATACTGTAATAAGGCCTGTGTATGTGTATTTACCGCGGGGATTCCTGACATCGATGTGGCGTATGGAAAGTAGAGCATGGTAACTTTCAGTAAGGCGGCTACATCAAACCATCATTTCCTCTTCCACACCATTCTGCTCTTTAACTCACCTACTTTTTTTTCTCACACCACCTATATAAACAAAAACCATCCATTTTTTTCCCCTCACCATACAAATCGACAATGGTTTCTCCCTCCTCCATTCAAAATTTTTTATAAATCTCTTCTCTCTCCCTTGAAAACTCTCAAAATTCTCTCAAAGTCGAAACCCTTAAACCCAAATTCAAAAAATATGCATAACTTAACATAACAAAGCAACTCTAACTCAAAAAAACGTATAATAGGGTAAATTTCGACTAATTTAAATCATCGATTGAGACCGATTCTCAACCTTATCAAACACAAATATTATAGTACTCTTAATTATCTAATAAACACAACTTGAATCATTTGAAAATGTTTTGAAATAAGCAAGTTATGGTCATTTTACTAAAGTCGCGCAAATCTGTCTCGCAATAAAAACGAAATAATATTCCTGACTATTGGCCAACTTATGTGCTCGATTGAGATCGATTATCAAGTTAATCAAAACACAAAAGCTATAGTACTCTGAGTTATTTAATAAACACAACTTGAATCACTTGAAAATGACCATAACTTATGTCTCAGATATCCTGTCGTGCACTTTGCAAACAGAAATTTTTTCGGACAGATTGTGCGACTTTAGTAAAATGACCATAACTTGCTCATTTCAAAATATTTTCAAGTGATTCAAGTTGTATTTATTAGATAACTCAGAGTACTACAAATTTTGTGTTTTGATTAACTTGAGAATCGGCTTCGATCGAGCACATAAATTGGTCAAAAGTTAGTAACACTATCCCGTTTTCATTTTTCGGACAGATTTGTACAACTTTAGTAAAATAACCATAACTTGCTCATTTCAAAATATTTTCAATTGATTCAAGTCGTGTTTATTAGATAACTAAGAGTACTACAATTTTTGTGTTTTGATCAACTTGAGAATCGGTCTCGATCATAAGTTGGCCGAAAGTCGAGATCGACCTCGTGACCTAGTGATACCATCCGTCACTGCTCAACCACCGAGCCATCTCACCTTTGGCTAAATATGTAATAAATCAACAAATGTAATATTCAATTAGATGCAACAATGTGCCACATCATCACAGATACCATTGGGTCTCCAACGTTTGGGCTTTACAAACATTCCCAAATACACAGTCGCATTGATAGATCATCTCAGAAGCAATGAGCTCAAATATTCATAATATCCATCACTTCATAAGTAGTTTATAATTATCATTCAATATTGTTGAACACAAGAAATCAAAGTTGCAACTTAACACCAGCAAACCCTATAAGCTTGTCCATTATATCGTGTTTACGGGAACTGAACAATATTAATAACAAAAATTCTAAATGGCGAGGAAACGAGCGAGGAAAACAATGAGGGGAGGGAGGTGGCGGGGTGGGGACCGTTCACCCCACTCAGGATGCGCACACAAAAAATGATGGCGTGCATCCCGGGGGTGAACGGTCCCCACCTCCCTCCCCTCGCTCGTTTCCTCGCCATGTAGAATCACCATTAATAATCCATCAGCGGGTTCACAAGTATCATATTTGTATATGTTTGCCATTTACATATATACATACTTCACATTCGTCGCTTCAATTCACCACTTAAATCCACACCAATGCCACTATCATTAATTGAAAATTTTAATAAAAATCCACATGCTAAACATGTTGAGTTTTCACGCTCTTACTCCTACATATCAAGTATAAGAAACCATAACAATATCGATTAATATAGACTCAATGAACTTTATAAAAGCACACCCCAACCAACACCATATACTAAGTAGAGGTAACAAGTCAAAAGGATTACAAACTAAATCAACGAAATCATCTAACACAATAAAACTTAAGACATATTTAGTAACATGCAATCAACAGAAATAAACAATTGTGATCCTAAGAAAGTTAATCCCAAAAGGTGAGAAACCAATTCACAATTGATCAAGATGTTCGAAAATCCAAAAGTTCTGCTCACAGATTTTGAGCTGTCAGATCATTAACACCTTGTCACTCTTATGGTCATAACTCTCTTTACACAACTCCAAATTTATAACCACTCTTCCTTAGAGAATAGACTCGAATACAATATCAACCGTATATCGCACATACTCCGGAGTGTTTTCAATCCACATAGTTTTATCTGTAAAATTTGTGCATTTGCAGGTGTCGTCAGACCGACACCCTATTACTCTTAAGGTCACTCCAAATGCAGAACCATTTGGGGTTCATGAAAACATAATTGATAAAGTTTCCAACCATTTAAGGTACGTTCGATGAACATTTCTAAAATAATACAGATTTTCTGACTGAGTCAGGTCATCTGCAGGTTATCGGCAGATTGACACCCTAAGACTATTTAGGCTATAACTTTCACCACAAAGATCGAAATGCAACAAGCATTAGCAACTAGAATTAGAGAGAAATCACAACATATATAGTAGTGTCTCTGTTGCAATACTTGCCAGTGCTATACATGAGAACCTGTCCAACATCTGCATCCAGTACCACTTGTAAGAATGAGTATGAAGTTTACTTTGTGCATTGTGGTGGGGTTGGAGATGGCAAATCGGCGATGTGACTGAGGGTATTCGTGGCAACTGTGATAGGGCAACCGGTTTTCCTTGGATAAGGCTGTTCGCATTTTAACATGCAAACTAGCAAAGTAATTCACAAGACAGAGCTATACAACGACCAACATGCTAAGATGTTTTAACCTAGTAATACTGAAACAGATGCATCCCAGGTCCATTCTAGAATCTAAGTGAAGAAAAAACCCAATGGGCAAAGTTGAATGGTATGCTTAAGCTCGTGTGTAAATCAAGGACAACTACAGGTAGTTGGTTTTAGTTAGCCAAACCAAAACAAAATACTTGTTCCAAGTAAAAGAGAAATACCTGGGATGATACTTTTCCTGTATTCACCTGCAATAAGAAATTAACACTGACAAAGCAATCAAGTGTGAAAATTCTGTCCTGTAAACGTCACTTGGAGCATACAGATTAAATGTCATCCATGGCTATGGCCATTGTTGTTTCGTGGCTCCGTCAGGCTTCATTTTTTCTTTTAAGTGCCTCGCTCGCCCCCCCAGCCTTAGAGTGGCTTGGAGTGCCACAGTGCCATACCTTAGTCAAGGTGGAGAGCAACCAAGGACATTGAGGGGAGAGAATAAAGAAAGATCCATATACAAACAATTTCAATCACACCCTAATTCTTTTTCACACTTCAACATATATGTAAAATAAATATTAAAATAGAAGAAAACCCAAAATAAGTAAGAAACTAAAAACAATGCCCTTTTAAAAAGGGCTCCGCCGCAGCCTGACCTCAACAAGGTGCTAGTAGCAGACAGTTCATCAGAGCTACTCTTGGAATTCTCTCCCTGTTTCCCCAGCCGGTAGCCATGGATATCCTATCAGACCTTCAGACGAGCACGATAAGCTCATATGGAAATTTGATAAAAGATGAATTTTCTCCTTACAAGTGCCACCAACATTTCTGGAAGACACGTTCCAGACTTCAACCTCTTCCCCCAATGCCCCCATGTTACCGGGCAAGCTCTACAAGGAACTTTGGCGTATCAAAGCTCCTTCCTGCGCCATCATTTTGCTTTGGAAAGTTTCACGAGACCTTCTTCCCA
The DNA here is from genome assembly GCA_003290165.1 of Berberis thunbergii. Classification (NCBI taxonomy): domain Eukaryota; kingdom Viridiplantae; phylum Streptophyta; class Magnoliopsida; order Ranunculales; family Berberidaceae; genus Berberis; species Berberis thunbergii. The sequence continues at coordinate 245,760 of QNQO01000248.1, forward strand.
CTATGTCTAACTTGCAAAGGATCCATGTACCCATTGATAATTGTTGCGCTTTCTATCATACAAATCATGAAGATGCTCTTCATCTCTTTTTTCTCTGCCCAGTCAAATCCAGATTATGGCAAATTTCACCAATCCCTATCATCTGGTCAAATGCTATCCTCCCCATAGATAATATTTCTACACCTTTCCTCTTTATTTGGGAGACGGCCAAACAACACCCTATTGCCGCTGAGGAAATGTTCTCAATTTATGGCAGTCATCAAAACCATCTGGCAACTTCGGAATAACACTGTCTTTTAAAAAACCCAGGTCACGACTACTCACTTTCTAACATCTTTTAACAACACCTGGTCTTCTTGGTTTACTAATTGATTTACTATCCCTCACCATAATCAGCAATCTCAAGAACCAGTCTCACTTCACCACATTATTGAGACAGTGGTAACAGAAAACCAAACAAGTTTAGCCACATACAGAGATAGACAGACAGTCAAGATCCCAATCACCAATCCTCCACACTTAATCAAATTCTCACTCGACTCCAAGCAGCTAGAAACCATCCACTTAACTCTCGTGTTCTCCCCAATGAGCTTAGCCAAGGTATGATTGTTGTCACTTATAATGCCTTCTTTTCCGCTTCTTCTCAGAAGGAGTAATTGGAATCTTAGCTGTGGATGATAATGGCAGAGTTCTAGCAAAAGTCGCTTCAGCAATCTCGGAAAAAAAATTTGATAGCACTATGGCAGAGTGCTTAGCAGCAGAGGCACCCTGTTGCTTGTCCAATCTCATCAATGGCGTACAGGTGTTTTGCTGGGGGATTCAAGCTTGTTTGTCACAATCCTAAACAACCAAAACTAGGACGACCAAACCAATGAATGTGGAGCCCTCTCATTAATAGTATTAGAAACTTACTTGCTGTCAATTATAACGGGTACTGTAACTTTATTCCTCGTGAGTTCAATTCCGAAGCTCCCGAGCTAGCCACTTATGTTGGATGTATGTATTGCTCTCCTTATTAATATATTATGCATACTGCTTAAAAAAAACACCAAGGGAACCACATACCCATTCCATCAATGTTCGACCAATCACCCCATACATGGATAAATACATCTATATATCCATCTGCCATTTCATTTGTAGTGGATGGGAAATATTTGCAGTGAATTACCCGTCTTTAGCTAAAGGCTTAATGTGTGGTTTAAAATTTTCAAATCATGCAATAAGCTCAAACAGTCACACAGCTACACAAATGGGGTGAGTGCATTTTAAATTGATGTGACGTGCACTTACAACAGTCTCAACTCGCGCACTAGGTTTCTACCACGTGGCCTAACAGTTGATCCTACATTTTCCAAATCCTTCAATCAATTATAGAAATATAAGGTTCAATTTACAAGCGCTCACTTGGATGTTGGTATATCATTGAAAAAGGGAAATGAAGACGGAAAAAAAATAATATATATAGTTCTTGAAATGAAGCAGCCAAGACTATATAGAGCCTATTCACACCGCGTTAACAACTTACTAAAAGACCAGAATTTGAAACAGTAATATATCTGTCTGCATGTACAAAAATAATTGGACACGTTCCAGGCTCAGAAAAATAAATTCAGCATATAAATTACAAGGAGAGGCTTACCTCTTCAAGAAATTCAAAATCCACGAAAGCTGTCCCAGCTTGAACATTGAGGGACCCTTCCTTTCTCAAAGCATCTAAACTTATGAAGGAATACCCCTTGGGAAGAACTCCAAGCAAGTAAGCTATCAAGAAATGACCAGCTTCGTGCTGCAAACATTTACAAGATAGTTCATGGCTAATGAGGCATGTAAAGAGAGATCCCGAATTGGGAGTAATATAGTAGTTACAAAGGATAACCATTGAGAAAATCACTACTGTATTATCGATTTTGCTAGGACTCAAACTATGAGCTCATCTTTTATTCAGTACATAATAACAATCATACAGACAATAGTGCCTTATTTAAACTGTTCACACTTATCCTGAATGAAGTGGGTTCAAAAAAGAAATCTCTCATTTACATTTTAGTCAGCTTTTAATATAAAAAAATTTATCTCCGCCAATAGGGAACTAGCTCAGCTGGTAAACTTGTGGCAGTCACAAGATCAGTAGATCATAAGATACTTACATTGTCCAGAGTCCAGATGGATTCCATTACAACTGATTAACTAGATCTATGAACAACAATCATGAGCTGGCCTGAGAAAAAAGAACTGAAATTTTCACTTAACAATTTCTAATCAACAAATATCCTAGTAATTGTAACGTGTCGTTATGACTCCTATACAAACCTAAAGTTTCCTCCTTCATCTCTCTTGATCTGGATGTCATATATGGGTCCTTTGCACACAGTTTTAACAGAAATTCTCTTGCTCTTCATTCAAACAGAATATATTGTAATATCCTCACCAATACCATAACAAGCAATTGAAAAAACTAGTTAAGTCTTAATGAGTTAAACTGTTCTTTCACAACAGAACCAAATGAATTAGTTTTAATGGTTAGGCAAGTGAACCAGCTTTTGAAGCAACTTGTTGATGTTGGGCAAGCTCTGTCGTAATGTTCTCCGTGGTGAATTACCGGATCATTCAGACTCATAAGTCAGAACAAAGGCATCCATACCACAAAACATAAAGTTTCACTATGACATGGTAAGGGCAGAACATGCATACACTGAAAGCAAAACACTGAAAGGTATTAAGCGAAAAACTTTAATATCAAAGAAAAAGAGACAACCTGCCTCGCAGCACTGAAGCATCGAAGACCATCAGGCTCACCCTGCAGACTCCTAACAAGAGACAAAGCCTTCCTTTCATTCCCCTGTTCCAACTCCTTATCCACCTGTTCCAGGACTTCCCATCACAGCACATTCAATCTTGAGAAACCCACTGTTCCACTAACCCTAACCACACCATAGTCAATTGGAGGATGAAACAAAAAGCCACCATTTCTGATGAGCATTCCCATCCCCCCTAGAAAAGAACCATACAACAAAATGAGCTTAAATTCATCCAAACCCACTAGTAGCCAGTTTCTATAGTTATCAGTCGAGCTTCTTAGTTCTCAACCACACAAAGAAAATTAAATAATGTAAAAATACCCATACAAATTACTAATTATCTGTTCAGGTAAAACATCTTCAAGAACCCAAAAGTTCAAAATTTTTATGTGAATTTACTATATTTTCTGTTGGATAAAATTGAAATAAGGAAATAGGGCAACTTTGGGGCTCCAAAAGACTGAAAAATATGTCACTTTCATTGTAATTCACAAGCTTCAGTTAACATCAGGTAGATGAAATGGCCATCTACAATCATAAAGTTCAGACCTTTTGCGAAAACTACTTATAAAGAAGACAACTCAGGGAGTAAATCACATCCCATTGAAACAAAACTATAGGTAAAAAAAATGGGAACTTTTCAATACGAGAACACATCAATGTAATCTTTTCTTTCTTTCTGACAAACCCTAAAATTCTTGCGAAGCAGATCCAATGTCACCCTTTCCCTTGCCAACCTTCTTGGGCAACAAAGTCTGATGAATGTTAGGCAAAACACCTCCATTTGCAATCGTCACAGTCCCCAAAAGCTTACTAAGTTCCTCATCGTTCCTCACCGCAAGCTGTATGTGTCTCGGAATGATCCGGTTCTTCTTGTTATCTCTCGCTGCGTTTCCTGCAAGCTCAAGAACCTGAACAAAACAGAGGAAAATGTGAGATTTTTGCGAAAAGAACCAATTTTTAATAGACAAGATTGGGTTTTTGAGAGATTGGAGAAATGGGTATTGGAAATTTGGATGAACGAACCTCGGCGGCAAGGTACTCGAGGACGGCGGAAAGGTAGACGGGGGCGCCGGCACCGACGCGCTCGGCGTACTTGCCAGCTTTGAGGAACCTGGCGATTCGGCCGACCGGGAACTGGAGGCCGGCTTTGTGAGATCGGGAGACTGATTTGGTCGATTTCGCCTTGCCTCGACCTCCCTTTGTTGATGCGGTGGAACTCATTGTGGATGATTTGAAACTCTCTGTAAAAATTGGAGAAGACGAGGGAGAGATGGTTGATGGTGGGAGAGTGGAGAGGTTGGGTTTTATATATGAAGAGAAAAAGGGGTGTGATTGGTGGGTTTGGGACACAGGGATTGCCAGCTTGGAGTGGGGAGAGTTTTGTAGGGTACTACTACTAAACTTGAAGAAAAAGTGTTGTGTAACACTTGTATCCACTGTCCATAGACGTATTGAGATGTGCGATGTGAAATGTAATGATGAAGAATGAGATGATAAGAGCATCCACCGGACCGGTGTCAAAGGGTTGAACAAAATACCTACCAAACCGATTAAACTAATCAAACCGATCCAAACCGATACAATTAGCAATAAGGATTGTATTTATGTGATTTTAAAATCGAAACCCAAAGTGGTCAGTTTGGTTTTGGTTTTTATGTGATTTTAACCGACAAAATCGAACCGATTGAATATATATAATAAATTATATTTATTTTATATAAAAATAATATAATATATTTAAAATAGTCGATTCTGTTCGATTACTGTTTGCATAAATTAGAATCGATTCGATTTTGTTCATGATCAATTCAGTTTTGATTGAAATTTTTGAAACTGACCAAAGTCTTTTCGGTTCTCGGTTTTCAACCCTGTGTCATTGTGGAGATTGGATGCCTCCCATGGTTAACGATGAGGATTGTGTTTTCGCGAAATTTCACGAAATTTTTCATTTTTTTTTAAATTACGAAAAGAAAAAGGCCGAAAGAAAAAAAAAAATTCAAGAGTTTTTCAAAAAATTTTGAAGTTATTTTAGTAAATTTCAGGGTCTTTCGTGAAAATTGGTTTTTTCATAAAAATATAAAAACCAACTATTATAAATTACATTTTATCGAGGTTTTTTTCTAAAGATTTTGGGATTTATTTTGTAAATTTCAGGATTTTTTCTAATTATCATTTTATCTATTTATTTTTTATTTTTTAAAACTACTCCCTAATTTTCTAATTATCATTTTTTTCTACTTATATATTGATTTTTTAAACTACACCGGAATTTTTAATTATAGGTATTTATTACATTTATTTGCTTGCATTTTACTTTTTTTACATATTTAATATATCATTAGAATTTATTGTATATATTTCACGTATTCGTCATTGCAAGTAATTGGGGTCGTATTGTCTTGAAAATGAGGTTATCTGCTGGATAGAGATTTACTAATGTGATGGATACGTTCAAAATATGTAGCATTGGCTATGTTAGTAATGAATATATGAAGATGAAGAATATATGTTAGCTTGGTTCAGTGTCTAAAACTGAAACCCAAAGTGGTCGGTTTGGTTTTTTATTTTTATGTGATTTTAACCGATAAAATCGAACCAACCAAATATATATATAATAAATTATATTTATTCAATAAAAATATAAAATATATATATTTGAAATAGTCGGTTCAATTACGATTTGTATAAATTAAAATCAATTTGGTCTTGTTAATAATCGGTTCAGTTTCGATTGAAAATTTTTAAACCGACCAAAGTCTTTCCAACCATAGGTGTCATTGTGGAGATTGGATGCCTCCCATAGCAATTAGCAATAAGGATTGTATTTTGTTTTTTTTTTTTGAAATTATGAAAATAAAAAAATAATATATATATATATATATATATATATATATAATAAATTCAATGGTTTTTTGAAAAAATTTGAAGTTTTTTTAGAATATTTCGGAGTCTTTCATGAAATTGGTTTTTCATAAAAATATAAGAACCAACTACTATAAATTACATTTTATCAATGTTTTTGTTCTAAAGATTTTGGGATTTTTTTTGTAAATTTCAAGATTTTTTCTAATTATTTATTATTTTTTGAAACTATCCCCTAATTTTTTAATTATCATTTCTACTTATATATTGATTTTTTAAACTACCCCTGAATTTTTTTATTATAGGTATTTATTACATTTATTTACTTGCGTCTTATTTTTTACATATTCAATATACCATTAAAATTCATTATAGATATTTCATATATTCTTGAAATATTTATATTTTTTATATACACGCTAATATTTTTTAGAAATATTTCTTAAAATTAAAATACCGAAATGAGCTCAAAAAACAAAATCACTAGTTGGGGTCATAAGAGAAGAGCGAACAATCTCATGCCGGATACGAGGGAGGTTTATTGGGGCTAAAATCCAGAATGTTTTGGTTTTAATTTGGGTGCCCATAACCTGTTGCTAGACTGGTAAATTTATCATTATTGGGCCTAAGGCTTTGGAGACTTCGGCGGCTTTGGATCACCCCAACACTAGTTTTAGTTTAGACTGAAACTTAAATGGAATATAAAAAGAGTGATTCTATGTGACGAGGAAACCAGCGAGGAAAGGGAGGTGGCAGGGGGTGAACCGTTCACCCACTTGGGGATGCGTGTGCCAAAAAAGTGGATACACATCCCGAGGGAATGAACGGTTCACCCCCGCCACCTCCCTTTCTTCGCTGGTTTCCTCGCCCACTTCCTCGACATTTAGAATTTCTGATATAAAAATAGGAATTAACAAAATATCAGAAATGGTGGGTACTCTCCAGGCTCATGGAGCCATTCCATTATAAGGGTAACTATTCACCATACACCTCTCACTATACCATACACCTCTCCCTATTCACCATACACACCTCTCACTATCTCGCTGTTTTCCTCGCCATTTCCCTCGTCAATTATAATTTTTCCACAACTATACACCATACACACCTCTCACTCTCTACAACTTCTCACTATCTACTTATGAACCTACAACTTCTCACTATCTAGTAGGGGTGGGCACGGGACGGGATGGGACGAGATATACATATTCCTATCACATCCCGTTCATACGGGATTGGGACGAGTCGGAATGGAAAAAACCTCATCCCGACCTCGTCACATCCCAAACGGGTTCGGAACAAGATGAGATCAGCGTGCTAATCTGGAGAATACGTTTTGAACATATTATCAACTAGAAGTCTGAAGTTCTAAAATACATAGAACATATTAAAAAAAAAAAACTATTGTTGAAATACATAGAAGTCTAGAAGTCTGAAGTCCCATTAAATTTTTTTTTAATAAAATATATGATTACATGCTACAGAACAATATATAGAGCCTCAACTTGGTTGTATCCAGACAGCAGTACCATCTTCAATTAACAAACTATTGAAGTTTATAAAAAAGGAAAATATGAATCCAAATTAATATTGAACAAAACAATATGAAATCGAATATTTCAAGACCTTTGGATTCTTGTTAATCCAGAGTTGAATTCACATTTTATCAGACTAGATAAATGCCAATGACAATAGTTTCATGTCATGACAGATAACTCTTGCATACGTGTAGGTGCAACATGATTGAGACTTTCAGGAATATCATAAACATGTGTTACCTATTTGCTCAAGCTTCCCCTATTAAATGGCTTATTCCTAAATAATTAAATAAATATATTAATAATTAATATTAATAAATTAGTTCGGGACGGGACGGGATTGGCGGAATTGAAATCTTCATCTCATCCCATTTCATCCCATTATATAGATTGGGACGGGACGGGATGAGAATGAAATTATTCAATCTCATTAAAACTTGAAAAAATTGGGACAGAACGAAACAAGAACGGGATCGCGAGATCCCTACAACTTTTTCTCTCTACAGCTTATTCTTTTTCTTTCTCTCTACAACTTATGATTTTATTCTTTTTCTTTCTGTCTACAACTTATGATTTTTTCTCTCTACAACTTATGACCCTACAACTTTTTTCTCTCTACAGCTTATGATTTTTTCTCTTTTTCTTTCTCTCTACAACTTATGACCCTACAACTTTTTTCTCTCTACAGCTTATGATTTTTTCTCTTTTTCTTTCTCTCTACAACTTATGACCCTACAACTTTTTTCTCTCTACAACTTACACTGCATCAATTTGTTAGTCACACGCGCTATTTTTTTTAACGTTTTTCTTTGTCGTAATCAGTCAAGAGTGCTGCAATTTCCCTTATATAAACAGAGAAGTACATAGGCCTCAATTCCATATCTGTATAGCCTCCTCATTCATTGCCATGTTGTCTCACAGTTTGCAGTTCATATGTGAATGTTTTAGAAAGCTACTCTCGTTCTTCAAAATAGCTCCAAACCCAGTTGTCAATGCAGACATAGAAAACCAGGCAGCAGCAACAAGAACATCAACCAAACAACAGCATCAAAATGAATGGAGCAAGATGATATTGAATTACTCATTTCCATCAGCAATAGCTCTTCTATCAATCTACTTCCAAATTCTTCCACACACTGTTCCTATATCTTTTTATTTTCTCTCTTTCACTCTTCTCCTCGCATTCTCTACTTCATTGCTTGGGTTTTTGCTTTGTTTCCGATTTCCTACTATTGCTCAAGTGCTGGAGAAATTGGGTGTTGTGTTCGCTGTGCTTACCGTGTTTATTGCCATTGAGATCCCTCTTCCGTGGAACCTTAAATGGATTGTATGATCATCTGTTGCATTTCTTCCTTTTTGCTTATTGTTTTGCATGGTACGTAGCACTCTTGTACTTTTCCCTGAATAGGGTTCAACTATATTGGTTATAATACACAAGGAGTTATGTATGTTTGAATAGTTCACTCTGTCAAAATTATCTGTATTTAAATGCACCTACCCAAAAGTTTGCCCCATCGATTAGTATAATTGAAAACTGGGATGAAGTTTGAAATCTGAAATAACCCGAACACCTTATATAGTTTGAAATTTAATAATTTACTATGAAATTAATGGGGATCCAACCCTTCTCAACCCTGAAGCCAGCCCAGATGAGCCATGGCTCACCACTCAAAATAGTTTGGGCTTGGATCAAAATAGTTTGATTAGTTTCGACTCAGTGACGGAGTCAAGATTTTCGTTGAATGGGGGCAGAGTGATGAATCATATTTAACTAATGATAATATAATAATTAAGTACTTTAATATAATTTTTGTTAAATTTTGAATAATATATAAATAATTATACAAAACACCAATTGCTAAACAAAACTCCATCTAATCTATGGGTGGGGAAATATAATCCAACAATCTACTTTGTAGGTGCACAAGAGATAAATATATAGAGGACGGTGGCACACTTGCCTTTCAAATATATATAACAAGGAGAGAACTCGACATCGTGCAGTTCTATCGATCCAGTCAATTCATTTGGTGTATAAAGTTAAGGGCAAAAAATACTAATGAGTCATTTCTCCAGAGTAATCCTATGAACAAAATACTAAACTAGATCTTGATATACAAATTCATCTCGAAAAAATACTTAAAAAACATTATTCTTCTTCAAAGCAGACAAAAGAGGTTTGGGCGCTGGTGGCGATGGTGGGAAAGGAAAATAAATTAAACAGAGAGAGAAGTGGAGGCAGAGCAGTTGTTGTTCTCGTAGTAAACATTTTTTACCCATAACCCTCCCCACCCCATGTCGTCGGCCGAGTTTAAACCTGTGACGTGTGATTTCATGCGATATACCTCTACTAACTCAGTTAGTACATTTTTGCCAGTAAACAAATAGAGGGTAAAGAAAAGAAGAAAGAGAGGACTGGGGTTGTCAGCGTCGCTGAGAATAGTGGAAGAGAATAAGGGGTGAGCGGGATGGTGTCGTGGATTGCAAGTTAGGCAAATCGAGAAAAAAAATTCAAAAAAATCTGACCCCACGTAAATCCATCCCTGTTAAAAATTCGACTGACACTCAAAAATGTTCGCTGGGTGAAAGTAGCACTAAAATTATTCCACAAGCGCATCACCAATAGAAAAAATGTATAATTTTCCACACATCCTAAAAACGCGCTCAAACCGTTAAATTTCATCCTTAATGGGCATGAAATGTATAAATCCAACCGACATGTTCTATGTAGCAATTACAAGACGTGTATTATAATGTGAATTGATTATACAAAAATTGACTAACTTGAACAAACAATGACTGCATGTCAAGGTTCGGATGAAACTTGCAAGCATTTACTTCAGAAGACCAAAGACTGATTAGGCCATAAAATATATTTTCCTCTTGTAAACTAGCTAGAAATCACCTAAACCCAAACCTTAAATGGGAGCTTAATTTCTCCCCAAAGTCCCACATTAAATGGCGGCTTGCTAATTGCAAATTCTTGTTGAAACATGCTATGCAGAACTAACCGACTTATATATAAGATCACAATGCAAAGTTTGGTTATGTCACATCCAATGGGCCAAGCCACATACAAGACATGGGGGCAGTTGCCTACCTAAAAGTTTTGAAATTCAAATTTAAAATAGTGAATTGTGGCATGTTTAAATAATGAGCAATTCTAGATGTCGAGGCTTTGGGCGAGGTTTTTGGCGAGGAAGGTGCGTCGCACGCGAGCAGCTGACGTGGTGAAAAAAAAAAAAAAAATTACGAGGGAAACGAAAATTTTGGGCGAGAAGAAGAGGGTTCATTTCCCTCTCTCGCTCTGTGTCTCTCGCTCCCTCTGTCTCTCGCTCCCTCTCCCCATTATCGACACATTCGACCTCCCTCTCCCCATTTTCAGACTCGAAGAAAAGCTCTCCCCAACTGATAAATTCAACCAAAGGTAAGTCTCCCCTTCATCTTCACCTTCTTTCTAGGGTTTCTCTCTCTCGTTGTTGCTTCTCTTCTTCTTCTTCACCTTCTTTCTGTGTTTGTTGTTGTTGTTGATGTTTGGGGTTTGCTAGTTAGGGTTCGGATTTAGGGGGATGGGGGGGCGTTTTTTATTTAATTTGTTACTCAGATTTGATTAATTTGTTCTGATTTAAAATGGGTTGAAAGTGTTTTGTTGTAATTTCAGTTATTTCTTGTCTGGGTTGATTTAGCTTTCGAGTGATTGACTGATTGAAGAGTGATTTGTGTGTTTGATTTGGATTGAATTCAGTGAGGTTCAGCTTGATCTGATTGAGGTTGAGTTTGATTTTTTCACTTGTATGCATGTTTATAGTAAATTTGTGCCCTCGGTTGATTTGTAATGTTCTTCCCAAACATGGGTTTTGTTTTCCTTCACTGTTATTGTTGCAGAAGTTGCAGATTTGCTACAAAAGTCGTCCCTTGAATCTCATACCAAGACTATTCAAGTGACTGATGCCACCAAGAAGGTAAATTAATTAAAGGTCTAGATTGGTTTCTCGTGATTTACCACAGAATTTGCAGATTGTTGTTTTGATTTTGTTCATGGTGTATGGATTTGTGTTAGGTGATTGGTGTATTTAGTTAGAATTGTTTTGGTGATGTTTAACTTTTAACACTTGACTTTTTATGATGACAGTCATATGGCTTGCAACGAGGGTCAGTTGATGATAAAGAAGCAAATGGGACAATCCATCTGACTGAGTGGTCCACGACCCCTATGGTGCCGGACTTCACAGATCCTGCGATGTGTTATTATCCTAGTGGTTATCCATCCACTGCTTATTACTATGGTGGTAAGTTGATGTCATAAAAACTGTTATATAAATGTTGTCTTCAAATCTAGTTTGCAATTTGCAATTATCCATTGCTGATAGTTGTGTGGAAGGAATAACATCCTTCATAGTTTTGTTTGTGTTTTCATTCTCAACATTGTTGGTGTTGATGATTTTCAGGTTACGATGGGTCTATGAATGATTGGGACGATGGCTCTAGATATGTAAATCCAGATGGAGTAGACATGTGCCAAGTAAGTTAAGGCTTGTCCATAATTGTGGTTCTTATGTTTGCGATGGTGGTGCATGTGTTAGGAACTTTGTAAGATTTACCAAGGCTACTGATTCTAGTCTAATGAGTACGTGCAAAAGCACATGTGAAATTTCACACTTTTGCAAACCTACCTCACCTCCATTTAGGATGTTGGATTTTGATTGTCTGGTGTTAATTTCATCTATATGTATGTTTTTGTTTTTTACTTCTCTTGTTTGGTGTATAAGCGATGTGGATCTCTGATCTCAGGTTGTATCAATGATTGAAAGGCGAGCTGATCAACTTGATTATGTTCTGGTGGATACTCCTGGTCAGATTGAGATATTCACTTGGTCAACCTCAGGATCAATTATTACCGAAGCTTTTGCTTCAACATTTCCTACGGTGGTTGTTTATGTGGTCGATACACCTCGTTCGGCAAGCCCAACTACTTTCATGAGTAATATGCTCTATGCCTGTAGTATCCTGTACAAGACACGTTTGCCTCTGGTTTTGGCATTTAACAAAACCGATGTGGCCCAACATCAATTTGCTTTGGAGGTATGCTTTACTTGTGGATTCGGATATTCTTTATGTGTTGGTTAATTGCTGTATAGAAAAATATGGATTGTCCTAATACATTAAAATGCAAAGAATTAGAAACAGTATTTTTTTTTATCCACGAGTAGAGGGAAGAGAAGAAGCTTACCCTCGTCCCAAGGTAAGTCTCCCCTTCATTTCTAGATCTAGGGTTTTTAGATCTAGGGTTTCTTTTCGATTTTTTTCAAGAAATACTGTAATTTTCAGAAATGTGTATGTGTTCCTCTTCTACCCAACACTCTCCATCTCTCCTGCTCTTGACCTGCGCACCCCAAATCAACACCACCCCATGAGCACCACCACCACCACCACCAACAATTAGTGATTCATAATGGGGTTGGGATGAATCAATAAAAAATGGGTTCAGATTGGGGTTAAAGGTTTTGGAAAGTTTTTATTTTTTTTTCCAGGTTTGGGGGGTGAAAGAGATGTGGGGGGATGCTGGGAGCTTTGATGATTTTCGACATTTTCGAGGTTTGGGTTCTGGATTTTTTATTGGTAATTTTGTTGGTGTAGTTGTGTAGGGTGTATTGTGATGTTTTTGGTAGAATTGGGAGTTAAACGATCTTGTTTGAGCTTGTTTTGGCGTTAAAGTTGTGATTTTTGGATAAAAATGTGATCTTTGTGAATTTGTGTGTATTGGAGTTTTAGTACTCAGTCAGTGATATTTGTTTGTAGGTTTGGGTTTTGATTGAAGATAGTATGTTGTGTTGCCATGTTAAGTTTGAAGTAGATCTTCTTGTTTCAGTTTTGCCATGTTGGAAGTTTCAATACATTTATATAGCTCCGCCAGATATTCAATTGATTCCTACTTTCTGGTTATTTTAGGTGGGTTCAGAGAGCCCTCTCAATGGAGTAGAAACATCTAATCATGTTGACAGGTGAAATTGATGTTCTGTGTTATAGTATGATTATGAACTGCCTCATTTTAATCTGTAGAGGACAATATGCTTGAACTGTCCTAGTGTACCCGTGGTCACTATGTTGTAACGTTGTATCTCAATGTGCAGTCCCGGAACTGGTGAAAGTGAGGATGTTTATCAGCTGGGTGTTATTCTACTGGAAGCCATTATGGGTAAATCGATCACATCAAAGACTGAATTGGATGAGCAGAGAATTCAGGTACCTTTTTTCTTCTTTTTTTAAATGGAAATCTATAAATTGTTCTGTTAAAGACTGAATTATACTGAAATAAGTACTTCTGTTTCACAGCTCGAGAGGAGCATAACCAGGGGCGGACCCAGGATTTTAGTTGAGGGGGGGGCAAAATGGAAAATACTTATTAGTTGGTAATAGTAGTTATCAATGGTAAAACCAAATTTTTTTTTTTACCGAAGCTAGTAACTAATAAAAAAAGTTCAACTATAAAAAATACAATGCATATATCAAATTGGATCCAAGTGTAGTCCATTTAAAGCCAAAATAAGGTCACTATAATTGACTCTTTCAATCTCGACGATTGAATGTGGATGAGCTATTATAATTTTGATCACGCCGCTATGGTGAAATCGGTAGACATGCTGCTCTTAGGAAGCAGTGCTAGAGCATCTCGGTTCGAGTCCGAGTGGCGGCATCTTCGAAAAGAAATAGAATAAATCCTATAATGAATTCAATTCCAAATTTACATTCTAGGTCGTGTAATTAACACTTGGACTGATATCATCAGCCGTGCTAATCTTGGTATGGGAGTTATGCATGAACGTAATGCTCACAACTTCCCTATAGATTTAGTTGTTGTTGAAGCTCCATCTATAAATGGCTAAGACTTCGGTCTTAGTGTATACGAGTCATTGAACTTGCAGGAGAAATACCCACCATCTTTACATGACAAGAGTTGGGGTATTCCTCCTGCATTTAGTTTGAGTAGTTTTTTAATCACATCTCACAATAAGCATTTTTCGTTTTTCTTTCTTATTCTATGCAACTTAAGTAAAAAAGCATTACTACAACTATAAATTATAGCGGGGATTTTAATTTTGAATTCTAGATTTTCATACTTTTTTTGTTTTGTGTAGTTATTTGCTCTACTCTAAATGTAATTTCTAGATTTTCTCAAAATCTTTTAATTGTTCTTCCTACTTCCACAGTTTTGTTAATCAAAATAAGTGTGTATATATATATATATTTTAGAACCAAGATTACATATTCTATTAATTTTCTATACAAGTAGAAATTTTTTAATTATTTCTCTTATCTTATCTGTTAGGGGAGGGCGGATGTAGCCAAGTGGGTTAAGGCAGTGGATTGTGAATCCACGATGCGCGGGTTCAATTCCCGTTGTTCGTCCATAATATCATTATTTACAAAGTCAATAAAATTCAATCAATGCAATAGGATTTATGGCTACACAAACCGTTGAGAATAATTCGAGATCTGGTCCAAGACCAAGACATACTGGTCTAGGAAGTTTATTGAAACCGTTGAATTCGGAATATGGTAAAGTAGCGTCCGGATGGGGAACTATCCCGTTGATGGGTGTCGCAATGGCTATCTTCGCGGTATTCCTATCTATTATTTTGGAGATTTATAACTCTTCCGTTTTACTGGATGGAATTTCAATGAATTAAGTTCATAGGAATTGAGAAGTAGTGTCTTTTCAATCCAAAGTGAATCGCTTAGGACTAGGATTTTTAGGTCATTCCGGCAGTTTGACCGTGAAATTCCTTTGTTTCGGTATTTCCGGAATATGAGTGTGTGACCTTAGCAAAGTGCAAACAAACATAATAACTAGAATATATAACTAATATCACAAAAGAGTTTGTCTAGGAAGCCAGACTTTAAAGTCATTTTTAGCCAGGCTAGAGCATTTTTACACATTTACCCCATTCTCTTTAAAATATAACCACAAACATTATCTATAGAAGAGATAGAAATGTAAAAAACTTAAAACCTGACCAAAAAGTAGCTATAAAGTCTGGTTGTCTAGAATTGAGAATCACAAAATAATTAGGATAAGTTCTAGGTGAAGTTAAAAAAAAATTGAAATTTGCGAATCTAATATGATCATAATACAATTTCAAATAAAAAATAGTTTATATGAGGCTCAAATTTTATACGAGTTGGCTAATGGTATATATTTCTATTGAATTCTATCGTTATTATTTTAGATATTAATTTTAAATATTTTTTGTTAGGGATTTAATATCACTTGTGAAAAACATTTCATTTCTTTAATGTTAATAAATTTTTATTAAACTAAACATTTTTTAATGTTTGCAATTACTAATAAAATTGCATTGAAAATAAAATAAAAAATGCATTCGAAGAGTATCGAACTCAGGTATTTTACCAAAAGTGATAAGCCTCAAACCACTACACCAACACAAACATGTTTAAAAATTTTCATAAACAATTATCATATTGTATTCTACATTATATAATCGATTTTTTAAGACTAAAACTTATATACTAAAAATATTTTAAAAGTTGAGGGGGGGCAGCTCGCCCCTTAGTAGGTCCGCCCATGAGCATAACGGACAGCCCATCAAAACTAAGAGGATTGGCAGATCCCTCCTTGCACGATACTTTCGCCTATGAGTCACTAAGAACTGCCGTCGAAATCACCATCAACTGTTTATCCAAAGAGGCTAACAGCCGTCCATCAATAGAAGACGTTCTTTGGAATTTCCAGTATTCAGTTCAAGTTCAAGAGGGATGGACACCTAGCGAAAACCTTGGTTCATATTCAGGCAACTTGTATTGAAGTTTCTGTTCACATCGTATATATGCAGATACTTCGGAGAATTTTGTATAGTTTTTTATTAGCATCCTATCTTTATACTCTTTGCGACGTTCTTCCAGATTTTCAAGAAGTTTATAAACTATATTTTCTGTATCTGAAATTTCACTACTTATAGGGTTTACAGCTATTGTTGTTATGTGTAAAAATTCTCTTTATGCAACTCCCATTGATGATCTGGTGTAATTACCCCATGTATAAAACATCATTGCTTCTTTTTCAATGGCAAAGTCACAGAAAAGAGAAAAATGAAAAATGAAAAAAAAATGTAACATGTTAGTTTTAAAGGTATTGTATCTAACATTTTTATTTCATTTGGAGGGGACTAATTCACACAGTTCAACCAATAGAATGATGATTTCCATTATGTACAATCATCTGTCTGCAAAGCTCATGCACAATTTATGCACATTATTGAAGGAAATGTTTTGTATAATCGAATCGATGATAAAATGTTCAGAATGAATGTTTTTTGTTGCCTTGTGTTGTTGGAGAAACTGAACACTCTTCTACCAATAAAGCTAAAAGGGTTCAATTTCATCCAATTCTCATTTCCAGCCGCATTTGAATGAACCATTCTTTCCAACCAGTTACTGAGTGTATAATAATTAGATGTTATAACAATAAGAAATAGTAAATAGATTTGGCTTCATCCAAATCTTATTATTAAATCCAGTTCTTTCCATGATTCAATAACTAGTCATTGTAATGAAAGTGAGATTGAGGAAAACCAGAACACTCTTCTTTCACCAGAAATGGGCAAAAGTGTTTTACTTTTACCTAATCTCATTTTCATTAACAAAGTTTCCGAGTATTCAATATTTGAAATGCTACCCAAAACCTTCTCCATTTATAGACATAATCACACAGCACAAACGAAATGCAACATGTTAATACTGTGATCTTAATTCGATGTGGGTCTGCGGGGCTTGTTGAAGGCAACATATCCCATATACCATATTCTCCCTTTGCTTTGAAATCATCAAAATATTTAGTAGTTAAATTTAAAGAGACAGTCAAATTCAAAATACGTCTTTGATAAAACTAGGAAGCTCAATCAAATTTAAGTAGTCAAAATTAATACAAAGCAAACACAATATAATCCAAAAAAGATCTTAAACTACCTACCAGAAGTAAAGGTCTTGAAGAAGAAAAGTACGTTCACTTTATTGGTATTTTTTTCCAACTGAAAACCTAAAAAGAGAAGACCACAATATCCTGAAAACATAAGCACCAACATCTCAGGTGGAATTTGTAAAACCTAAAGGGATTGGCTTATTTGGCATTAGATTTTGCTATGAGTTCATTCGCAGCAGAGAGGGTTGGGAGGGCTGGAATGGCTTCTTTCTGGGTTGTACAAATGGCACCGCAGGCGTTTGCAAATCTAAGTGCTTCCTTTAGTTTCCCTTCGTCCCCGAAAATGTTAGTGTCCTTGGCAACTGCAATTAAGAGGGCTCCCACGAATGCATCCCCAGCTCCGGTTGTATCTACAGTGTTCACTGAGAATCCATCCACCCTTCCTTTGGAGCTCTGTTGCACATAGAATACGCAAACACTGATTTATAACCATATGAACATGATATTCAATTTGCAAAAAATAAAAATAGAGTACTACATAAAAGTAAAGCACAAAAAGATTTAAGACCTTAGTAAAATATCTGCAACCCTTTTCTCCGTTGGTAACCACAAGCAACTTCAACCCTTCAAACCACAGTGAAAGAACGACATCCTCCTTTGTAGGATCTCCTTGTGTAAGAAATTGGACCTCATCATCGCTAACCTGCACCATTAACAATATTGTTTAACATAATTAACAATACATCAAAAACCTAACCTGGCCCAAAGGAACCAACCTTGATGAAATCAACTTCTTTCCAGATGCTCTTAATGCCTTGGCGAGCTGCCTCAGCAGAAGGCCAAAGTGGCAAACGTACATTAGGATCATAGGAAAGCAAAACACCAGCACTCTTAGCTGCTTTCATGGCAGAGACATGAGCTGATTTGCATGGTTCAGTGATGAGGCTGATGGATCCATAATGGAAGATCTTGGCCTTCTTAATGAGGTCCATGTTTAGCTCTGACTCCTTCAATAGCATATCTGCACTGGGGTTCCTGTAACACATGAACTCCCTCTCCCCATTTTTCTTCAACGTAACGAAAGCCAATGCAGTCCTTGCATCCTTGTCATAACATACTCCGTCAGCATTCACCCCGTTGCTCTTTAGTATGTTCACCAACATGTGGCCAAACTCATCGTCTCCAAACTATACAAATCAATGTAGTGAAATTTTAAATTGGCAATGTTAACATTTTACTAGACCGCTCGACTTGTTAATGCATTACAATTACATATATGAAAACTTTTGACCAAACATATATCCATTCCATACAAATAATAGCAATAGCAACTACAAATCAAGCACAACTTGTCAGTAAACAAAATTCCAGATTGAAAACCAAAAATATTACGAAAAATCCATGCTGCAGTTTGAGATCATAACCACATTATACGTATTTCCTTGTAATTTGCATGTTGATTCATAAGAGTTTATCCAATAATCACAATTATGTTATTCTAAATAGAATAAGTTCACTTGAATACAACAGAATCAGGGGAAAAGGACAGCTAGTAGTGTGCATTGGATACTAGTACTACTGATGAATAGGGCCAATTTAATAAGATAAGTGCTAAACGTAGATGATAAAATTGGGACCATAGCAAAGCTATATTAGCATAAGTAACTTGCTGTAAAGAAGCAAAAATTGACAACTCAAAAATTGGGACCATAGCAAAGCTATATTAGCATAAGTAACCACACTACTTTTCAACCACCGTAGGAAATGTTGAAGCAAAAGCTTCGGTAATAATTGATCCTGAGGCTGACCAAGTGAATATCTCAATCTGACCAGGAGTATCCACCAGAACATAATCAAGTTGATCAGCTTGCCTTTCAATCATTGATACAACCTGAGATCAGAGATCCACATCGCTTATACACCAAACAAGAGAAGTAAAAAACAAAAACATACATATAGATGAAATTAACACCAGACAATCAAAATCCAACATCCTAAATGGAGGTGAGGTAGGTTTGCAAAAGTGTGAAATTTCACATGTGCTTTTGCACGTACTCATTAGACTAGAATCAGTAGCCTCGGTAAATCTTACAAAGTTCCTAACACATGCACCACCATCGCAAACATAAGAACCACAATTATGGACAAGCCTTAACTTACTTGGCACATGTCTACTCCATCTGGATTTACATATCTAGAGCCATCGTCCCAATCATTCATAGACCCATCGTAACCTGAAAATCATCAACACCAACAATGTTGAGAATGAAAACACAAACAAAACTATGAAGGATGTTATTCCTTCCACACAACTATCAGCAATGGATAATTGCAAATTGCAAACTAGATTTGAAGACAACATTTATATAACAGTTTTTATGACATCAACTTACCACCATAGTAATAAGCAGTGGATGGATAACCACTAGGATAATAACACATCGCAGGGTCTGTGAAGTCCGACACCATAGGGGTCGTGGACCACTCAGTCAGATGGATTGTCCCATTTGCTTCTTTATCATCAACTGACCCTCGTTGCAAGCCATATGACTGTCATCATAAAAAGTCAAGTGTTAAAAGTTAAACATCACCAAAACAATTCTAACTAAATACACCAATCACCTAACACAAATCCATACACCATGAACAAAATCAAAACAACAATCTGCAAATTCTGTGGTAATTCACGAGAAACCAATCTAGACCTTTAATTAATTTACCTTCTTGGTGGCATCAGTCACTTGAATAGTCTTGGTATGAGATTCAAGGGACGACTTTTGTAGCAAATCTGCAACTTCTGCAACAATAACAGTGAAGGAAAACAAAACCCATGTTTGGGAAGAACATTACAAATCAACCGAGGGCACAAATTTACTATAAACATGCATACAAGTGAAAAAATCAAACTCAACCTCAATCAGATCAAGCTGAACCTCACTGAATTCAATCCAAATCAAACACACAAATCACTCTTCAATCAGTCAATCACTCGAAAGCTAAATCAACCCAGACAAGAAATAACTGAAATTACAACAAAACACTTTCAACCCATTTTAAATCAGAACAAATTAATCAAATCTGAGTAACAAATTAAATAAAAAACGCCCCCCCATCCCCCTAAATCCGAACCCTAACTAGCAAACCCCAAACATCAACAACAACAACAAACACAGAAAGAAGGTGAAGAAGAAGAAGAGAAGCAACAACGAGAGAGAGAAACCCTAGAAAGAAGGTGAAGATGAAGGGGAGACTTACCTTTGGTTGAATTTATCAGTTGGGGAGAGCTTTTCTTCGAGTCTGAAAATGGGGAGAGGGAGGTCGAATGTGTCGATAATGGGGAGAGGGAGCGAGAGACAGAGGGAGCGAGAGACACAGAGCGAGAGAGGGAAATGAACCCTCTTCTTCTCGCCCAAAATTTTCGTTTCCCTCGTAATTTTTTTTTTTTTTTTCACCACGTCAGCTGCTCGCGTGCGACGCACCTTCCTCGCCAAAAACCTCGCCTAAAGCCTCGACATCTAGAATTGCTCTTAAATAATCTCTCCCTAGAAATTTGCTATTTTTATCCCCTCCACATTGCCCCTGTCTCCTTTGTGAATATTCTGGCCAGGATTTTCATCAGGGAGGGGGCAAAGTGGCAAATGATATTTAAATAAATTTTTTTTGTCGATTTTAAGTAAAGTAAAACTCATCATAAATTAAGTAAAACACATATAAACTTTTTACATATAACGTTTACATAATTAACTTTTATCAAAATAAACAAAAAAACTCATTCTCGTATATCTCAAGCATAAGAAATGAAAAGTTTATAATTGTCCTCTTCGCTTGCTCATCTTTTTCAATCAGAGGAACTTGAGGCGTTTATTTTATTTTATGATACTTATCCATAGACAATATCTAAAAAAATTAATTTTTTTACTATGGGTTGATCCTTTAAATACAAAATTTATTAATATGGATACGAAGAGAAATACCATAAAATTTTCACTTAATTTGTATATATAGAAATTGCAAAAGTCAAAGTAGAATAGAGCTTCAATAAAAAACGCAAATAGGAAAATGAATGGAGAGTTAATAAAAGCGTCAAATCCAAATGATAAACAAAGCTTTCAAATTATCCAATAAAAGGTGCACATATATTGTTCACTAAAAAACAAATGAATTATTGATTGCATCTTAGCAAGATTTTATAACACTAGACATGTCAAATTTTGTAAAAGAGTAATAGAGCATGTCAAATGCATTACTATCCTACATTAATCTTCTCAAAGTTTAAAACCTTAAATAACCCAACCAATCCAAACCCAAGCCCAACATCTGTCCATTTCCTATTCCTCCGCACACACGATCATCGTGCAACAAATCCACTTTTAGAGACTCACGTGGTGACCTATCTTATCTATTTTCTTCTCTGCTTGTATAGAAACTAGTATAATACCCGTGCCGTTGGCACTCCACAATTTTTTTTTTCCTTTTTTGGCTAAATATCTGATATTGAATACCCCACCACCACCCCACTTTCCCATCAATTAATTTAGGCGATCCCTAATCTGAAGCATATCCTTTAGTTGTGAGAAATTTGTCAAAAGAGTGGTTTTTTCAGGGAAAGTACTATACATAGACTTAGATTCATTCTTCGGATCATAACCGAATAATCTAATTATCTAATCTCCGAAGTTTCAAATAGACCCTATCCCAATTATGGAGTTCAACAACAACAAAACCCCCAATTATAATTTGATATAAAAGACTTAAAAAATACTTCAAAAAAATCCACAGAAAATTCATACAAATACCCAAATTTAGATTAAACCATAACAAAAAATCATACAAATACCCAAATTCTAGACTGATTGAAGGAATGAGTATTGTGAAATTTAAGCTAAAGAACTATTACTTACAGCAATCCAAATAGTGAGTTCCTTCTTCCCTTCCTTCTCCCTTCCTTCCTAATCAACCAAACAGAAACCCCATTTCAACCAAATCAGATCTGAAATTGCAAAAGAACTATTGCATGTCACTCACAGATCCAACCGCAACACCCTTTGGAGCATCGATTTCGTACTTCCACATCAAATCCGCCCCCCGTTCATCATCATCATCATCAAAAGAAACAATCTTTTCAGAGTTATAAGACCGAAAAAAATCGATTTGAAGAGAAGAGAGGAATGTGAGATACCTGGAAGAGAGGAATGTTATGAAGAACTTGAGATCCTCTCAGCGAGAGGGGATGCTCTGCGAGAGGGCTGCGAGAGGAAGAAGAGAATGGAAGAAGAAGAAGAAGAAGAAGAAGAAGAAGAAGAAGAAGAAACAACCAAGAAAGGGGCTGAAGAACTTGAGATCCTCTCTGCGAGGGGCTGCGAGAGGGGATGCTCTGCGAGAGGGCTGCGAGAGGAAGAAGAGAATGGAAGAAGAAGAAGAAGAAGAAGAAACAACTTCAGAGGAGGAGATGTAGAGCTTCTTCCTTCTTCTTCAATGCTTGTTTGAGTAGAGGAAGAGAGGGGAAAGGAGAGGGAGAGGAAACCTATCGGGATTTTTTTTTTTTACTTAACTTTGCCAATTACATAAGTGTTGCCACGTAGGACAAACACACTAAAATTACTGTTCATGAACAGTGAAAAAACCTACCTGAAATGTTAGATAGACTAGTATAATACCCGTGCCGTTGGCACTCCACAATTTTTTTTTCCTTTTTTGGCTAAATATCTGATATTGAATACCCCACCACCACCCCACTTTCCCATCAATAAGTTTTGAAGTGCAAGTTTTTATTTTTTATTTTTATTTTTTTGTTTGTTAAAAACAATTAATTTAGGCGATCCCTAATCTGAAGCATATCCTTTAGTTGTGAGAAATTTGTCAAAAGAGTGGTTTTTTCAGGGAAAGTACTATACATAGACTTAGATTCATTCTTCGGATCATAACCGAATAATCTAATTATCTCTATAAATCTCCGAAGTTTCAAATAGACCCTATCCCAATTATGGAGTTCAATTAATATGAGCAACAACAACAACAAAACCCCCAATTATAATTTGATATAAAAGACTTAAAAAATACTTCAAAAAAATCCACAGAAAATTCATACAAATACCCAAATTTAGATTAAACCATAACAAAAAATCATACAAATACCCAAATTCTAGACTGATTGAAGGAATGGGTATTGTTTATATCTATATGAAATTGTGAAATTTAAGCTAAAGAACTATTACTTACAGCAATCCACATAGTGAGTTCCTTCTTCCCTTCCTTCTCCCTTCCTTCCTAATCAACCAAACAGAAACCCCATTTCAACCAAATCAGATCTGAAATTGCAAAAAAGAAAAAATTAAAAGATTTCAGAACAATAAAGATACCCAAAAGGTACAAATTAAGATACGTATGGAAGCAAATGCAATGGCCTGATTTCACCACTAAAACTCTGAAATCAAAACAAACATATAAAAATTAGCTTAACCCATTTTTAGCTATAAATAGGGCAAAATATGAAGAAGAAGAAGAAGAAGAAGAAGAAATAAGAAGATGAACCCATCTGATGATGAGGAAGAACCCATAGCTACTCTATCAAATCAAGCACAGATAAATCGGGCAAAATATGAAGAAGAATAAGAAGGAAACACACATTTCCTCTCAGAATAAAGAGCAAGTCCTCCCATTATTTGCACAAAGAACTCATACTGGAACCGCGTGTTCTTTATTCTTGATCATTATAAACCCTAATTTACCAAAACAATCAAAACTCGGTTCAATACAACAAACTGAAATGAATCAACAAAGAAATTGAAAGAAACAAAGAGAACCTATTGTAGAAATCTGTGGAAAAAAAAAAAACAACAGAACCCCAATAGCAAATGAACCCCAACAGAGAATGAAAAAGCTAAGACAACAATAAACCCTACTTGCACACCAAATATTTGAAGAAAATGAACCTGTATTGAAGAGGAGATCGAAAATTCGAAACCCTACTTGACCAAATCGAAATCATGAAGAATGGGTATTGAAGAGGAGAATCGAAAATTCTCTAATAGCAAATCGAAAATTCGAAACCCTACTTGACCAAATCGAAACCCTAATAGCAAAGAAGAGAATGGAAGAAGAAGAAGAGAAACACACCTCTGATGAGAATCGAAGAATTGAAGAATGGGTATTGAGCTTCTTCAAATCTTACCTTCCTTCAAGACCTTCTTCATTTCCTGAAAAAAAAAAAAAAAAAAAAAAACCAAACTGGGATGTTACCTTCAGATCTGAAGAAGACGAAGAAGAAGAAGAGGAGGAGGAGATGTAAAGAAGAAGAAGGATGTTACCTTCTCATACTTGTCCTTCTTCTTCTCTTCTTCTCTGCTTGGTGGGAGGGGTTTGGGTAGAGGAAGAGAGGGGAAAGGAGGGGGAGAGGAAAGCATCGGGTCTTGTTTTTTTTTTTTTTTTTTAACTTAGCATCTGCCAATGACATAAAAATGCCATGTAGGACATTCTCTCACAAAATACTGTTCATGAACAGTAAATAAACCCATCTGAAATGTTAGATAGATTTCGGCATTCTTGTCTGATTCCGACAAAGAAAAATGTTGAAAAACAGAGCATATGACTGACAAATTGATGTGATGAGTGGGTCCCCCCAACTTCACAATACAACCACAAGAGTGAATCCCCCGACTAGATCTAGACTTGCAACAACTTAGCAGGAGAAGAAAAAGGTTAAAGTAGCAGGAGAAGAACAATAGAAGAAAAAGCTAGTTGGAGAAGAAGAGAGAGTGAGTGAAACGATGATCGTGTGTGTGGAGGAATAGGAAATGGACAGATGTTGGGCTTGGGTTTGGATTGGTTGGATTATTTAAGGCTTTAAACTTTGAGGAGATTAATGTAGGATAGTAATGCATTTGACATGTTTTATTACTTTTTTACAAAATTTGAAATGCCTTAGTGTTATAAAATCTTGTTAAGATGCAATCAATAATTCATTTGTTTTTTTAGTGAACAATATTATCTGCACCTTTTATTGGATAATTCGAAAGCTTTGTTTATCGTTTGGACTTGACGCTTTTATTAAATCTCCATTCATTTTCTTATTTGCGTTTTTTATTGAAGCTCTATTTTACTTTGACTTTTGCGATTTCTATATATACAAATTAAGAGAAAAATTTCTGGTATTTTTCTTCGTGTCCATATTAATAAATTTTGTATTTAAATGATCAACCCATAGTAAAAAATTTAATTTTTTTAGATATTGTCTATGGATAAGTATCATAAAATAAAATAAACGCCTCAAGTTCCTCTGATTGAAAAATATGAGCAAGCGAAGAGGACAATTATAAACTTTTCATTTCTTATGCTTGAGATATACGAGAATGAGTTTTTTTTGTTTATTTTGATAAAAGTTAATTATGTAAACGTTATATATAAAAAGTTTATATGTGTTTTACTTAATTTATGATGAATTTTACTTTACTTGAAATCGACAAAAAAATTATTTAAATATCATTTGCCACTTTGCCCCTCTCTGATGAAAATCCTGGCCAGGATATTCACAAAGGGGACGGGGGCAATGTGGAGGGGATAAAAATAGCAAATTTCTAGGGAGGGATTATTTAAACATGCCACAATTCACTATTTAAAATCCGAATTTCAAAAATTTTAAGGTGCTGCCCCCATGTCTTGGATGTGACATAACCAAACTTTGCATTGTGATCTTATATTGTGACATAACCAAACTTTGTCTTGGAAAACTTTGCATTTTTTTTCGCTCCATCCTTGCAGATTTTGCCCTCGCCTCAACCACTACAAGGACGATTTTCATCCTCGCTGAGGTAGGAGGGGCAGCTAATGGTTGCGACGCCACAACTGCTACTTTTGAGAAAAAATTTGGAAAGAAAATAAGAAAAATAATAATAATGAAAAGGGATGGGAGTAGGGGAGGCAGCGAAACAATAGCAGTGGAAGTGACGTTGTTGTTCCTGCTTCTTGTTGGGAAGAGATCACAAAGGGAGAAGGAGAGAAGATAGGATAAGAGATGGGGAAAAATGTTTTATTTAATAAGTTGAAAAAGGTGGTGGTGTCAAAGAGGAGATATGTTCGTTTCAAAAAGTCAGAGTCGTCTCTTATTTTGTTGTTGAATTATTACCTTCCAGATCTCCTAATTTTTTTGAGATGTGTATATGATGCATCTCAATGTGAATATATTTTTTTTTATGGTATAAACAACTATAGATTTGAGATGACGAGTTATTTTTTATCTGAAAAAATGCGATTAGCAATTGACTTCGTCACCAATAAAAAAAAGGTTCATCTCTTCTCTCCCTTCTCAACAACAACACAGAGCAGCAGCAACAACATCGGTGATATTGTCGCCCACCACTAGCCACTAGCAACCCCACCAACACCCCCCCCCCCCCAATGCACGCCTTCTTTCTATCTTTTTCCCTTGTCCTTCCTTTTTCTCCTGTCATCTTCTCATTTGCCACCCTAATTTCGCAGCTAAGGAGTGAGGGAGAGGGCGATCGATGGGGCTAGGTAGGGAGAAATTAGATTTTGGTGGTGGAGGATCAGATTATGGTTCTCTGTTTTCAACAGCCACGAAGACGCCTCACTTGAATATGAAGATGTCATTATTCATTTTTTTGGTTGATTTTCAACAGGCACGTGCCTGGGAGGGTGGCTAGCACATGAACCAAACACCTCGGCCTCCTCCTCTCCTGCGCTTCCTCCTCCTGCGCCTCCGGTCCGATTAGGGCTGCACCGATCCGGTCCGATTATCCAAAAATGAGGATGGGACCGGTCATTTAAATATCGAATTTTTAAAGACCGAGCCCGGATCGAGTGAAATCGATTACTGGTGTCTCCTTTAACCAAATTTTCGTTGTGACCAGGTCTAGTCTTGGTCCAATTCAGTTTTTTTTTTCTGCCCATGCCAGTTTTTCAGCCCATAAAAAAATAGCAGAGAAACCGTAATTGAGCAATAAATATACCTGTTTAGGATCCTCTTGAAGATAAAAACAAAAAACAATAAAAAAAAAACAATCGAGTATCGATCCTTCATGGCCTCCCTCCTCATTTTCTAACAATAAACAGAATAAAAGTCTATCCACTTCCAATTTCAAATCTACCACAATCAACCTCTCAGCCTCCATGAAAATCAACAAAAAAAATGAATATTGACATCTTCCTTTTCAAGTGAGGCTTCGTTGTGGTTGTCGAAGACAGAGAACCATAATTTGACCCTCCACCAAAATCTAACCTCTCCCTGCCTCACCCTGTTGATCGGCCCGTCTCATTGATTTGAAAAATATTAAATATGTGAAATGCATTTTACATTTTTTTATTATTATAAAATATCATCATCATCATCATCAAAACTCATTCTCGATATTTTCTATACTATCTGATGGCCTGTGATATTTTTTACTAGGTATCTACCACGTGGCCTAACAGTTGATCGCACATTTTCCAAATCCTTCAATCAATTATAGAAATATAAGGTTCAATTTACAAGCGCTCACTTGGATGTCGATATATCATTGAAAAAGGGAAATGAAGAGGGAAAAAAATAATATATATAGTTCTTGAAATGAAGCAGCCAAGACTATATAAAAGACCAGAATTTGACACAGTAATATATCTGTCTGCATGTACAAAAATATTTGGCCTAGTTCCAGGCTCAGAAAAATAAATTCAGCATATAAATTACAAAGAGAGGCTTACCTCTTCAAGAAATTCAAAATCCACGAAAGCTGTCCCAGCTTGAACATTGAGGGACCCTTCCTTTCTCAAAGCATCTAAACTTCTAAAGGAATACCCCTTGGGAAGAACTCCAAGCAAGTAAGCTATCAAGAAATGACCAGCTTCGTGCTGCAAACATTTACAAGATAGTTCATGGCTAATGAGGCATGTAAAGAGAGATCCCGAATTGGGAGTAATATAGTAGTTACAAAGGATAACCATTGAGAAAATCACTACTGTATTATCGATTTTGCTAGGACTCAAATTATGAGCTCAGCTTTTATTCAGTACATAAACACAATCATACAGACAATAGTGCCTTGTTTTTTCATAAGATATTTACATTGTCCAGAGTCCAGATGGATTCCATTACAACTAATTAACTAGATCTATGAACAACAACAATCATGAGCTGGCCTGAGAAAAAAGAACTGAAATTTTCACTTAACAATTTCTAATCAACAAATATCCCAGTAATTGTAACGTGTTGTTATGACTCCTATACAAACCTAAAGTTTCCTCCTTCATCTCTCTTGATCTGGATGTCATATATGGGTCCTTTGCACACAGTTTTAACAGAAATTCTCTTGCTCTTCATTCAAACAGAACATATGGTAATATCCTCACCAACACCATAACAAGCAATTGAAAAAACTAGTTGAGTCTTAATGAGCCAAAACTGTTCTTTCACAACAGAACAAATGAATTAGTTTTAAGGGCTAGGCAAGTGAACCAGCTTTTGAAGGAACTTGTTGATGTTGGGCAAGCTCTGTCATTATGTTCTCCGTGGTGAATTACCGGATCATTCAGACTCATAAGTCAGAACAAAGGCATCCATACCACAAAACATAAAGTTTCACTATGACATGGTAAGGGCAGAACATGCATACACTGAAAGCAAAACACTGAAAGGTATTAAGCGAAAAACTTTAATACCAAAAAGAAAAAGAGACAACCTGCCTCGCAGCACTGAAGCATCGAAGACCATCAGGCTCACCCTGCAGACTCCTAACAAGAGACAAAGCCTTCCTTTCATTCCCCTGTTCCAACTCCTTATCCACCTGTTCCAGGACTTCCCATCACAGCACATTCAATCTTGAGAAACCCACTGTTCCACTAACCCTAACCACACCATAGTCAATTGGAGGATGAAACAAAAAGCCACCATTTCTGATGAGCATTCCCATCCCCCCTAGAAAAGAACCATACAACAAAATGAGCTTAAATTCATCCAAACCCACTAGTAGCCAGTTTCTATAGTTATCAGTCGAGCTTCTTAGTTCTCAACCACACAAAGAAAATTAAATAATGTAAAAATACCCAGACAAATTACTAATTATCTGTTCAGGTAAAACATCTTCAAGAACCCAAAAGTTCGAAAATTTTATGTGAATTTACTACATTTTCTGTTGGATAAAATTAAAATAAGGAAATAGGGCAACTTTGGGGCTCCAAAAGACTGAAAAAAATGTCACTTTCATTGTAATTCACAAGCTTCAGTTAACATCAGGTAGATGAAATGGCCATCTACAATCATAAAGTTCAGACCTTTTGCGAAAACTACTTATAAAGAAGACAACTCAGGGAGTAAATCACATCCCATTGAAACAAAACTATAGGTAAAAAAAAATGGGAACTTTTCGATACGAGAACACATCAATGTAATCTTTTCTTTCTTTCTGACAAACCCTAAAAAGAAGATCCAATGTCACCCTTTCCCTTGCCAACCTTCTTGGGCAACAAAGTCTGATGAATGTTAGGCAAAACACCTCCATTTGCAATCGTCACAGTCCCCAAAAGCTTACTAACAGGGGGTATTCAATCATGAATTTTAATAGAGTTTGAAAGAATTTTAATCTCATGGATTTTAAAATATTTCAAAAGAGTTTACAAAATCCACTGGATTTTAATGGATTTTAAGTGACTGGATTTTGTGGAATTTACAAAATCCACTGAATTTTAATGGATTTTTATTATTGAATTTTTCGAATTTTATAAAGGATTGTTATGGATTTCTATTGATTCTTATAAATTTCTGTAAATTCTTATGAATATGCTATTAATCATAGGAAGTTATGAAATAATGTCACCTACATCCTCCGCCTCGCCTCCGCCTTAACTACAATGGTCAAATCATGCATGACAGTATGACATACAGCTTGGCAATAAAACTGGCGCCTCTTTTTTTTTTAGAGGAGGAGGTTCAACAGATTTTCTTTGTAAAAATAAATAAAATTTTTACAAGGCCATTAGCCTCTCATTAAAAAAATGAAAAACCAAGTCCTTGTGAGATATGGAATTATATACATCTATCTGAATCTCTTCCACTTATGAGATGAATGAAATAATGTTGAATAAAGAATATTTCCCCGTTTAAACATAGTGTATAGATCAGAAACAAATGAAGATTAGAAACCAGGTCCTTGTGAAGGAGTTTCGATGATAGCTCGAACTTCAGATTCCTCTGACATTACCTTGTGCACTGACGTGATTATTCCTCCCTCAAAGGTTTTGCCTCTCAAGTCTGAATTATCTTCTGG
Organism: Berberis thunbergii; assembly: GCA_003290165.1. NCBI lineage: Eukaryota > Viridiplantae > Streptophyta > Magnoliopsida > Ranunculales > Berberidaceae > Berberis > Berberis thunbergii. The sequence goes on from QNQO01000248.1 coordinate 276,157, forward strand.
GATGTAGCCCCATGCGAATAAAACAGGATGGAGGTGAAGGTACTTCCCGATGTTCGGGTTTTTCATGCCACTGGAGATCATTAGCGGAGGTGTCAAGAGAGATCCACATGCAGAAACTGTAACTTTAGCCTGGATTTGTAGTTTCTTTGTGATGCTTCCATTCGAAACTGTTGCCAACACTCCCACACATTTCTTGTTCTTACCATTACTGCACTTATTGTTTTCTTCTAATATGAATTTCTTTGCTTTACATCCTGTCAAGATAACAGCACCACTCTCAACGGCATCAACTAGCCAAGTAGAATCAGTTCCTTGCTTTTCTCCAGTTTTACATCCATAACAACAAGGACCACAGTAATGATTTTCGGAGGAATTTCTCGGAACCTTCTCAACTTTCAGATCGAGATTCTCACACCCTTTTCTCAGTACTTGGTTTTGAAATCCTTCGTATCTGCAATTCTCCGTGACACCAATCCTCTTGCACACTATGTCCATAGCCGATTGATATTCAGAGCTCCCAAACAATGGGACCTTATGGTTTTTGCTCCAATCCTTTAGTACACTATCTGGAGTCTAAACGCATGCAGACCAATTCACAGCTGATCCCCCACCAACTGTTGATCCAGCAAATATCATGATTTTTCCATTGTCAGTTGGAAGAACTCCACCAGATTCATATAGTTGATTCAGTGAAGGGCCTTCCAGTAAAGAATACTCATCCGTTGTAAAGTAGTTTCCTTTCTCGAGAACAAGAACCTTGTGACCAGATTTAGCAAGAACACCAGCTGCAACTCCACCACCGCAGCCAGAACCAACAATTACAACATCACATTCAATCTTATACTGATCTTGATTGGTGTCTTGGGTAACCTTAAGACCTTTCTCAGTGAGGGATCATAGTATGCTTGTGTCAGTTTCACGCACCGTGTCTATAAGTCCCTTAGATAGCCTTTCCTTCTGTGTTTTAGATGGGTGGTTGTCTCTTTCATCAGTGTCATCTATGCTATATCCAATTGCATCTAGTATCGGGTTTTCTGCATTCTCGTCAGTCTGCATCAAAGATAAATGAATAACTGAACCCTTTAAAGACTTGAAATTCACTCTAGCTCTAATGAGCTTAATTTTTCAAATAAGTAATCCAGGTAAATAAGATGTCCTGTTTTATCAGACCCCATCACTGTTTGTCTTGTTAAGTATTAAACCTTAAAATCTTTCATATTAATTGGATTTTGCTCATACAGGTGAGATATAGTTTCCAGTCCATTTCAAAGCAGGTACTCAACAACGAGGCAACAATGTAGTCCACATGGTGTAGGATCCGTACACTTGTGAAATTTGACATACTTTTCGCAGAATAATCTCTTAACCACAAAAATCAAATTTAGAAAAATTTACCTTGCACCATCAATTCAGGTTCACAACTTAGAAGGACGACTTACATAACTTTTAAAACATTTTATTAGCACGGCATACATCAAAATGGATGAAATTTTGAACTGACATCTATGTTGAATAGATAATAATCATCGTGAATCTTGTTGGATTCATTCACATGTCATGGGACATACCACATGATATCCAAAACATCGACAAGTAACTGGTCCCAAATCCCAGTCCCCATCCTCATCCCACCTTCCTGATTTATATTTCTAATATTGCCGTCAAAGGAGACTTTACACATGCTTCCTGAAATGGTTATCAAATCCACAGTAACTTGATCTCTTATGTGAAGATGATCTTATTATCCACCCACTATGTAATCTACCCTCACAAAGATTTTGTTTATAGTTTCACAAAATTTAAGAATAAAAAATTTCACAATTGGCTTATTTTTCAATAAAAGAATCACAAGTGCCAATAAAATCAACAAAAAAACAAAAAAAATTCTTGAAGTCCCATGATTCCAACCAAACATAAAACACAACCTAACCAAAAAAGATTAAACTTATAACAGTTGAAGTTTAATAATGCTAAATAAGAACAACTAACCTGAGGGTAGAAGGTGAGGCAGCAAATCATCTTAACTGTAGCAAAGGCTACCCTGAGAGGTGCCATGTACCTTTGCCTGGACCATTTCTTAAGTATCTCTTCTCTCTTCTCCAAGGACAAATCAGAGAACTTATTGATAAATGGGAACCTCCCAATCAAACATGAAAACCCACATAACAATAGTGTTCCCAATCTTGTTGACATCATCACTTTTCAGTCCCATTGATTATCCATCTCTTTATGCAATTGCAAATACAATCCTAAATTTGACTAGTAAGAAATCAACAAAACTAAACACGATTGATCAGATCAGAGAGAATAACTGAACAGTAGTATGAAATAAGAACCCTAATTGAATGAGAAAGGGAGAAAGTACTCACCTTGAGTGTCCATGGGACGAGAACTGTCATCGTCGCCTCGAGTTGGGAGATAGAACTTAGGGTCCTCTGCTTGCCTACGAGATTTCCTCCATTTTCTGGGCAGGTTCATCGTGATTTCTTTCGCCACATAAAAGAATTGGGAGTTGAAGGAGACATAGTATTGGTGAGAGAGAGGGAGCAGAGAAATTGAAATTCGAGGGTAAACGGATTTGAAAATGACTTTGATATTTATAACTTTTACAAATAAATTCTTCAAAGTCAAGTCCATCAAGTCAACAAATTCATTAAAATCCCCTGCTGTTTAAATACATTAGATTTCATTGAATTGTTTAAAATCCATGATTAAATACACCATGATTTTAATGAATTATAAAATAATCATTTAAAATTTATATTTCAATACCCTTCAATTTCATTTTATTGTTTTAAATAATTAATTGGATACTCCTCTATTTTAATTAGGAGCGATTCTATGTGTCGAGGGAAAGGGCGAGGAAACCAGCGAGGTAAACGAGGTAGCGGGGGGTGAACCGTTCACCCCCTCGAGATGTGCGCGCGGAACACATCTCGAGGGGGGTGAACGGTTCACCCCCCGCCACCTCGTTTACCTCGCTGGTTTCCTCGCTCTTTCCCTCGACATTTAGAATTTCGCTTTAATTAGACTTTAAAATCTTTGAGAATCTATTAAAATACATGATTGAATACCCCCTGTAAGTTCCTCATCGTTCCTCACCGCAAGCTGTATGTCTCGGAATGATCCGGTTCTTCTTGTTATCTCTCGCTGCGTTTCCCGCAAGCTCAAGAACCTGAACAAAACAGAGGAAAATGTGAGATTTTTGCGAAAAGATTCAATTTTAATAGAAAAGATTGGGTTTTTTGAGAGATTGGAGAAATGGGTATTGGAAATTTGGATGAACGAACCTCGGCGGTAAGGTACTCGAGGACGGCGGAAAAGTAGACGGAGGCGCCGACACCGACGCGCTCGGCGTACTTGCCAGCTTTGAGGAACCTCCCTCTCCCCATGACGTCGAGGGTTTCAGGTAGTACTGAATAGGGTTTTTTTTCGATTTTTTAGATCCGTTGGTCTTCACGATTTACGGAATTTATTCAATTGCATTAACCCCTCGAGGACATTAGGGTTTCTTCTTCTGTTGGTGTGTTGGTCTGTTTGTCTGTTTTGGCTCCCAATAAAAGAACCAGTTGAAGTACTCAGAAGGAAGAACAACCAATATCCTTATTCAGTACTACCTCTAAGGACACAATCAGCTCTCACCACAACAACTCTTCTTCTTCTTGACATCGAGTCTAATGTGCCCGGTTCTCCCAAACTCCCTGTTTTCATCTTGACAAGGTACCACCTTTCAACATAAACTACTTGAATCTCCACTTTTAGTTTGATATTTTTTCTATATGAGATTAGCCATATATGTTCATTTTTAGATAAGTTTTTCAAGTTTTTTGTTAGTATTATTACCATGTTTAATGTCAAATCAAGCTTATAAGATTTTTATCATCTGAATGCTTAATTCATGCTTTTACTACTTCTTTTTTTTAATTAATCAAACCAAAAATGTTCTGAGTTTTGCTATGGGATAGTTATTCTTGAATCGAAGAAGGTATGCATGATTAAGCCAACAGCTTTTACTTCATTTGATCCCAATCACCTAGTTGAAGGAGAAAAAAAATGTTGTTTCTAGCTTAGATTATTGAATTGTTGTTCTTTTACAAACTTTAGAGCCACCAACCGGCCCAGATGCTTCATTGAATCAATCGATATGTATTCATGGTCAGTGAATCATTGACAGTATAGGGTGTCCAAATACACAAAGCAATTTGGTTTGGTGCTTATATATATATCTCTAGATAAACATTGCATTGTGTTGCATATTTGGTTTTCTTTTGTAGCAGAATGAATCTGTAAGGATGCATAGAGCTAATGCTTGTTGGATGAATTAAGATAAATACATTGTGTTGATCAATTAAATTTTATTGTTCTGATTTAAGATAGATACATCTAGAATATCAAAACATCTGAATCGGATATATTGTATGATACTGCTATTTGATAAGAATAACATATGAAAGGCATTGTATTGTGGATTTGCGAGTTATGTTGTGACAGTAATAGAAGTTTTGATTGAAATATTTTTTCTCGACATTGTTGTTTCTTTTATAGATTTTGACTATAGTCTTGAATGATTTGAAACCTTTTTAGTAACTGTTTTGTGGATTGCTTTTTTATTTCCTGCATAAGTTTACACCTGCACTCATTTTTGTTTGGTATAGTGTATGGTCAAGTCTATCTCAACTTGTCAAGCTTAGATACATTTTGAGATAGGACAATGCTTATGTATAACATTCAAGTCAAAAGCTGTGAAATCATATGTAACATTGCCAAGGTTTATATTAATTGACGTGAAGTAAAACTACAAGATTTCTCCTCTAAAAGTATTTCTTTTGCCGTGTTATCATGGCTTGTGGTTATTACTTCCTTTCTCTTTTCAAACGCTGTTATGGACCTTTGCAATGTGTTGATCATTTGGAATATTTATGCATATTCTAATTATGTTCTATTGAAAATGTAGGCTAAAATTGCTGGGAAGGGGAGCTACTCTGGTGTATTTCAGGAGTATGATGAGTACGTTCCAATGGTTGACAAAGCAGTTGATGCTGTATGGAAGAAAGAAGTGTCTCATCAAAAGTCATTTGCACACAGAGGTTTGCAATCTCAACTTATGGTTTCCTAAAGGGACTAACATTTTTGTCTCTCGGCTGCTTTGATTATTGCAGTTCACAATCCTGCTTTGGTTATTCTGTTTCAGAGTCCTGCTTTAGGTATTCTGTTTCTAAGTCCTAAGCTGAGCTAATGGACATGGTTTGTAGAATTCCATTAAAGTTGTGTTTTTTATTGTTGAATGATTGTAGAATATCCAAAGCAGCCAGAAGAAAGATGCGGCGAAGAAGTGTAATTGCACGATAATGGAAGTTGAGAGTGCATTGGCGAAATTTATGTGGGCTAAAGAAGCGCAAAAGAAGATAGAAAAGTTGAAGGAAGAAGGAAAACCTATGCCCAAAAACATAAATGAGGTACTACTAGTCTCAAACTTGAATTTTGTAGTCTATTGTGAACGCTTAAAGAAGATAGATTATGAATTAGGTGTCGAGGATTTTGATAATCCAATGGAAAATAATTTAGCGAATATCATTGTTAAGATTGTTTGGATGAGCACTAATTCCACTGCCCGATCTCATGTTTAGGGGTTTCTATGTACTGTAACGGGAAGTTGTACTGTATCTTACATTACCAAAAAAACTTTAGGATAGTTTTTTTGTTTTTGGGTCAGTAAAGATAGTATGTTAGCGCATCTCCTTCCTGTTTCACAATAGTTATATTTAAGTGGAGATTGTACTAAAAAGCTTCTTGCTTTTACCAGAATAGTAAAACAACTACCAAATGAAATTTCAGTTCTATACATTTTGAACATCAACAAGACAGCAACAACTTAAGCCACTATGGTAATCACCATTGTGTCATTGAGACAATTCAGTTTTACCTGTGTCCCTTCTCTCTACCGCCACTGTCATTGTACCTAAAATCTTTTTATGGCACCATCAAACTTAAACAACCATCATATCTGTCTTATAATAGACAGGGTTCAGAATCCTGTATTTGAGCTAGGAAATCTGAAATGGTTTTTTCACTGTCCTCGTAGTTTATTGATAATGCATATAATAGCATTCAAAGGCTAAAGATGGTTTCTAGGTGATTTTGATCATGTCCTCGGCGTATCTAGTTTATTAGTGCAATGAACAACATGTGTTATTGTGTTTGTACTGGCACATAATATATACATTGAATCAATGTTTTGTCAACTGGTGCATTGCAAAATAGAGTTGTGAGACAGCTTCTTATATGTGAACTGCATTAATTAATTATTATATGGTTAATATGTTGTTTCCCTGTCTTTAAATGGGTTATCATGGTTTTTGTAGGTTCAAAAGCTGATGGGATCAACACCACTGGATGTTGCCAGGTCTAATATGGCAAAGAGTGGGCAAATAAGTAGAAATGCACTCTGCCCATGTGGCTCAAAAAAGAGATATAAAAGGTTTGATGGGCTGCCTTTTACTCATTCAGATTCAAATACATGTAAATTTGAATATTTCATATCATAACATTCCTCATGTTGAAGCGTCGTGTGGCCTTCTTCCAAGAATAATTAAAATAAGCTATTATCCAATACAGAAATCCAGTGCTCGTGAACATTATCCAACTACGCATGGCAGTAGTCAAAATATGATTGATTGCTTGCATGCACTATAAGATTCCTAGAATCAGAGAATTGCATAAAACATGTTACATTGTGTTGGTTATTCAATCCTTATGTCTCCTGAATGTTGGATGTTCAAGTCCCTGATTGCTTCTGAATTTTTGTTATGAAGGTGCTGCGGAAAAGATTGAAGAGCAAAAGCTTTCTAACTCGACAGGATTTGATGGACACCGATTAAAGACTTGACAAAACTTTTGCAAGAGAATCTTCCCATTAACCATTTGAACTTCCACCTGAAGTGAAGCTCAAGTTATGTCATCATCAAAGAAAGTCTCCCACAGCCTTCAGTGTCCACCCTTTACATTGCAGTTATTTGATTGGCAGGGAACTCTTAACTGATGGATCGAGTAAAATATCAACGAGTGTTATGCAATCATTAGAGGAAATAAACAAGTTTTATTTTTTGTTTTCATTATTGTTCAAGGAAAAAAGACGAGGGAAGATGGAGAAGGCCAGATGGATTTCATGCAAATATATGAATGATGCTTGACGCATTTCATCTTGTCTACTAGATGTTTTCTCCAAATGGAGAGTTGGAACCATCGAAAGCACATATCATTTTCTTTTTGGTATTACCTGTCTACAAGATTGTTTCACATCAGAGCATAAAGATGTTATACCATGTTCAGATATTCAGCAGTGGAATTTGACTTTCTTGTGCATTCTCTGATGCCAGAAGTTGCAGCAGTATCTTGCAAGTGTCCTGTTAGTAGTTTTAATACTTCTAATATAAGATGAGTTCTAGTTTTGGAACAGTGGTATCTTATGGATAGCAAAAAAATTCTGTGAAAAATTATTACAAATCACTGACAATGGACAACTTTCCTACGTCTGAAAATGAGTCCCCCATATTTCTAGATCATCGATCAGGAGGTCCCTGATCCCATCTCGAGTGTGTTTGACATCAGTGCAGGAAGAATATATAGTTTTGGTGAATAAGAAATTTTACTCAAATAAGGCGGTGTGCAATCCTTACGTACCAAAGGCAGCCCTTGCACAATTAACCCAAAAAAAAAACATGTATACAAACACGATAAATACACAACAACCACACTTTGACAAAGAAAACTCCATGGATCTTCTTGTTGGCTTTACTGGTATATCAACATGAAATCTCAGTGGCATTGATGCAGGGAAGAGTTGATGGGGAAATATAGACCATATTTGCACCACTCCCCCCAGGAAATGACATTGTTTCCCATTGTGTATCACGTGATTCACCCAGTGTCGGGGCGGAACCTACAAAGGGACGATGAGGGTACTTAAACTCCATGGATCTTGTTGGCTTTACTGATATCTCTTCCTTTCCTGTCTCATGCTATCCACCCCTTTCCATTCGCGCATATATGGTGTGCAGACCCTATTTTACATTTTCCTTGACCGTCATCCTCTTCGAGCTCTACACTAACTTGAGCATCGTAGTGTTGCTTCAAGTACAAATCACCAATTGTTCCACTGCATTCAAATCTCCTTTAGTCTTTAGTTATATCTAAACCATCTGGTCTCCTTTTGTTGGTGCACCCTCCACCTTATTTTTTTGTTAAAAGCCTACAGCATACTTTAAACAATATGAGAAGCTGGAAGCCCTTTTGCTGCAGCACCTTTCCCCATCATGATTTGATTGTTTACATTATCTAAGCTGAGGCAGAAGATGATGGAGATTCACCTAAGAACATTAATGAGACATTATCAAGAACAAGTAGTTCAAGTCTGACCTATTATAGTCACCAGGATAGCATATTTCACATAAATTTTTTGTTATAAAGTTTCTGAGAGGCAATCAAGTTGTTAACTTCTAAAATAAGTATTTGTCATATATGCTTACCTAGAGGAGGCAGGGCCATTTGCAAGTCAAGCCAGTCCTTCTTCATGATTGGGTTTGTGGAATATATAATCCTCATGTAAGCCACCTCCATGCATTTGTACGCTAATGCAGCAGAAGCCATTTCTTTGTGTCTTTCATACTGCTGAGCAACAAACCTATGAATGTAAAAAACATACGACGTCAACAGGGAAAAATTAGAGGTAATGCAACCAATTTGTCAGAACTTGTTGGTCATTCAATGTGCATCTCACTTTCATGAACTTGATTTGTTACTAAGATCACTAAATTCAAAGAATATGTGTTACCATTTACAAAGAATAATGTCCTGAATATAATTATGAAGTACACTTGGTGCATGATTAAAAAACAGAAATGTGTGTGCAGAATGCTGTGTTGGTCCTAAGATTAAAAGCATTCCTTCACATTATCGTTTGAATTGGAAAATTTTCATATCGCATTAAATCCTCATTCACAGTTTTTGTTAAGCATCCCAGTATGAATCACAACGTATCGATAATATTTTGATCACTGATTTGATTAGGATTCCAAGAGATTAAGCACCTATGAATTCTTGGACTGCGACATGAAAAATGCATTCAACTGCAATTGAGCAGCTGCCGAGGCTGTCATTTAAAGAAAACCCAATTTCTTATAAATATTCAAGTGTAACAAGTAGAATGGTTCAACACAAATAATCCGGAAGCCTGAGAACAAAGTCACATTTAGGTGCAATTTCATATGCATCAAATTTCGTTTTCTCATTAAATTAAAAAACAGCGATGATTCCATAAGACCAAGATGGGATGTATATCTCAAACACAAGCATAGAAATTACAGAAGATGGTGAAATCGCCCAGCTCTCTCCTTTACCAGCAAGAAAACTTCTTTTTCTGCAACATCAAAAGCCTGTCAGATTTCATAGTTGTAATGATCTTTAATTAGAATGTGAACCAACAGATTTCGTTAGATTTCGTAGTTGTAATGATCTTTAATTAGATTTCGTAGTTGTAATGATCTTTAATTAGATTTCGTAGTTGTAATGATCAAAAGCCCGTAAATCGTGAAGACCAACAGATCTAAAAAATCGAAAAAAAAACCCTAGATCTAAAATAAGAAACCCTAGGTCTAAAAACCCTAGATCTAGAAATGAAGGTACCTTAGCTTTTGCGAGAGGGAAGGGACGAGGGTGAGCTCCTTCTTTTTCTCTGGCCTATGACAGGGAAGGGACGAGGAGAGCTTCTTCTCTTTCTTCTTCTTTGGCTTCGTTTGAGTCGATGATGGGGAGAGGGTGGAGACGGAGAGCTTCATTGGGGGAGAGGGAGAGCTTCATTGGGGGAGAGGGAGAGGGAGGTATGCTTGAGAATGAAAATGGGGAGAGGGAGAGGGAGGTCTGAGCTTACTCTCCCCATTCCCTCCTTCTTCTCGCCCAAATTTTTCATTTCCCTCGCAAAACTTTTTTTTTTTTTTTGAGCCACGTCAGCTGCTCGCGTGCGACGCACTTCCCTCGCCCAAAACCTCGCCCAAACCCTCGACATCTAGAATTACTCTACTAAACTTGTAGAGTTTTGTAGGGTACTACTAAACTTGTAGAAAAAGTGTTGTGTAACACTTGTATCCACTGTCCGACGTATTGAGATGTGCGATGTGAGATGTAATGACGCAGAATGAGATGATAAGAGCATCTCCAGGACCGGTGTCAAAGGGTTGAACAAAATATCAACCAAATCGATTAAACTGATCGAATCGATCAAAACCGATACAATTAGCAATAATGATTGTATTTATGTGATTTTAAAATCGAAACCCGAAGTAGTCGGTTTGGTTTCGGTTTTTATGTGATTTTAACCGACAAAATCGAATCGACCGAATATATATAATAAATTATATTTATTTTATATAAAAATAATATAATATATTTAAAATAGTCGATTCTGTTCAATTACTGTTTGCATAAATTAGAATCGATTCGATTTTGTTCATGATCAATTCAGTTTAGATTGAAATTTTTGAAACCGACCAAAGTCTTTTCGGTTCTCGGTTTTCAACCCTGTGTCATTGTGGAGATTGGATGCCTCCCATGGTTAATGATGAGGATTGTGTTTTCGGGAAATTTCACGAAAATTTTCGTTTTTTTTAAATTACGAAAAGAAAAAGGGCGAAAGAAAAAAAAAATTTCAAGAGTTTTTTGAAAAATTTTGAAGTTATTTTAGTAAATTTCGGGGTCTTTCGTGAATTGATTTTTTCATTAAAATATAAAAACCAACTACTATAAATTACATTTTATCGAGGTTTTTTCCTAAAGATTTTAGGATTTATTTTGTAAATTTCAGGATTTTTCTAATTATCATTTTATCTAATTATTTATTATTTTTTAAAACTACTCCCTAATTTTCTAAGTATCATTTTTTTCTACTTATATATTGATTTTTTAAACTACACATGAATTTTTAATTATAAGTATTTATTACATTTATTTGCTTGCATTTTACTTTTTTTTTACATATTTAATATATCATTAAAATTTATTATATATATTTCACGTATTCGTCATTGCAAGTAATTGGGGTCGTATTGTCTTGAAAATGAGGTTATCTGCTGGATAGAGATTTACTAATGTGATGGATACGTTCAAAATATGTAGCATTGACTATGTTAGTGATGAATATATGAAGATGAAGAATATATGTTAGCTTGGTTCAGTGTCTAAAACCGAAACCCAAAGTGGTCGGTTTGGTTTTTTATTTTTATGTGATTTTAACCGATAAAATCGATCCAACCGAATATATATATAATAAATTATATTTATTCAATAAAAATATAAAATATATATATATTTAAAATAGTCGGTTCGATTACAATTTGTATAAATTAAAATCAATTTGGTCTTGTTAATAATCGGTTCAGTTTCGATTGAAAATTTTGAAACCGACCAAAGTCTTTTCAACCATAGGTGTCATTGTGGAGATTGAATGCCTCCCATAACAATTAGCAATAAGGATTGTATTTTCACGAAATTTTTTCGTGTTTTTTTTTGAAATTATGAAAAATATATATATATATATATATATAAATTCAACAGCATCAAAATGAATGGAGCAAGATGATATTGAATTACTCATTTCCATCAGCAATAGCTCTTCTATCAACCTACTTCCAAATTCTTCCACACACTGTTCCTATATCTTTTTATTTTCTCTCTTTCACTCTTCTCCTCGCATTCTCTACTTCATTGCTTGGGTTTTTGCTTTGTTTCCGATTTCCTACTATTGCTCAAGTGCTGGAGAAATCGAGTGTTGTGTTCGCTGTGCTTACCGTGTTTATTGCCATTGAGATCACTCTTCCGTGGAACCTTAAATGGATTGTATGGATCATCTGTTGCATTTCTTCCTTTTTGCTTATTATTTTGCATGGTACGTAGCACTCTTGTACTTTTCCCTGAATAGGGTTCAACTATATTGGTTATAATACACAAGGAGCTATGTATGTTTGAATAGTTCACTCTGTCAAAATTATCTGTATTTAAATGCACCTACCCAAAAGTTTGCCCCATCGATTGGTATAATTGAAAACTGGGATGAAGTTTGAAACCCAAAAGTTTGCCCCATCGTGGGATGAAGTTTGAAACCCAAAAGTTTGCCCCATCGATTAGTATAATTGAAAACTGGGATGAAGTTTGAAATCCGAAATAACCCGAACACCTTATATAGTTTGAAATTTAATAATTTACTATGAAATTAATGGAGATCCAACCTTTCTCAACCCTGAAGCCAGCCCAGATGAGCCATGGCTCACCACTCAAAATAGTTTGGGCTTGGATCAAAATAGTTTGATTAGTTTCAACACTAAATCACATTGTCGGTCGAACCCAACCGAGAGCATCTAAGGTGGAAAGGGTAACACTCCTAATATTACAAAAATTAAAAATATGATTGCCAAGAGGAAAAGAATGAGTGGGAAATATTTCTTCTTAAATTTTGGGCTTAAAGAGGAAAAAAATGAGAGGTCCAAGATTAAGTGTGGGGGCTTCAATGTTTTTAATTTTGGAGCCTTTAGTTAATTGTGCAGTCGACCCTGCTGCACGTACCCAGGGGCGGGTCTGGCAATTGCTAAATCGTAGCACCCAGGAAGCACCTTATTCCATGTTTCACATTATTAGTAAGGATGCCAAGAGAAACATCCGCGAAAATCAAGTTTGAACTGAAAAAAAGAGAAATGGAAAGCAGCAGGGTCATTGTTCAAATACCTGCAGCTTAATTTCTCCCCAAAGTCCCACATTAAATGGCGGCTTGCTAATTGCAAATTCGTGTTGAAACATGCTATACCGAACTAACCGACTTATAACCGTCTTATATATAGTGGTGTTGTTATTATATGATATAAGATCACAATGCAAAGTTTGGTTATGTCACATCCAATGGGCCAAGCCACATACAAGACATGGGGGCAGTTGCCTACCTAAAAGTTTTGAAATTCAAATTTAAAATAGTGAATTGTGGCATGTTTAAATAATCTCTCCCTAGAAATTTGCTATTTTTATCCCCTTCACATTGCCCCCGTCCCCTTTGTGAATATCCTGGCCAGGGTTTTCATGAGGGAGGGGGCAAAGTGGCAAATGATATTTAAATAATTTTTTTTGTCGATTTTAAGTAAAGTAAAATTCATCATAAATTAAGTAAAACACATATAAACTTTTTACATATAACGTTTACATAATTAACTTTTATCAAAATAAACAAAAAAAACTCATTCTCGTATATCTCAAGCATAAGAAATGAAAAGTTTATAATTGTCCTCTTCGCCTGCTCATCTTTTTCAATCAGAGGAACTTGAGGCGTTTATTTTATTTTATGATACTTATCCATAGACAATATCTAAAAATAAATAAATTTTTTACTATGGGTTGATCCTTTAAATACAAAATTTATTAATATGGACACGAAGAGAAATACCATAAAATTTTCACTTAATTTGTATATATAGAAATCGCAAAAATCAAAGTAGAATAGAGCTTCAATAAAAAACGCAAATAGGAAAATGAATGGAGATTTAATAAAAGCGTCAAGTCCAAACGATAAACAAAGCTTTCAAATTATCCAATAAAAGGTGCAGATAATATTGTTCACTAAAAACAAATGAATTATTGATTGCATCTTAGCAAGATTTTATAACACTAGGCATGTCAAATTTGTAAAAGAGTAATAAAGCATGTCAAATGCATTACTGTCCTAAATTAATCTTCTCAAAAACAAAATCACAAGACAATATGACCCCAACTAGTGATCTTATACGTGCGAGGCACCCTCCCTCGCCAGTTTCTTCGACATCTAGAATCACCCGATAACCTCATTTTCAAGACAATATGACCCCAACTAGTGATCTTATATTGTGATATAACCAAACTTTGTCTTGGAAAACTTTGCATTTTTTTTTGCTCCATCCTTGCAGATTTTGCCCTCGCCTCAACCACTACAAGGACGATTTTCATCCTCGCTGAGGTAGGAGAGGCATCCAATGGTTGCGACGCTACAACTGCTACTTTTGTTGGTTACTTTTGAGAAAAAATTTGGAAAGAAAAGAAGAAAAATAATAATAATAAAAAGGGATGGGAGTAGGGGAGGCGGCGAAACAATAGCAGTGGAAGTGACGTTGTTGTTTCTGCTTCTTGTTGGGAAGAGATCACAAAGGGAGAAGGAGAGAAGATAGGATAAGAAATGGGGAAAAATGTTTTATTTAATAAGTTGAAAAAGGTGGTGGTGTCAAAGAGGAGATATGTTCGTTTCAAAAAGTCAGAGTCGTCTCTTATTACCTTCCAGATCTCCTAATTTTTTTGAGATGTGTATATGATGCATCTCAATGTGAATATATATATTTTTATGGTATAAACAACTATAGATTTGAGATGACGCGTTATTTTTTATCTGAAAAAATGTGATTAGCAATTGACTTCGTCACCAATAAAAAAAAGGTTCATCTCTTCTCTCCCTTCTCAACAACAACACAGAGCAGCAGCAACAACAGCGGTGATATTGTCGCCCACCACTAGCCACCAGCAACCCCACCAACCCCCCCCCCCCCCCCCAACCACACGCCTTCTTTCTATCTTTTTCCTTGTCCTTCCTTTTTCTCCTGTCATCTTCTCATTTGCCACCCTAATTTCGCAGCTAAGGAGTGAGGGAGAGGGTGATCGATGGGGCTAGGCAGGGAGAAATTAGATTTTGGTGGTGGAGGATCAGATTATGGTTCTCTGTTTTCGACAGCCACGAAGACGCCTCACTTGAAGATGAAGATGTCATTATTCATTTTTTTGGTTGATTTTCATGGCGGCTGAGAGGCCGATTGTGGTAGATTTGGAATTGGAAGTGGAGAAAGACTTTTATTCTGTTTATTGTTAGAAAATGAGGAGGGAGACCATGGAGGACCAATACTCAATTGTTCTTGATCTTCAAGAGGATCCTAAACAGGTATATGTATTGCTCAATTAGGGTTTATCTGCTATTTTTTTCATGGGCTGAAGAACTGGCATGGGTAGAAAAAAAAAAAAACTGGATTGGATCGAGACTAGACCTGCGCACATAAAAAATTTGGTTAAAGGAGACACCAGTTAATCGATTTCACTCGGTTCGGGATTGGTCTTTAAAAATTCAGTTTTTAAATGGCCGGTCCCATCCTCATTTTTGGATAATCGGGTCGAATACCGGACCAGTCTAGCCCTAATGCCAACTATACCCAAATGCATTACCTTATATGTTGGTATCTCGATCCTTTGGGGTATATACCCAATAGGCATGGCTATGGTAGAGCGTTAGATTTTGGTCAGTGTCTTTAAACACATAGTCAAAACCCAATTTTGTACCCAATGTGTAATTGTACAAAATTTTTATGCACAATCTCAAATATTCCTAAATATGAGTACCCAATTTGTAATTCAGCTCCCTCACCACGTGAGTCTCTAAAGTGGATTTGTTGAATGTGTTGAAACTAATCAACAATTTAGCCAAGCCATAATTTATTTGAAAGGTCTAGTCAAACATTCTATACTAGCTATGGAGGAAACTGTGCAACATATGTGTTTGAGTGAATGATCTCATCATGACAAGCTTTTGAAGACTTGTTCAATGTAAGGCCTGCTTAATTACCAGGATGAGTAATTCTAGGGAGCCTGCCTTGGTAACTTGGGAGGTTGTCCGGACCCTCCCAGGCACGTGCCTGGGAGGGTGGCTGGCACGTGAACCCAACACCTTGGCCTCCTCCTCTCCCGCGCCTCCTCCTCTCCTGCGCTTCCTCCCTCAAGCCCTTAATTGCTTTAATGAGGAGCTCGTACTTGTTCTTGCTCACCCAGGTGAAATCTAATTCCTTTCAGATTCTTCAATGGGTAACAGTAAGTTAATTGATTGATTTCAGTTGTTTACATCAATTGGGATTCTCTTACCGGTTGTTCAATTGGAGATCACAGAGTTTTGATCCATTTACAGTCTGGGGTTGTATCAAAATTTGAGGATTTGTGATCATGGAGGTCAAATTTGCTACATTGGTTCAATTGTTTTGAGTTTTGACAGTTTGTTTCCTTGATTTCTTATTGAACGCCATAGAAGATTGCGAAAATGTTAGCCAGTGAGATTTGTTCTTCTAGATTGCTATCTCCATTTAGGGAGGAAATTGGGGATGAATAGCTCTATGTTCTTCCAAGGCACACTAAAGTTGTTGTGACAGGAAACAACATGACAAAATCAGTTCTTGTGGGTCTTCAAGGTGTTGTCAAGAAGGCTGTTGGTCTTGGTGGTTGGTTAAGAGCTTAAGAGAGGTTAAGAGCGTGAGGGAGGAGGCGCAGGAGAGGAGGAGGCGTAGGAGAGGAGAGGTTAAGAGGTGGAGGAGGAGGAGGTGCAAGAGAGGATAGGGAGGAGGAGGAAAGGTGGAGGCGCAGGAGGAGGAAGCGCAAGAGAGGAGGAGGCCGAGGTGTTGGGTTCACGTGCCAGCCACCCTCCCAGGCACGTGCCTGGGAGGGTCCGGACAGCCTCCCAGGCTACCAAGGCAGGCTCCCTAGAATTACTGTACCAGGATACTGAGAGGAAAAACCACACATCTACCAAAAGACACTTTGATTGCAAACACGACATAATCAAATGAAGATGCCAAGAATCGTATTATAATTAAGGGGAAGGCAACTATAATAAGACCAAAGTAATTAGTCTTACTTGTGGATGTGTCAACCCGCTATTACACAGGCCATCAGATAGTATAGAAAATATCGGGAATGAGTTTTGATGATGATGATGATATTCTATAATAATAAAAAATGTAAAATGCATTTTACATATTTAATATTTTTCAAATCAATGAGACGGGCCGATCAACGGGGTGAGGCAGGGAGAGGTTAGATTTTGGTGGAGGGTCAAATTATGGTTCTATGTCTTCAACAACCATGACGGAGCCTCACTTGAAAAGGAAGATGTCAATATTCATTTTTTGGTTGATTTTCATGGCGGTTGAGAGGCCGATTGTGGCAGATTTGCAATTGGAAGTGGATAGAGACTTTTATTCTGTTTATTGTTAGAAAATGAGGAGGGAGGTCATGGAGGACCGACACTCGATTTTTTTTATTTTTTATTTTTTTTAATCTTCAAGAGGATCCTAGACAGGTATATTTATTGCTCAATTACGGTTTCTTTGCTATTTTTTATGGGCTGAAAAACTGGCATGGGCAGAAAAAAAAAACTGAATTGGACCAAGACTAGACCTGGCCGCATCGAAAATTTGGTTAAAGGAGACACCAGTTAATCGATTTCACTAGGTCCGGGCTCGGTCTTTAAAAATTTGGTATTTAAATGACCGGTCCCATCCTCGTTTTTGGATAATCGGACCGGATCGGTGCAGCCCTAATGCCAACTATACCCAAATGGCCAAATGCATTACCTTATATGTTGGTATCTCGGTTCTTTGGGGTATATACCCAATAGCCATGGCTATGGTGGAGCGTCAGACTTTGGTCAATATCTTTAAACACATGGTCAAATCCCAATTTTGTGCCCAATGTGTAATTGTACGGAATTTTTATACACAATCTGAAATACGCCTAATCATGAGTACCCAATTTGTAATTCAGCTTCGAGAAATTCTAGCTGGCCTGGGAGGCGCGCCTGGGTGGCTGCCTGGACGCTCCTTGGCACGTGTCAAGGAGGGTGTCTCGCACATACCCGACCGAAGTTTCAAAAAAAAACTGGAAATGAAATTTGAATTTCCTTGCTGAAATTTAAGAGGGAGGGAGGGATCAAAACACAGAGAAAATCAGAGAGAGAAGGAAGACCTCTCCCCAAATCCATCTCCACAGAGAAGATGAAGCTCTCCCTCTCCCCAAACTCGACAGAGAAGAGAAGAGAAGACCGAAGAAGGAGAAGAGAAGCCATGGCTTCCATTTCTGACTCCAACCTATTGGTCTTTCTAACTAATTGGACAACCCCATCAATGCCTGGTTCATTAGGAGGGTTTGTTTGATCATTTTCAAGTGATTCGAAATCGATTGGGTTGTAAATGGGTTGATTGGTGAAGAACTGAGAGAGCAGAGGTGGTGTTTGAAGAAATGCCTGTGAGAGAGTAAAGAGAAGTAAATGGGTCTTGAAGAAATGAGAGATTTGTTCAAAAGTGATAGGATCCGATACCGGAAGCTAAGATAATTGATCTTTTGATTGGACATCGAACCACCTATTGATCCGTTGATTGGAGATCAGCCACCAAGTTTAGAAAAGTTATTTGATTGATGAAACTTCTGATTACAATTGATAGACTTTATAGAGAATTCTACGTCCTAGATTCCTAACCAGACTCATCTTAATATCGAAGTTCAACTAAATTAGGACTCACCTAATGACTTACCTAGTTCAACTAAATTAGGACTCTCGCCTACTGACTTACCTAAACATGACTTCTTACTAAAACAGGACTTGTTACTAACATGGTAACCTACTGGAGCTGGGTTCCTAACATCCCGGACCCCTTGAAACACGGCTTGTCCTCAAGCCTGAAAACTAGTAACGACCTAGTTTCCTAACCAAACTCATCCAAAATAACGACGTTGTCTTTCGGGGAATCCCCATCCAGGGCGGCTTCCAGGAAAAGTAATTGCGGTTTCTGACAGTGATGTCCTGGTTTAAAGGTTTCATCGCAGTTGAAACACAAGCCTTTCTCGTGACGTTCTTTTGTTCGGCCCAAGTTAGTCGCTTCATGCCAGAAGGCAAGGTGGGAGTTGGGGCAGGAGTCTTAAAATTAGGCGGAACAGAGGAATAAGCCGTAGTCGCAATGATAGCGTCCTCTTGGCATAACGCTAAATCAAAAGCCAAGGTGAATTTCTGATTTACCGCAACCTGGTTAAGCTCAAAAAATTGTTCGGCTTGGAAAAGCCAACCTTCGAGATCACCGCCATCAAACCGAGGGGAGTCAATGCGAAGGGGTCGACCGTGTAAATTGCCACCTACCGGATTGTTGCGGTGAGTAGATTCTGATTGTGAGGACCCAGTGGATTGAAGAGATTGAAGAGTATGCAATATCTGGGCAAGGATCTGTGATTGAATTTGGCGATCTTGGAGGAGGGTGTGTATATGTGAAGTCATAGCTCCAAGTTGGGAGTTAATGGCAGCAACCTGTTCTTCGAGTTCTTTGACAGTCATGGTGAATGTTTGGGTGGAAGGAAATTTTTTTTTTTTTGGAAGGGATGGGTAGGGCAGAATCGATGCTCTGATACCAGATGATAGGATCCGATACCGGAAGCTAAGATAATTGATCTTTTGATTGGAGATCGAACCACCTATTGATCCGTTGATCGGAGATCAGCCACCAAGTTTAGAAAAGTTATTTGATTGATGAAACTTCTGATTACAATTGATAGACTTTATAGAGAATTCTACGTCCTAGATTCCTAACCAGACTCATCTTAATATCGAAGTTCAACTAAATTAGGACTCACCTAATAACTTACCTAGTTCAACTAAATTAGGACTCTCGCCTACTGACTTACCTAAACATGACTTCTTACTAAAATAGGACTTGTTACTAACATGGTAACCTACTGGAGCTGGGTTTCTAACATAAAGCCTCTAAAATCATTAGTAAGGCCACCTCTAAATGGATTTCAGAAGCCTCTAAAATCATCAGCAAGGCCAACTAAAGATGAACTAGATAAGCAAGAAGAGGGATTTGTTATATCACTGGGAAGAACTGAGATTGCTATATATCATCAGTATGACTTCTATTATGTCATTTCAGTTATATCACTGAGATACGCTTCAGGTATGCATTTCTTCATGAATGTGCACTATTTTTAAATTTGTTGATGCATAATTTGATCTTTCAGTTAAATTCTTTTTAATTGGAATTTACATGCGCCGAGTATCTATGTTAAAGGATTTACCGTACAAACAAATAGAACATAATCAAATTGATGCTTCCACCTTGTATTTATTCGCTGGTTTATCATTTACACAATTTGAGCCTTTGTAGTTATTCATAAGAAAAATCCAAAATCCAGTCCCGTTCAGAAGATGAAACAAAGGCGACTTCTTTTGGTCAGTACTTATTAAGATCGTATCTTATTCGTCTTAGCTAAGTTACTGGCATTTGTGCTGTGATTATGTATGTTATGACTTAGGATAATATAAAGACTTAAAGGATGGAGGTTTACAGGAGAAATCTGTAATCTAGACGAATAAATATGACTTGGTTTGGTTGGCTATGTTTATTTTGATCAAAACTGAAGTATGCAGAGTAACAACATCCTTGGGCAGTAATAGAAATATCAATTCTCAGAATCGGTGGTAATAAACAAGTGTGTTGATTCTAATATTCTTAGAGTCCATAGTTTTCTAAGCAATTCAATCATGCTGTATTGTTTGTTGTTCCTAGTTGATGGTCATTTTGAGATATGGTTGTTGCTGTCTGAAACAAATTTGACAAGAGAAGTTTTCTAAGCATAGATTATGTACCCGTCGTGTATTCATGGTTAATTTACGTGTTCATTAAAATCATTTATGCAGTCGGAAACACTTCAGCTTGAGAGAAGCAGAAGAGTGGTGGGATGAAAATAGAGTTCAGGTGTACTAGCGGCATGACATCAGGTCTACATTCAATTCTGTTGGTGAGGATTTTCTGCTACGGGAGCCAATGTTCAGATGCCGATTGTGAGGTTGTGCAGTTGTAGTTCTCTCAATGTAGTGAAGTCCTGACAGGCGAAATTTCAGTCACTACAATGTAGAGAACAATTCCATTACAGATCCCAAGTATCAAATAGTCGAGCAAGGAATTCAGATACACTCCACCTAGATCTCGGCGATAGTAGGATATGTACAGTTTTAGAAAATGTAATCTCCAGTTGCAGTATTTTGTTCTCTCTTTTTTTTTTCATATTGTCTACATTATACATTTTTCATTGTTTTTTATAGAGTTATCTAACATAGAAAGAAAATCATGTATAAGCATATCCATTACGGGTAAATAAGAATGAATTCAAAGTGTATATATAGTACATAATATTCATCTAATCAACTAATGCCGAGATGCAAAATATGAGTCTCCATGTCCAATCAATCATGGAATCACTTCGTTACTACTATCATCAAACAAACTGGTGATTGGTGATGATGTACATATCACCTTTCATTATACCTTTAGCTAACAAAATATATTCTTCCTTACCTCATGTAATCCTGCTATGGTGCTCGTAAGAATGTGTGTTCTAATAGGATGACTGTTGATGAAGTTTGAATCCTTGTCCATCAAACACAACAATTCCGTAGAAAGTCAAAAGCAAAAATGGTAACATGGTCATATTTTCATTCCGACAACCTTTTGGGAAAATAAACAAATCTGAGTTCAGCATATTGCTTTGAATCCAAAGAAATGTGTGTATTTTCAGCAAATTAAGAGGACAAATTCAATCCATCATTCGATCTAAACAAACTTGGACCTAGCTTCAGTTGTTGACATGGCACTAAATTATAGAGAAATATGTTACTAAATTATGGATATGAATAACAACAAATAACTTTATAATTAAAGAGTGGCGTAAACTTGTTAGTCTCCAAAATGTAAGAGAGACAGATGGTCATGGAACACACTTCTATCAGTCTTTGTTGTATCCTTTGCAACCCTTCGACAATAAATTTGATTGAATCACTAGAGTTTCTCCAAATTCAGCATTTCCATGTACTTTTCATGCTTCAAATAAGGCCATCTCATCTCATGCTGTACTCTCCCTGCTGATTACTCAGGCTTAGAAATGCAGCAGCACAAACTAGTGGATCAATCATGCTCAACACTTGAATCATATGCTCACATCAACTTTTGGCAGTTCTTCCCTCCATTACTACTTCATTGTGGCTCGAGCATTTAACACCACTATCAGGCACTTTCCTTGCCTCCATTTGATTGACCATACAAATGCATTCATGTTGCCCTGCCAATGTAAGACCATAAACTCTTATCGAGCCCTTTTGGCATTACTATTGCTAAGAGCTGCCCAAAGAACCATATCCTGATTTAATGAACCTACTATGTATTTCTAAAGCAATCTTACCTGTGTGACTGTACCTGTTCAAATACTCTAATTTCTAGCAGGCACATTACTCAATGAGGTTGGTATTCTAATGCACCCGAGCTGACAACTAGCTCTTCCACAACCAATAACAAAGCCTCGTAACACATGAAGAAGAATTGATCCATTAAGCTCATACAGTAATAAAGACCAAAAGAACTTAACACAAGGGTGTGTCTATCATATCAAATGAAGATTAAAGAAGCTTAACTAATGTGTGTACTATGCAAGGCAAAACACTTTCAGCCTATAAATTTGAATATTGCACAAAACCCTTTCTTAATGGAACCATAATAATAATAGCATAATAGAAATAATAAGCCATAACAGAGTGCAAGAGATAGGAGAGAGAACTAACTGAAAATTAAGGACAAAAATAGTCTGCTACATTGTCTTCATAATATCTCCTACAGTATTCCCTAAAACTATAAACACTGAGAAGTGAAGCAAGTACAGCACACACACTGATGTTTTGTTTATGCTGTCTTTTTCCAATAATACTCGAAACAGACCCAACAGTTCCAACTTGGACAAGTTTGAAATATCTAATCCTCAAGTGAGAATGTTCTTCTTCAACAATTTTAATAGGTATGACATCCAACTCCTTTGTACCCTCTTTGTAGTAGTTACTGATGTCAAAATCGTTATGACATTCATACCTCAAAGTTTTACTGCAGCAATGTCGTAGGCCTCTGCAGCTTCTTCTTCAGTATCTGGTCAAATCAACAAGATATTAGTTCATTATATGATATTCACATAATTATTACATAATGTATCCCTTAATTTATACATGTTAGTGTTTCGATTATTATATTTTATAGTAATTATTTCATTTTCATGTCTTTGTAGGAATTTGAGCGTAAACGATGAAATCATATTAAGGCGACAAGTTAAGGAACGACAATTAGTCGATTTCAACGGTGGTATAAAGAGTCACAAACCTAAACCCGAAACCTAATTCATAACCTAAACCCAAAACTTAATTCATAACCTAAACCCAAACCCAATGCCAAGCCGAATCTTTCTCCTACCCTCATTGATGAATCATTCCCTCATTTCATCTCTATTCATCTTGATAATTTTCTACAAATAGAAGATAATAGGGTGAGAAGGGGAAGGAGGAAGAGAAGGGAAAAAAAGAGAATTAGAATAAAAATCAAAACCTCATCCTCAACGGAGATTTCCTCAAAGGAGCTTCTCTCTCAAATGTGATTCACAAGGTGACCATCACCACCTATCCACCATCACCACTCACTCAGCAATCACCACCTCGCCACCACCATCCCCCGAGCACTACCACCACCTCTAGACAGCACAACCGCCACCGCCACCACCGTGAAACAAAGATGTGACAACCCTGTTTCACGTCAACTTTCCACCATCACCGTGTCTGCTCCTCTCCCCTGTCCACACATCCGCCACCACCTCCGCACTGACCACCGTCACAGACCGAGCACCATCACCTGAGAACCACCTCGCGAAACAGAACTCACTGCGGCTCTATTCCGCCTCGCGACCCAGCCAGACCTTGCGTCCTCCTCTCCTCTCTGTCCTCTCTTAGTCCATGCCTCCTTACCATCTCTCCGCCACCGGACAACCACCACAGAACACCTCACCGCGGCGCACCACCATCGCTAAAACAGGGAGTATTCTCCGAGCTCTCTCTGTTTATTTTCGCATCTCTCTCGATTGTTTCCTCACCTTCTGTATATTTTGCAGGTTTCAGAATCAATTGGAGGTCGGGACGGTTGTGGGGAGCGAAGGAAGGCCGCGAGAGCTTCGCTGTCGCGCTGGAGAAGACGAGCGTCACTGTAGCAGAGGCGGGAATTGGTCAAATTCAATTATTTGGCTATTTACACCCCTGGTTCTGTTATGTACCACCACAGAGCGTTTTGGGACCATTTGTCTCGGGATTCGTGCACAACCACCTGCTGATCTGCTGAGTACCACCACATCGAGTTTGTGACAAACTAAATGGGTTGTATAAGTTATTTTGATTTATTTTACTGAATTGTGTGCTTAATTGTTAATTACAATTTATTTCTGAATTTTTGATAAATTGCTTTCACCTTTCATGTTCGAAAAATTAAACTTGATATGTTTGGTAGTTAGAATTACCCTTTATCAATATTCGCATGTGCTAAAAATATTAAGCTTAAACTTTGATTAAGTGTGCCCTAAAAAGACACTTAATACTTGGTAAAAGCGTATTTGCTTGAAATAATTTGTTAATGTTTAATAGAAACATGATATAAGTTTAATTGGATTTTAACGATCACATATTCGGTGTAAGCAAGGAATTCTCATCCCTAAAGCTTCTCGCTTTTAAATTCAGTAATTTAGATTTAAATAATTTTGCTAACTCATTGGTGAGTCCAAGCCCACAAAAATCCATCTCATCTATCTTTTATTTTTCTTATTTTTAATTTATTTTTAGTTTAGTTTTAAAAATGTTGTAACCCCATTTTCTCCAAATTAGTTTAATTAAATTCTAAAATTCAATTTAATCCACCTTCCTCGTGGGATTGACCCGTACTTGCCGTTGTCTACCAGTTAGGCACCGTGCACTTGCGGTTATTACAAGTGGTTAAATTAACCTATTAATTTATGTTAGTTAAACTCGCATCAAGTTTTTGGCGTCGTTGCCGGGGAAGGTTGCGGTGTAATTGAATTTAAGATTTATTTTCACTAATTATAAAAAAATTTAAAAATTAAAAATATAAACAAAACAAAAAAAATTATATTTATTTTATTAAGTTATTTTTACACTCATTTTGTATTTGATTTTGCAGAATACACGCTTCTCGAGGATATTGGACGATTCTGCAAAACATCAAGCAAATTTTAATTTTTTTATTTTGTGAGGAGAGTTTTAATTTTATTTTCACCTCATTTTACGAGTGTGTGGTGTAATAATTTTTAAACTTTACTATTTTTCATTTTGTTTAATCACTAAATTTTTTTTTTTGAAAAACCCAAAATTTTCTAAGTCAAAAGAAATTATAGGGAAACAATTTTAATTGTTACCCAATAATTTTTTATGATTTAGAAATCCAACTTCTACGACCAAGACTAGTAAATTTATTTGCATGTGCTTGTGTGTTGATTGAAACGGATAAAAAGAAGTCGAATTTTTTTTTTGAATTGTGCTAACTTTTTGTGCAGAACGGAATACGCACACTGTAAGTATTTCTATCACACGCAATGTATTAGCGATCGGGTGCTTTGTGTAATTGTTTGAAATTGTGTGATTGATTGTTTAATTTCTGTAATTGTGGATGCTAAACTTTAGTATTTCATAATAAGCAGACACAGCTTCTAAATAGAAACTAGTGGGACTTGATATCCCCAAATATAGCCAAATATAGTTAAAATCAATTAGCAAGTTAGATAGCGCATTATTTTAGGTACTGTGTTCATAGGACAACTAAGACCAAGGTGAATTCAATAATTTTTGTGTTGACCAAAGTTAAAAGTGACGATGGGTTTAATCATTCAATGAACTCCGAGAGGCCACTGCCACAAGGGTAATTTACCCAGTACGCCGAGTCATAAGTAAGCTACGATCCACAAGAAGAATTGGTGTAACCAATAATTTTTTGTTAGGAACACAAGCCTCAAGTGTGCATTTAACATCACATCGTTCTCATATCTTTTGGCTTACAGAGCGGTAGCACAAGGAAGTACTTAATTGGACCATTGTGACCTCCTTCTCTTGTGCGATAATCTGATTTCTTTGAAACAAAACTCTAGCCTACTGATTTTGAACTTTGCGGTGTAAAGTGTACACTCTTAGGATCAACTTGTAGCACCCATTGCTCTGTAATAAAGATTACATAAGAAATAATTGTCCCCCAAAGATAAAAAGATAATTGATCTAAAAAACGTTTATTGCTTAGGGAGGCATGTTTCTTGTGCATTTATTGGTTGTTGATTGCGTGTGAGTCTGTGCATATTTTTAGAGTTAGTGCTTTCAAAAAAAAAATGAACACAAGGGATTATACAGCCTATTTTTATGAGCAAGTCAATTCATTTTATGACATGCGACGACCTGATTATGATCTATATTTAGATTATTACAACCCAGGTCTAGCCTATCATCCTGACTTCTCACTACACAAAAAACCCCCATTAGCAACGGTTCTATACCGTGGGCGTAAGCCATTGCCACGGCTAAGAGCCGTGGACTACAGGGGCGTCGCGAAATCCTTTGTAACGGCTATAAACCGTTGCTAAAATTGTTGCAACGGTTTTATATTCAGGACGGTTGATGCTTTAGCCACGGTTATAAACCGTTGCTAAAAGTTTAGCAACGGTTTTAAGCCGTGGCAAGTTTAGCAACGGCTTAAAACCGTGGCCAGACTTGCCACGGCTTAAAACCGTTGCTAAACGTTTAGCCACGGTTTTAAGCCGTGAATAGTAATTTTTTTTTTTTTTTTGCTATCAAATGACTTTTGATTACATCTTTTGGGTAAGTATAATTTAGCACGTGAATCAAATAAATAAAATTTAATATGACTTTTTATTAAATTTAAAAATAGCATTTACAACCTCTGATCAGCAAATTCCAACAATTGTTTTCAAGCAATTCATTACAGTAGCAACATTTACAATTCATCATTGGCTACTGATCATCTATCTACATGCACTACAAATAAACCTTCTTTCTGAGTCTGCTTTTCCTTGCTGCCTCTCTATTCTGAGCAAGCCTTCTCAATAAGTTTTCCATGTAAACACTGAAATATATCAACCCTGCACCCATCATATATAAACACTGAAATCAGACTATTTGATTGGAAATGAGATTCATCCAATAAACAGAAAAGAATTAATCAGTGAATGATGATCTTTATTGACTATGAAACACTTTATTTTGTAAATTAGGGAAATGCTATGCATCAACAATGCTAACCACTTTATTGCCATTGTATATCTCTTGTATATTCTCTTTATTCATACAAGTCTGACCAAAAAAAGAGACACATTGCAATGCAATGTAATGAACAATAATGAAGAAACAACTTATGGTTTGGCCGAACTTGACTTTAGTTAGGGCTTCAAGGCATAAATGGCAATAGACCCTTCACAAACTAAATCTCAAAATCAACTCTTCAACTAAAAATAGATTAGTGGAAAATTTTCCAAACATTTAACATAACGACTACTTTTTTCTAAGTAGATGAATTTTCCCACAAAAAACTTATTAATGATTTCCTTTAGGCAACCAAGCCAAAAGGGTGTTTAATACCAGCACACATGACTTAAATTAAATTAAACATGTTTTTACTTTAAGCAAAACTATTGAGTCACAACGAGTCAATGACTACCAAAAAAATTAAATTAAATTAAACATGTTTTTACTTTTCGACTATCTGAAACATGCAATATTGCAATGAGATAATCAACATTGTAAGATTATGTCCTTTTTCTTACCTGGAACTGAAGATCAAATAAGTATATGCTCTTCACAGCAGCAGTGCAAGGATATTAAATCTCACAAACTTTAAGTCAAAACAGATGGTGCAAAAACCACCAGATTCCTCAAAATGTCCTACGGATATACATTAATATAGAAAACATTCACCAGATTAAACTGCCTAAATTGTACATGCTGGAAAAGTTTAATGATAAATTTCACTTTACCTGGTGAGTGAGCATAGTAACAGCATGACCAGCCCTTTGTAAACGCTCAAACATGCTGCACTCGTTTCAGTGAGTCGCTGAAGAGACAACTCCATCTTCCCATTTGCACAGCACTTCAAAAGAAAATGACTAGACAATTCAAACCATGTAGATATTCATCCAAACAAGTGGAATAGGGTGGTAAACAAAGGCCTGAACTGCAGACTGTTTTTAATTTGACAAAGCAACAGAAACAAAAAAACTAAAGACAAAAATAGCAGCCCCTTAATTTAATAGCATATTATCTATGTATAATAATAGAGTAAACGAGTAAAGGAGACATGCTCACATTATGCTTCTTTTCTTCTTTCTTCAATTATATCCAATTTCTATAGATTTTGATAATAACCCATGACCAAGACAGTACCCATATTGTTTTTAATGAAGTAACCCGTTCTTTGATGCATGCCTCTTATTTAGTGCTAAAGAAGATGGACATAGACCTTGAATCCTTTAAGATCAGACTCCATTATATCTACAACTTCAAACTTCCAACCCTGTTTTTGTGCGTATCTCTCATACCTGATAAATTGAAAATTTCCACGTATATTCAGACATCTAAAAACTTTTAAAAGCAGGAATCATATAACCAATGGCAGTAATTTACATTTTGAATATATCCATTTTGCAGCCATACATTCATAAGACTTGATAAAACTTTTTAGAATTTCTTCACTGCTAACTGAAAGTCATTGTAAACAACCCAGATATAATTCATTGTAACTGTAATGGCAACATGAACTCCATTTTGGTATTCGCCTAAAACTAATTTTACTTTTGAAAATTGTAACGACATGTATCATCACCATATCGGCCTTGGTAACAGGTCTAGTAGCATTAATTTATTTCAATTCTCAGTCCAAATTTAATGAGCTTTTGATCGAGGCTATGGGATACTTTATTATTACACATTGATAGTGTGTGACTTTTTAATTTATATTGTTATATCACCACAAATTCGACATAACATACCATCCTGCTTAAATTAAATTTTGAGACATTAGAAGGTTAGTGGAGTGACCAACTAAATTAGAAGCATCACAATTGTGAGATGGGGTCAAATTTAGAACTAGTTGATATATTTCTGGTACCTCTTTGTTCCAGTTTGTTCTGTACAATACATACACTAGAATGGCTGCTTGCAGCACACCCCCTGCTAACATTCCTGACCAGATACCCTGATCAAATATAGAGAAGCAAGTGAGAAATTTTGATTTAAGAAGTTAACAATATGGGTAGAGAGAGGGGGATCAGGTGCGTTATGTACCTTAACGCCAAGATGTTTATAAAAGCAGCTAGGACTTGCCACCCTGCACCAACTGCTACCCCTGCAAATTCAAGAAAGTTATTTCTAAGTCGAATGTTGGCATTTGATGTGTAATAAATTCATTTGGATGGAGAGGTACCTTGAAGAACAGGTAGGATGCTGTAGAGGAGAATAGTTCCAGCTAGTAGGTGTGCAAGCTTGGATGTCTCTCCTACAACTTCTAGCTTTGTAGTGAACAATTTGGGGAAGTGACTCTTGGAGGCTAAAATTACAGCAGTGTAAATGAAACCTAATAGGAAGGATGTTGAAACTGCCACTATGACTGAGAACTTTGCACCTTTTGTTTGTCCACCTCCAAGTTCATTGGAGACCCTCACACTGTGGTTCAGTAAAAAAGTGTAGCCAAAATTAGCAAAGTGTTTCATGGAAGCAACTGTAAATAAAGTTGTCTAGTGTTTCCAAAGAGAGAGGTATGATATATCTAACCTCACGGCTACTTGGAAACCGAAGGAAATCAGCATTGCCCATATTTGTAAGTTCAAGCTGCGGGAAGTGAAGGAAAAGAAAATTTCAGAAAATGTCATAACATGAAACTAACAAAGAATAAATTTACATGGTTAACGCTAAGGTACCTGTTGTGGATACTGCCAAGGTAGAGTCACTAAAGAAACTTAATGAGGAACTGGAGGTAAGATTGGCTATTACCCCGCACTTTATATATCAAACAAAAATGAAGCTATTCGGTATTTAGAAAAGCATCAGCAACTGATAATAACAAACAAGATTTTTGCACGTGCAGCATGAGTTATCTGATTTTTGCAACTGATAGTGCAACAAATAGTTGCTACAGAAACAACGCCCCTACCAGTAACAAAGGTACTGTACATTACAGTTCAGATTAAGTTATCTGATTTTAACCATTTTAAGCATATCCGACATTTTTTGAAGTTACAGAGCTTTGAGAATGGGAATCAACCAGAAGAAAAGCCCAAAATAACTGAAGTAAGTGCAATACTCACAAAAAGAAATCTTCAAACAAAGTCATAAGTAATTTTTTATCATGCAAGTTTGTGTGTGCTTTCTTGTGATTATGTTATATTGCTATATTAAAGTGAAAGGAAAACCTAACAATAACATATTTTCACAGGAAGTGGAGCATGTTGCGACTCCCATAACAAAACAGAAGTCCCTAAATGACAGGCAGCAAGTACGTAGCGAATTCCCTAAATACATTATGCTGCAGAAGGAAGATTATTTTTAATTAAGTTAGAGAAGAGAGTTGTTGCTCTATACAGAATTGACTGTCTTCCGAACCTTTCTAAACTTTGTGTTACTTTCTCCAGGAAAACCATGATGCACTAATCAAGTGTCTCATGGAAGATAAGAGGTTTGACAAAAGTAGACCTGTGGCTGCCTGTATTGTCTACAAAGCACTTCTTCAGTGGCGATCCTTTGAATGCAAATGATTGGAACAAAAACACCTCAGATATAATGACCACCAAGAACACCTAACATAACAGTTTAATAAGATGAGAGGGAGACTGAACAATACCTCTCCATAAATGACCCATTTAGACAAAAGGGGGTAGTCACTGGCAGATCCAACTGGAGCAAACCACAATGAGCATACTTGATCCTTCAACTCATTAACATGAATGAGCTTGGCTAGCCACGTTTTTCTTCCTTCTTTGTTCCAAAATGAAGAAGAAAACCAGCTGGCATTTTTCTCTTCAAAAGATTTCTCTCTCAGTATAGCCCGATTACCACAGTGACTATAAAATACACAACATGCTATACTTAGGACCTGCAAAGCAAAAAGCTCGGTTTTTAGATGGATCCAAATTGACGAAATGTTACAAATTAATAAAGTACCTCCAACACTTACTGCACAGTTTTGAACAATCGTCGGGATTTCAGGCTTCTTTCCAGCCATGTGAGCAACAACCCCAATATACCAAAGGCCAAGAAATACAAGATGAAAAAGACAAGTGCTGGCCTTACATAGTAGAGCCTTAGATAGTCAACTCCTAGCATAAATGAAGGTCTCCTTACAACACTTAATCCAGAAACCTGCAATAATAATTTATACAAACAATCTCAAACTATAGTTCTCTTAAGACAAAAATAAAAATAAACACACTTTTTTTTAGGTGATTTGAAGTGAAAAGTGCAGTGTTTTTACTTAGAGATGTATACATGTCTTTCATTAAGCACAAATACAGAAATACTGATATTGTCGTTTTCACATTTCATCCACTAAAGTGCAAGGCCCATGCTAAGTTGCTAATTATAACAGTTCATATAACTTTGTCACCAGAAGCATTCATCAATGGTATGAAACTTACCTTTTTCTGCCACCTTCATCAATGGTAGCAAATGAAGCAACAGCATAGCTATGGCATGTACCATGTTAGCACATTCATTATCCACAGAACTAAAAATGTTTACGTTGTAATGACTGAATTCAGATGCATAAACTTGTATTTGTGCTTAGTTTTATTTACTTATTTATTCATTGTGCTATATATTGCTTTTGCTTTTTCAAACACATTCATCAAAGAACCACCCAGAATTACGTCAACGTTGAAGAGTCAACATCACTAAACTATATATCATCTACCTATTGACCAAAAACAAATGATCCAAATTGAAAACTAAAGACAATAAGCTCACCAGAGTTGCCAACTCAAACTGCAGTCCCAACTCTTGCATTCACTAAAGACCAGACTGCTTCCCTAGCAAACTCATCTGCTCATAACCTGAATCCATCAAATTCCAAGCTATAAGAATTCTTTCAAGCATTTTATCAAACTGTTGCACACTAACTAGATTTTGCATAGAAACTGAAGATCAATTTGGATGAACAAATTCAAACCAAACCATGAACAAAAACATGAGAAGAAATGGTGCCCAGCACCCGTCAGCATTGACCTTATCGAGATAACCAAGTCCCAGTAATGAATTACTTCTGAAATATTGCATACAGTATATAAGATATCCGAGCACCTAAAAGAGACCAGGTCAGATATTAGCTTGAAATAAGAAAAGTATAAGTCTGGGCAAACAAGATAGATCTCCAAATATAATTGTGAAATTAAAAGAAAAGGGTCAAGCTTAATTTTGTACCAAGGAAAAAAGTAATCAAATCCAATCAGAAAAAAACAGAGAATCACATATATACAGGATAAGATGAAACAAATGAGGATTAACATGAAACAAGGCAATCCAAATCAAAATTCAAAGAACAAACCTGAATATATTTTTTCCTTTATTTCAGTGTTCTTAATAGAGCTATTTTAAACAAGCAGACATGAAACTTAACATAAATGAACTAGATAGGCAAGTTGGAATTAGATCACATGTTCCTAAATAGCACTAAACATGAATGTCACTGGGAAACTCATTTCTTGGATTTGATAATGGAGTAGTTAATGGCAATCATTTCAGAGTAAAACTGATGTCATGCATCTTGTGTGTGTGTGGTGGGTTGGTGGGGGCGGGGAATGAAATATGGTTAAAGCTTACCTTCTAGTATATTCAAAATACTCGCTTTAGTACCGATTTGTTAAGCAGTTAGCTCATTACTTTGAAACCACATCGTGATTATAAGGTTGCAATAAGACCTACCAAGTAAATATGTAGCCAAAACAATAACAAAATGATTGAAACAATAACGATTCTTATTAATGATGTTATGGCAACAGCAATAACATTAGAAACTAAATGTCACCTTCATCTGTTTTGAACTCGAACAACTCCTCATCTTCATAACCCTTCTTGAAGAACACAGTCCCATCTTGCAGCTTGCCAGTCAATTTCACTGCCAAATACAAAAAAAATCATAAGCAACAGTTCAATTCATCAAACCATAAACATCCTACAAAGCACACAGGCTAGAATTTTCAGCTCACCTTTGACGACAGTCCCATCATTAGGGCGCTCATAGCCCTCCCCTTCCTTAATAATCTTCTTCACAACCTTCTTATCAGGAGTTACCTCTGTGACAGACTTCCAAGAGACCAACTCAAGATTTATTAGAAGTGTAGCATTAGGAGGAACTGCACTTTCTTCCCCAGAAGCAGGCCTTCCCGTCTCCCCGAATCCATCTGAATGCAATCGAAATACAAGCACATCACCCAAACAAAATTCACTTCGTGATAGCAGACGAAGAAAAATAATAAAAGCAAAGCAACCTACATTGTGACTTCACAGTGAGAATAACCTTCTCCCCCTTCTTCATCGTTTTCACAGCTTTGGACAATGCAGGACAGAAATGACCTGAATGCAAACACCCCAGTCGAACAATTAGCACAAACACAAACCCAATGTGATTAATGAATAAAACATTCCATTCAAACTAGCGTAAACAGCAACCCACATACCTTATCTCACAGTGAACTCCACACCCTCTGACTTCGAAACCAAAGTCCCATCCTCGAGACGAGCTTCATACTTGACAAACACCTCATCGGGATCTTTGGGGTTCTCCCATTTATCTCCCTCAATGACAATCTTCTTAAATTTCCCACCATCCTTGCAGATATCCTTAACACTCGACCACGAAAGCAACTCAACATCGAATTGTAGTCTCGCATTGGGTGGAATAGTTGGAGAAGAACCAGCCGCACCATAAGCCAGATCAGCTGGGATTGTGAAGATAGCATTCTCACCTTTCTTCATTGTCTTGATCCCCAGATCCCATCCCTTAATCACTTGCCCTGTTTTCACAAAATCAATCAAAAACCATTGACACAAACACCAAAATCAACACCAAAGATAACTCTTTCAACAGTTTTACTACCTTGTCCAAGGGTGAACTTGAATGGGGTGCCTCTATCTCGGCTTGAATCGAACTGGGTGCCATCAAGGAGAGTTCCAGTGTAATGAACTGCAAATCAAATTCACCAAAACACGCAAACCCCATCTCATAAACAATCAAATTGACCAACCCCATTAGATCAAAAACCCAAACCAAAAATTTTACAGAAACAATAAATACCTTCAACTTCATCGCCAGAATCGGGAGTATCCCAACCTTCACCTTCTTTGAGGAGCTTCTTCTTCAATCTATGATGGAGTTCGATTGAGAGTGAGATAAATCATAATGATGCAGAGAGACGGAGAGAAATGGAGGCGGGAGAAGAAATGGAGGCGGAAAAGAAATGATTGAGAGTGAGATAAACAAAACCCTAAACCTATGTCATAAACACATAATCTGAGCGAAAATGGAGGCGGGAGAGCCAAATTTTTCGCCAGACCGTGAAATTTCATTCGCCCGCGTGAAATCCACTCAGAGTTCTTCGACGGTTTTGATGTTTTTTAGCAACGGTTTTAGAACGTTGGCAAATATAGCTACGGTAAAAAACCGTGGCTATATTGGCCAACGGTCTAAAACCGTGGCTACAATATTTTTTTGCCACGGTTTTAGACCGTTGGCCATTGTAGCCACGGTTAAAAACCGTGGCAAATTAACCAACCGCTTAGAGCCGTGGCCACCTTCTCGTAGCTAAACAGGGTTTTTGGTGTAGTGTCTCATGGGCTCAGTGTCAGTACCATGAAGGCCCTCTAGGCACTCCTCAGACTCCTCAAGCTTTCATTCCTGATAATGAGTTAGAGGATATCATAAAATTTTTATAGAGCGAACAGGAGAAATACTCGAACAAAACTCTCAAGCTATCACCGAACTAAGAGCACAAAACTCTCAGGCTATCACAGAATTGATAGCTAATTCTCAACAAAATGCTCAAGCTATCAAGAAACTTGAGATGACTTTGAGTCAGATAGCTGAGTCACTTCCTGAGATAGAGTCAGAAAAATTCCCTAGTGACTCATTTATTGATGAACCTGTCAATTCTGAGGCACTACAGACATCTCCTTCCCAGGTTGACTCATGTCTCCCTAGTGACTCATGCATCGAATCAACCTGTGAATATTCTTTAGAGTCTCCCCTTGACTGTTTAGAGGCTTGTTTGACTCAATTTAATTTAGACTTTGATGTTGATGGTTCCATTAGGGAAGTCAATGATTTGCTTGACTCAGTCCCCATTGTGGATCCTAGTTATAAATGGAAGTCTCAAGTGAAGCTTTTTCCACTCAGTGAGTCAAAACTAGTCCCATCAGTTGAGCCACCTGAGCTTGACCTTAAACAATTACCTCCCACCCTCAGGTATGCATTTTCAGGTGATGAGTTGTCTAGACCAATATCTCTATATGATTCATGTGATGAGCCTGTACCACCTGATAAATCCATCGTCTCATCTACTTGCATCACATTCCCATTTACTAAGGCTACTTTCACCGATCCCTTGTGCTGTAATGAGGATTTCAGTTTTCACCATTCTGATGTGAAAATTATCCAATCTTCTGATTTGGAATCAGACTTAGGATTTTCTATTTTAGAAGTAAGGGAGGATCCTTTGTTGCATACCACTACTTGCGACTCATTCATGTCTAAGATCCCTACTGACTTCCAAGGAATGCGAGCTTCTTTAAAATTTCTTGATTTTAGATGGTGTCCTTGCAACTTTTGGGATGTACTAGTATATCTTTTGTCACATGTGGTTGCTATTTTTGAGTGGATTGATCCTCAACTGTTCAGGTTGTTGATATACGACCATGGACTAAGTGTTTGTCATGTTCTTCTTCTCCACTTTTCGATACAACCATTTTTTAGGAAGAATATTTGTCGGGCTGATGACGGTAAACCAAGCGCTCCTAGGAGGCAGCCTAGCTTTAGTTGTGTGTCTTTGCTGTTAGTCTGGATTGATGTTCGAGTACCCTATTTAGTTGTGTTTCACTCATACTCGTTAACTCCGTAACAGTTTTGACTTACAACTTGCCTTTTTTTTTTTTAGTTTTCTTTGTTTGAGTCGAATCTACAGTTTATCGATTTCTAATGAAAACTCCATGATTTTTATGTTGGTGAGCCTCTTTGATGGACGACTTCTTGGAAATTGGTAAAATCTTCACCGCGGTACTACTATTCTAACATCCTCTCATGTACTTACTTCATTCATTTGTCAGAATTTTTTGTTAAACATTGAGGACAATGTTTGGATTAGGTTTGGGAGTAGATTCATGAGTCGGTGAATTTTTCATTTTTTTTGTAATGTTTTCTTTTCATATTCTTAAAAAAAAAATTGCTTTTCTGTCAAGAAATCTTGGTCTTTTACGAGTATGAAAATGGATTTTAAATGTTTTATGCTCAAGAAAATGCAAGCCAACTTGACATATTGGTATATTGATTAAGACTGAAAGTTTAGTATGATCTAGTTCATAAGATGTTTCAACTCGATTATCTTTGCACCATGAGCCATATTAGCATAACATGAAGTTGATGAGTGAAATATATACTAGAAAACCTTAGAATAATAGTGTTGACTTAACTCTGAAAGCTTTGAGCCTTTCTATTTTTCTGAGGGTTATACATGAACTCTGATTTTTCTTGAGTCTACATTATCTCGTTGATGATCTCATTATTTTCATTCTTTTGATCAATTGCTTTGGGGATGACATAAAAATTGAATTATTACACTAGAACTTCTTGGCTTATTCAATTGAGATGTCATAATACTGACCCGAACTTAGGAAATGATCTAGGCATTTTTTTCTTTAGACCATTAACTAGCCTTTTAACTTACCCATAACATTAACCTTTTTGTAGCCTTTTGAGCCTTAGATTAACTTTTATTTGTTAACCCATTAACCTTTACCCAACTTTTCTGAGAATGTGTATGGATGGATATACTTGGTGTCAAAAGGGCATGAAGAGCAAAATAAGAGATATTCCATAAATCCTCCATGAAAAAAAAAAAAGGTTGAAGAAAAGAAAATAAAAAAAAAAGATTTTTCAATGAGGATAAAGATGTGAGAATGAAGAAAAAATTGATGGTGCGCATCATCGGTTCATTCTTGACATCCCTAATTGTTCGTATAATGGGTGTAAACATTCCTATAATTTTTTGTTAGAATCCTTTGACATTCCTTATTAACTATTACCCAAGCCCCGTTACAACCCAACAAAGTCCTAAATGATCTTAGGTAAAGGTTGGTTTCGTAGATGTGGAGATTTAATAACCAAGACCTATAGTGTTTGATTCAACATTTCCAAACGTAATTGATATTCCTGTCCATGAGATCATGTTCATTCCATTCTTGAAAAGTTCGTTTTTCATATTACTATATGTGAGATGATTGTTTTCCATTATTTACTCTTTTCCTCACATATAAACTGAGTGAAATACCAAATCTCTGAGTGCTTTATTGTGAGTGACATGAGAGGTTTGAAGTCAAAACAAACTTTCTACAGGAGATTTAGTCATTGTTTTACTCTGAGGGGCAAGTGAGGGCACTAACCGAAGACCAACTAATTGCCATGATCTCTGAGACCAACTAATTGCCATGATCTCTGAGATCAATTTTGTTGGTGGATCCGAGGGATGGTGGATTGACACTGGTGCTTCTCGACATGTCTGCTACGATCGAGAAATGTTCAAGTCCTATTCTGAAGCTGAGGACAAGAAAATGTTGTTGGGTGATTCCCACTCCACTACAGTTGCTGGAACTGGTACAGTCGAACTGAAGTTTACTTCTAGAAAGACAGTTACCCTGAAAGACGTCTTGCATACTCCAGAGATGAGAAAGAACCTAGTTTCTAGTTTTCTTCTAAACAAGGCTGGGTTTACTCAAATTATAGGGGCTGATTTATACACCATTACCAAGAATAATGTATTTGTGGGGAAAAGGTATGCTACTGATGGAATGTTTAAGTTAAATGTTGAAGCGAATAAAATTTCTAGTTCTGCTTACATGTTGTGCACTTTTAATATCTGGCATGCTAGACTTTGTCATGTTAATAAGCGTATTATTAAAACATGACTAATTCCAAAATTGTCCTTAAATGATTTTGAAAAGTGCAATTATTGTAGTCAAGCTAAGATAACCAAAACACCACATAAATCTGTAGTTAGAGAATCTGAACCTTTAGATTTGATACACTCAGATATATGTGAACTTGATGGTATCTTGACTAGAAATGGAAAACGTTATTTTATTACGTTTATTGATGACTGTTCTGATTATACTTTTGTTTACTTAATGAAAAATAAAAGTGATGCACTTGACATGTTTAAATTATTTTTTACTGAAGTTGAAAATCAATACAATAGAAAGATTAAGAGACTTAGGAGTGATAGAGGCACTGAATATGATAGCAGTACTTTCATAGAATTCTATAATTCTCAAGGAATTATTCATGAAACAACTGCACCATATTCTCCTGAGATGAATGGCAAAGCTGAAAGAAAAAATAGAACTCTTACCGAGTTAGTAGTTGCCATAATGCTTAACTCCGGTGCTGCATCGCACAGGTGGGGAGAAATAATCTTGACAGTCTGTTATGTGCTTAATAGAGTCCCCAAATCGAAAAGTAAAACATCTCCCTATGAGATTCTGAAAATTAGACAACCAAACTTGTCTTATTTGAAAACTTGGGGTTGTTTAGCTTATGTTAGAATTCCTGATCCTAAAAGGAATAAGCTAGCTAGTAGGGCATATGAATGTGTATTCATAGGATATGCCATGAACAGCAAAGCTTATAGATTCTATAATATTAAAGATCAAGTTATTATAGAATCAAATGGCGTTGACTTTTATGAAGATAAATTTCCTTTTATTTCGAGGAATAGTGGGGGTACATCCTCAAATAATGTACCCTTAATTAGGGTTAATGAAACTGATAAAGCCAAAGAATCTGAGCCAAGAAGAAGTAAACGGAAACGAACTTCTAAAACATTTGGCCCTGATTACTATGTCTTTTCAGTCGAAGAGGATCCCCTTAGTTTTCAATAGGCCCTATCCTCTATAGATGCCAATTTTTGGGAAGAGGCAATAGATGATGAAATATACTCTCTTGAGTCTAACAGGACCTGGCACTTAGTCGATCTGCCACCAGGTTGCAAGACAATAGGATGTAAATGGGTATTTAAAAAGAAATTGAAACCCGATGGTAACGTTGACAAGTTCAAGGCTCGTCTCGTAGCCAAAAGGTATAGACAGAGAGAAAATGTTGATTTCTTTGACACATATTCTCCTGTAACCAGGATTACATCTATTCGAGTGTTAATTTCTCTTGCTGCAATACATAACCTAGTTTTGCACCAAATGAACGTTAAGACTGTGTTTCTTAATGGCGATTTGGAAGAATAAATTTACATGGACCAACCTGAAGGTTTTGTTATTCCAGGACAAGAACACAAAGTTTGTAAACTAGATAAATCACTATACGGTTTGAAACAAGCTCCAAAACAATGGCATGAAAAATTTGATAACCTTGTCATCGCACATGATTTTAATGTGAACGAAAGTGACAAATGCATTTACTATAAAGCTGAAAATGGCATTTGCACTATAATATGTCTATATGTGGATGACTTGCTTATATTTGGTTCTAATATCCATGCCGTGAATAAAGTTAAAGCTTTATCGTGTGCAAACTTTGATATGAAAGACCTTGGAGAAGCGAGTGTAATCCTTGGTATAAAGATTACTAGGTCTGAAAAGGGAATTCCTTTGGATCAATCGCTCTATATCGAGAAGATCCTAAATAAATATAATTACTCTGACTGTAAACCTGCATGTACTCCTTATGACTCTAGTGTAAAGTTGTTCAAGAACACCGGTGACGGTGTTAGACAATCTGAGTATGCGAGCATCATTGGTAGTCTCAGATATGCTACCGATTGCACTAAGAATCTAAGTTGATTTTGGGATTTTCGTTTCCTTCGAAAATCAGGGCAAGACAGCTCGATTACTGTTTGCATAAATTCGATTTTGTTAATGATCGATTCAGTTTTGATTGAAATTTTTGAAACCGACCAAAGTCTTTTCGATTCTCGATTTTCAACCCTGTGTCATTGTGGAGATTGGATGCCTCCCATGGTTAACGATGAGGATGGTGTTTTCGCGAAATTTCACAAAATTTTTCGTTTTTTTTTTTAAATTACGAAAAGAAAAAGGGCGAAAGAAAACAAATATTTCAAGAGTTTTTTGAAAGATTTTGAAGTTATTTTAGTAAATTTCGGGATCTTTCGTGGAAATTGGTTTTTTCATAAAAATATAAAAACCAACTACTATAAATTACATTTTATCGAGGTTTTTTTCTAAAGATTTTGGGATTTATTTTGTAAATTTTAGGATTTTTTCTAATTATCATTTTGTCTAATTATTTATTATTTTTAAAAACTACTCCCTAATTTTCTAATTATCATTTTTTTCTACTTATATATAGGGGTGTGATTGGTGGGTTTTGGGACACAGGGTTGCCAGCTTGGAGTGGGGAGAGTTTTGTAGGGTACTACTAAACTTGAAGAAAAAGTGTTGTGTAACACTTGTATCCACTGTCCATAGACGTATTGAGATATGCGATGTGAGATGTAATGATGCAGAATGAGATGATAAGAGCATCCACCGGACCGGTGTCAAAGGGTTGAACAAAATACCAACCAAACCGATTCAACTGATCAAAACCGATACAATTAGCAATAAGGATTGTATTTATGTGATTTTAAAATCGAAACCCAAAGTGGTCGATTTGTTTCGGGTTTTATATGATTTTAACCGACAAAATCGAACCGACCGAATATATATAATAAATTATATTTATTTTATATAAAAATAAAATAATATATTTAAAATAGTCGATTCTGTTCGATTACTGTTTGCATAAATTAGAATCGATTCGATTTTGTTAATGATCGATTCAGTTTTGATTGAAATTTTTGAAACCGACCAAAGTCTTTTCGGTTCTCGGTTTTCAACCTTGTGTCAGATTGGATGTCTCCCATGGTTAACGATGAGGATTGTGTTTTCACGAAATTTTTCGTTTTTTTTTTAAATTACGAAAAGAAAAATGGCGAAAGAAAAAAAATTCAAGAGTTTTTCGAAAAATTTTGAAGTTATTTTAGTAAATTTTGGGGTTTTTCGTGAAAATTGGTTTTTCCATAAAAATATAAAAACCAACTACTATAAATTACATTTTATCGAGGTTTTTTCTAAAGATTTTGGGATTTATTTTGTAAATTTCAGGATTTTTTCTAATTATCATTTTATCTAATTATTTTTTATTTTTTAAAACTACTCCCTAATTTTCTAATTATCATTTTTTCTACTTATATATTGATTTTTTAAACTACACCGGAATTTTTAATTATAGGTATTTATTACATTTATTTGCTTGCATTTTACTTTTTTTTTTTACATATTTAATATATCATTAAAATTTATTATATATATGTCACGTATTCGTCATTGCAAGTAATTGGGGTCGTATTGTCTTGAAAATGAGGTTATCTACTGGATAGAGATTTACTAATGTGATGGATACATTCAGAATATGTAGCATTGGCTATATTAGTGATGAATATATGAAGATGAAGAATATATGTTAGCTTGGTTCAGTGTCTAAAACCGAAACCCAAAGTGGTCGGTTTGGTTTTTGATTTTATGTGATTTTAATCGATAAAATCGAACCGACCGAATATATATACAATAAATTATATTTATTCAATAAAAATAATATATATATATATTTAAAATAGTCGGTTCGATTACGATTTGTATAAATTAAATCAATTTGGTCTTGTTAATAATCGGTTCAGTTTCGATTGAAATTTTTGAAACCGACCAAAGTCTTTTCAACCATAGGTGTCATTGTGGAGATTGGATGCCTCCCATGGTTAGCAATTAGCAATAAGGATTGTATTTTCACGATTTTTTTCGTGTTTTTTTTGAAATTATGAAAAAATATATATATATATAATAATAATAATAAATTCAATGGTTTTTTGAAAAAAATTGAAGTTTTTTAGAATATTTAGGAGTCTTTCGTGAAAATTGGTTTTTTCATAAAAATATAAGAACCAACTACTATAAATTACATTTTATCAATGTTTTGTTCTAAAGATTTTGGGATTTTTTTTGTAAATTTCAAGATTTTTTCTAATTATTTATTATTTTTTGAAATTATCAAAATCATTTCTACTTATATATTGATTTTTTAAACTACCCCCGAATTTTTTTATTATAGGTATTTATTACATTTATTTACTTGCGTCTTATTTTTTTCACATATTTAATATACCATTAAAATTCATTATAGATATTTCATATATTCTTGAAATATTTATATTTATTATATACACGCCAATATATTTTTAGAAAATTTTCTTAAAATTAAAATACCGAAATGAACTCAAAAAACAAAATCACTAGTTGGGGTCATATTGTCTTGAAAATGAGGTTATTGGGTGATTCTAGATGTCGAGGAAACTGGCGAGGGAGGGTGTCTCGCACGTGCCCAACCTTTGTTTCAAAAAAAATAAAAAAAGCGGGAAATTTGTTTGAATTTCATTAATGAAATTTAAGAGGGAGGGAGAGACCAAAAAACAGAGAGAAAAGAAATCAGAGAAGACCGAACAATCTCGTGCCAGAGAGGAGGGAGGTTTATTGAGGCTAAAAATATCCAGAATGTTTTGGTTTTAATTTGGGTGCCCATAACCCATTGCTAGACTGGTAAATTTATCACTATTGGGCCCAAGGCTTTATAACGTTGGCAACAACACTCGTTTTAGTTTAGACTGAAACTTAAATGGAATATAAAAATAGGGATTAACAAAATATCAGAAATGGTGAGTACTCTCCGGGCTCATGGAAGCCATTCCATTATAAGGGTTTGTTATTGTACTGACTCGTACCAATTTAGAATTCCTTTTTACTGCAAAAAATACAATTCTTACAATGACCTTATAAGGTCCTTATTCAATTAACGTATTGGATAAAACATCTTTAAGAAAACAAACTGTCTAATCCCTCAAGAAATTTGACTCCAACAAATTTGGACTACTTTTATCCCAGTTTTATATGATGTATGAAAAATCTGATTGCCCAACTGTACTGTTTACGCTACCTGAAAATAATCAAAATATGGGGTGTTAATTCAATGACCAGTAGTGTCTTATGCCATTGGGGGGTTTTCTTCTGGCAATTGCACTACCAATCTGACACGAATCTCGAGGTAGATACCCTGACTCGCATCCCGAGACAATGTCGCGGCTACTGAGGCCAAGTGTCCTAAAAATATTTGATAGTCACATTATTATTTCTCTACAACTCGTCCTTTTTATGTTTTCTCCGTAACCAGTAGTCTTCCAAATCTCTATCTAGCCTTTTTCTCCAATTCCCACTGTGTCAATAGATACCATCCTTTGAATCTTGTTTCCATGATGTTTTTGCTATAATTCCATTTAGGTTCAATTGCACATAAGTAGAAACTCTAGATATTAATTAAATTAAGGTGAAGTCTTGTTGATTAGCGAGCCTTTGATGTTCCTGTGTTGTGTCCAATTCATTTGAGTCGTCGGTATTCTTCATCACGCTGATT
Organism: Berberis thunbergii; assembly: GCA_003290165.1. NCBI lineage: Eukaryota > Viridiplantae > Streptophyta > Magnoliopsida > Ranunculales > Berberidaceae > Berberis > Berberis thunbergii. Next base: position 319,644 of record QNQO01000248.1, read on the forward strand.
GTATTGAAATTTTTTGATTAATCAAATTTCCTCGAGATTGGTGTCAAGTGGTGTAACGGGGGTATACGGGTACAAACATCGCCCCTTTTTCAGATGGTTGAGATGACTCCTGTGTTCAATAATTCATCGATCTTCTCTTTCACCACCATAAACTTCTCTCCTCTCCGGCACGAGATTGTTTGGTTTTTTTTGAATTTTTTCTCTCTGTTTTTTTGTCCCTCCCTCACTCTTAAATTTCAGCAATGAAATTCAAACAAATTTTCAACATTTTTTATTTTAACAAAGGTCGGGCATAGGCATGTGTGAAACACCCTCCCTCACCCGTTTTCTCGACATTTGGAATTACTTTCAGGAGTGCTTTTACAGTGCACTGATTTTTTACACTGACTTTTTTACCTAGTACTATCAGACACCATAAAATTACATCAAGATAATTATTACTGTAGCAGCAAAAAAACCAGTGCACTTAAAATAAAAAAAAAAAAAAACTGTACTTTCAGTGTTTCTCTCTAAGTCTTCCATCTGTTCTCTCTCTCTCTCTAGTCTTCACTTGGCCTTGGTGTCACTTTCAGTGTTTCCTTTCTGTTTTCTCAGTCAGTGTTTCCTGTCTGTTCTCTCTCTCTAGCTCTATCTCTCTTTCTCTTTCTCTCTCTAGCCTTGCCTTGGATTGGATTCCTTGGATTGAGAAAGTTTGGAGTAGTCACTTTCTCACTCCACCTCACTTCGCCTTGGAGTCACCTTGAAATTTCTATATAAGCAGAGAAGAAAATACACAGGCCACAATTCCATATCTAGTATAGCCTCCTCCTCATTCATTCAATGTTGTCTCACAGTTCGCAGTTCATATCTGAATGCTTTATAAAGCTACTCTTGTTCTTCAAATTCTTCAAAATAGCTCCAAACCCAGTTGTCAATACAGACATAGAAAACCCCGCAGCAGCAACAACAACATCAACCAAACAACAGCATCAAAATGAATGGAGCAAGATGATATTGAATTACTCATTTCCATCAGCAATAGCTCTTCTATCAATCTACTTCCAAATTCTTCCACACACTGTTCCTATATCTTTTTATTTTCTCTCTTTCACTCTTCTCCTCGCATTCTCAACTTCATTGCTTGGGTTTTTGCTTTGTTTCCGATTTCCTACTACCGCTAAAGTGCTTGAGAAATTGGGTGTTGTGTTCGCTGTGCTTACCGTGTTTATTGCCATTGAGATCCCTCTTCCGTGGAACCTTAAATGGATTGTATGGATCATCTGTTGCATTTCTTCCTTTTTTGCTTATTGTTTCGCAGGGCAGCACTCTCGTACTTTTCCGTGAATAGGGTTCAACTATATTGGATTTGTGCATTCGCGCATCTCGAAGAAATGAAGGATTCCACCCCCAAACGGGCCAATTAGAATTCCCCTTGGTTATAATACACAAGGAGCTATGTATGTTTGAATAGTTCACTCTATCAAAATTAATTATCTGTATTTAAATGCAACTACCCATTGAAAACTGGGATGAAGTTTGAAATTTAATAATTTACTATGAAATTAATGGGGATCCAACCCTTCTCAACCCTGAAGCCAGCCCAGATGAGCCATGGCTCACCTATCAAAATAGTGTGGGCTTGGATCAAAATAGTTTGATTAGTTTCAACACAGTGACTTTGTGTGCTTCGTTTTTTGCAGCTTAATTTCTCCCCAAAGTCCCACATTAAATGGCGGCTTGCTAATTGCAAATTCGTGTTGAAACATGCTATGCAGAACTAACCGACTTATATATATATATATATATATATATATAATAGTCGGTTCGATTACGATTTGTATAAATTAAAATCAATTTGGTCTTGTTAATAATCGGTTCAGTTTCGATTGAAATTTTTGAAACCGACCAAAGTCTTTTCAACCATAGGTGTCATTGTGGAGATTGGATGCCTCCCATGGTTAGCCATTAGCAATAAGGATTGTATTTTCACGAATTTTTCGTGTTTTTTTTTGAAATTATGAAAATAAAAATAATATATATATATATGTATTATAATAATAATAAATTCAATGGTTTTTTGAAAAAATTTGAAGTTTTTTTAGAATATTTCGGAGTCTTTCATGAAAATTGGTTTTTTCATAAAAATGTAAGAACCAACTACTATAAATTACATTTTATCATTATTTTTGTTCTAAAGATTTTGGGATTTTCTTGTAAATTTCAAGATTTTTTAAATTATCATTTTATCTAATTATTTATTATTTTTTGAAACTATCCCCTAATTTTTTAATTATCATTTCTACTTATATATTGATTTTTTAAATTACCCCCGACTTTTTTTATTATAGGTATTTATACATTTATTTACTTGCGTCTTATTTTTTTTCCATATTTAATATACCATTAAAATTCATTATAGATATTTCATATATTCTTGAAATATTTATATTTTTTATATACATGCCAATATTTTTTAGAAATATTTCTTAAAATTAAAATACCGAAATGAACCCAAAAAACTAAATCACTAGTTGGGGTCATATTGTCTTGAAAATGAGGTTATCTACTGGATAGAGATTTACTAGTTGGGGTCATATTGTCTGAAAATGAGGTTATTAGGTGATTCTAGATGTCGAGGAAACTGGCGAGGGAGGGTGCCTCACACGTGCCCGACCTTTGTTTCAAAAAAAAAAAAAAAGTGGAAAATTTGTTTGAATTTCATTACTGAAACTTAAGAGGGAGGGACCAAAAAGCAGAGAGAAAAGAAATAAGAGAAGACCGAACAATCTCGTGCCGGAGAGGAGGGAGGTTTATTGGAGCTAAAATCCGAAATGTTTTGGTTTTAATTTGGGTGCCCATAACCCGTTGCTAAACTGGTAAATTTATCATTATTGGGCCTAAGGCTTTGGGGACTTCCTGTCAGGGCGGCTTTGGATCACCCCAACACTAGTTTTAGTTTAGACCGAAACTTAAATGGAATATAAAAAGGGAAATTCTAAATGTCGAGGAAACCAGCGAGGAAACAAGATAAGGGGAATTCTAAATGGAATATAAAAGGGGAATTCTAAATGGAATATAAAAAGGGGAATTCTAAAAATAGGGATTAAACAAGATATCAGAAATGGTGGGATCAACCTTCACTTTTCCTCGCTGGTTTCCTCGCCCCTTCCCCTATATAAACAGAGTACATATCTTTAGAAACTCATATTGTATTGTTCAGTATCTGTATAGCCTTCTCATTCGTTGCCATGTTGTCTAAGAGTTTGCAGTTCATATCTGAATGTTTTATAAAGTTACTCTTGTTCTTTAAATCCTTCATAATAGCTCCAAACCCAGTTGTCAATGCAAACCCAGTTGTCACTGCAGACATAGAAAACCCGGCAGCAGCAACAACAACATCAACCAAACAACAGCATCAAAATGAATGGAGCAAGATGATATTGAATTACTCATTTCCATCAGCAATAGCTCTTCTATCAATCTACTTCCAAATTCTTCCACACACTGTTCCTATATCTTTTTATTTTCTCTCTTTCACTTTTCTCCTCGCATTCTCTACTTCATTGCTTGGGTTTTTGCTTTGTTTCCGATTTCCTACTATTGCTCAAGTGCTGGAGAAATTGGGTGTTGTGTTCGCTGTGCTTACCGTGTTTATTGCCATTGAGATCACTCTTCCGTGGAACCTTAAATGGATTGTATGGATCATCTGTTGCATTTCTTCCTTTTTGCTTATTGTTTTGCATGGTACGTAGCACTCTCGTACTTTTCCGTGAATAGGGTTCAACTATATTGGATGTGTGCATTTGCGTATCTCGAAAAAATGAAGGATTCCACTCCCACCCTAGCCCGTTTCCTCACCAATTAAAATTCCCCTTGGTTATAATACACAAGGAGCTATGTATGTTTGAATAGTTCACTCTATCAAAGTTATCTGTATGAAGTTTGAAATTTAATAATTTACTATGAAATTAATGGAGATCCAACCTTTCTCAACCCTGAAGCCAGCCCGGATGAGCCATGGCTCACCACTCAAAATAGTTTGGGCTTGGATCAAAATAGTTTGATTAATTTCTCCCCAAAGTCCCACATTAAATGGCGGCTGTTGAAACATGCTATGCAGAACTAACCGACTTATATATAGTGGTGTTGTTATATAATATAATATCACAATGCAAAGTTTGGTTATGCAACCTCCAATGGGCGAAGCCACATCCAAGACATTGGGGCAGCACCTTAAAATTTTTGAAATTCAGATTTAAAATAGAGAATTGTGGCATATTTAAATAATCCCTCCCCAGAAATTTGCTATTTTTATCCCCTCCACATTGCCCCATCCCCTTTGTGAATATCCTGGCCAGGATTTTCATCAGGGAGGGGCAAAGTGGCAAATCATATTTAATTTAATAATATTTAAATAAATTTTTTTTATCGATTTCAAGTAAAGTAAAATTCATCATAAATTAAGTAAAACACATATAAATTTTTACATATAACGTTTACATAATTAACTTTTATCAAAATAAACAAAAAAACTCATTCTCGTATATCTCAAGCATAAAAAATGAAAAGTTTATAATTGTCCTCTTCGCTTGCTCATCTCTTTCAATCAGAGGAACTTGAGGAGTTTATTTTATTTTATGATACTTATCCATAGACAATATCTAAAAAAAAAAAAAATTTACTATTGGTTGATCCTTTAAATACAAAATTTATTAATATGGACATGAAGAAAAATACCAGAAATTTTTCACTTAATTTGTATATATAGAAATCACAAAAGTCAAAGTAGAATAGAGCTTCAATAAAAAAGCGCAAATAGGAAAATGAATGGAGATTTAATAAAAGCGTCAAGTCCAAACGATAAACAAAGCTTTCAAATTATCCAATAAAAGGTGCAGATAATATTGTTCACTAAAAAACAAATGAATTATTGAATGCATCTTAGCAATATTTTATAACACTAGACATATCAAATTTTGTAAAAGAGTAATTAAGCATGTCAAATGCATTACTGTCCTAAATTAATCTTCTCAAAGTTTAAAGCCTTAAATAACCCAACCAATCCAAGCCCAAGCCCAAGCCCAATTTAAATGCACCTACCCAAAAGTTTGTCAACCCAGAAGCCAGCCCAGATGAGGCCTGGCTCACCACTCAGAATAGTTTGGGCTTGGATCATAATGTGAGATGGAAGACTAATTTAGTTATAGGTTTTGTCTAATTTAGTTATAGGTTTTGTTACAAATCTTAACCAACCAACAACCTTGAGATTTTAAAATTATATGATATATGGGCTTCAGTGGCTTGTATGAAGATTGCACATGCCTTACACATGCAGATTGAGTGAGGGCATCTTGGACCTGGTCCTTAAAAGTTGGACGGTTTTTGTCTATGGACGTCGTTGAACTGGGTTTTATCCGATTTAAAAAAGGCTTAGGTTCAGATTTCAAAATGTAATCCGAAGTTCTTATTGGATTGGTTTCGGATTGAGTAAATCCAATCCAAAAACTTTGGTTATCTAGCAATCAACAAAGTTGGATTCACATTCATTTCATTTCGTATTTGAAAGACCAACTCCTTGAAAAACCCCTTTTCCATAATTCGAAACAACATGCAACAAATCCACTTTAGAGACTCACGTGGTGAGGGAGCTGAATTACAAATTGGGTACTCATGATTAGGCGTATTTCAGATTGTGTATAAAAATTTTGTACAATTACACATTGGGTATAAAATTGGGATTTGACTATGTGTTTAAAGATATTGACCAAAGTCTGACGCTCCACTGTAGCCATGGCTATTGGGTATATATCCCAAAGAACCGAGATACCAACATATAAGGTAATGCATTTGGCCATTTGAGTATAGTTGGCATTAGGGCTGCACTGATCCGGTCCGATTATCCAAAAACGAGGATGGGATCGGTCATTTAAATACTGAATTTTTAAAGACCGAGCCCGGACCGAGTGAAATCGATCACTGGTGTCTCCTTTAACCAAATTTCTATTGCGGCCAGGTCTAGTCTTGGTCCAATTCAGTTTTTTTTTTCTGCCCATGCCAGTTTTTCAGCCCATAAAAAATAGCAGAGAAACCGTAATTGAGCAATAAATATACCTGTTTACGATCCTCTTGAAGATAAATAAATAAATAAATAAACAATCGAGTATCGATCTTCCATGGCCTCCCTCCTCATTTTCTAACAATAAATAGAATAAAAGTCTATCCACTTCCAATTCCAAATCTGCCACAATTGGCCTCTCAGCCGCCATGAAAATCAACAAAAAAAATGAATATTGACATCTTCCTTTTCAAGTGAGGCTTCGTCGTGGTTGTCGAAAACAGAGAACCATAATTTGACTCTCCACCAAAATCTAAGCTCTCCCTGCCTCACCCCGTTGATCGGCTTGTTTCATTGATTTGAAAAATATTAAATATGTGAAATGCATTTTACATTTTTATTATTATTATAGAATATCATCATCGTCATCATCAAAACTCATTCTCGATATTTTTATACTATCTGATGGCCTGTGTAATAGCGGGTTGACACATCCACAAGTAAGACTAATTACTTTGGTCTTATTATAGTTGCCTTTCCCTTAATTATAATACGTTCTTGGCATCTTCATTTGATTCTGTCGTGTTTGCAATCAAAGTGTCTTTTGGTAGATGTGTGGTTTTTCCTCTCAGTATCCTGGTAGAGTAATTCTAGGGAGCCCGCCTAGGTAGCTTGGGAGGTTGTCCGAACCCTCCCAAGCACGTGCCTGGGAAGGTGGCTGGCACGCGAACCCAACACCTAGGCCTCCTCCTCCTCCTCGTCCCTCAAGCTCTTAACCTCTCTTAAACTCTTTACCAACCATCAAGACCAACATCCTTCTTGACAACACCTTGAAGACCCACAAGAACTGATTTTGTCCTATTGTTTCCTGTCACAACAACTTTAGTGTGCCTTGGAAAAACATAGCGCTCTTCATCCCCAATTTTCTCCCTAAATGGAGATAGCAATCTAGAAGAACAAATCTCACTGGCTAACATTTTTGCAATCTTCTATGGCGTTCAATAAGAAATCAAGGAAACAAACTGTCAAAACTCAAAACAATTGAACCAATGTAGCAAATTTGACCTCCATGATCACAAATCCTCAAATTTTGATACAACCCCAGACTGTAAATGGATCGAAACTCTGTGATCTCCAATTGAACAACCTGTAAAAGAATCCCAATTGATGTAAACAACTGAAATCAATCAATTAACTTACTGTTACCCATTGAAGAATCTGAAAGGAATTAGATTTCACCTGGGTGAGCAAGAACAAGTACGAGCTCCTCATTAAAGCAATTAAGGGCTTGAGGGGAGGAAGCGCAGAAGAGGAGGGGGCGCAAGAGAGGATAGGTTAAGAGGTGAAGGAGTCGCGGGAGAAGTTAAGAGGAGGAAGCGCAGGAGAGGAGGAGGCCGAGGTGTTGGATTCACGTGCCAGCCACCCTCCCAGGCACGTGCCTGGGATGGTCCGGACAGCCTCCCAGGCTACCAAGGCGGGCTCCCTAGAATTACTCATCCTGGTAATTAAGCAAGCCTTGCTTTGAACGAGTCTTCAAAAGCTTGTCATGATGAGATCATTCACTCAAACACATATGTTGCACAGTTCCTCTATAGCTAGTGTAGAATGTGTGACTAAACCTTTCAAATAAATTATGGCTTAGCTAAATTGTTGATTAGTTTCAACATATTCAACAAATCCACTTTAGAGACTCACGTGGCAAGGGGGCTGAATTACAAATTGGGTACTCATAATTAGGAATATTTGAGATTGTGCATAAAAATTTTGTACAATTACAAATTTGGTGCAAAATTGGGTTTTGACTATGTGTTTAAAGACATTGACCAAAATCTAACGCTCTACCATAGCCATGCCTATTGGGTATATACCCCAAAGGATCGAGATACCAACATATAAGGTAATGCATTTGGGTATAGTTGGCATTAGGGCTGGACCGATCCAGTATTCGACCCGATTATCCAAAAACGAGGATGGGACCGGCCATTTAAAGACCGAATTTTTAAAAACCAAGCCCGGACTGAGTGAAATCGATTAACTAGTGTCTCCTTTAACCAAATTTTTGATGTGCACAGGTCTAGTCTCGATCCAATAAAGCTTTTTTTTTCTCCCCATGCCAGTTCTTCAGCCCATGAAAAAAATAGTAGATAAACCCTAATTGAGCAATACATATACCTGTTTAGGATCATCTTGAAGATCAAGAACAATTGAGTATTGGTCCTCCATGGCCTCCCTCCTCATTTTCTAACAATAAACAGAATAAAAGTCTTTCTCCACTTCCAATTCTAAATCTACCACAATCGGCCTCTCAGCCGCCATGAAAATCAACCAAAAAAATGAATGACATCTTCATCTTCAAGTGAGGCGTCTTTGTGGCTGTCGAAGACAGAGAACCATAATTTGATCCTCCACCACCAAAATCTAATCTCTCCCTGCCTAGCCCCATCGATCGCTCTCTCCCTCACTCCTTAGCTGCGAAATTAGGGTGGCAAATGAGAAGATGATAGAAAGAAGATGAGAGGAGAAAAAGGAAGGGCAAGGAAAAAGATAAATAGAAGGCGCGCGCGGTGGGGGGGGGGGGGGGGGGGCGGGGTTGCTGGTGGCTTGTGGTGGGCGACAATATCACCGCTATTGTTGCTGCTGCTCTATGTTATTGTTGAGAAGGGAGAGAAGAGATGAACTTTTTTTTATTGGTGACGAAGTCAATTGCTAATCACATTTTTTTCAGATAAAAAATAACGCGTCATCTCAAATCTATAGTTGTTTATACCATAAAAAAAATATTCACATTGAGATGCATCATATACACATCTCAAAAAAATTAGGAGATCTGGAAGGTAATAACTCAACAAGAAAATAAGAGACGGCTCTGACTTTTTGACACGAACATATCTCCTCTTTGACACCACCACCTTTTTCAACCTATTAAATAAAACATTTTCCCCATCTCTTACCCTATCTTCTCTCCTTCTCCCTTTGTGATCTCTTCCCAACAAAAAGCAGGAACAACAACATCACTTCCACTGCTATTGTTTCCCCGCCTCCCCCACTCCCATTCCTTTTCATTATTATTATTTTTCTTATTTTCTTTCCAAAAATTTTCTCAAATGTAGCAGTTGTGGCGTCACAACCATTGGTTGCCCCTCCAACCTCAGCAAGGATGAGAATCGTCCTTGTAGTGGTTGAGGCGAGGGCAAAATCTGCAAGGATGGAGCGAAAAAAAATTCTCTCTCACCTCAACGAGAGCGCAGGAGAAAAAATGGCGGGAAGAGGCGGCCGACGACAACGATGGCGAGGTGGGGCAGGTGATAGCAGTCTTTGTTGTTGTTATTATAATTTGCTATTGATGATAAGAACAGAAAGGTTGGAGAAAAAGAAAGAAAAAAAGGGAAGGCATGAGAAATGCAACGACAATGTTGTTGTGTGGGAGAAAAACAACACTGATAAGAGAGGCAACATTGACGCGGTGGGAGAGAAGTGATTGTTGTTGTTTTGGGGAGAACCATTGAGGGTGAAAGAGGAAAATATAGAAAAATTAAGGATTGAGAGATTGAGTGTATGTTGGTGATGTCAAAAAGTAGATGTTAATATTATTGAAAAAAGTGATCATGTTAAAAAAAAAGTTATTTTTCATTTGGCCTTCATTTGTTTATGTCTATTCATTTTTTACTCCCATTTGTTCTTGTATTTCAATATAACACCCATGACCGTCTGTTCAAAGTTGTTGACTAACCAATTTTATCTAATTTTTCTAAATTGTCAAACTTACCCTTATTTGTATATATTCATTATCTCTCGACTAATTATTTGTTTGAAAGTCTAATCCATCTTCTCATCACGTCATTCCAGTGAGTACAATCAACTCTCCTAAGTTTACAAAAATAGTTTGAATAATTTAAAATTAAACCTATTAAAATTTATAATTTCACTATTATTACACTATTTGAAAAGAGAGATTAAAAAAAATATTCTTGATATTTAATATACCATTAAAATTCATTATACATATTTATATTTTTTATATACACGCCAATATATTTTTAAAAATACTTCTTAAAATTAAAATACCAAAATGAACTCAAAAAACAAAATCACTAATTGGGGTAATATTGTCTTGAAAATGAGGTTATCTACTGATAGATATTTACTAATGTTATGGATATGTTCAGAATAAGTAGGATTGGCAATGTTAGTGATGAATAAATGAAGATACAAGAAAGGATGAAGAAAGATCTTTGGCTTTATAACACGATGGACATCATCAACCAATAATCGAAAATGTGGAGCAAAATATAGAATGATATAACGATTACCATACATACCTTTGCACGACATGATTGGCAGTAAATTTTGTTTGTTACACAAAGTCACCCCTAGGTGAGTCCATATTTTAAAGCTCCAAACACTACATAAACAACAACATTTTAAAGCACGCCATTAAAATTACCACAAAACAAAAATTGAATTAGCTAAAAAGAAGGAACTTTTTATTGAAATGTAATGATAAAGGTCATTTTTACAATACATAATGACACAAAAAAAAAAAACCCAAACTTTGAAAACAGAGAAAACCCTAGAATTCTTGAGAAGCAGATCCAATGTCTCCCTTTCCTTTCCCGGTCTTCTTCGGCAACAAAGTCTGATGAATGTTAGGCAAAACGCCTCCATTCGCAATCGTCACCGCCCCCAAAAGCTTGCTTAGCTCCTCATCGTTCCTCACCGCAAGCTGTATGTGTCTTGGCACAATCCGGTTCTTCTTGTTGTCCCTAGCAGCGTTCCCAGCGAGTTCAAGAACCTGCAAAATCACCAAAATCACATCAACATACAGTTCCAAAGCTCCCCAAACTTTACAATAAATCAAATCAAACTTTTTCACCAAAAACCCTAAAAAATTTAATAAACACTCACCTCAGCAGCAAGGTACTCGAGCACGGCGGAGAGATAGACGGGAGCACCAGCGCCGACGCGCTCGGCGTACTTTCCGATCTTGAGGAACCTTGCGATTCTGCCGACTGGGAACTGGAGTCCGGCCTTTGAAGACCTCGAGACGGACTTCGATGCCTTTGCTTTGCCACGACCACCTTTCGTTGTTTCTTTGGTAGACATTTTGGGGGAGATTTTGTCAAAACTTTAACCCTAATTTGGTCTCTGTTTGTGTGAAGAAGGAGAGAGATAGAGAGAGAGAGTTTGTGACGACGTGAGGGTTTGTTGAGAGGTTTGGTTTAAATAGAGAGAGGGTCTTGTTTCTGATTGGTCAGATGAAATGCACACGGATCGATGACGTGGGAAACACTTGGTTTCGCGGGAAAAAAAGTTGAAATTTTGATTCTCGTTTTGGTTTTTTTTTCAAAAAGACATCGTCATGGACCCCTGCGTCTGCCATGAGAATATGTGAGGCCCAAAAGTATGAAAGGCCTGTGAGTTTTGTATGGACCGGTACGAACAGGCCCAATAAAATATGGCCTACCTGAATACCTGGCCATTTATTTTCTAACTCGTGAAGTTTGTCTTTTACCCAGTTAACAAAAATATTCAGGCAAGTGTTGTATGGACAAGTTTGGGCCAATTTGTCGCCCCTCGAAACTGAATTTAGACATTCACCAAACGTGCCCATAACTTTCAAACCCATGTTTAAGACATCCCACAAGAACAGGATGTTGTTTGAGATTTGAGATGAAAAACGGTTGAGATTCTAACGGATCATATAGAATTCAAAGCATTAAGAGTTTTTGGATTCGATTTTCATACCCAACATTTTGATACTTATTTATCTTGATATTTAAAGTAGAGTAAATTATATTTATCATGTCAAATTTTTATCATGTTAATGGCACGAGGAATACTTTAGTATGTATATATATACCAGGGTAAAAGATAAATCTCAGTCATTTTTTATCTTCAACCTCAAAACCATTCTGATTTGTAATATATATGTATATATTGTTCAAATGTTATAGATGACGTATTTAATATTGCTACCTCTACTTGTCAAAATCATCAAGGTCATCATATACCTTCATTTTCATCAAACCAAGTCTATATCATTCCTTCTTGACTTTATAAACACACTTAACATTATTAATAATACGACAATTATAGTCAGTCATGTTTGCTAGTTTTTATTTGTCTTTTTTTTTTTTTAAATCACATTTCTACCATTTATATAAATAATGTTTGTAATTGTGTTTTAAAATGAATAGATAAAAAATGTAAAATATAGACTAACTCTTAATAATATTACCTTTAATGGTCCAAAATGATTGTGATATAAATTTGTTTATAATGTTTCATTGATAATCACGGAGACCATACTAGGGCAATCCGGTGGTAAGGGAAAAAAAAAATGAGCAAGCAAACAACACAAATCACTTGGCTGTCACATTCTTTATATTACGTCGCACACGAACAACGACAGCCCCGAACTAGCATTTTAAATCGATTCTTTACACATTCTTTTAATTAAATTATCTGTCCATAAGTTGGATTTTGCTTACTATATCAAGGGCAAACCTCAAAACAACAAAAATTTTCTTAAACTTATTCAAGCACCCTCTGTTGAAACTCTAACTCAATTCTAGCAATGGATTCAATATATTTCATACTGTTGTTCAATGTACATTGGATATATATATATATATATAGACATCTAGATAAGCTAGTCAATAGAACCTAGAAACATAATGACAGCTAGCTATGAACAGACTATGAACTGATTAGCTAACTAACTAATGTTCATAACAATATGAACAGACTTTGAACTGATTAGCTAACTAACTAATTTACATGACTGATTTGTTTATTCTAACATTCCCCCGCAAACTAAGTGTAGTCTCATTGACAACACTGAGTTTGTCACGAAGGAGTAGAAATCTAGATGTACTTAGAGCTTTGGTGAGAACGTACATCAGCAATCTGATCATTGGCAGAAATATGAAGCACATTGAGGAGTTTCCTAGCAACCTTCTCTCGTACAAAGAAAATATCAATTTCAATATGTTTAGTTCTAGCATGAAGAACTGGATTTGCACTGAGGAAAACAACACTCATGTTGTCACACCAGACAGTAGGAGTGCCACTAGCAATCCTTAACTCAGAGAAGAGTGTTTGCAACCAAGATAATTCAGCAGTTAATGATGTTAGGCTCCTGTACTCAGCTTCAGTACTACTTCGAGAAACAATACTTTGTTTATTTGATGACCAGGATATTAGATTTGATCCTAAATACACACAATACCCTGAGGTTGGTTGACCGTCTATCAGTAGCATCTGATGCCCAGTCTGCATCACAATACCCAGTGAATTGGAATGAATAAACAGGAACTATGTGAAGACCATAAGTTGATGTAGCTTTCAGGTATCTCAAGATTCGCTTAACAACTTTCCAGTGAGCTTCAAGTGGGTTTTGCATAAACTGACATACCTTGTTGACAGAATAAGCTATATCAGGTCTAGTGATAGTTACATATTGTAAGGCACCCACAACACTCCTATACATTTGAACATCTTGGACTGGATCACTCCCTGTATCCAGCATTTTCTCACCACCTGACATAGGGGTAGGCAACCCATTAGCATGTTGCATTTTTGCTTTACAAAGAAGTTCTTGAATGTATTTGGTCTGAGAGAGGAACATGCCAGTAGTTGTGTGTTGAACTTGAATACCCATAAAGTATTTAACCAATCCCATATCTTTCAAACTAAATTGAGCATGAAGTTGAGATATCAACTGAGAAATATCAGAATTACTTGATCCTGTCACTAGAATATCATCAACGTAGACTAGAATAAAAATGGGAGAAGGTGAGTGTCTGATGAACAAAAAAGAGTCTGACTTTGTTGCAGTAAAACCGAATGTGAGAAGGGTGTGTTGAAGCTTGTCAAACCAGGCTCTAGGGGCCTGTTTTAGACCATATATAGCTTTGGAGAGCTTACACACAACATCAGGCCGAGATGGATCTACAAATCCAGGTGGTTGCATCATGTAGACCTCCTCTTGTAATACCCCATTTAGGAAGGCATTATTGATGTCTAACTGGAACACTGACCAAGAATAAGTAACTGCAACTGATAATATGCTTCTGATAGTAGATGGTTTAACCACTGGGCTGAAAGTTTCCTTGTAATCAAAACCTTCAGTTTGTTGAAAGCCCCTAGCAACTAGGCGAGCTTTATATTTATGTATTGTCCCATTTGAATTCTCTTTAACTTTGAAAAACCATTTACAACCAACAATGCTTCTACGAGGAGGATAATCAACCAGTGACCAAGTGTGATTATGTTGAAGAGCAAAATACTCATCTTGCATGGCAGCAAGCCAATGAGGAGTATTCAATGTTTCCTTTAAACTGGATGGTTTTGTTGAGGCCAGAAAAAGCTTTGGTTTGTATATGCCTGATTTAGATCTAGTGATCATCTGATGTCCTGTAGGCAGAGTAGGCAGAATAGGCAGAGTAGGCAGAGTATTAGCAAGAGGTAAGTGACTAGAGGATGGAGTCTGATGAGCACTAGGAGATGTATTAGTAAGAGGTAAGTGACTAGAGGATGGAGTCTGATGAGCACTAGGAGATGTATTAGCAATAGGATGATTAGCATTGCAAGTAGGATGCTGAGAGGGATTAATATGGCAAGTAGGATGCTAAGTAATAGCAGGACTCTGCAGTGTGGAGTTAGAAAACCTTGCAGAGGGCACATTGGGTGTGACTATAGATGGAACTGTCATAGGAATATGAGAAGATGTAAATTCAGGAAAGAGTGAATTGGGTTTGATAGAAGAAGAGTGTACATTGTGAAATGGAAAGGAATTCTCATGAAACAAAACATCTATGGATATGAAGATACGACCAATAGGAGACCTACACTTATACCCTTTGTGTTGAATGCTATAACCAAGAAAAGTACACTCTTCAGACCTATATTGCAACTTATGAGCATTGTAAGGCCTGACATTGGGATAGCATGAGCAACCAAACACCTTGAGATGACTATAATTTGGTGCTTTGTGGTGAAGACACTCAAAAGGAGAAATCCCATTCAAGACTGAGGTAGGAACTCTGTTAAGAAGATAAACAGAAGCTCTGACAGCTTCATCCCAAAATTTTAAAGGAATAGATGCATGAGCTAGCAAAGTAAGGGCTGACTCAATGATATGCATGTGTTTGCGTTCAGCTACACCATTCTGTTGGTGAGTAGTAGGACAAGCTAATCTATGAATAATTCCATTTTGAGCTAAAAACTTGGAAAATGATCTGTACTCACCTCCCCAATCAGATTGAACACACTTAATAGGAAGATTAAATTCAAGTTCTACTTGAGCTTTGAACTTGAGAAAAGTGGGAAAAGCATCAGATTTGTTTTGTAAGAGATAGACCCAAGTAAACCTACTATAAACATCTATGAAATGAATATAGTATTTATACCCTGAAGAAGATACAGTTGATGCAGGACCCCATAGGTCTATGTGTATAAGCTCTAAAGGGTTGTGGTAGACAGTTGAAGGGCTAGTATAAGGCAGTCTATGTATTTTGCCTAGACAACAAGAAGAACAAAACAAATATGTATCTGTACTAGGAGTAGGAATATTACACTGTCTTAAAATTCTATGAACAAGAGAAAATGAAGGATGGCCCAAACGGGCATGCCAAAGAGATAAGGGTGATGAAGCCTTAGAAGATGCTGTATACACTGACTTGCAGGAAGTTGAAGAAGAGTCAAGTGTTGAATTAACTGGGGCAGCTAGAGATGGATAAGGAAAAACATACAACCCATTGCTAAGTGTGCCTGCCAAGAGGATCTTCTTGGTGTCCTGATCCTTAACAAAACAAGAATTAGGATGAAACTCAAAATAAACATGATTATCTTGAGCAAATTTGGAGACACTCAAAAGGTTTTTAGCAAGCTTAGGTACTTGCAGAACACTCTTCAGATGTAAAATTCTGGAAGAATTGAAAGATGGTAATGTGGACTCACCAACATTTTGAATGGGCAGACCTGAACCATCCCCAATGAAAAGCTGATAATTTCCATAATAAGGAGAAGATGTCTTCAAGTTATGAATATGTGGAGTGCAATGATTTGTAGCACCAGAATCAGGAAACCATCTATTGTCAGATGAACTAGAGGCAGAAAGTAATCCTTGAGGCTGATAATGTTGAGATTCTGAACCACCTCCCCAATGTTATTCAATAGCATGATTAGAATAAGCTGATAAAGCATTCCTGGAAGCAAGATTTGCTTGCATATTGGCTTGCTGAGAGACTGCTGACTGCTGAGAAGCAGTGTTTGAACTCCAAGGATTTGAAATATTGTTATCAAATCTATGATAGCATTTGAAAGCCATGTGACCTGTCTTGCCACAAATTTGACACTGAGGTCGAGCATTGTGAAAGTTAGGAGGTCGAGAACCTCTCACAGATCCAAACCTTGCACCACTTCTGAATGAGACATTATTGGTAGGTGTCCTGAACTGTGGACACCAAGGATTTGAAGTAAAGGACCTAGGAGATGGCTTATAGTTACTGTGAGCTACATTGACAGAACTAGATACATCAAGATGTTTAGTATGCCTCTCAATACGTGTTTCTTGAGCCAGAAGAAGAGATTCTATCTCAACAATACTGTAAGTATCTGACCTGGAAGAAACAGATACTATGAAAGTATCATTAGACTGAGGAAGACCATCAAAAATTGCATTGATGTGTTCTTGAGGTGACAGTACATGGCCAACAGAAGCCAATTGATCAATGATGGTCTTGATCTTTAGGAGATAATCATTAATGTTCATATCACACTTCTTGATGTTCTGAAGTTGTGTTCGAAACTGTGAAATATTTGCAGTGGTTTGAGAATTAAAGAACACCTCAAGTAAACTCCATATGTGAGCTGAAGATTCACATCCAACTAACCTTGTTAATAAGGATTCCATCGTGGATGAAAGGAGCCAAGAAAATAGCAATTGATCCTGTTGTTCCCAACTGATGAACTCTGGATTGACACGACCTAGAGCTTGATCATCAGTTGATAGAAATCGAGGTGGATAAGCATCTTTCTCAATGAGCTTTTGCAACTTATGACTTCCATAGCAGGTAATTGCTCTCACTCAGTTTAACAGACAAGACATGAGTGAATATTACAAGTTTACCTTCTGTAGAACTAGAATTACTGACAGAGGCAGCATTGGAAGAACTGGAATCCGCCATTAGCAATGTTGAAGAAGCAGAGAGAAAAGAGAAGAGAAGAGAAGAAAAATCAGGACTGACAGAGATGATAAGATGAAGAGTTATAATGGTGCTCTGATACCATGTTGAAACTCTAACTCAATTCTAACAATGGATTCAATATATTTCATACTGTTGTTCAATGTACATTGGATATATATATATATATAGACATCTAGAGAAGCTAGTCAATAGAACCTAGAAACAGAATGACAGCGGGCTATGAATAGACTTTGAACTGATTATCTAACTAACTAATTTACATGACTGATTTGTTTATTCTAACACCCTCCAAACCGACAGATCAAATATATACTACTCTTCATTTTTATTGTTTCCATCGAATGTCTATATATATGTTCCAAATGCACATCCTCGAGATCCAAACACATGCACATAATTAACCCAAAAGAGAATATGGCTATTGCATGTAGGGAACAGCCAACACCGGCCTTGTGTTCTTCAACCTCAACATCTTCTTGACAATTATCATGTGCACATAATGTCGAAATTCACTTTATTTTATTGTAACCCTTTGCACATCGATCAAAAGTGTGTTTTTACAAGTCTAGGGTTCGAACTCTACTAGAATGGGAGGGTTTAAGGGATAAAAAAAAATATTTTAAAATAAATAATCATATATATATATATATATTTTTCCATCCATCTCTTATTGATTGTCATTCTTATCTTTTTTTTTTCTTTGTATTTGCTGACATGCTCATCATACATTTCAATATGATTGTATTATTTTCTCTCATAAACGTAGGGATCAATTCCTCATGACACAATCACCTACCTCATTAAAAATGTGTGTGTGGTTGCTTGTAACACAATCCGTCACAATTTCTAAACTAAAATGCAATGAATAAATGGTTAAGCAAACTACAAGCGATGTGCAAACTACAAGCGATGTGCCTATGAGATAATAATGCATGAAACAAAATCGATTGGATAAGTACTTTGAATTATAGTCTTCTTTTTTTATTTTCAAAAATAAATGTGTCATGTAAAAATTAATTTCACAAGACACCATGTTGATACGCCGATGATAGATTATATCTACGAAACACTATAACATTCATCAATCTCTTATTTGTTGAAGCCAAAATCAATCCCTCGCTTGCAAAATTTTCTTACAATAAACAAACTATTTTCCTCACCCGCTAGTGGCAAGAGGAATTAGAAATAAGGGTATTTGTATCAATTCCTATAGGATTTTTCTTCATTTTTTTTAATATATATAGGGTTTAAAAATTCCTAGTTTCATAAAGGGCAATATATGAATTTCAAAAATGAAGAAAAACCCTATATGAGTTGACTTAATAAAGGCATATTTTATAACAAATAATTAGAAATTGTCATCTTCAATTAAATATGAATTATGTGGCTGAGGTTTTTAGAATAAATAATTATAAAGCGGTGGTTTTTTTACACCACCAAATCCCATTTTTTACGCCACTACTCATTTTTATTTTGTTTACCTATTAAATAACACCACCGATAAAATGGCTAACTCTTATATCTCTCCCTATATTTTCCTTTTTTCTCAAGAACAATAACCAGCAACAATAGCCCACCGTTGGCTGCACCACCTGTCGCCGACACATCCCGCCTTACTTTTTTTCTTCTTATTCTTCTTATATCTTCCTCTTATTCTCCTTTATTCTCAAGAACGACAACTGTGACGGAGCAACAACAACCACCTCGCTCCGCCTTGCCCTCTAGCCACACCACTTGTCAACAACCGCACCCCTTCCCCCCATTATTTATCTCATCTATTCCTATTATTTTTCTCTATTCTCCTTCGCGTGCAGTTCAATGGGATATCAAAACATTATTGTCCAAAAGTTTTCTTTAGAGATTCACTGGCACAAGAGTATAGAGGGCAAGCACGACTAAAAGTGGTCTAAGTTAGCCACTACAAAACTAGAAGTTCAAAGCATCTTCATAACCAGAGCAAACATTCTCCCCCTTGAATACCAAAATTGGTTGTAGGGTTGAACAAAAAACCGATCGAACCAATTGGTTCGGTTCGAATCGGTTTTCAGTTTAAAAAAATTCAAAACCGAGTGGTCGGTTAGGTTTTCGATTTCTATGTGATTTTAACCGATCGAATATATATAATAAATAATATATTTTATATATAAATAATATAATATGTTTTAAATAGTTGGTCGGTTCAGTTTTATTTCGATTTTAGTCGGTTCGGTTACGTTTTGTATAAATTATAATCGGTTCAGGTTTTCGGATCGATTGTGTTAATGATCGATTCGGTTTGAAAATTTTAAAACCGACCTAAGTAGGTTCGGTTCATGATTTAAGTGAAAAACCGAACCAACGGTTCGGTTTTCAATCTTAATTGGTTGTCATTGAACACATAAATGGTTTAGAGGTATCTAACCATACCTTGAATCGAATATAGGGTAGTAGCAACGGTGAGTATGATACAAACAATATAATTTACAAGAAGTGGAAAAATAGAGATGTTTGTGTATGATTGTGGGTGTGATGTGATGCGATGATGAGGTGGGGGGACGACATAAACATATATGCTCAACAAGATTGCATGTTGGATTATGTGGGATAGATGATTGATTGCTCATTTTAATGAGATGTGGTTTTGATGTTAGATTTATGGGAGGTCGACGACATAATTAAGAAGAGGAAATAACATTCATATCTAATATTTGTTTCTTTGTATTTGCTCATATGCTCGTCACACAATTCAACAAAGTAATCATATTATTTTATCTCATAAACATAAGGGTCAATTCCTCGAGACACACTCCTCTACCTCATAAAAAAAAATGTGTGTGTGGTTGCTCATAACACAATTTGCGACAATTTCTAAAATAAAATACAATGAATAAATGGTCAAGCAAAACTACAAGCGATGTATGGGCAAGATAACAATGCACGAAACAAACCCGATCGGACAAGGATTTTGATTAAATATATATTCAAAATTAAATGTTAATGTAAAAATTATTTCCATTTGACACCGTGTTGATAGATTATTTTCTAACATCGTATTTGCAGCTAGATAAAAACAAACACTGAAATTGTTCATCAATATCTTATTTGTTGAAGCGAGAATCAATCACTCACTTGTAAAATTTTCCTACAAAAACAAACTATTCTCCTCGTCTGCGATGCTATTATGCATATCTTTTATAAATAAACTCGACTTTCCCCATCGATACATGTTCCTAGTTAACATCCACTCATTGCAACACACTTTCTTAAAATGGAGAATTTTCCAAAAGTCATTGCTTGAGAAAATGAGTGTCAGAAACAAGGACAATCGTATTTCATGGTCTAGAAACTCCTTGAGTTTGACTATACTTAAATTGGTACGAACACCCCTATTTTTCTAAGGTGGCAGTTTGTTAGAGAATACCTGATTTCATAAGGGCAATATAGAAATTTAAAAACATGAAAAAAAAACCATATGAGTCGACTCAATCAAGACATTAAAAAAAGGTTAGAAATTGTCATTTTTCAGTAAATTAGAGTGATGAGACAAGGTTTCTATAATGACAAGGCAATGACTTTTTGACACCACCAAATCCCCTATTCGACACAACTATCCTGTATTTTATTTTTATTTTATTTTTATATGCTAAAGAATAATACCAACTAAAGGGTCCTATTTTTTCTCACATTTTCTCATCAAGAACAACACCCGACAGTAAGAACCCACCGCCCCGCCCCTCATCGCCTAATTTCTTTCCCCCTATATTATTTTCCTCCTATTTTCCTAGGAATAGCAACGGAGACAGAGCAACAACAACCACCCTGTTTTATTTGTCTCCTCTATTTTCCTTTTTTTTTTGTTTCCTTCCTCGCCCTTGCATGGACCTCTGTTAGTGGGGAACCCACCCATCATGCGAGGCATGTTTGATGGCGGGTTCCACACTCTCAGTGGAATAAGGAAAAAAAATGGAGGATGATGTGATTAGCGGAATGGGATGGTGCGGGCCAACGATGGAGTGATGGGTTGTTGCTGCTGGTTGTTGTTTTAGATAATAGAGGTTGGGAGAGAAAAAATAAAATTGAGAATTTTGGATTTATACTGGCAGTGTCAAACAACAGACTGTTAGACAAAAAGGTAGTGCTAGAAGAAGTTACATGGATTGGAAAAGGGTTAGAAGAAACATTCAAGAAGAGACATGCGGAGGAGGTTCAATATTCGTATCAGCAACACTACCACTTGATGGCACGAGTTTAGACGAAGAAAGGGATGATTGTTTTGCATCTAACTGATCACTTAGCAGATCCGGAGCAGATTCTTCATTGTCCACAAAGACTTGATAAGCCAAATCATGATACTTCGACAAATCTAAACCCTCCGACTCCATGAAATCGATAAGGTCAGGACGACCATCAACAACTCTTTTCCAATCCGTCGCTTCTGCAATCTTCAATCTATTAGCGACGATCACAAGCTCATTAGACAAAAATGTGGGAGGTGCAGAGTGTAAAAGATGAGAATTGGCGGTGTTAAAAGGTTACTACCTAATTATAACCCACCTTTTTTTTAATTAAGTTTTTGACATTGAAATTAGGGGCTTTCTTCCTAGAAATTATCTAGAAGTGGCAACTGCTCTTAACTACTATGGAAGACAAATGTTCCACTTTCCCTTCCCATTTGTTTGGACTCAAATTTCCTCTTGCCACAAAAAGAAATCCAATCATTGTCCCCTCCCCTTGCTTCCTCCCTACTACAACGCCCCACCACCAACGGCTCTGATCCACTCCCCCCAACCTCTCCAAACCCTCAAATATTCGTCGTCGATCTCATACACAAATATGCTTTCTCTGTTCCAATATCTCCTTCACATCACTTCAACGACCACCACCTTCTCTACCATATTCATCACCAACTCACCTAACTTCACCCAACTTCCCCTTTCTCAATCTATCGCCTCTTCTACGCTAACTCCTCTCTCTAACTACCATTTCTAGGGTTTTTTTTTCTCTCTCACCATCATGAACCCCTCCTCACCACCACCATTCACCATCGATCAAATGGACAACTTTCTCACAGACAATCTCTCAAACACCTGGTATGACTGGGGCGACCACCTCCTTGACATCAACTTCGATCAACTCCACTTCACCGACGATCACCACCAATTCACCCTCCCAGACCCCCCGCTGCCGCTCGATGCACCTCCAATCCCTCAACAACCCATCGCCACAGTTGTTGAATCCGATCGAGGGGGATCAGCGGTGGAGAAGGTTAGGAAGCGGGACCCGAGGTTGACGTGTGAGAATTTCTTGGCGGGAAGGGTGCCATGTGCCTGCCCAGAGCTTGATGCTCAGATGGCCGAGGAGGAGGAGTTGGAGAAGGAGGGGAGGGGGAAGTTGGTGAAGAAGCGGCCCAGGACTGCGGCCGTAGTGGTGAGTTTGAAGTGTCAGGTGCCCGTGTGCCAGGTCGATATTAGTGAGCTTAAAGGGTATCATAAGCGCCACCGGGTTTGTTTGAGGTGCGCGAATGCCAGTGAGGTTGTTCTTGATGGACAGTCCAAGCGGTACTGCCAGCAATGTGGGAAGTAAGTTTTAACTTTTGTGATTGATTTGTTGAATTGTTTTGGAACAATTTGTAATCTGTTGGTGCATATGAAACTTGGGACTTCATTGGTTTTTAGTAATATTGCTAAGAGAAGTAAACTTCAGGATTGAATTGAAGAAGTAAAGAATTTGTAAGTCAGTCGAATGTGTATTTTTGTATTTCGAGTTGAAGGTTAAAAGTTTAGTCAGACACTGTAGGAGGAAAGAAAATACAAAAAGAAATGATATGATACCCAACAAGGCATTTGGGATTAATTACATAACAAGAATATCCCCTTATAATAAATTCCTCAAACTATGAAGGTCTGTGCTCCAGTTCGGGAGGATAACCACGATCTTCAAGCATTATTATTCTATGCCAGGTACCCACCTTGAAAATTCGAGTGTTCCTCCAAAGTGAAACGTTCAAAAGAATGAAACATGGAGTGAGCGAAGATGAATATTGAGACTTGCTAAACCTTGAAGACATGAACTGTAATTTGGATGTGGTACGTATTTGAAGGACACTTTCATAATATTGATGGCGTGAGATAAGCTTTTATAGTAATGAGAGCTCTCAATATGTCACAAATGTACAGACAAAATCAGGATCAGGAGGCAAGAGTTTTGGCAATAACTATTTTTGATGCCAATTAAACTGTTATGTGTGAAACTGAAACTTTATCAAAACTTTGCTCCTTAACTCGAGGAACAAATGAAATAGAGGCGGAATGAAAGCCTTAGCATGAAAAGGTATTCTCACAAAAACTAGCTACCAAAAATGAAAAATTATTATCATTGGTGTCATACGAGTTTATCAACAAGTTGCTTGTGTCCAAATTGTTTCTGATAGTTCAGAGCAAATGCATGATAGTTCCCTTTTATTTTTGTTTTTATGTTTTGATGTTTCCTCGAAGTTTGATCCATTAAACCCAAAACTTTTGTATCCAAGAAATAATTTCCATTCCAGATGCTTCTCAAACTCGGACTTCATGTTTTGATACTTGATTCTGTTTGTTTTTCAGATAACCTGCCTTTTACATACTTTACCAATGTATTTTCTCCCAAAGGATTACTAACACTGTGTCTTATATCTTCTTTGAGAGTTATCTACTTTATCCTCAAACTTTTGATATCTATGAAAGGAAACAAACCCAACTAGGCATCATAATGTCTCTTAATGATGGAGTCTGAAGCTCGTCAAGTCAAACCCAAATGGAATTAAAATGGTTCTAGTCGTTCTGCTTGACCAAAAAGACGGATGATGATCTGGACAGTAATCGCTATCGCATCTCTCATGGAAGTGGTCTATTGGGCATGTGGGAATCAATGATGGCATGTAAAAGATACAGATAGAGTTATCCAAAATGAATATGATGTGTAAGGGAGAGAACTCAGAGAATGATTAAAAAAGAATCCTGTTATGCTTTTAAAGGATAGTCTTTGGAGAAGTATCTCGAACATGAGAATGAAGTTTTGGAGGGGTGCTTCTTTTTCTCCTAGGAACGAGGCTACTCAAAATGTTTGGGTTGTTGACAGTCCTTTGGAGTCTGGAAAACCTTTTTTCTCTAGGCTCTTTATAGCATGTGCATCTCCTAATGGGGGTGGTGAAGGAGTTTGGGGTGGATGGAGCTATTGGGATGGCATGGAACCTCCAATTTCGTAGGAACCCTGGTGACCTCAAAGTATGGATGCAACAAGAGACGGTTGATCAGGTTCTCTAAAGAAAGGACGGACCTCCCCCGTGAATGACTCTTTGCGGAAAGCCCAGGAGTGTTTATGTTGTAAGATCTTCATTTTTGTAGGATCTTTACTATGCCCTTTCGGAGGGAGGAGTATGAGTGTATAGAAATAGGATAATAAATGGGCGTTTTCCGTGTTTTGCATCCTTTCCTTCCGTGATAAGTTGTGTTATCCTTTGATCTTCAATTTCGCTTCCTCCAATTTTCATGTGAAGGTGGTGCGGTCTATGCAGTTACAATGTATAATGGACCTGTAACGGTCTAGGAGCGTTATAGGATCTAACGGGGTACAAGGGGCTATTTTTTTAAATATATATTTTTATACCCCTACTAAGTATTAATGAATTTATAGAGAAAAAAAAGTAAATACTAAATAGTAAATCATATTCAAAACATTACATATAAAAACATCAAAAGTTCTAAATCTATACATACCATCAAACAAGGTCATTATCAATATATTCTTCTCCTTCATCCTCGTCTTCGTCATGAAGTGAAATACTTATACTTGATTGCAGCAATTGACTCCTTGTATTTGGCTTTAGATCAACGACTCTCCTTGTTTCTCTCACTTGTGCCCAAGGAAGATCGTCACCTTCCCTCACAAAATCAACTTGCTCGTTGTCTGTGAGAATGAACCAATCATCATTTTCATCAACCCTCTCATTACAATAGCACGACGAGCTTTAGATTTGATATTTGCATTCATTTCCTTTCTTCTTTGCCCAAACTTCTTTAAAGCATTTAATGAAAACAAGATCATTCAACTTTGCTTGCAATAGACAATTCCTCCTTTTGGATTGCAATTGAAGAAAAATTATAATTAATATATATATTATTCACAAATAATTAAAATAATTGTGAATTACAAATAACAGTTGTGACATATTAATAATAATTACTTACATTATCAAATATACTCCAATTGCTCTCACATGGTGACATTCTACATGTAAGGGATAAAACACTATATGCAAACTTTTGGAGGGTAGGAGCTTCAGACTCATGATTGAAGCCCCATTGGGCTATTCAATAATAATAATTGAATTTAAAAGTAAGAAATAATAACTTAGTGAAACAATACTCTAGTTTAGTAGTTTACAAGTCTATACATTACTTTTATTTACTAGGTGGGAGTTTATTTCTTGTTCGTTTGGCTGATAGAGTCCCAAATAGCCTCAATTCATCTCGATACAGTTTCAAGTCAAGTCTAAGTTGATCAATTTCTTTTTCATTAGGCACAAACCTATCAACAACCTTTCTTTAATTTCAAGTCAAGTCTAAGTCCATCCATGTGAAAAATTATAATGCTGATATTATCCTCACAATTTTTCATTTTTATTTTTTTATTTTATCTGCAAAAGAATAGACTAGATATTACCTCGCTTTGATATGTGTCTATTATTGTTTTCTCTCATAGTTGTCTTTTCGAGCTATCTCAGATAAGAAGTCGTGTTTGTGAAAAAAAAGATTATTATAAATGTAAGTTAAAGAACAAGCAGCGGTCTATGGACTTGAGAAGAACCACAAAGGATAAGAGCATCAAGTACAACAAGACCCAAGTCTCACTATTTGCCCCAAAGCCAATAAATAAAATAAACCTTTAGTTGACCATGAAAGTCTTGAGGAAAGCCTCAAGCTAAACACACCACCTTGTCTAGCAAAACAAAAGTCTTTGGCATCTATATATAATCGCTACAGTATAACATTATGCCTAATCGCTACAAAAGTCTTGATGAATGCACTGTACCACTAGTCTAAGAGATAAGCTTGCAGAGCTCCCTTCTCTTGGAAGACATTCCAACAGTGACCAGTATTACATTGTTGAAAGTCTCAAGTCTCAAGTCTCAACTGAAATCTAATTAATAAAATTTCACTTTGAATTTCTTATTTATATTTGATTTTCTGTGTTTTCTGTTGCTAGGTTTCATATTTTGCCAGATTTTGATGAAGACAAACGCAGTTGCAGAAGAAAATTAGAACACCATAACAGAAGACGACGAAGAAAATCTACAGACCTTAGAGGTGTAGTTGATAGGGAAATTCAAGCAGACCAGCCGGCTGAAGATATTGTTCACGATGATAAAGCAGGGAAAGGTACTTTTCCTGTGCTACAAGGTGTTAACTTGGAAGAGGCCAGTCTTTTGTTTTGCAGTTACTGAATAGAATTGTAATACAGTTTTTTTAGATTTTCTTGGAGTTTGAAGAACCATTCCAATATTATCTCACCTGGCAATCTTTTCCAGAAAAAAAAGGAACAGCTTGGCTTTTGTCTCCCCTGTATGGGTTTCTGCTACAAACTATCACATCTCACTCTTGAAAGAGGCTTTCTCACATCAGCTTATGCAGCTATGCTATTGATAGTGCTCATTTTTATGGCCAAGCTTGAAAATAATCAGTGGAATTGTGTTTGGCACAGATAATTCATGCATGAGCAACCAAATTGTGGATGAAGGTGTAGATTCTGAAGATGGACGTGTTTCTCCCCTACCCGCGCATGAAAGCTCTCAGAACAACTCTCAGAATATCCAGAGTGACAGTGGTATATCGTTTCTCACTAACAGTGATGCTAAGACAAATGGTCAAAAAGATAGTTCACAACGTACTCTCTCGTCATCATTGGGCGAAAATAGGAGTTCGTATTCATCTTTGGTAGGTCAACATTGCATGCCATTTTCAGCTGCTTTTTGCATTTTATATCCTTTTCTTTTTTTTCTTCTGCCCCTCTCTCTCTCTGTGTATATATATTGTATATATTTATTTTTAAGGTTATTCTTTGTATAGAGTTGGCCATAGTTGTTTGTATGCACTCGTATCTTGTACTACCTTGGAAGATAATGATTCATTTTTCAATGTAGTGTCCGTCAGGTCGGATATCATTCAAGCTGTATGATTGGAATCCTGCAGAATTTCCTAGACGCCTGCGGCATCAAGTATTACTAAAATACTTTAGTTGCAGTTTAGTATTTACTCGAAGAAGAATTTTTTTTTTCATTCAAAATGTTGAAAGTTTGATTTCTAAGTTATATGGTTATTTTGCAGATATTCCATTGGCTAAAAAGTATGCCTGTTGAGCTGGAAGGGTATATCCGTCCTGGCTGTACTATCTTGACTGTATTCATAGCAATGCCATCATCTATGTGGGACAAGGTAACAGGTCATAAGTTAGTACAGATATATTGTTACTGTTGCGAGAAGTTGTGTAGTGTAGATAGGCTATCGGGAGTTTAGAGTCGTGACCATTGTTGTTTATATTATAGAAAGAGAGACAAAAGGCAATACAAAATACACATGATGAAGAGGCTTAGATAATAACTGAAAGAACAAATGGCAAAAGGAATCTCCTGATTAGTGGTTGACATTGAAACGCTCAAAAGACAAGGCTTTGTACTTAGCAACTGGCACCAAATGGTGAATTGTGACGTCCTTAAAAAATCTCCATTCAGCCAGTGACCTCATTGAACAAGGTCCAAAACCCTTGCATTTATATTAATTTTGGTTGGGTTAAGCAGACTATGATGTATAATGCAATAATCATTCGCATATGTTTAGAATATATCTCGGAAGAATTGACTGGTTGCTTGAAAAACCGTATTTCTACTTCAGTTCTGGCTGCAGATTGTGGTTCTATTTATAGATATAAAAAAATTGATGAAAACATGAAATAATTATCAAGAGGTTACAGCTTGTAGTTAGGCTTGTAACTAATTTATAGGGAATAGCTTTGCTCTAGTGATAGTCCAAGTATATAATACTTATGGGTATGATCAAAGCCTTGAGCTAGTCTTGTGCATGTCTTGTTGTATGGACAATTCCAGTTTGGATAGACCAAAGTCCGAACTTTCCATTTGTTGCTGTAACAAAATAACCATCTTGTGAAGAAAAGAGACCTATGCAGGTGTGAACTGTTAAAAGTTTCCAGCTGGGGTTGATCTTGGTGTAAAAAAAGGTGAAATCCAAGGAGATGTGGCAACCATGGACAGAAAATTTCAATCGATGTTTCATGCACTAACTTTTATGAATTATTTTCGGCTTGTTTCATATAACCACATTTCATTAAAGAATTGTTCTTGCATCCATATTCTGCATGGATGGGGGAGTGGAATGACAAACATCATGTTGTTATTTATCCTTTTGTATTTACTTATAGACTTACCATGTTTTTGTTCAAATTAGCCCTAAACATTTTGAAACTGTTCTGTTGCATCAAGCAGTTATCTGAAGACACATCTTCCAATATACATGATTTTCTGATTACACCAGATAGTATGCTGTTTGGAAGAGGCCCGATGGTTGTTTATTTGAATGACATGATTTTCCAGGTTCCAAAAGGTGAGTTAGTATTTTGAAATCTATCAACTTGTGTCAATATAGTTGGGAGCATGTATGATGCTATCTTTCCTTTTAAAAGGTCAGACATGAATTTATTCCTTGGTCCTCTTTAGCTTGCTTATTGTATTTCTTTCTGTCGACAATTCTCATATTTGTTGGTATCAGATGTACCAGTACCTGTCCGGTACACATCGAAGTTAAGAGTGTTTGATTAAAATTTTTTTTTTCCATGGAAAACCCAAATATAATGGATGAGGTAGAAGGGAGAAAAGTTTTCATTCCATGATGTTAAAGTAGCGCTGTTTCTTGAGTTTTTCATGGAAAAGTTTTCTTAGCTCCCCCTAGAAAGTTTATTTTCCATGATTTTGAGAGAAGATGTGTGTGGAAGGTCACAACTTTCACGCTCACTCCACTCTTTCTCTCCTCTTTTCCACTATGTTTTCACTATTTAATTATATTTCCATGGAAAAAAATATATATCCAACACACCCTAAATATCGCTTCACCTTATCGACTGCACCTTCTGGTACATATGGTAAATATCGTATGTACCAGATGATACCCACCAAATTTCTTATCGTTGGGAAGCGTATCTTTTGAATTTCAAAAAATCATTTTATTTTATTATTTTACTGTTAGTAATTCAATATTTAGCATTTAGCTACTTATATATATATATATATATATATATATATATATGGTAGGCAATAGCATTGAACATGTTTTGGATGCCAGAGGTCATCAAGGTCATACTTGATAGGTTTATTTTTGTAGATACCAAGTAACACATAGGTATTCTTTTGTGGATACAAAGTGGCATGAATGATGGATAATAATTATGTTTACATGCTACACAAGTACATATGAATGAAAGTGAGTTTTTAGACCTACTTGCATGAACAAGTCTTATTTGTCTTTTATATGGTTAAATAATATTGATACATTATGGTACATGTATCTTAAATTAGGTATGATATACATTTGGATAACTATAACTATATTTAAGAAGAGATCCAAAATTTATAATGAACAACCCCCCCCCCCCCCCAATGCCTCGATTACAGCAATAGAAGGCTGCTGAATCAAAATTACGTGCACTCAACAAACAAACAAAAACTTGTAACTGAACCCCTTTGAAATAAAGATGAGCGAAACACATATACTGAAGGAAACAATTTTATAATATGTTGAGCCTCGCACTCACCTTGTCTTGCTCTCTTGGTCCAATAAAATTCTGGTGTGTGTTTTGACACACTAAAAAAAATGAACTCTAGAAAAGAAACATTACTAAAGATCCAATTATTTCTCTCAATCCAAAAAATCCACATAATAGCACAAAGGAGTGAGAGTCTATAGCACATCCATCCTCCACTTAAGAGAAAGCTTGACACTTTCACTCATGTAAGAACTGTTTGTCAGAAGCAATTAATCATGGACTCATCATTGAAAGGACACAAGGATTTAGAAAATGCAATCCCTACAGATAACCTAATCTTCAGCAATTATGCTCAAAATAAAACCAAACAACTCAATTCAGCCAATGACAATGAGCTTGCCCTTCTTTATAGTATTAGGAGCCGTGGAACTTAAGAAACTAAACCATAAACCTAACCCATATTTAGAAATAGCATATATTAGAGAATATTTCACTCTCGCATGTGCACAACTGATGCACATCCTGAGGTATATTTACTATAAAATAATGAAAATAAGAAAGGAAAAGGACATAAAGAGCGAGGGAAATGGAGCACTTGAGCTTGACGATATACCATGTCTGATGTATTCATTTTTATCCTTTTTTTTTCGGTTTATTAAGCTGTTTAATACCTTTAATCCTTTGTCTTTTCTCATGGTTTGAGGTTGATGTAGGCGGGCCTTCATTGATGAATGTTAAGGTGGAATTACGGTCTCCCAGGCTTCACTATGTCCACCCTACTTGTTTTGAGGCTGGCAAGCCTATGGAATTTGTTCTTTGTGGAAGCAACCTTCTCCAGCCAAAATTTAGGTACTATCCTAGCACAATAATCCAAAAGAACTGCTAACTTCACATGATTGATATCTGCAGTTTATTTTTTATCTGGAAAGAGCAGTTGTTGTCTACTTCTATTTTTCCTCAGTATAGTATCAATAATGTTTATATAATAGTTTGTCATACTACTTAAATTGGCTTTTTTTAAGGATAAATTCTAGTTGAGCAGAGATCACGTGTGGTTTCTTTGCTCGTGTTTGCTCTCGTTGAAGAATGCTATTGAGTATTAACTTTCGTCTTCTTTAAGCGTTGGTGTCAGGAAGCCACTCGATGAATGCATTTGTACCCCATGAAATGAGCAGTATCATATACATGTGTCAATAGTCATTTCAAAAAGTTCATTTAAACATTCATATTTTAATTCCTTCTCACGCCGGTGTGCTCTTTCCTCCAAATATTGAGATTCAAATGGCGGGAGACATGAAATTCATATTTCAGTACCCACTATTCCTATGCAATGCATAGGAGACATATCAATATGTATTTGTTTAGCATACTATGTGGAGCAGTGACAAACTACATTACTCTCTTTTTTACGATAGTTTGCTTCCAGTTTACAGTTTTACCTCTTGTTTGGACCACGTTTATATTAATGCTGAATGGAAGCTTCTGATTGAACTAATACAACATATGGTTGTTATGGCAGGTTTCTTATATCATTTGCTGGAAAGTATCTTGCTTATGATTATTGTGTTGCCATTTCTCGTGAAAGTAGAGGATTGCATTCTGTAAGTAAGGATATAGCTGTGAGTTGTGAACATATGATATACAAGATATATATCCCTAACACTGATCCAAAGCTATTCGGCCCTGCATTCGTTGAGGTAGGTTCTTTAAACACCTTTACCTTTCTGCTCAGTACATTTTGTCTTCATTTTTTAATGGTGACATTTGAGCTCGATTGGTGCAAAAGGTGCCAATTAAATTGTGTGATGCTTGATCACTGAAGGTAACGTGGCTCATAGATTGAAAAGATGTATGAAATTGTGTTGGACTTCCAAGGAGATTTGTGGAGGATGGCAAATCCTTGATGATATTTTGATTGCTATTAAATAACCAAATCAAGATTAACTGAAGGTACATTGGGTCTTACTTGCAAAATTGTTCGAGTAAGCCTCTCCATGTTGACTGGGATTCCTTTTGTATTGGTTGGATATGATGCATTTTGGCGAAAGATGGAAGAGATGGGCGCATGTTTGCTTATCTGCAATCTACTTCTCTATCATTAGTAAGCGCTATTAGGATTCTTTATCATTTTATTCTTTTATTTGTTGGGGTCCGTTGGTGGACAAGCTGGAGGAGCAAACAATTGGCAAGGACAAAGTGGTTTATAAAGAATGTGAATGCTGATTTCCAAGGCACCTTTGCAGAAGACAATTCTTGCTGGGGTCTTCCTGACAAACAAAGCAATTGATTAATTTGACTCTAGGCTAAGGGATGATGTGCAGTCCTTGGTTTGTAAAGTAGATTTCCCAAAAGCCTATGACTTGGTGGATTGTGATTTTTGTTGTATGCTCTTGGGAGGACCCATGATGCTCAATAACCCCTTGTTATTATCATCGGGTTGCGTGGGCCTGTTGGCCTTGTAAATGTTTTCTTTCAGCCAATAAACTTTGAATAGGAACTTACCCCAACAACCCCTAAGGCTAGAAATATAATTCAGATTATTTATTTATTTTTATAATACTGAAGTTGGTGAAAGGGGTCATGAATTTAACCATCTATCAAAATCATTTTATTTCTATTTAAAATATGAAGGGCTCTTCGTTATAAGGGGAACATGAAAGGCTGTGGGCGTTACATGGATGGGAGAATTTGCATCGTAAACATATTATCCTTTATCAAAGATTTTTTATTTTTTATTTTATTTTTTTATTATTATTATAATTTTTTTAATGGATATACCAAGGCACCAATCATCTCATATGGTACAAGCCCGTGGAAATCAGTTTCAAACTTTAGGGAGTACATGCTTAATGGTGTCGAAGCGGTCTTGGAAAGGTGACAAGACGTGTTTTTTGAAAGGTGTTTTGAGAGGAGATGAAGTTTTCACGCATGAGTTTCCAAGGTTGTTTGCCCTGTGTAATAGAAAAGGGAGTGCTAATGAACTTTGGGACTTAGGTTGATGGAGTCAGTGGACTTTCATCTAAGGAATGATCTTTCAGTGGGGAAGTGAATGAGTTTATGGCATTGTCCAATTTTTGGATGATGTGTGGTTAGGTGACGCAGAGGACAAATAAGCGTGGAAGGATGATAAAGAAATAGGTTTCTCTGTTTCCTGTAATTTTTATAGACTGGTGATGGATCACTTGCTTGATGATGCCGAGGTTAATTAACAAATGAAGTTGGTTTGGAGAAAGGAGATTCCTTCGAGGGTTTACTTCTTTATGTGGACTCTGGTGTGGAACGGCATTCCCTCTTAAGACAGATGACACACAGGGGTATACACATTGACTTGGGTTGTTTCTGCGATATGAGCCAGAAAGTATGCTTCATCTTCTTATTCATTGCTGATGTAGTAGAGTTTGAATTTACTTTGTCGGTCTCTTTGGTTTGTATTGGGTTATGCCTGCATCTATGGAAGACGCGTGGAGGGGTTGGAGAGCTCCTTCACATCTCACCGCCAAAGGGAAGCTTGTTTGGAATATTATTCCTTTTGCTATAGAGTGGTCCTCGTGGAAATAATGTAATACTGAAATTTTTTGTAATAAGGTCTCTAATTTTGAGGCTTTAGTCATGAAGGTCGGTTGGGTATTTCATCATCCCAAGTGTAATGGGGTTCTCTTTGAGTCGTACAATAATCGGGAGAGCTTAATACTGGGGCCTGAATGCTTTGAAAGGCTGTTACTTCACGTGTCTGATGTTTTGATCTTGATCAATAAATATTTTACCTTTTGAAAAAGAAATAATAGAAGATTTTCTTAACTAGAAAAGGAAGCCCATCTATAGGCTGCCATAGTATCTTCAATCCCTCCCTATGCATTTTGCCTACACTGGTTTGTCAGAATGCAAGAAGTTATGATTCAAATTCCTTCAGGGTCCTGACCAAACCTCAGATTCTGAGACATGAATGAAAATTATAGTTGTATTATTCTAAGGGTGTGTCTGGATGCAGAAACAGGAAAGCAAATTCTTTGGGAAAAAAAATTCTTAAGAAAATTTGTTTAGGGGTGAGGTATAGACAATATTTTCAGCAAAAAATTTACTCAGCCTGGTCCTTGTGCCTGGGGAGGGTGTCCAGCGCGTGAGTGCCAAAATGAGAAACGAGGCAATGTTGTGCCTGGAAAATTTTTAGTTTCTATTTTGCTACCCAATGCATGGAAAATGGGATTTGTTGAGAAAAGTTTCTTTCCTTTGCAACAGAACACACACTAGAAGGCTGATATTTCTGTATTGTGAAGAAGAAATTTCACGAGGCAAATTTGTGCTTATTTAGTTTCTGTATTTTGTAGGTTGAGAATGAGTCTGGGATATCCAATTTCATCCCTGTCCTTATTGCGGATAGACATGTCTGTTCAGAAATGCAGGCAGTGCAACACTGGTTTCCAAAT
Source organism: Berberis thunbergii (assembly GCA_003290165.1). NCBI lineage: Eukaryota > Viridiplantae > Streptophyta > Magnoliopsida > Ranunculales > Berberidaceae > Berberis > Berberis thunbergii. The sequence continues at coordinate 354,101 of QNQO01000248.1, forward strand.
TCTCTCTCTCCAAAAGGGCACCAGCATGCAGTTGGCGATCCTCTTTCTGATCCATGTGAGGGTTTTGCATTGAGGCAAGCTGCAATATCTGAGCTTCTTTTAGATGTGGCATGGTTACTCAAGGAGCCTCAGTTGGAAGACGTGCAACCTCTTTCGACTTCCAGTCAGATCCAGAGATTTAATTGTTTATTGGATTTCTTAATACAGAATAAGTTGGCCATTATCTTGGAGAAAATATTACTCTCTCTAAAGATGGTTACAGATTTTGGGCAGTTGTGCAAGCCTGATATCGAAACTAGTTATGCTGATTTGAAGCTGTTTGAAAATTATGTGGAACGTGCTAGACAAATTGTTCATCAGAGATGTCTAGATGTAACAGAATTGCATTCAGAGAACTCTGTATTGAAGGAGGATCTTTCTTCTCGTAACGACGATGTCAGTGAAACGCGCTACATGCCAAATGACAGCGAGGTGAGTCCTTTGCCTCTGCAGCAAACGTGCATTTGAATACTTCAGTGTCTTGACCAAAAGTTACGTGAAATAGATTGCCTTAACTGATACAGTTCTTTCGTTATTATTACAAGTCAATGTTGGCAACACTTTGTCAATCTTTTCCATTGCACTGTTATTAGAAATTGAGAATCAAGTATCTTCTTTGCACTATTATTCTCTTTGGTGATGTCTTTCTCTATGGGTTTAGGATTGCAAGTTTTGCTGTTTCCTGTTTAAGTTAGGTAATTGGATTTTGTATGACAGGATACGGATATGTCAGAGGAGAAAAAGGTGGGGGCAACTACTAATTTCCAAGGAAGTAGCGAAGCTGCTCCTCTTATAAACAGAGAGGTCATTATGAATGTGAACTGTCGACAACAAGTGACAATATTGCGACAGAACTCCTGGCATCGCGTCCATTCAACTAGATTCATGAGACCCCGTCAGTTCCTTTTAGTTGCTGGTGTGACTGCTATGTGTTTCGGGGTATGTGCTGTTGTCATCCATCCTACCAAGGTTGGAGAGTTGGCAGTATCTTTACGTAGGTGTTTATTTGGAACCCCTGACTTATGAAAAAACTTGGCGACCCGAGATGATGTTGTAACCTGTTGTTAGTTTGTTCACATCATGCTCGCTTGTATCAGTAGGAGCCATCTTTTGGGAGCACCACAACTTCGACTAGTGATGCGGATTTGGATTGGAGGAGGTGTGGGAACTTGCATCTGTTTTTTCACAGAATCTTGGTGCCTCGCTACTTGTAACTTGCCCTATCTTCTGTGCTAATTGAACTTTGAGGAGTTAATTGCGGAGTAGTTAGTGTTCAGTCAGAGGGAACTTTGCAGGTACTGCTCAACCAAATGTGGGCCATTCATAGTGGCTTCTGGTGGTTTGATAGAAAGGTTTTTCCTGTTGGTGAAAATAATTTGGAGGACCTTAATAGCAATTATTCCTGGCTGCCCTGGCTCAGTGAGATAATTGCTGTACACTATGTAGATATTTCAAACGATTTCATGAAATAGAGTTGAAAACGTTAAATGGTTCACTATTTTCCAGTAGGTACCATTGGTTTCTTTGCATAAGCCTCTAGGTTATTAACGATTTAAGACTCGTAAGCCAAAATGAAAAGATGACATTTCTGAATAATTATGAGAGACACAGTGGGTGGCAAGGTTCATGGTCAAAAGTTTGTGTACCAGGAGTCTAATTATAAGGGGAGCTTTCTCTCTCGATGAAGGCATCAAGAAATAAAGGAGCCGAAGAATTGAGTGCCTTTTTTTTTGTATGAACAAGAATTTAATGCTTTAAGTGTGTGAATCGACTACTTTTAAGATATTTGTATTATTCTGAGAGTGATAAGTTTATATGTTTGATTATCAATGAGTGATTCTACTTCGTGTCCTTAAAGTTGGAGATTTTTTTAGAAGTAGTTTATCCTCAGCATTTCTATATTTGGAGCTTCTTTTTTTTAAGTTCAAGTTTGGCATCTCTTCTGATGAACGTGGAAGGTACCCAAGGGAAGATTGCCTCAACAAAATATGGCTTATTGTACTTATCACCTCTTATTGTAGAACAAGATGCAAAGGTTTTCTTTGAGATTTTTAGCAATCGATGAAATGTGATTGTCCAGATGTATATTTATAGACAATGTTTGTTCAAGCCAGTTCCGTACAACATAGATAGCGTGACATAGAGACCCGGAAGGCTTGATAAATTAAGACAAAGGTGTAGTTTGGATAATTTCAGCAATCGAGAATAAAGTTGTCAGTTAAAGGTTTGATTTTTTTTGTTTGTATGATGGGATTGAAGTTTGGAAAGGTGTTGTTTGGGAGTTTTATTAATTTTTTTTTGGGAGTTTTAGCAATGAAGAAGAAAGTGGATGTCTCAATGTTTTGAAATAGGGATCAAACAGTGTGCCCTCTCATGTTTACAACCACAGTACTATGGAGCAAGGTGCAGATTTTCGCAGATTTCCCTACAGACAGTTTTTCATGCAGTAACGATTAACTATAAAAAGCTTGTGCAATTTTTATTTTCTTATAGAGACTGAATCTCAAATTCTGGTAGATATTATGTTCGACTTAATAAATAAATAAATAAAGAGAACCCGAGAGAAAAATAATTATATGCAGACAAATCTTGTTATCTGAACACATGGTTCATGCAATGTGATATACAGTTTCTTGATACACAGCTTGACCCAAGCCACATTTTGAAATTTCGCATGTCTGGATAATGTGATTTACATGTTTCTATTTACTAAACAAGCTTTTGAAAGTGATTTTGTTGACCTAATCTAAAATTGATTCTCAAACAAGCTGGTCCTGTTTCTGATTAGTTGTTTACAGCAAGTAGATAATTGTTTAAAATTTGAGATGTCATTCAGAACAGAAATTCTAAATGTCGAGGGATTGAGCGAGGAAACCAGCGAGGGAAATGAGGTGGAGGGGGTGGAAACCGTCCACCCCCTCGAGATGTGAGCGTTGACTTTTCGCTCGCACATCTCGAGAGGGGTGGACGGTTTCCACCCCCTCCACCTCATTTCCCTCGCTGGTTTCCTCGCTCAATCCCTCGACATTTAGCAAAGCTCCATTCAGAAACAGGGAATTTCAGTAAGGGGAATTCTAAATGTCGAGGAAATGAGCGAGGAAACCAGCGAGGGGAGTGAGGTGGAGGGAGGGGAACCATTCACTCCCCTCGAGATGCATGTAAGAAAATTCAAAACGCGCATCCCAAGGGGAGTGAATGGTTCCCCTCCCTCCGCCTCACTCCCCTCGTTGGTTTCCTCGCTCATTTCCTCGCCATGTAGCCTTACTCTTTCAGTAAAGCACTAAAGCTAGGTGCTCTCCAGCATCAATTATTGATTTGAATATTTTAATTAGTTAGTCCTAAACTTGAGTATTATACAATAAATAAAATGTGTGAACATTGTAGATCAACTCTAATCATTGGAGAAAATGAAAAATAACAATTATTGTTAACCAAGGAAAAGAATTTGTGGCAATAACAAGATACGCTTTGGCCAGAAAACCCCGTACCTCTAAAATCATTATATATTGTTTTTGAGAATACAGGTTTTGTCGGTAAAGAGAAATCAAATCGGTGTAAGTGGAGTTTTTTGCAACGTATCAATAAGTCAATAAGCTAGACCCATACTGCGGGTTGTCTCATGCCATAAATAAACCCGTACACTCAAGAAATCTGTTGGACAGGCGGATTCACACATTTTACAACCTACACAATCCCCTGTACTTGGGGCCGAAGCAATTTGCTTAGCTTTACATCCGTCACAGGATATCATGTTTAATACATCTGTGGGGCATGCTCGTATACATTGAGTACACCCTATACATGTATCATAAATCTTTACTGAATGTGACATTGGATTTATAAAAAATTTTAACATCATAAATTTTCGATCTAGTAAATTAGTAATCAAGTCATAGATTTATACACTAGACGAATCAATGATTTAGATTTACCAGAACTTGTTTGTAATCAATCTACTTCTGGATCTGCTCATGAGAGAAGGCCAAGATACTTTGATTTCTTACGTTTTAGCAAAAACGGTAAAACGGTCATAGGTTTTTGGTTTATACCGCACATGTTAATTTGAATTAGTGAATATTCCTTACTTTTTATTTATATGTAAATATCTATGATTACCACTATTTATTGCTCATTACTATTTATTTAGCAAATTTGATTGATTGATACGAGTTGATTTTATGTTACAATGAATTGATGAAACAATAGCTACGCCAATAGCTGCTTTAGCGACTGCAATAGCTATAACAAAAATCGAGAAAATGTCTCCTTTTAATTGGCGACTATCACATAAATTAGAAAATGTTACGAAATTCATATCAAACGCATTTAGTATAAGCTCAAGACACATAAATGCTCTTACCATATTTCGACTTATAATCAATCCATAGATGCCGATAGATAATAAATAGGCACTTAAAACAAGTACATGTTCAAGCATCATTGAACTACTCCTCATCAATTCAATCTCGATTCATTTCAATATGAACAATAATTCAATCGATTCGATTGACTAGAATATAACAAGTTTATAATAAAGAAAAGTATTGGTAATAGATCGAACTAAACATTGACCTTTTAATACATGAAGAATCTGAAAATTCAAATGGAATTGAAGGAAAATAGAGGAGATTAGACAGAACAAGAACTCCTTTTTTCGTATTTATTACTTTATTGACGAGCCATAGCAATTGCACTGATCAAGGCAACAAAAAGAATTATAGAAATAAGTTCAATGGAAGAAAGAAATCTATTGATAAATGAATTCCAATTTGTTGACCATTATTTATCAAATCTTGCTCTATAATTTGGTTTAATCTTGTGGTCTAAATAATACTGTACCATGACGTATCTGAAATAGTAGTAATTAGTGAAACTATAATATTTGTACAAACCAGTGAAGTGATCCCATCTCCAACAGTCCAAAGATGGAAATTGTTATAATATTCTACGCGCATTCATGAACATAACAACAAATACAATTAAGACATTACTTTAAAAAAAAACAATTAAAACATTTATGACACCCACATAAATAAGAAGTTGTGCAGCAGCTACAAAATGGGAGTTCCGATAGAATATGAAATAAGGATATACACGCAAGAATCAATCCCAATGAAAAGGTAGAATAAATTGGATTGGTAACTACTCCTAAACCGTCGACTATAAGACCCAACCCTAAAAATACTAAAAGAAAATCATGTATTGGTGCAGGTAAATCCATTATATGTAAAATATGAGAGAATTAAATTCGAAATGTTTCATGACCTTATTGACCAGACCAGGAAAAAAGACATTACCCTATTTTTTTTACGTTCCTAATAGAAATTGAATTAAATACGATACTAAAGGGGTGGTGGTTGCTGTAGATATACTTATTAATTTTAATTGCATCCCGTTTCTCTATACAAAAAAGGGCCGTTCTGAATTGAATTTCTCGATTTATATATTCTATATTTTTTTATATAAATAAAAATAAAAATATATAATATATTTTCCGATTTTGAAATCATCATAGAATAGATATATGAATATATTTTCTTTTCAATACAAAGCACGTCATGAGTCTCACTAATCTTTGGTTAGCATTCTGAGTTATTGACTAAGCAAAATGAAAGAAGTTTCGTTTCTTTAGAGCAAAACAAAATTTTAAGAAGTGGTAATTGTTATTGAATCGAGAGTTTTACCCGTGGTTTTTTATTGGAGTTGAATTAATAATTGTTTGGATCGTGTAATCTCCAATTATTGAATTTCTCGATTTTATATATTCTATATTTTTTTATATAAATAAAAATAAAAATATATAATATATTTTCCGATTTTGAAATCATCATAGAATAGATATATGAATATATTTTCTTTTCAATACAAAGCACGTCATGAGTCTCACTAATCTTTGGTTAGCATTCTGAGTTATTGACTAAGCAAAATGAAAGAAGTTTCGTTTCTTTAGAGCAAAACAAAATTTTAAGAAGTAGTAATTGTTATTGAATCGAGAGTTTTACCCGTGGTTTTTTATTGGAGTTGAATTAATAATTGTTTAGATCGTGTAATCTCCAATTATTGACATAGGTAACCGAAATACTCGACGCAGTTACCACAAAATATACAAATTCCGAAATCAATACTGTAATTAAGCAATCGTTTCTTTCGAATATCAGTTTTCAATTTCCAACCACCAACGGGTACACGGACACATACTTCACAAGCAATACATTTATCAAATTCAAAATGTATTCGATCGCAGAAACGTTCCGATGTGATCAATTTTTATAAGGATATTGAATAGTTATAGGTAAACGATTTGTGTGGGATAAGGTAATCATAAAACTTTGACCAATATACCTTGCTGACTCGGACTGTTTGTTGACCATAATTCAAGAACCCAGTTACCATAGGGAACATATCGTGAATATCTATAAATAATTTAATGTTTCTTTCTCTTGGTTTAGAAAAGTTTTGAATTGAAAATATCCTATGTCTTCATAGTGAAAGCAGATGAGAAGAAGTTGTCGATAATAGATTACCTAAAGAAATAGGTAAAAGAAATTTCCACCCAAGATTCAATAGTTGGTCCATTCTCATCCTAAGTAAAATCCACCTTGTTGTGATAGGAATGAATAAGAACAAAAAAGCTTTAGCTAATGTAATAAAGAGACCTATTGTCGTTTCAAAGACTCCACACACTTCATTAATTCCTAAAAGATCTGGCATAAATATGTACGGAATAGAGAGATTCCAACAACCCAAGTAAGGAACTGTTACAAATAGTGAAGAAACTAGTAGGTTTAGATAGAAAGTAACGTAAAATAAACCAAATTTTATACCGGAATATTCGGTTTGATAACCCGCAATTAATTCTTCTTCTGCTTCTGGTAAATCAAAAGGTAATCTCTCACATTCTGCTAGGGAAGAAATTAGAAAAACCATAAACCCTATGGGTTGACGCCATAGATTCCACCCCCAAAAACCATATTTTGAATGCGCCTCGACTATATCAACTTTACTTGAACGGTTAGATAATCATAGTCGATGATAACATCACTGGTCTCATCGCTATTACAAAACCGTACATGAGACTTTGGCTTCATACGGCTCCCCCATGGCCACAAATAAATATAATGACTGATTTTTTTCGATATGTTTTGTTTGTAGAGTATATCGGGTAAAGATACATCGGAGAGTCCAAAATTAGACCAATGCAATTCTGTCTGCTATAAATATATAAATAACAAAAAACGCTTCTGAATTGATCTTATCCTTTAGAATTTAAATTGGTATTTGTTCAGTAATAACTCAACCCTTAAATAAAATACTCATAAAAAATTCAACTTATATTTTTTAATTACAAAAAAAAATTCGACAGTATCATGATAAGAATTCTATTTGTATTAATATGGATAAATAATTTTTTTTTTCATTGGAAATGCACTCCATTTCTTTCGTTCTTATTCTTCTTTCTCAAAGAAAGAAATCTAAAGAAAATAAAGGATTACTTCGTTCCTGATAGTACTTTATTTAATCAGTGGATATGAGCATACTCTGGATTGGGATTGTGGGGAAGTACTGCTCGATTGTTTCTACTAACTTAAAGCCCCCTTAGGATTCTTTTTTTTTGCGGAAACACCCTTTAAGGATAACTTACAGTATCTCAAATACAAATCCTTTGTGTACCTTGGTATTCTTAACCGTCCACTAATTTTTTCTTGAGCCCCGGTAAGGTACTACAAACAATAGTAAAAAAAAAAAAAAAGACTCCATACATGTTAATCGTTTATACCCGCTTCAAACTATGGTGAATGATTCACCAATTATGGGGATTCTGCTGCTTATATTTACTTTTTAAAAACTCTTGTATGTAGGGAAGGAGACTCAATTTTTTATTACCAATTTCTAAGATGTTTTGTTTCACCCATATTACTATCATCGCTCTGAATGATGAATACAAAATGAATATATCTATTCAATAGGTTCAATCTGTTTCCTATAATGAAAAAAAAACGTAAAGTCAAAAAGAGCGAATGTTCTAACGAATCACACGTAGAGAAATTGATAAAACACATGGAGTTAATAGTATTTCATAACTAATTGATTGAGCAGCAGCTCGGAGATCACCTAAAAAGGAATATTTATTATTCGATCCATATCCTGACATAAGAAGTCCAATAGGGGCAACACTTGAAATTGCAATCCATAAAAAACACTAATACTAAGATCGGCAAGAACAAGGTGATAGCCAAAAGGAATTACTGAATAACTTAGTAAAATGGATATAACCGCTATAGAAGGTCCGACACTGAATAAACGATTATCCCCTCTAGAGGGAAGAAGATCCTCCCTGAAAAGTAGTTTAGTCCCATCTGCTAGAGCTTGAAGAATTCCCCAAGGCCCTGTGTATTCGGGTCCAATACGTTGTTGTATCCTCGCAAATATTTGTCTTTCTAACCACACAATAACTAGTACCCCTATTAGGATTCCCGATAAAGGAGTAAAATAGGAACAAGCAGCCCTATGAGTCCATAAACCTCTTTTAAGGATTCCGATCTGGAAAAAGAATTGATAGCTTGTTGTACTTTTGTCGTATCAATTATCATTTCAACGATCAACTTCTCCCATTATGACATCTATACTACCTAGTATTGTCATAATATGAGCCAATTTCATTCTTCTAACTAGCTGAGGAAGAATTTGCAAATTGATAAACCCTGGCGGATGAATTTTCCATCTCCAAGGAAAAACACTCTGATCCTATCAGAAAAATTCCCAATTCTCCCTTCAAGGCTTCTACTCTCACAGAAAGTTCTTGTTTCGACAATTCAAAAGTGGGCAAAGGTTTTTTACCAATGAATCGATAATCAAAATCATTCCATTCATATCCCTTTTTTTTTTTTTTTTTTTTAACAATCATGTGATTTACATGTTCCTATTTACTAACCAAGCTTTTGAGAGTGATTTTGTTGACCTAATCTAAAATTGATTCTCAAACAATCTGGTCCTACTTCTGATTAGTTGTTTACAGCAAGTAGATAATCGTTTAAAATTTGAGATGTCATTCAGAAACAGGGAATTTCAGTAAAGCTAGGTGAACAAAATCATTCTCTCCAGCTTCAATTATTGATTTGAAAATTTTAATTAGTTTGTCCTAAACTTGAGTATTATACAATAAATAAAATGTGTGAACATTGTAGATCAACTCCAATCATTGGAGAAAATGAAAAGGTAATTTTCCAGGAAAAAAAGAAGGGAATGTTTGGTTGCACAGAAAATAGACATGAAAATTAAAATAGTTTCCGGGATTTTGCTTTCGAGGCCTCTGTCTCGAACTTGGATTTCCATGAGTAATGGGAAAACAATCATATGAAAAATCGATTTCCTATTAGTAAATAGACAGGCAAACAACATAACAAGGGAAAATGGATTTCATTTCTCAAGGAAAATGGCTAACCACACATCGTTTCTTTTCGGAAGACAGATAAATAAATAAAACTACACCTTTTGATAGTGCTGGTACGCCAAAATTTTGATTTTCATTTCAAATGCCAATCACTGTGGCTTACGGAAATGTATTTCCAAGCGTGAGTTTGGCATGTTAATCGAGACATTTAACTATCACGAAGAAAAAGAAAGAAAAGGGAATTCCAATTTTTGAATATGATACTCGCAAGAAAAGAATGAACTATACGTGCAAGTAAAATTGCCCAACACCTAAAAATAACTATATATTGCTATCAAGACATAAAAGCTTACTAGTAATGTTCCGTTTCAATCAATCTGCATGATATCATCTCTCTCAATTTTCATAATATCTCATCAAATCTTCCTAGGCTGATCCAATTACGGGGTGCCTGACCTGAAATAAACAAATTAGTGAATCATCATAAAATTTCAACATATTACTAGTATTTGGTCATTGTGATGGCTTCAAGTTTCCAACATGATCACTTAATCAAATACATAACTATTCCTTATACAACTGGTTAATGTCATTTTCGAAACAACGCCATGTTAGGCCAATCAGTTGCATAGGTTACTAGATAAGAATAGATCCAATGGAAGTTGCAAACATCATGCAAGAAAGGTGGGGTGGAATCCATCAATGGTTGCAGATATTTTTAATGACATTGATGAAGAAAAAACTGAATACTATGTGAAACAAACAAAGTTCTTGATTTATACCAGTTGTCCTACTCAGTGCCACCTCTATCACATGGATTTTACTAGTACTGTCAACCAGCCAAAATATCTATGGAAAAAAGTAAATAATTTAGAGAAAAAAAAATTATATATATATATATATATATATATATATATACCTTTGTATAGACTATATCAACCATGGGTTTTGGGCCAATGTTTCTTCTTCATATACCTTTGTATAGTCACTTCTTGCTTCTTTATCTTCTTGTTCTTCTCATTCTATAATACCTGCAAAAGGAGGTAAAGAGAAAGGGCAATCAGCAGATATGGAAATCAGTAAGGATGTCGAAAATGGAGGTCTTGATGCACTGCAAGAGCCATTTGTCCAACAAAAGAAAATTGTTGGCTCTGACAAGGATGAGAGTGAAACATGTAGCAATGCAGGATCCATGGGGATGGTCTTGCTTAGTACTTCTGTTGCAGTTTGCGGTTCATTCGAATTTGGATCATGCGTAAGTATTACATAATTCCCACTTATTATCTCCAGAGTTTCAAAATGCTCCCTTTAATATAGCATTTTTTTTTAGTTATGTTCTTTATAATTTAAAACAGTAAACAACAGTTTCACATTCAATGTTCATCAAAGAATATGGTAAGTTCGGAAAGAGAAGTGTTTGTAGTAGCTGCAAAAACAAATTGGTAAACTCTGCAGAAAAGATATATCAACTTTGAACTCTTTAAGTAGGACTGCATATAATTAAAGAGTTTTTTTTTTTTTCCTTCAAATTTTTGTCTTCTGGTGAATTGCTTGGCTAACACACAACAAATACCTCCTACAAGTACTGTCTTTGATATTTTGAAATCAGACATCTTTTGTAGTACACCCAATCTTTAAGAAAAGAACGGGATTATAGACAATAAACAACTCCTACAGAAATCTGGCTCTAATTGACCAAGTTAAAAGTAAATTCGTCAGTGAAAACTGCAACTGATCTGATAGAGATCTCAAGGTTACTATTTTCAGACATTGATCTGTGTCAACTAATTAGAGATGCAAACACGAGAAACACATTTCCAAAGAACACACCTGCCATTATGAGAATTTTATTGTTTATGTTCTCAAGTAGTGTTTACCGTGTTTCTTTGACAGGTGGGTTATTCTGCACCAACTCAATCTGCGATCAGAGATGATCTTAATCTGTCTTTAGCAGAGGTTTGTTTGACATTCCATCATATACTAATAATAATAATGGATCTCACTACAAGCTAAATAGGATATACTATTAAGGAATCTCCTGTCTAAATTGAAGTTAATAGAAAATTATTTTCTGTAGGGATTTAACTACTAATTTCTTCATAAAGATAAATGTACTGCGAAGGACCCAATTTTTACCTCCTACCCGTACCCCCTTTTTTTCCTATGGAACACATACGTATGACCATCATCTTGGGTTGGACTGTACAATTTTATCATAAGATTTGTACTGTAATCCAGATCCAGACCCAGGTTCCTGGCACTTCACCAAAATAGAAGTAGAGCTAAAACTACGAACAAACATATGTTCAGTCCTGTCAAAACCAATAAAGCTTAGCAATCCTCCCCCAACAAAAAAAAAGAAAGAAAAAGAAAGAGGTTTTACATGACAGAACTATTGCTAACACGTTTTTTTTTTCTATCAACTGCAGTTCTCATTGTTTGGCTCCATAATAACAATTGGTGCAATGATTGGTGCTATCACAAGTGGCCGAATCGCTGATTTTATTGGACGGAAAGGGGTAGGTATTTACGAGTACAGTTAGCATTCAGCATCAGCCCAGTGTTTGTTTCTAACCACATTGATATTTCAAATGAGCAGGCAATGAGAATGTCAGCAGCCTTTTGCATTGCAGGATGGCTTGCTATCTACTTATCCAAGGTTGGCCTATCTGAAATATGTTTTTGAGTTTTACTTATTGACAAGCAATGCTGCTAGAACAGTTCAATCTTATTCATTCATGTTTGATTTCAATGAAGGGAGCTCTATTGCTTGACACTGGACGATTCTTCACTGGATATGGAATTGGAGTTTTCTCCTATGTGGTATGTAAAAGATTTAACTTTAATCTTTTATCGAATTATTGAAACTTTTAAGAATATTATCTGATCAGATCACTAACTGATCTAACAGGTGCCGGTATTCATTGCTGAAATAGCACCCAAAAATGTTCGTGGTGGACTTGCAACTCTGAATCAGGTAGGATAACTTAGAGCTAAGATTTAAAATGTGGCTCGCTGATTTGGTGGTAAAAGATGACACTCACTAGTCTTTACAAAATTTGCAGGTCATGATTGTTACTGGATCATCAGTTGCTTTCCTAATAGGGACAGTAGTAACATGGAGGACACTGGCTCTAACTGGTAAATTCTAGATACCTAGTGATTTTAGACTACATCTATATTCAAGTCAGTCCAATGCAAAGGATCTGACAAATGTTGTTTGTGTGAAGGACTTGTTCCATGCATTTGCCTGCTCCTGGGTCTCTTTTTCATTCCAGAGTCTCCAAGATGGTTGGTAAGTATCTGAACCCAAATCTATTGTTTTGCTGAATTAAAAAAATATATGCTAGAGAACACACAGATCAGGTGTTAGGGTTGGTTTGTTATTAGTTATTTAGAGCCTGGGTTTAGTTTTTTTTCAAATACACCCAATAACCTTTTTTCCCCTTTGGTGTAAATTGAATTTGAAACCATAGAATGTGTGAAGGAGAAAGTGTACGGACCGAAAGGAGGAGATAATAATTTGCTACTGCCACATACTTCTCACCACTGCAGTGTTTCTCATCTTGCTATTTTCTTAGTTGAAAGAAAAAGAAGAGCAAAGTGAATGCAGATGTCCCTGCCTCTCAGCCTGCATTGCCATTGAATAGTCCAAACTTGTTCCATTGTTCAAAATACCATATTTCAATCTGTGGTTGCAGGCAAAGGTTGGCCGCAAAAAAAAATTCGAAATCGCATTACGTAGTCTGCGTGGGGAAGGTGCCGATGTTTCACATGAAGCTGCAGAAATCGAAGTTTGTATAGCCAAAACTCACTTTTCGATGGACTGAATTCTGGGTTGCTGAGATGGGGCTGATCCTCCTTTTGGTTTGTTTTTTTGGCAGGATTATATAGAATCTATATGTTACCTTCCGAAAGCTCGTCTAACAGATTTGTTCCAGAGCAAATATATCCGCTCAGTCATTGTAAACACTTTTCTTACATAATAAGACCAACTTGTTCTTTCGTACATAAATGATTGACCTAACCTTACACCATAAGTTTTGTTACGATGTTCAGATTGGTGTTGGCCTAATGGTATTTCAACAGTTCGGAGGAATCAATGGGATTGGTTTTTATGTCAGTGAAACTTTCAAGGAAGCTGGTAAAGAATTAAATTCCACTTGCATTGATTAAAATCATCAAGGTTCATATATTAGTTAAATACTTAATGTCATCCTGAATTATCTTATTACAGGAATCTCCTCGGGCAAAACAGGAACAATAGCCTATGCTTCTGTTCCGGTAGAATTCTCTTTGATGTTGTTTAACTTTTAGTATAACTAGTTTTAGCCTTATTGAACCTATGTAAGAAAAATTCACCCTAGAAAAACTGATTTGCAGGTCCCAATAACCATTTTAGGTGCATTCTTAATGGATAGATCTGGAAGAAGATCCCTTCTACTGGTAAGCAGCGCTGAACTATTTATTACCTCACTAAGTAAACAGTATAAGAAGCCTATGGCTAAGATTTGAGATATTCGCATTTCAGGTTTCTGGAACTGGGACGTTTATAGGTTGTTCTCTAACTGGACTTTCTTTCTATCTAAAGGTAAACTACCAGAATCATCAGTAAGCAACGATTTCTCCAAATAAACTATTGAAAAGCCTATTTTTTACACCACTAATATCCATCTCATGTAACAGACCCATGGAATGTTTCTTGAGTGGGTCCCTATCCTAACCCTTGCCGGAGTACTGGTAAGAACCATTAAAGAGCACTGAAAGTGTACAGTGTTTATGAAGCAATGATTTATCATAAATTTTTTTTGTTTTCTATCAATCAGATTTATGTAGGGTTCTTCTCAATGGGAATTGGACCAGTTCCTTGGGTTATTATGTCTGAGGTAAGTCAACACCCATGCAACAGTTAATTATTAGCCATAATACCACCTTCATCCAACTAGGACAAGACCCTAACAGAGAACCTGATATACGAAATTAACATTTATGTTGTTTTCACCACAGATCTTCCCAATAAATGTGAAGGGAGTTGCAGGAAGTTTAGTGACTCTAGTAAACTGGTTTGGTGCTTGGGCAGTTTCCTACACTTTCAACTTTCTAACAAGCTGGAGCACCTCAGGTAAAGTGAAGTTCGTTATCAATTTTAGAAATTCCATATCGGCACCATGGATCTGTCTTTAATGTTTATGATCAATGTTTTTTTTTGGTTTTCAGGTACATTTTTCCTGTACTCTGGATTTTGTGCAATGACTGTTCTGTTTGTGGCAAATCTAGTACCAGAGACTAAGGGAAGAACATTAGAAGAAATTCAAGCTTCCATCAACTCAGGGAACATAAATTATACTGAGTACGATACACTGAAGTAGATTAAGAATTGTGTGTATAATGTACCTGACATAAGACAATGAAATCTGGGTTCTGCACATGAAGAAAAGTGCCCTTAAATCCTCATTCCGTAGTTTTTGCTTAGAGTAAGCTATGTAGTGCAATAATCTTGCACGCAAGTTGAATAGTTGGCCAGAGCTGTGCAGCGTAGTATCTACGACTACAACAAGAAGAAAAAAAAAACTTAAAAAGACACAATTTGGTCTCTTGGGCAAGGAAAGCAAAATAACAAGGCCAATATGTAGTAGCACATTTTTCTCTGGACGGGGCAATCATGAATACTAAAGGAAATTACAATACATAGGTGCAAACCTATTTGAGTAAAACTTTTCCCTGGTTAATAAATCTCGAGTCCCCTAATTTCAAAGATGGTCTAAAACTATGTCTGCATAGGAGTTCTATAATGATACTTATACCAAATCAAGCCCTACAAACACAAGGAACTTTGCAACTTACGATTCCCTCTAATATACATCATCCTTCTCCAAAGATTTAGTTTTTCAATCAATGTATTTTCCCCCTTTAGTTCTTAGTTGATATTGTTCAACTAAGACCGTATTCTGAGGGTGGCATGGCCACATGAGACACCTATCATTGACTGCTTTCACAAAATTTTCCATCTCTTAATTTTGTCTTTCATTTAAAAACCTATCATGTTTCACCACGCAAAAAGTTGAATAAAATTATCATTAACAAAAATGTTTATATAAAATGAAAAAGAAAGGTGACCGAGAAACTCTGCCATGATACAAAAGAATGATTACCAACTAGGAAGTACAGACTCGGACACAGATACGGATGCTGACACTGACACTGACACACAAGAAATCTCAAAAAAGTAAGACACAGACACTGCAGTGTCAGTTCTTTAGAGATCTCCAAGAACCAGCAAGATAGTTTCGATAGGGAGAGGATGTGCCCTAGCAGGGACGGAGCCACGTAGGGGCGAGTGGGGGCAAGTGCCCCCACTGACTTTTTGAGAATTTTTTTTTTTTTTTTTTTTTTTTTTTTTTTTTTTTTTTTTTATGTATATCCCAAATCCCTAAAAGTGGCTATGGGGACTCAGCTTATCTGCCTTTGATACCCATTGAGAAGATTGCGAAGGTCTTTGACCGTAAAGAGGCTGCCACTGGGCCCGCTGTTGAGATGACACCCATCGAGGTGGTGCAGTGAGCATCCGTTCGATTTGGTTTCGATAGTAGTAGTAACGATGATGTATATTGAATCGCTTTAACTAGTAATGTTAGTGTTTCAGTTTGGTTGATGTCACAAATTTTGTTTTGGCCTGCATGATATGGTTGGTTTGATTAATTTATGTATGCAGGTTTGTGGACAGGCACGGATTCAGGTGGGGCAAGTTTGCCCCCACTTACTTTTGAGATTTTTTTTTCTAATAATTTATTTGTCTCCCAATTAGTTTTTAATTTGCTCTTCTTTATATCAAATTCAAACTCTACTTTTAGAGTTAGAGATAGAGGTTAAATCCCTCAAATCTCTCAAAGAACAGAAATTCTAGCGGACCTGGGAAACTAGCGTGGTTTCCCTGCCTGCCCTCCCTCTTTAAACACATACTCCAAAAATGTGTTTTAAAGAGGGGGGCAAAAATGTATTTTCGCCCCCCAAGCAGGGACCAGGCTGGTTTCCCAAGCCAGCTAGAATTGTTCCTCAAAGAAACCAAAATCCACAGTTTCTTCTTCACACTCCATCGATTGGATAAGATGAGGGAAACCCCTATATTTCATCATCTTCAAAGATCTATAACTATTGAGTTATTTGAGCTCATCTTCACAAGATTCAGTAGGATCCAAACCACCTTATTCTTCTTCTTCTAGGTATCAGGTGCCTTCATTAATCACTGTGTTGGTCATCTCCACAAAAAAAATCGTAAGCAACTCAATCTCTTCCTCCTTTTCTTCATGTAGTAGTAATCAACGATTCAAACCCTTCTCTTCTGTTGTGTTTCTATAAGTAGTAATCATCTTTAATGACTGTCTTTGTTGTACTCTCCTTTTTGCTATAGTAGTAATCAATGAATATAGTAGTAATTCTACAGGGCCTGGGTCCCCCTGCTTGGTTTGCTGCCTGGGGGCCCGGGCAAAAGTGTATTTTTGCCCCTTCTTTAAACACCTTTTTCCAAAAAGGTTGTTAACCCCAGGCAGCAACCTCGCCGATTTTTCCAAGCCAGGAAAAATTTCGGATTTAAAAAAAAATTCATGTTAAAGTAACTAATTTTTATATTATATTTAATTAATTATGACATCACTCCGCCCCCCCTCAACAAAAATCCTGGCTCCGTCACTGTGCCCTAGTAATGTTGAGCACGTTTTTGTATTATACAACACTTTTACTTTCAGTCTATTAAAGATATGGCTTTGTTAGTTCAGTTTTCATTCTCTATGCGCTGTCCACTTGTCCTAGGTTTGATTTGAGGTCAATTTTGATTGCGCTATAAATCACTTAGCTAGTTTACGTGATGTTGTCAACAAAGTTTGTTAAGAAGGTGGGAGATATAGTAGAGTGGGTTTTCTCCACTGGAGATCATATTTGGTTCTGCGGGATTTCCTTGACGAATTGATGGATGTAAAGTTGCCGTATTTTATTACAGACATGGATTAGCACTTGTGTGACTCTTCATGATTTCACCTCTTTGCTGGTTGGCCAGGTTTTTTTTTTTTTCCTTCGTGTTTGGGGCTTTTCTGCGTGTCTCCCTGTGTAGTGCACTGAATCTTAATTTGTTGTTTAATTATGATTGTTGCATGTCATTTGTTGGTTATTAACATTGGACTTTCGTCATGGATCCATAATTGGATGGAAAATTAACGTAGTAATGTGCACTTTCTAATACTATTTGCCAATACTTCTGTCATCAGTAATCACATATGAGGTTCAAGTTGTCTAAGAAAAATTATATCATGCCAGCCTCGTGGGTTCAATTACCAGATACTTTAACTGGTTTCTCCAATTCTAAAATCAATATTGCCACATGCAAATAGATTAGACAATCAAAATTTCCTTTTGTCATATTTATGATCTATTAGCTAACTAATTTGAGTAACCTTGTGTAACAACCTATGAGAAGTGGACATGTGTGTTTGTTTCCAACATACTTAACTATATACATTAGGTATAGATATATATTAGGTATAGATCAGTTAAACCTTCCTATAATGATACTCTATATAGGAATAACCTCCATCTAGTCATAAAAAAATTGCAGTCCCAATTGTGCCAGTTATAAAAATAATGAACCTCCACATTTTAATAAGTTATAATTTTTTTAGGTCCCGACTTAAGAAATTTGCCTCTACATAGTAATAATTGTAAATAAGACATAAAATATTTATGCAATTTTAAGATGAAATGAAATATTTCTTTAAAGTTGTCTCGGACAATGATATATAGAAGAGCGATTCTATGTGTCGAGGGAAAGGGCGAGGAAACCAGCGAGGTAAACGAGGTGGCGGGGGGTGAACCGTTCACCCCCCTCGAGATGCGCGCGCGGAAAACATCTCGAGGGGGGTGAACGGTTCACCCCCCGCCACCTCGTTTACCTCGCTGATTTCCTCGCTCTTTCCCTCGACATTTAGAATTTTCCTATATAGAATTCACTTTGAGAGAAGCATTAAAGAATGCAATGCAAAATGGTAAACTTTCAAGATGAGACTCTTTTACTCTAGCCACATGTACTACATTATGTATTAGCTATTTGAGAATGGGTGTCTCTCTTTTCCAATGTCTATATCTTGGAAATTGACATACTCTATTATCAAACTAGTATTTTATATTCATACAACATTCATTAAGGATAACTAAGTAAAAATTTATTTTTGTAACTGTAACACTATAACCTCCTCAGACCATCTCCAATGGATAAGTTTTTCATCTTTATCGATTTTGGTCACCCAACTGAATGGATAAAGTCTATCAATCTCCTATCCATCCTCCCAAAATGGATAAAATCTATCCATTTCGTTATCCATGGATAGCAAGATGCGTGCCGGATTTTCACAAGCAGCATGGCTTCTAAAGGTTACATTTATTGGAATGAGGAGGGGAGGAAGGATTCACGTTAGGCTTTTGTTAAAGGCCCGTGTGGCTTTTGACAAGCCGTCCGACTTGAACTATCCATTTTTTGCACAATGGCGTTGGGCCATTTTGCATGGATAGGAATAGGGATGGATAAGTTTAATCCCTATCCATCTTCTACCATTGGAGACGGTCTTAATAGTAATAAAACTAGTTTGGTCCATGCTATAAAGAGGTTTTACTATACATTGAAGGGCAGCGGTGTACTGGTGTGCTTCTAACATGTAAAATATGACAAGGAGTTCAACATGGACATTTCTTAGAAAAATGAGTGTTCTTGTTATATTTACATAGGCGGAAACCAATGTCAAGCAGAACAATTCATCTGGAGTATATAAAAAAACGCATGACTAATAATAACCCTGTTACCTGAGGCTAGGTGTTAGTGAAAGTTTCCGAGAATCGGAACTAGAGCCGCAACTCACTGATCAATGCATTCTGATATTTTTCATACCCTAATGAAACAATTTCCTTAGCTTTCTCGAACAAGAACCATCTCTACACATTTCTACCGGATGAGCTTCTTGATCTCTTGAGATCTTTATGCCTTGACTCACAAGTTTATCGATGTAAACTCCAAGATCCAAATATCTATCTGCTTGGATCAATGTCCCTACAATACTACTTGCGATCAGATCATCAGCTTCCAAACCTGATATCATATATTCATCAAGCAATGCAACTACACCATCAATGAGACCAAGTTGCACGTAACCTATCATCATAGACGAATAAATAGAATTGCTTGGTTGGATTCCCAAACTTCTCATCTCAAAGAGCATATCTCTTGCTTGATTCAACTTGCCTGACTTACTTAAAGCATATAGCAAAACAGCATAAGCATCAATGCTCACAAGACAACTAATCTTCTTCCATTGGTTAAACATTCTTAACAAATCATCCAACAGTTCCAGTACTCCATACATCGACATCATGCACAAGAACACCTCTCCACTCCCTTTAAGACCCACTGTGGCCTCCATTTCATCAAAAATAGTTTCTGCCATTCTCCTCATCTAGGGATGGCAACGGGGCGGATTTGGACAAATCCATCCCCGCTCCGCTCGAGATCACGGATATCCAAATCCGCCCCGAATATCCGTTTACCAAATTTTTGTAAAACCCATCCCCGAACCGAACGGATTGGCGGATATCCGCCCCGCCCAAAATACCCGGAGAAAAAAAAAAAATGTAAATAACAGATTCTCACATCGAACCACAAAATTTACAAAAAAAAACAGATTACAACCTATCATACATATTTGATTTTTGTGAGATCATACAGAAATTACAAAAAATTCCAGAAATTACAAACCATACAAAAAATTCCAGAAATTACAAACATACAAAAATTAACAAAAAAAATAAAAAATTACAACTTAAAAAATTCGAGGATCTCAGATCAGATCTTGACTGATCTTGATCAGATCAGATCATGACCGATCTTGATCTTGATCAGATCATGACCGATTTTGATCAGAGCAGATCTTGACCGATCTTGATCAGATCAGATCTTGATCAGTTGATCATATCAGATCAGATCTTGATCTTGATCTTGATCAGATCTTGATCGTGATCTTGATCTTGATCAGATCTTGATCTTGATCAGGTCTTGATCAGATCTTGATCTTGGTCTTGGTCTTGATCATATCAGATCTGATCAGTTCAGATCCGATCTTGATCTCTAGATCTTGATCTCTGAAGGGGGAGATGGAAGAAAAGAAACTTTTTTTTGTCGAGAGGGGAGCATGGAGCAGCGAGTAGCGAGGATCTCGGCGTCTCGCGGCGTGAGGGGAGCAGGGAGCATCTCGGCGACTCGCGGCGTGAGGGAGGCGAGGTGGTGTGCGGTGAGTGAGGGAGTCGCTCTGTGAGGGAGTTAGGGAGGGAGGGAGGGAGTCGCTCTGTGAGGGGGAGGTGGTGTGCGGTGAGTGAGGGACTCTCGTCGTGAGTGAGGGACTCTTTGTGAGGGAGGGAGTCGTGGGTGAGGGAGAGTCGCGCTGTGAGTGAGAGAGGGAGGGAGTCGCTATGAGTGAGGGAGAGCCGAGAGCGATTGGTGTGAGAGGGAGGGAATTTAATCCCTTTATATAGATAAAGGGTAATTTTGTAAATTTGTTAGTTAAACGGATATCCGCGGGGCCTGCGGGGCGGATATGGCCAAATCTGTATCCGCTCCAAATAGTGAACGGATATTTTTTGGATACCCGAAACCACCCGAAAACCCATTCAGCCATATCCAAAACCGCCCCAAACGGATTGGGTGGGGCGGATATCCGTAAATATCCGCCCCACTGCCATCCCTGTCATCTCTGCTTTTGAGTACACACAAATCAGAGACGGATACACCAGTTCCTGGTTCTTAATGCCTTCTAATAATCTAACCTCCTCAAATATCATCTCAGCATCTTAAATCAATCCCATCTTTCCACAGCCACGAATTAGTGAAGCATAAATACAACCAACAACATTCAAGCCAGAATCCTGCACATACCTTTACAAGTTCAACGGCCTCCAAATGCTTCCCTTTCTCCACCATTGCTTCCACCCAAACAACCAAACGTTCACTATCCTTCAGAATCTCTTATTTAAAAAAATACCCAGCTTCCATCTCATCTTTCACAATCACTCTGACCAACTCCACTGCCAAATTCTCATCAACCTTATACCCAACAACCCTCATCTCTTCCAAATATACCAACAAAGCTTCAACCACCCAACCTTCGACGGAATCTCTGACAAAACCCTATAAATCCCCTCATCTGCAACAACCCCTTTCTCTTCCATCTCCAAAAACAACTTCACCGCTGCCCACGCATCTCCACTTAACCTGCCACCCATCACACAACTATAAAACCCTCACCCAGATTTCCCCAACCTCATTCTCCCCCTCTCCGCCACCAACTCGCGTCTTTAAACAATCCCAAGCTTCGCATAAACCGAAACCACAAAACAGTAACTACTCTCATAAAACTCAATCTTCTCCAACACCTCTACCAAAATCCTGCGATCTCAGTACAATTCAGAACCGCCACCTCCACCAAACCCCGCAAATCCTCCCCGAAAGCCTCACCTTATGCTTCCTCATCTCCCTGATGTAAAATTCAACCTTGTAGAGTTTGGGGTTGATGGACTCAAGCTGGGATTTGATCAAAGACATGTAGAGCACAGAATCAGGCTGAAACCCAGGTTTCAAAGAAAGGAGAAACCGGTAGAAATCGAAGTAAATGAGAGGGTTTGCAATGGATGTGATCAGAATTGAAGCTTGGGAGGTGGAGAGAGATTGGGGAAAAACGTCTAGGGTTTTTTAGGGTTTGGGAAAGATTAGGGCTTTGGGGGTGGGAGGAGATGGGTGGATTGTCGAGCTTTTCAAAGTGGTGGCGAATTAGGTTTGGAGAGTGAGTGGGGAAGAAGAGAGAGGGGTTTGGCAACGGAGATGAGTGAGGAGCCACGGAGGAGGTGGTGGAGCTTTTTTTTTTGTTTCGATGGAGGGGTTTTGGGAGGGTTTAGTGGTTGAAATGAGAAATGACCGTTATGTTTTTAGCGGGAATGGGATGGGTCTCGAATTTGGATGTGGTGTTCTTGAGATGCGTGTGTAAGATCTGAGGCCCATTGGGTTTGCAATAGAGCGGCTCACTCCAAAGAAAATTTCTAATTGTCGAGGGAAATGGCGAGGAAAACAGCGAAGGACCCTAAGGGGGGGGGGTAGTCGTCCATCTCTCAGGGATGCGCGTTTGAACTCTCGAGATGTGTGCATTGAAAATTCAAGCGCACATCCCAAGGGAGATGGACGGCTCTCTCCCCCCCTGTGGGGTCCCTCGATGTTTTCCTCGACACTTAGACGGGTTCCATTCCAAATGGAAGGTATGATCAGGTTTTCATCTCATTTGCATAACGAGCGGTGCTACTGTGCCAGGTCCAATGCCCGACATGTGCCAATTACTGATTGGGATCAAAAGGCAAAAAAAATCGAAAACAATTTCTCAGTTCTCACCCAACTGCGCCTCCTCCACCTCGCGCGATTAGGGCTGACAATTGCGCCTCCTCCACCTCGCGCGATTAGGGCTGACAATTGCGCCTCCTCCACCTCTATCTCCGTCCAAAGTGCGCCTCCTCCAAACGGCGCAATTAGGAGTCCAAAATGCGCCTCCTCCAAACTGCAACATGCGATTAGGAACCACCCCTATCTATCTATGTCATCTGTTTTTGTTGGAGATTTTATCGTTAAAGGAAATGATTTTCTATAGCTTTCAATTTAGGTTTTCAAAATTTTTTTCCTTGTATAAGTTTAGAACAGATGATGAACTTATTTTTTATCAATCCACAAAGAACCTGAAATAATGATAACTACATCATCACAGTAACTAGAAATTGGAATCAATAAGAACCTGTTAGATGTGCTAAAAATCAGTCTGAAATTGGAATCAATAAGTTATCTATGCTTTGTTATTTTTTTTTTTTATATTAGATCAGTTCAGATGCTAATTTTCCATCAAATTTGTGTTCAATTTTTCATATTTTCAGGGATGGATACATTAGAAAATAGCGAATGTATGGAAAATTTCGAATTTGTAGAGTCGATAAAAGAGCCTTTCATAGGGATGAAATTTAACAACATTGATGAGTATCAGTCATATTATCATGATTATGGTAAGAAAAAGGGATTTCCAGTGAGAGTAAGGTCAACTGAAAAGGATGATGAGGGAAATCCTAGATATCTTATTCTTGTATGTGGTCGGGCTGTGAATTTTAAAAGTCAAGCAGAAAGTGTTATAAAAATGCGTCCCTCTTATAGATGTGGTTGTAAGGCTAAGATTAGAGCTCTTATACGCCCTGATGGAACAGTGAAAGTGACAACAGTAACTGATGATCACAATCATGATTTGAGCCCTACAAAATCGAGATATTACAAGAAAAATCGAGTTATGAGCCAATATGTGAAGAAAAACTTGAATATAATGATAGGGCGGACATTAGGCCAAATAAGAATTTTTCTTCGTGTGTGGTTGAAGCTGGTGGGAATGATAATATGACATTTTCCCAAAAAGATTGTTACAACTATTTGCATAAAATAAGGCAACTGAGACTTGGTGAGGGGGATGCGACGGCATTGCAGAACTACTTTCAAAATATGCAAGCTAACAATGCTGATTTTTTCTATTTGATGGATTTGGGATGACAATGGGAGGTTAAGAAATGTTTTTTGGGCTGATGCATGGAGTAGAGCAGCTTACAAGGAGTTTGGTGAGGTCATTACTTTTGACACTACGTACTTAACTAATAAGTACAAAATGTCATTTGCTCATTTTGTTGGAGTGAATCATCACGGTCAGTCAATACTTCTTGGATGTGGATTGATATGTAGTGAGACAGTACAAGAGTTTGTTTGGCTTTTCAAATCTTGGCTTGTGTGTATGAATGATTGTGCTCCAACTGCTGTAATCACTGATCAGGACAGAGCAATGAAGAGAGTCATCGAAATTGTGTTTCCCAACACACGCCATAGATGGTGCCTATGGCATATTATGAAAAAGTTGCCTGAAAAACTGTCGGGTTACAATGAATACGAGACTATAAAGTTTGCAATGCAACGAGCAGTTTATGATTCTCTGTCTCATGAAGAGTTTGAAGAATATTGGCGTGGGTACATTGAGAAATTTAACCTTGAAAATAATGATTGGTTGAGTGGATTATATGATGAAATAATTCGTTGGGTACCCACATTTCAGAGGAATGCTTTTTGGGCAGGAATGTCTTCAACACAAAGGAGTGAAAGTATGAATGTTTTTTTTTTATGGTTATGTAAATTCAAAGACCACTCTAAAGCAATTCGTAAAACAATATGAGAATGCACTTCGAAGTAAGGTTCAAAAAGAAGTTGATGAGGACTTTAGATCATTTAGTCGTTGGCTTCCTTGCATTACTCCTTACGCATTTGAGAAAAAATTTCAAGCTGCCTACACCACAAATAATTTAAGGAGTTTCAAACAGAGATTGCAGGAAGATTATGCTGTGCAGTTAATCATCATGTCATGGAGGAGCATGACTTTCAGGTTTATTATGTTTCAGAAGACATGTTGATAGGAAATGCATGCAGGTCAATTAATTTTAAAGTTTATTTTAATGATGATGACTTCAATATTAAGTGCAATTGTCAGTTATTTGAGTTTAGGGGGATCTTATGCAAACATATTTTATCGGTATTGTCTCATAAGAGGATTAATGTTTTACTTGAAAAATTTATTCTTCGAAGGTGGAGGAAAGATATTAAGAGGTGTCATAAGAAGGTAAAAATTGTATATTCGAATTGGGCAATGAAGCCTGAAAATGAACGGTTTGATGAGATGTGCAATCTCTTTTATGAAATGGCTGATATAGCTTCAGAGGACCAAAAGGAGACAGATAATGTTAAACGTTGGATAACAATGAAGACTGGTGAACTAAAGAGATCAAAAGGTGATGGTGATGGTGATAGTGATGTCAATGTTCAGTCAGAGGGGGTGTTCGAAGTTGGCGCTAAAAGTACTGGTGACATTCATAGTCCATTAGTCGTTCGTTGCAAAGGACGACGTTCTAATTCGAGGAAGCAATCCGCCCTGGAAAAAGTTTGTAAAAAGAGCCAAAAAAGGAAAGAAACACAGAAAGAGAAGGAGAAAATGAGACATATTGACAGAGAACATGCCATTCAGAATAAATTGGTAATTTTACTTGTTTGTTTACTTTAATGAATATATATATATATATATATTTTTTTTTTTTTTTAATTCAAGAATATTGAAAAAAAAAATTTGACATGTTATTTGTAGGGTTCTACCCAAGTTGGATTTGAAAGTTCACAATATATGACACCTATTTCAAACCATGTTGAGCCATATAGTAATGCTACATTTGAAGGACTTGGTCAGGTTTACTCACTTATAACACAGGTATGTAATTTACTGTCTTAAGATCATTTTAACGACCACATAAAGAATGTAAGCCTTTATGTAATATCATTTATTTTTGCAGCGCCCATCTTCTAGCAACGACACGAACTTGACAGATTATAGCTCATTATTTACACCCTTGTAAGGATCTCAAACTTTGTTAGTTTTTATTTTAAAACGTTTGAATTAGGAGGTTGTCAAACTTTGTTAGTTTTTAATGTTTTGCCATATATCAACGCTTCCCATGTTTTGTTTACATGTTTGTAGAGATGATGGTGTTGCATATGAACCCTATATGTCAGAAGCCAACCCTGAATGAACTTATTCAAACAAGCGACAAAATGTTATTAATTGTTGTGGTTGTTGTATGACTTTTGGTTGAATTCAAATTGTAATGGGAATGCTATATTTCAGCAGTTTTTGTAATTGGCAGACTTCAGAACTCTTTTATCATATTCTAGCAGTTTTTATAATTGAATATGTAATGAGTAATGCTATCAGTTTTCCAGCAGTTTTGTGAGGTTGCAGGTTGCAGTTTTATTAGTTTTTATCAGCTTTATCACTCGTCATCTCTACAAACATGTAATTCCAAATAGGATACATATGCAACACCGGTTTTACTCTAAATCTGAATCCAAATAGGATACAACATGCAATTCCAGCAGCTTTTAAGTAGTCATACAATTACATGCAATTCCAGCAGCTTTTAAACTGACATACAATTCAGCCATTCACTTGTAATTTTGTAATTTCATAGCACCATTCATGCTGCCATATGGTTGAAAACGGTTTCTAAATCTGAATCCAAATAGGATACAACATGCAATTCCAACACCTTTTAAACTGACATACAATTACATGCAATTTCAGCAGCTTTTCTTCTGACATACAATTCAGCCATTCACTTGTATTGCTCACAACATGCAGTATCTAAACTGACATGCAATTCATCCTATTTCTAAATCTGAATCCAAATAGGATACAACATCGACATACAATTTTCAGCAGTATCTGAATCTAAATCCAATACACCATGCAATTTCTAAACTGACATACAATTTCTAAACTAACATACAATTCAGTTTCTAAACAAGAGATAATTCAGTTTCAAATATCATCCAAAAGCTTAAAAAAGATAATTACAATAATCAATAAAACTACCACTAATACACTGTTGATTAGGTCCCTTGTAAAAGCCCAAGGACCCTCATGAGCATTATTTGGTTGGTCCACTACGTCTTCAGTGTCGTTTGTTCTTGTCGGGTGCTCTCTTCTCGTCTCTTGTTCTCTTCTCGCTTCGTGCTCTAATCTGTCCTCTTCTGATAGCTTCCACATTTTGTAATCTTCACAGGCTTCTTCAACTGATTTGAAACCCTTGTACGTACAACCCTTGTATCCGTTAACTTGTAATGCGCAACCTGGCCAAGTCACATATACTCTAGGAATACGCCCACAATAAACAACATAAGCTTTGTATGCCATTCCTGCGTTGACAAAAAAATAACATTTGATTGAATAATTTCATATAAACTGATCAGATCATAACTCAATTAGTTCAGGCCAAGATGCAGAGACTAAGAGATTAGACCTACTCAATAAATCCAGAATGCCAAGCTCTTTGACTGCCATTTCAAAGAGATTAGACCTACTCAATAGCTTTCTCACATGGAGTAATAAACAGATTGGTGGTAGAAGAATCATGGCTAAGCTAGACAGAGTGATGAATAATCAAGAATGGTTGGTGGGAATGCCTAATTCTAAAGCTGAATTCCTGACTATTCCATTTAAATTATATAACTACTAGATACATGAACCAGACTACATGATAGTTGTGCAACAGGCTTGGCAAGACAAGGTAATATGCAATGCTATGTACGTTTTTGTAAATAAAATCAAAACAGGTTAAGATGGGATTAACAACTCAAAACAGAAGACTCCGCATAAAATCTGATCCAAACATATGAAAGATGGGGACGAAACGTAGCCTATTTTCATAATTACTTGGAATCAATGCAAGACATAATTACTTGCATTTTTGGTGGCCAACAGGAGCAGTGAGGACTCACCTATGATTGCAAATCTTGTACAGTTGATAATGCTGAGAATATTGCTTTCTCCTCTCCCTGAAGCTTCGTATAAATCTTCACTGAAGCTCTTCCTTTCTTCATATCCCTCAGATCCGCCTCCTCTACCTCTTCCTCTCCCTCAGATATGCCTCCTCTCCCTCAGATACGCCTCCTTTTCCTCTCCCTTTCCTCTTCCTCTTCCTCAGATGAGCTCTTATTCGGATCCTCTTCCTCTTCCTAGCTTTTCCTCAGATGAGCTCCTCTACCTTTCCTCAGATCATCCTCTCCCTCAGATGAGCTTGTTCTTCAACTTTTTTTTTAGGTTTCTATAGTGCTACTCGATCGAGAGAATGAGAACAGTTTCTTCATTTTTATGTTTTCAAGACCTGGCACGTGCTTGGTACCATGTGTTGCACGTGTTGGGCATCATCCAGGCATAGGACCAGGTATTACACCAGGCATCCTAGAATTGTTGTTGCATAACATAGTTGGAAATGCTCTTTGGTCTCATTTTGACATTATGACGTCGCAGTTGATGAAGCTTTTGTTATTGATTGATTTTGGCCAATGGGTACTAGCTCAGTGATAAATTTGTGGCGGATAAAATCACAATATCAAAATTCGAACTGTGCCAGTAGCATTTGGGTTGAGAGGGGTAAAGGAATTAAAAAAAGAAGTAATTGGGGTGATTTTTTAAAACAGTAAATATGAGCTAATAAGAGAATGCCACGGATGTGTTATGCAAATGGGGATAGCATTTTTCTTCTACATGTTCATGGTTCTACTTGAACTCAACCTGTCAATAAACCTCTCAAGTCCAATTATATTTTTTGGTTTGGTCCTCATGAAGGCAATTTAATAAGGTTAAGTCCAAGCCCAATCCATTAACTACTTGGGTTGGGCTTGGGCTGAGATCTACGGGCTCAAGTCCACCAAAACTTACATCATCCTCATCAGTCATCATCTGCACTGCATCCTTGCCAAAACAAACATCATCACCATCTCCACGCCTTTATTTCAACACAACAAACCCTAGTAGGGTTCCAATTCTAAAAAATCAGTACACTTTTTCACGTGCGCTATATGTCCAATAATTTTACGCTTTATAATTAGTGCATTTACATCACATGAAAGCTCACCACAATCCATGGTAGGGTGAATTTTGGCCCCCCAACTCCATGTCCACACGACTCATTCGCTAATTTTCACATAATGTGTACTCCATTTGCACTGATCGTAAGAACCAAAATTGATGAGACCTTATGATTAAGTCCTAAGAGGGGCTAAAAGGCGAATGTGTTCGAATTAGTACCATACAAGAATGCTAAGTACATTCTATTACCCAACAAATGAAGACTATTATGTTTTCGCTTTTTCTAGATATTTCCTTGGTGGAGTGGAAAAAAGTATATCTAATCTGACTAACTGCCTTGTCTGCTAATCCAAAATTAGGGATTTCATTATCGTTAATGGTGGGTATTAAATTATTTGGTAAGCCAAAACATGTTTTTTTTTTAAATTAAACCTTCAGTGTGGAAGGGCACCTCTGAAACGCCAGACCTTTATTACTTTTCAAGAAAATTGAGTTACAATCAATACGGGGGTACATTTACCCGTGATATAACCAAAACAAAAATTGGACCGCATCCGAAAACCAAAATACATAAAGCCAACATATCACCAAAATACATAAAGCCAAAACATGTTACTTAGGCTTTAATTGTTGAATCAATGTTGGACACTAGGAGGATAAGGTCGGATACATGTTTTTATTTAACTTTAGTTATAAAAACTAATTAATTCTGTTTGTTCTATGCATTAAGAAGAGAAGACAAGTCTTAACTACTGCCCACTGGTGTGCCTTCTGCTGTTTATTGTTGTAATTAGCTCTTTATTTCATGCTGTTCTTTTGCCTTTTCCTTATTTATTTATTTTATTTTTCAAATTAGAGCTGGAGTAACTCCACTTAACTTTTAATATAGGTGATTAAGCATAGAGATAAAGTTTAATCTCAATCAAGTTAATTGTAATTTAGATTCGGTCTTTAGCTTTTATGTGAAATCTTATAATAACGGGTCAAATGTGTGATGTGGGAAGGTTTAAGTGATTTAAAAATAAATCTTATAATAACATTTTTTATTTAAATTTGATACCGAAAGTTGACATGATGTAGGGTTGAACAAGAAATCGATTGAATCAATCAAAATCGAACCGTTTCGATTTTAAACATTCAAAACTGAATCGACCGAAAATATATAATAAATAATATATTTTTATATAAAAATAATATAATATATTTAAAATAGTTGGTCGGTTCAGTTTTATTTCGATTATAGTCAATTCGATTACGATTTACATAAATTATAATCGACTCGGTTTTGTTAATTGTCGATTCGATTTCAATTTAAAAATTTTGAAACCGATCAAAGTCGGTTCGGATTACGGTATAGGTGAAAAACCGAACCATTAATTTAGTTTTCAACCATAACATGAAGAATTGAAGACTAGATATTGAGAACACTTGCAATTTTCATTGTTTAAAAGTAACAAAATGTAATTTATTTTTGTTAACATAATATCACCAAACACCACTTAATATCAAAATGAAAATTTCAAAATTAAAACATGAGTGGTAGAATGAGTACCCTTTTAACAAACAAGCTCCAAGTCTATTTTATTTCTAAGTGATTTATTTGTTAAAGACAATGTATATATGCGAAGATCGCATTGTTTGGAGAACCAAAATCCATATATTTTGAAAGTATCAAAAATAAACTTTGATAATGATAATGAATGTATATGCGAGTCTACTTTGTTTTTTGAAATAAATTTTAGAAAACAGCCACATGTACTGTAACTTGAAACAGTGGACTAATTAACTTTAGTCTCTTGACTCTCTTCATGTGAGGATCCATTGGTTAGAGTGGTATAATACTAGAATTGTTACTGGAAGAGAGGAAAAAATCAACATTCAAAGGAAGGTACTTGAGTAGAGAGAAATAAATGGGAAGGGAAGAAGGGACAGAAGAGGCAGCTAATAAGGCTCTGGCAATTGGTGGAAAGCTGGTGGCAACTCAAAATAATTGCAGGGGAATCTGAAATCCAACTCAAGGGGATACCCCATGACTCTGACTGATGTTGTTGATCATGACCATTACCAAAACATCAAAACCAAACAAGAAGAAGAAGAACAAGGAAGGCGTGTTGAAACCACAAGCACCCAAAACTCTTATACATACTTTCTTCTTTACAA
The DNA here is from genome assembly GCA_003290165.1 of Berberis thunbergii. Classification (NCBI taxonomy): domain Eukaryota; kingdom Viridiplantae; phylum Streptophyta; class Magnoliopsida; order Ranunculales; family Berberidaceae; genus Berberis; species Berberis thunbergii. The sequence goes on from QNQO01000248.1 coordinate 385,244, forward strand.
GTACATGCATTATGGGATGATATGATATGATCCCCAATAACAAAACAAAAGGTTTCTTTCGATTTGACTCCTCATGCAAAATATTGGGCATCGTTGATTGATCATGCATATAGCTTTCTTTCTTCTCCTCTCTTTTATGGCTGTGAAGACAAACTCGTTTGGTTTGGTTCTCTCCCTCCACTCATTTCATCAGTACAACAGTGGCAGTGGCAGTGGCAGTGGCTCCACCAAGATCAAAATAGACTCAGGAGGCTATATTCGAGTTAGCTCAATGAGTCTCACTTTGATCAATGCAGACATCAAACCTTTGACTTGTGATATCATTTCGTTACAACATTTGCGAACGAGCTAAAAGAAGGGTTCACATCCTCACGCAACCACCACCTCTGCTATATATGTAGTATGTACCCTCATTGCCATTGGAGCTTGGGGTCCATTGTGTCTTTGGGTCTTCTATTGCACTTGTGGGTTTTGTGGTGGTATCTATAACAAGTCATCATGATTTGATCAGTCAGGTCCATTCCTTCTTACAACTAAATGAAAGAAGAAAGAAACACAGAGCAAAGACAAGCAGAAAAGAAACTAAAGCTGATGATTTTGTACTAGCTATATCAAAGTTATGCTCAGAGATGCGGTGGTATCCTATGGGTTTTCAAGGGATTTATATTTGATTCAATTCCTTTAGGAAAAAAATACTTCAGTTCTGAAGTGATACTTCTCTAAAATTACAGCTTGTAAAACTTATTGTAATAGTTACAAATTAATTTAGGACTTGCATTATATGGTGCGGGTGCCTAAGAAAGTTAGATAGCCTAAGAAAGTGTTCTCGCAAAAAGCAAAAAAGAAAGAAAGAAAAGAAGACTGGTTTTGCACCAAACACTTGAACAATAATTTGCTTGAGATGAAATTTATTTTTGATTCAACCAAACTCCCTTTAAAGGAATTTTGTACCAGTCATGATGTGATTTATATCAACGTACCCTATTTTTTTTTACGTCCATGTGCTTAAAAATTCGGTTTCCTTGCTCACGTTAGGTTATCACTTAATTTTGAGGATTTCCTCTACTTTCAATGATTGAAGTTCATTTTCATCGAGGGCATCCTAAGTTATTGCCAAGGTATAAGATTTTCAACTTTCGTAAGCTTAAAGAAATAAAACTCTTTTCATATTAACTTGTAAAACACTGGAATTGGTCTAGAGAGCCATGCCAGCGTCAAGGAGTTTCAATATCCTTCATCATTCTAGAAATCCTCATGATTCACCAATCGAACACAGACACACATCCAGAGAGCTTCGCCTCCCTGGCGTTATCCTGGCCCGACTCTCTAGAATTTTCGAAAACACTGATGTAAATGTTTTTTTACGAGGTTAAACCTCTTAGGCACACTCTTTTCATTGAGATTAATATTTTCATAATCTAACTTTCCATTGGTAGCAATTATAGCATTTTAACCTATCTAATGAACTGATTACATAATCAATTTCAATTATTATAATTGAGAAGTATTGATTACATAATCAATTTCAATTATTATAATTGAGAAGTATTGATTACATAATCAATTACCATATGATCTGATGATAATGACAAAGTGGATATTGCTGTGGGCATTTAATACATGGCCCTTTGAACAGGCCCATGAATGAGTTCAAAGCCTTTAATGGAAAATGACCTATAAACTATTCAGAGATGTAGCAAAACTCTGTGCCAAAAGAGGCTAATCATGGGGTTTAAAATCACTTTATGCCACAACTCTGAATAGTTTATAGGTCATTTTCCATTGAGTTGTGCTACACAGCCCGCTCCCATGGCCTATTTTCACAGCTTTGTGGGCAAAAATACAATGTTGCCTCCCTCTCTTTAAACATTTTTTGAGAAGGTAGTTAAAAAGAGGGGCAAAATCATATTTCCCCCCCAAGGCTGTGAAAACAGGCCATGGGAGCGGGCTGGCTAGAATTGGGGTTTGGCACATGAACAAGCTGACATGTTTTTGGTTGGTAGCTAATTTTGCACGTAAATGTAAAATTATTAATTTGACATTTTTAAAATTACAAAGATATTAAGATATGATTTAATCTTGGAAAAAATACATCGTTGAATACCATTGAAGTAGACCAACAAAGATATGTGAAATGGTATGTTGCGCTATAAAAAGCTTTGAAAAAAAGAAGTGTAAATGCACTAACTATTTAGCGAGCTTGGCCTGGCAAGTCGAGCAATCCCACTAAGCTAGTTTTACAAGATTAGGAACCAACCTTATTTTCAAAATTAAGATCGTACAATTTTGCTTGATATAAAATAAAACCAATGGTGTATTGAATTGTAACCATAGCCCTTGTTGCGCGAGAGAGTGGGTTTCTTTCCAATTTTGCAAATGGCGGTTTTTTTTTTTTTTGTTCAAACACGAAGAGGTTTATTAATGAAAGAAAGGGAAACAAATTACAAAGAAAAACATTCTTATATCAAGGAATGCCAAGACCCTATGAAAGTGTCAAAACCCAACTCCCTAAACAAATTACATGCCGTACCCATCCTCCACAGCAATTCTCTAATCTCGATAAAGATAGAGTGCTCTGATCTGTTGAGTCCTTCAAATACCATTTTATTTCTTTCTTTCCACACGCACCACATGAGAACGTGAGGGACCCTACGCCATAACCACTCCCCCGACGGGAAGGATTAGCTTGAGACCACCAACTTAGCCAATCTAAAATGGAGCCTTCAAACATCAAACTCAAACCGAATTCCGCCAAGAAACTACTCCAAATGGATTTGGAAAAACTACAGTGAAAGACGAACGTGATTTATAAAGTAACATAGCTACAGTGAAAGACGAACGTGATTTGGAAAAACTACAGTGAAGCATCAAATGGATTTGCAAATGGCGGCTTTCACACATCAAATTGAAGTGATCATTTGTTAGAAAGTAACATAGCTTTGATGAAAGACGAACGTGATTTATAAACCTATTTTAGGCATTGAATATAAGACAATTTTAACTTGAAACTGAGGCCCTTACACCACGAATGATGTCTCAGGCAGAGTTTTGAATATTGAACTTACGATATCAATCATTACGAGTCTTACTAATTAAGCTATTACTAGAAAGATGTTTTTAGTATAACTCAAGGGAAAACTCAAACATAACCATAAGATCTAGCTACAATTTGTATGAGAACTTTTACACAGTCTTGTTTGAGAGCACCATTTTGTGTCTGAAAGGGTCATCCATACGTGATCAGACCACTCTACACTTCTCTCCAAGAGTGGAGAAGTTGAAGAGGGGTAGAGTGATCTCAAATCGACCATGCTACGTAGAATATTTGATTTTGTACTTTCTCCTCCTTCATCCTCAGTTACCAAAACAAAATACAAACATTCATCCAATCCAATACAAAACCCTACCTGCATCAGGGCAAACAAGATGTCAAGTGTCAAATCAATAAAACAAACAATTCAAGATTATTAAAGTTCCAACAATTCTAGTTATGTTTGCTATTTTTTTTTTTTTAGTATCGTTTTTTCAGACTTCTACTTTTTTTTTTTTTTTAATAGATAGTATTTATAGCTGTCTTTAAAAAAAAAAAAAAAAAAAAAAACTGACAAACATAACTGGCCTGACTCAGCTCTTAAAGTTCATATAGAGGTACAAATTTTCTTTTGATCATCTTGTTAAAGCACAAAAGTTAGGGGGTCTGACATCCTCCACCACATCACACTTGTCTCATTAAATGCACAAAGTATACAAATAATCACAAGAGAACAAAACTTGTGGTTCCCACCCAATTGTAAGGGAAGGAAGGTCTCTTGATCTTGACCCCCATTCCCCCCATTCACACTGCCTACAAAAATTGTTCCAAGTTGTTGACTTAACATGTGGTGGAGTCAGAAACCAAAACACTCCACATATGAGGACAAGATGTAGGTACAAACTTGAAGCACGAGTTTGGATTCTTTATTTATTTATTGATTGATTGATTGATTAACTTATCTTTAAAATTGTTTTGAATAGTGATTAACATGTTTTTGTGATGAATTCAGTGTACTTTTGTGACGTGTGTTTGAGAGACTTATCTTTAGCCAGAAATGTATCTAGGGTTATCTTCTTGTATTTTTTGTGGGATTAAATTGTTTACTCCTTCTGGTTACATCACTATTTGGTGTGGAATTTTATTTCATATATGTGTTGTAGTAACCTCATCCGTTTTCATTGTAATGTGATGTAAGTAAACTTCTCGAAGAAGAAGAAGAAGAAAGGGATGGGATTAATGAGTTTCCTCGATTCAACTAGTTCGGTGAAGTTAGCAGATGTTAGACGGATTAGATATTGACATATTCAGAATTAGGTCGTCTTCCAATTTTCTAAGCAGTTGCCTCTAATTGGACATTTAGTCGTGAGAAATATTCATTTCAATGAGTAAATCTAAGTTTAGGTTTATTTTCTCTTTTTTTTTGTTAAAAGCATATAGCATATATTATATATTACGGTTACAAAAATAATGTTCGATAGTAGCAGCTAGATTATGAGCCTTAAAGTTGAGATCTCAACTAATAAAATTACAATTCTAGAAACTATGGTAAGTAAAAAGACGTCAAATACTACCGATAAGAGAACAACACATCCAACACATGACCCTAATCAGCTCCCGTTGTTCTTCCTGTAAAATGGTGTGTAACGTCTCTGAGTCCTTCAGAAGGATTCTCGTCTTTCACTGTCTCTTTGATCTACAAGTTAATTTGGTAAAACCTGAAATACATGATACCTAACATACTAAATGTATGCGATGAGCTACAAGTGATAATCTCCTTCATAATATAACATAGAAATACAATGGCCAAGGTTAAAGTCACCCTAAAATTTAGGGCACACTTTAGGATAACCCTTTTTTTTATTAGGTGTATTTTAAATTGGAGAGTGGGAAATGAGAAGGGGAGTGGGTGGTGCATGTTGTGTGTTTTTATCTTAAAAGGTCGGTTTGAAAAAACAGTGTTAACTAGGGGAAGGTGCTTTGCAATTGCATGGTGAGTGAGGGAATAATAAATAAAAATTGTCAAAAGAATTAGAGAAGAATAAACATTCAAGGATTTTGGTTTGTCATGGTTTAGCACTTTGTGTCATAAGATTATCTATATCTTGTCTTCACCCAAAAAGATAAAAGGAGAAGAATAAATATTTTTTTGGTTTGGTCCATTAACTATTTGGGTTGGGCTTGGATTGAGATCTACGGGCTCAAGCCCACCAAAACTTTCATCATCCTCAACAGTCATCTGCACTGTATCCTTGCGAATACAAACATCATCACCATCTCCACGCCTTTATTTCAACACAACAAACCCTAGTAGAGTAGGGTTCCAATTCTCCAAATCAGTACACTTTTTCGCGTGGGCTATATGTCCAATAATTTTACGCTATATAATTAGTGCATTTTGGTAGGGTGCATTTTGGCCCCCCAACTCCATGTACACACGGCTCATTCGCTCATTTTCACATAATGTGTACTCCATTTGCACTGATCGTAAGAACCAAAATTTATGAGACCTTATGATTAGGTCCTATGAGGACTAAAAGGCGAACGTGTTCGAATTAGTACCATACAAGAATGCTAAGTACATTCTATACCTAACAAATGAAGACTATTATGTTTTCGCTTTTTCGAGATATTTCATTGGTGGAGTGGAAAAAAGTTATATCTAATCTGACTAAGTGCCTTGTCTGCTAATCCAAAATTAGGGATTTCGTTATCGTTAATGGTGGGTATTAAATTATTTGGTAAGCCAAAACATGTTACTTAGTTGAAGCAATGTTGGACACTAGGAGGATAAGGTTGGAGAAATGTTATTAATATTAATGTTGGGGGAGTCGGATACATGTTTTTATTTAACTTTAGTTATAAAAACTAATTAATTCTGTTTGTTCTATGCATTAAGAAGAGAAGACAAGTCTTAACTACTGCCCACTGGTGTGCCTTCTGCTGTTTATTGTTGTAATTAGCTCTTTATTTCATGCTGTTCTTTTGCCTTTTCCTTATTTATTTATTTTATTTTTCAAATTAGAGCTGGAGTAACTCCACTTTTAACTTTTAATATAGGTGATTAGCACAGAGTCTCAATCAAGTTAATTGTACTTTAGATTCGGTCTTTAGCTTTTATATGAAATCTTATAATAACGTGACAAAGGTGTGATAACTCAGTGGTTCGAATTCAACCGGAGACATTGGGGTAGGAAGGTTTAAGTGATTAAAAAAAAATGTTTAAATAAATAAATCTTATAATAGCAATTTTTTTTAATTATTAAAGCACATTAGCTGAAATTTGATACCGAAAGTTGACATGAAGTAGGGTTGAACAATAAATCGATCGAATCAATCAAAATCGAATCGATCAAATATATATAATATATAATATAATTTTATATAAAAATAATATAATATGTTTAAAATAGTTGGTCAGTTCGATTTTATTTCAGATCTAGTTCGGTTACGGTTTACAAAAATTAGAAACGGTTCGATTTTGTTAATGTTCGATTCAGTTTTAATTTGAAAATTTTGAAACCGACTAAAATCGGTTGGATTTACGGTATAGGTGAAAAACCGAACCATTAACCAGGTTTTCAACCAAAAATGAAGAATTGAAGACTTAGAGATTGAGAACACTTGCAATTTTCATTGTTTAAAAGTAACAAAATGTAATTTATTTTTGTTAACATAATATCACCAAACACCAGTTAATATCAAAATTAAAATTTCAAAATTAAAACATGAGTGGTAGAATAAGTACCCTTTTAACAAACAAGCTCCAAGTCTATTTTATTTCAAGTGATTTATTTGTTGAAGACAATTTATATGTGGGATATGTGCGAAGATCGCATTGTTTGAAGAACCAAAATTCATATAGCTAATTTCGAGAGTATCAGAAATAGACTTTAATAATAATGATGAATTTATATACGAGTCTACTTTATTTTTTGAAATAAATTTTAGAAGACAACCACATGCGCTGTAACTTGAAACAGTGGACTAATTAACTTTAGTCTCTTGACTCTCTCTCTTCATGTGAGGATCCATTCGATAGTGGTATAATACTAGAATTGTTACTGGAAGAGAAAGAAAAAAATCAACATTCAAAGGAAGGTACTTGAGTAGAGAGAAATAAATGGGAAGGGAAGAAAGGACAGAAGAGGCAGCTAATAAGGTTCTGGCAATTGGTGGAAGGCTGGTGGCAACTCAAAATAATTGCAAGGGAATGGGGTCTGAAATCCAACTCAGGGGATACCCCATGACTCTGACTGATGTTGTTGATCATGACCATGACCAAAACATCAAAACCAAACAAAACAAGAAGAAGAAGAAGAAGAAGAACAAGGTAGGCGTGTTGAAACCACATGCAACCAAAACTCTTATACATACTTTCTTCTTCTTTACAAATACATGCATTATGGGATGATATGATCCCCAATAACAAAACAAAAGGTTGCTTTCGATTTGACTCCTCATGCAAAATATTGGGCATTGATGATTGATCATGCATCTAGCTTTCTTCTTCACCTCTTTTATGGTTGTGAAGACAAACACGTTTGGTTTGGTTCTTGGTTCTCTCCCTCCACTCATTTCATCAGTACAACAGTGGCAGTGGCTCCACCAAGATCAAAATAGACTCAGGAGGCTATATTCGAATTAGCTCAATGAGTCTCAATGCAGACATCAAACCTTTGACTTGTTATGGATACCATTTCGTTTTAAAAACTTTCATTTGGATAGTTAATACTAATACACATCCTCGTGCATTAACCACCACCTCTACTATATATGTAGTATGTACCCTCACCTTGCCTCACGGTGCATATGAGTTAACTAGGTAACGGGTCTTGGGCTTATTAGTAAGGGATGTGAGATAAACTCAGCAATCAAAACTGAGTTTGATATAGATTAGAGACGCAAGATAAGGGGTGAGATAAACATGGTTGAAACAAAAGGAAAGAAGAGGGCACTGTAGAGAGAGTCCAGCTTGCATTGCCATTGGAGCTTGGGGTCCATTGGGTCTTCTATTGCACTCGTGGGTTTTGTGGTGGTACCCATAACAAGTCATCATGATTTGTACAGTCAGGTCCATTCCTTCATACAACTAAATGAAAGAAGAAAGAAACACAGAGCAAAGACAAGCAGAAAAGAAATCAAAGCTCATTACTTCGTACTAGCTATCAAAGTAATGGTCAGAGATGTAAAAGACCATTCAATAATATCCGATGGGTTTTCAAGGGATCTATATTTGATATCTGATTAGAATCGGAGGGCGAGGTGGGCGTGAGGCCCGCCCACCACCAACCATCATCCTCGAGATGCTGCCCAAGGGGCGAGGTGGGCCACCATGCATCATCCTCAGTTCCTTTAGGAAAAAACATACTTCAGTTCTGAAGTGATACGTCTCTGAAATTACATCTTGTAAAACTTATTGTAATAGTTACAAATTAATTTAGGACTTGAATTATATGGTACGGGTGCCTAAGAAAGTTAGATAGCCTAAGAAAGTGTTCTCGCAAAAAGCAAAAAAAAAAAAGACTCTGATTTTGCACCAAACACTTGAACAATGCTTGAGATGAAATTTATTTTTCATTCAACCAAACTCCCTTTAAAGGAATTTTGTACCAGTCATGATGTGATTTATATCAACGTACCCTATTTTTTTTTCACGTCCATGTGCTTAAAAATTCGGTTTCCTTGCTCACGTTAGGTTATCATCACTTAATTTTGAGGATTTCCTCTACTTTCAATGATTGAAGTTCATTTTCATCGATGGCATCCTAAGTTATTGCCATGGTATAAGATTTTCAACTTTCGTAAGCTTAAAGAAATAAAACTCTTTTCATATTAACTTGTAAAACACTGGAATTGGTCTAGAGAGCCAGACCAGCGTCAAGGAGCCTCAATATCCTTCATCATTATAGAAATCCTCATAATTCACCAATCGAACACAGACACACAACCAGAGAGCCTCCCTGGCGTTATCTTGGCCTGGCTCTCTAGAATTTTCGAAAACAGTGATGTAAATGTTTTTTTTACGAGGTTAAACCTCTTAGGCACACTCTTTTCATTGATATTAATATTTTCATAATCTAACTTTCCAGTGGTAACAATTATAGCATTTTAACCTATCTAATGAACTGATTCCATAATCAATTTCAATTATTATAGTTGAGAAGTATTGATTACATAATCAGTTACCATATGATCTGATGATAATGACAAAGTGGATATTGCTGTGGGCATTTATTATATGGCCCTTTGAACAGGCCCATGAATGAGTTCAATTCCTTTAATGGAAAATGACCATCAACTATTCAGAGTTGTGGCAAAAAGTGATTTTAACCCCCATGATAAGCCTCTTTTGGCACGTTAACAAGCTGACATGTTTTTTTTGTTGGTAGCTAGTTTTTGTTGGAATGGATTTGATTTAAATAGTCTCACATCAAGTAAGGATAAGTTATCGTTAAGATTTATAATAAAGTGATCTACTCTTTAATAACAACATAAAAACCCCACCTCCAAATGTTTAAGTTAAAGACAATATCAAGTTTGAGACAATATTATCGCTATGTATAGTGGTAGCAAGTTTGGCCCGACAAGTCAAACAATCCCGCTAAGCTACTTTTACAAGAATATGAACCAACCCTATTTTCAAAATTAAAATCTTACAATTTTGCTTGATATAAAATAAAACCAATGGAGTATTGAATTGTAACCATAGCCCTTGTTGCGCGAGAGGGTGGGTTTCGTTCCAAATTTGCAAATGGTGGCTTTCACACATCAAATTGAAGTGATCATTTGTTAGAAAGTAACGTAGCTTTGATGAAAGACGAACATGATTTATAAACCCATTTTAGGCATTGATTATAAGACAATTTTAACTCGAAACTGAGGCCTTTACACTACAAGAGTTTTGAATACTGCAATCATTACAAGTTTTACTAATTAAGCTAGCACTAGAAGAATATTTTTAATATAACTTAAGGAAAAACTCAAATATAACCATAAGATCTAGCTACAATTTGTATGAGAGATTCTATGCAGCCTGGATCGAGAGTACCATTTTGTGTTTGGGAGGGTGATTTGTACCTTAATCAACCAGTCTAGACTTCTCTACAAGGGTTTTGAGAAGTTGAAGAAGGGTAAAATTGTTCTAATCACGTGCAAAACACCTTTCCAAATACAAATTGGTGCTCTCAAACCGACTATGCTGCATAGAATATTTGATTTTGTACTTTCTTTTCCTTTATATCGGTTACCAAATCAAATTCAAACATTCATATCCAATCCAATACAAACCTTACCTGCATTGGGCAAACAAGATGTCAAGTGTCAAATCAATAGATCAAACAACCAAGATCATTAAAATTAAAACAATTCTAGTCATTTATGTTTGCTAGTTTTTTTTATACATTTATATCTTTTTATTGACCGTGTTTGTAGTTGCATTTATTAAAAAAACAAAACTAAAACTGGCAAACATTAGTTACTAGACTTGCTCTTAATGTTCATATGGAGGTACAAATTTTCTTTTGATCACCTTATTAAAGCACAAAAGTTAGGGGGGCAGACATCCCCATCACATTTGTCTCATTACATGCACAAAGTATACAAGTAATCACAAGAGAACAAAACTTGTGGTTCCCACCCAATTGTAAGGGAAGGAAGGTCTCTTGATCTTGACCCATTTCCCCATCCACACTACATACAAAAATCGTTCCAAGTTATTGACTTAACATATGGTGGAGTCCGAAACCAAAACACCAAAAAAGGAAAAGGAAAAGGAAAAAAAATAAAAATAAATGTGGTACATGTAATGACAACACTCCACATATGAGGACAAGATAGAGGTACAAACTTGAAGCACAAGTTTGGATTCTTTTGTTTATTGATTGATTAACTTATCTTTAAATCTGTTTTGAATAGTGATTAACATGTTTTTGTGATGAATTCAGTGTACTTTTGTGACGTGTGTTTGAGAGACTTATCTTTAGCCAGAAATGTATCTAGGGTTATCTTCTTGTATTTTTTGTGGGATTAAATTGTTTACTCCTTCTGGTTACATCACTAATTGGTGTAGAATTTTGATCATATATGTGTTGTAGTAATCTCATCCTTGTTCATTGTAATGTGATGTAAGTAAACTTCTCGAAGAAGAAGAAGAAGAAAGGGATGGGATTAATGAGTTTACTCGATTAAACTAGTTTGGTGAAGTTAGCGGATGTTAAGAGGGATTAAATATTGACATATTCAGAATTAGGTCGTCTTCCAATTTTCTAAGCAATTGCCTCTAATTGGACATTTAGTCGTGAGAAATATTCATTTCAACGAGAAAATCTAAATTTAGGTTTACTCTTTTTTTTTTTAAAGCGTATGGCAAATATTATATATTACGATTACAAAAATAATGTTTGGTATTAGTAGCTTAGATTATGAATCTCAAAGTTGAGATCTCGACTAATAAAATTACAACATCAGAAACTATGGTAAGTAAAAAGACGTCAAATACTACCGATAAGAGAACAACACATCCAACACATGATCCTAATCAGCTCCCGTTGTTCCTCCTGTAAAATGGTGTGTAACGTCTCTGAGTCCTTCAGAAGGATTCTCGTCTTTCACTGTCTCTTTGTTCTACAAGTTAATTTGGTAAAACCTGAAATACATGATATCGAAACATACTGAATGTCTGCGACGAGCTACAAGTGATAATCTCCTTCATAATATAACATAGAAATGCAATGGGCAAGGTTAAGTCACCCTAAAATTTAGGGCACACTTTAGGATAACCCTTTTTTTATTAGGTTTATTTTAAATTGGAGGGTGGGAAATGAGAAGGGGAGTGGGTGGTGCATGTTGTGTGTTTTTATCTTAAAAGGTCGGTTTGAAAAAACAGTGTTAACTAGGGGAAGGTGCTTTGCAATTGCATGGTGAGTGAGGGAATAATAAATAAAAATTGTCAAAAGAATTAGAGAAGAATAAACATTCAAGGATTTTGGTTTGTCATGGTTTAGCACTTTGTGTCATCAGATTATCTATATCTTGTCTTCACCCAAAAACGATAAAAGGAGAAGAATAAATATTTTTTGGTTTGGTCCATTAACTATTTGGGTTGGGCTTGGATTGAGATCTACGGGCTCAAGCCCACCAAAACTTTCATCATCCTCATCAGTCATCTGCACTGTATCCTTGAGAATACAAACATCATCACCATCTCCACGCCTTTATTTCAACACAACAAACCCTAGTAGAGTAGGGTTCCAATTCTCCAAATCAGTACACTTTTTCGCGTGGGCTATATGTCCAATAATTTTACGCTATATAATTAGTGCATTTTGGTAGGGTGCATTTTGGCCCCCCAACTCCATGTCCACACGGCTCATTCGCTCATTTTCACATAATGTGTACTCCATTTGCACTGATCGTAAGAACCAAAATTTATGAGACCTTATGATTAGGTCCTATGAGGACTGAAAGGCGAACGTGTTCGAATTAGTACCATACAAGAATGCTAAGTACATTCTATACCTAACAAATGAAGACTATTATGTTTTCGCTTTTTCGAGATATTTCATTGGTGGAGTGGAAAAAAAGTATATCTAATCTGACTAAGTGCCTTGTCTGCTAATCCAAAATTAGGGATTTCATTATCGTTAATGGTGGGTATTAAATTATTTGGTAAGCCAAAACATGTTACTTAGTTGAAGCAATGTTGGACACTAGGAGGATAAGGTTGGAGAAATGTTATTAATATTAATGTTGGGGGAGTCGGGTACATGTTTTTATTTAACTTTAGTTATAAAAACTAATTAATTCTGTTTGTTCTATGCATTAAGAAGAGAAGACAAGTCTTAACTACTGCCCACTGGTGTGCCTTCTGCTGTTTATTGTTGTAATTAGTTCTTTATTTCATGCTGTTCTTTTGCCTTTTCCTTATTTATTTATTTTATTTTTCAAATTAGAGCTGGAGTAACTCCACTTAACTTTTAATATAGGTGATTAGCACAGAGTGTCTCAATCAAGTTAATTGTACTTTAGATTCGGTCTTTAGCTTTTATATGAAATCTTATAATAACGTGACAAAGGTGTGATAACTCAGTGGTTCGAATTCAACCGGTGACATTGGGGTAGGAAGGTTTAAGTGATTTAAAAAAAAATGTTTAAATAAATAAATCTTATAATAACAATTTTTTTTAATTATTAAAGCACATTAGCTGAAATTTGATACGGAAAGTTGACATGAAGTAGGGTTGAACAATAAATCGATCGAATCAATCAAAATCGAATCGATCAAATATATAATATAATTTTATATAAAAATAATATAATATGTTTAAAATAGTTGGTCAGTTCAATTTTATTTCAGATCTAGTTCGATTACGGTTTACAAAAATTAGAAACGGTTCGATTTTGTTAATGTTCGATTCAGTTTTAATTTGAAAATTTTGAAACCGAATAAAATCGGTTCGATTTACGGTATAGGTGAAAAACCGAACCATTAACCAGGTTTTCAACCAAAAATGAAGAATTGAAGACTTAGAGATTGAGAACACTTGCAATTTTCATTGTTTAAAAGTAACAAAATGTAATTTATTTTTGTTAACATAATATCACCAAACACCACTTAATATCAAAATTAAAATTTCAAAATTAAAACATGAGTGGTAGAATAAGTACCCTTTTAACAAACAAGCTTCAAGTCTATTTTATTTCAAGTGATTTATTTGTTGAAGACGATTTATATGTGCGAAGATCACATTGTTTGAAGAACCAAAATTCATATAGCTAATTTCGAGAGTATCAGAAATAGACTTTAATGATGAATTTATATACGAGTCTACCTTATTTTTTGAAATAAATTTTAGAAGACAACCACATGCGCTGTAACTTGAAACAGGACTAATTAACTTTAGTCTCTTGACTCTCTCTCTTCATGTGAGGATCCATTCGATAGTGGTATAATACTAGAATTGTTACTGGAAGAGAAAGAAAAAAATCAACATTCAAAGGAAGGTACTTGAGTAGAGAGAAATAAATGGGAAGGGAAGAAAGGACAGAAGAGGCAGCTAATAAGGTTCTGGCAATTGGTGGAAGGCTGGTGGCAACTCAAAATAATTGCAAGGGAATGGGGTCTGAAATCCAACTCAGGGGATACCCCATGACTCTGACTGATGTTGTTGATCATGACCATGACCAAAACATCAAAACCAAACAAAACAAGAAGAAGAAGAAGAACAAGGTAGGCGTGTTGAAACCACATGCAACCAAAACTCTTATACATACTTTCTTCTTCTTTACAAATACATGCATTATGGGATGATATGATCCCCAATAACAAAACAAAAGGTTGCTTTCGATTTGACTCCTCATGCAAAATATTGGGCATTGATGATTGATCATGCATCTAGCTTTCTTCTTCACCTCTTTTATGGTTGTGAAGACAAACACGTTTGGTTTGGTTCTCTCCCTCCACTCATTTCATCAGTACAACAGTGGCAGTGGCTCCACCAAGATCAAAATAGACTCAGGAGGCTATATTCGAGTTAGCTCAATGAGTCTCAATGCAGACATCAAACCTTTGACTTGTTATGGATACCATTTCGTTTTAAAAACTTTCATTTGGATAGTTAATACTAATACACATCCTCGTGCATTAACCACCACCTCTACTATATATGTAGTATGTACCCTCACCTTGCCTCACGGTGCATATGAGTTAACTAGGTAACGGGTCTTGGACTTATTAGTAAGGGATGTGAGATAAACTCAGCAATCAAACTGAGTTTGATACAGATTAGAGACGCAAGAAAAGGGGTGAGATAAACATGGTTGAAACAAAAGGAAAGAAGAGGACAATGTAGAGAGAGTCCAGCTTGCATTGCCATTGGAGCTTGGGGTCCATTGGGTCTTCTATTGCACTCGTGGGTTTTGTGGTGGTACCCATAACAAGTCATCATGATTTGTACAGTCAGGTCCATTCCTTCATACAACTAAATGAAAGAAGAAAGAAACACAGAGCAAAGACAAGCAGAAAAGAAATCAAAGCTCATTACTTCGTACTAGCTATCAAAGTAATGCTCAGAGATGTAAAAGATCATTCAATAATATCCGATGGGTTTTCAAGGGATCTATATTTGATCTCTGATTAGAATCAGAGGGCGAGGTGGGCGTGAGGCCCGCCCACCACCAACCATCATCCTCGAGATGCTGCCCAAGGGGCGAGGTGGGCCACCATGCATCATCCTCAGTTCCTTTAGGAAAAAAATACTTCAGTTCTGAAGTGATACGTCTCTAAAATTACATCTTGTAAAACTTATTGTAATAGTTACAAATTAATTTAGGACTTGAATTATATGGTGCGGGTGCCTAAGAAAGTTAGATAGCCTAAGAAAGTGTTCTCGCAAAAAGCAAAAAAAGAAAAGAAAAGAAGACTGGTTTTGCACCAAACACTTGAACAATAATTTGCTTGAGATGAAATTTATTTTTGATTCAACCAAACTCCCTTTAAAGGAATTTTGTACCAGTCATGATGTGATTTATATCAACGTACCCTATTTTTTTTTACGTCCATGTGCTTAAAAATTAGGTTTCCTTGCTCACGTTAGGTTATCACTTAATTTTGAGGATTTCCTCTACTTTCAATGATTGAAGTTCATTTTCATCGAGGGCATCCTAAGATTTTCAACTTTCCTAAGCTTAAAGAAATAAAGCTCTTTTCATATTAACTTGTAAAACATTGGAATTGGTTTAGAGAGCCAGGCCAGCGTCAAGGAGCCTCAATATCCTTCATCATTTTAGAAATCCTCATAATTCACCAATCGAACACAGACACACAACCAGAGAGCCCCCCTGGCGTTATCTTGGCCTGGCTCTCTAGAATTTTCGAAAACACTGATGTAAATGTTTTTTTTACGAGGTTAAACCTCTTAGGCACACTCTTTTCATTGAGATTAATATTTTCATAATCTAACTTTCCAGTGGTAACAATTATAGCATTTTAACCTATCTAATGAACTGATTCCATAATCAATTTCAATTATTATAGTTGATAAGTATTGATTACATAATCAATTACCATATGATCTGATGATAATGACAGAGTGGATATTGCTGTGGGCATTTATTATATGGCCCTTTGAACAGGCCCATGAATGAGTTCAAATCCTTTAATGGAAAATGACCTATCAACTATTCAGAGTCGTGGCAAAAAGGGATTTTAACCCCCATGATAAGCCTCTTTTGGCACATGAACAAGCTGACATGTTTTTTTGTTGGTAGCTAGTTTTTGTTGGAATGGATTTGACTTGAATAGTCTCACATCAAGTAAGGATGAGTCATCGTTAAGATTTATAATAAAGTGATCTACTCTTTAATAACAACGATAAAACCCCACCTCTAAATGTTTAAGTTAAAGACAATATCAAGTTTGAGACAATATTATCGCTATGTATAGTGGTAGCAAGTTTGGCCCGACAAGTCAAACAGTCCTGCTAAGCTACTTTTACAAGAATATGAACCAACCCTATTTTCAAAATTAAAATCTTACAATTTTGCTTGATATAAAATAAAACCAATGGAGTATTGAATTGTAACCATAGCCCTTGTTGCGCGAGATGGTGGGTTTCGTTCCAAATTTGCAAATGGTGGCTTTCACACATCAAATTGAAGTGATCATTTGTTAGAAAGTAACATAGCTTTGATGAAAGACGAACATGATTTATAAACCTATTTTAGGCATTGATTATAAGACAATTTTAACTCGAAACTGAGGCCTTTACACTACAAGAGTTTTGAATACTGCAGTCATTATAAGTTTTACTAATTAAACTAGCACTAAAAGAGTATTTTTAATATAACTCAAGGAAAAACTCAAATATAATCATAAGATCTAGCTACAATTTGTATGAGAGATTCTATACAGCCTGGATCGAGAGTACCATTTTGTGTTTGGGAGGGTGATTTGTACCTTAATCAACCGCTCTAGATTTCTCTACAAGGGTTTTGAAAAAATTGAAGAGGGGTAAAATTGTTCTAATCAGGTGCAAAACACCTTTCCCAATACAAATTGGTGCTCTCAAACCGACTATGCTGCGTAGAATATTTGATTTTGTACTTTCTTTTCCTTTATATCGGTTACCAAATCAAATTCAAGCATTCATCCAATCCAATAAAAACCTTACCTGCATTGGGCAAAAAAGATGTCAAGTGTCAAATCAATAGAACAAACAACCAAGATCATTAAAATTCTAACAATTCTTATATCCTTTTATTGACTGAGTTTGTAGTTGCATTTATTAAAAAAACAAAACTAAAACTGGCAAACATTAGTTACTAGACTTGCTCTTAATGTTCATATGGAGGTACAAATTTTCTTTTGATCACCTTATTAAAGCACAAAAGTTAGGGGGGCAGACATCCCCATCACATTTGTCTCATTACATGCACAAAGTATACAAGTAATCACAAGAGAACAAAACTTGTGGTTCCCACCCAATTGTAAGGGAAGGAAGGTCTCTTGATCTTGACCCATTTCCCCATCCACACTACATACAAAAATCGTTCCAAGTTATTGACTTAACATATGGTGGAGTCCGAAACCAAAACACCAAAAAAGGAAAAGGAAAAGGAAAAAAAATAAAAATAAATGTGGTACATGTAATGACAACACTCCACATATGAGGACAAGATAGAGGTACAAACTTGAAGCACAAGTTTGGATTCTTTTGTTTATTGATTGATTAACTTATCTTTAAATCTGTTTTGAATAGTGATTAACATGTTTTTGTGATGAATTCAGTGTACTTTTGTGACGTGTGTTTGAGAGACTTATCTTTAGCCAGAAATGTATCTAGGGTTATCTTCTTGTATTTTTTGTGGGATTAAATTGTTTACTCCTTCTGGTTACATCACTAATTGGTGTAGAATTTTGATCATATATGTGTTGTAGTAATCTCATCCTTGTTCATTGTAATGTGATGTAAGTAAACTTCTCGAAGAAGAAGAAGAAGAAAGGGATGGGATTAATGAGTTTACTCGATTAAACTAGTTTGGTGAAGTTAGCGGATGTTAAGAGGGATTAAATATTGACATATTCAGAATTAGGTCGTCTTCCAATTTTCTAAGCAATTGCCTCTAATTGGACATTTAGTCGTGAGAAATATTCATTTCAACGAGAAAATCTAAATTTAGGTTTACTCTTTTTTTTTTTAAAGCGTATGGCAAATATTATATATTACGATTACAAAAATAATGTTTGGTATTAGTAGCTTAGATTATAAACCTCAAAGTTGAGATCTCAACTAATAAAATTACAACATCGGGAACTATGGTAAGTAAAAAGACGTCAAATACTACCGATAAGAGAACAACACATCCAACACATGATCCTAATCAGCTCCCGTTGTTCCTCCTGTAAAATGGTGTGTAACGTCTCTGAGTCCTTCAGAAGGATTCTCGTCTTTCACTGTCTCTTTGTTCTACAAGTTAATTTGGTAAAACCTGAAATACATGATATCGAAACATACTGAATGTCTGCGACGAGCTACAAGTGATAATCTCCTTTATAATATAACATAGAAATGCAATGGGCAAGGTTAAGTCACCCTAAAATTTAGGGCACACTTTAGGATAACCCTTTTTTTATTAGGTTTATTTTAAATTGGAGGGTGGGAAATGAGAAGGGGAGTGGGTGGTGCATGTTGTGTGTTTTTATCTTAAAAGGTCGGTTTGAAAAAACAGTGTTAACTAGGGGAAGGTGCTTTGCAATTGCATGGTGAGTGAGGGAATAATAAATAAAAATTGTCAAAAGAATTAGAGAAGAATAAACATTTTTTTATTAGTTTATTCCGTAAAACAAGGATTTTTGTTTGTCATGGTATCTATGGTGGCATGGTATAGCACTTTGTGTCATCAGATTATCTTGTCTTCACCCTAAAAGATAAAAGGAAAGATAAGAAAAATAGTGTGATGAAGAGTCAGTCTTTCTTTATTGAGCTCTGATGGTGGTGGAATAAAAGTCATAAAGTATTTTGACCAATTGATGATCCTAATCACATGCTCACCTCATGTGTTGTTTATCCCAATTTGTGTTAATTAAGAGATTAGACTTTGTTGTTAATTCACTTATCCATTCTCATTTTAAAATAGAAGAGAAAACACATAAGAACATCTTTAATGGGAAACCCTATCTTAATCATTTTTTTTTTTTAATAATAAACTTTTATTGTATTCCTTGACTTAAACTTTAAAGTCTGGTTGACACGTTCAAAAGATTGTTTAACAAATATGATAGTATTCTCAAAATGAAATGAAACTTGACATTTACATTTGTAGGATTTTTACTCCAGAGTTTAGGTTAACACATGCTCGTTAGTGACTAGAGCTGAATATGAAACCAAAAACATCGATTAAGTTTTTTCAATCCAACTACCTAATTCCCCTTTTTTCAACTAATCCATCAAAGTTGAATTTAGGGCATGATATTCAGCTCATGTTCATGGGTTAGATACGAAAACACGCTACCACCGTGATTGGCTATGGATTAACATTTTTGCAGAAAAATCTATTATTCAGGCTTTGGCTAAAAAATAAAAACTACCATCTTTTACTCCTAATTTTGTTCAAAAACTAAAATTAATGTGTTTAGCATATTTAAAAATTAAATTGAACCGATCCGAACCGAACTGAAACCAATATTCACCCACAAATTCTATAAAAGTATAAAGTTAAATAGTGGTATGGGTATGGTACCATTGTAATGCTAACCAAAATTGCATGGTGATGGCCCGGATTAAAATCGTAAGTGGACCCATTAACACGTCTAATTCTAGCTTAGTTAAAAGTACATGAAAAACTCCCATATCCCTCCACGTACTCCTCTGCCCTCATGAATTCCAGTTTCCACAATTACCCCTCTAAGTCTTCAGAATGTCTTGCCAAACAAGACGACACGTGGTGGTGATGATGTAAACAGATGACACGGTGATGCAGCAGATCAGTTTATATGGCCAAAATACAAAGTGATTGGACAACCACAACCATTCGATCCATCGCATTCAGCGACTATTTATAGCAATTCGAAGACAATATCTCTCTCTCTCATCACGTGGGGCGAACTCGATGAGAGTAGATACGCCACGTGTCATTTAAAATAACGGACAAAATCCAAAATTGAAATGCCGTCACGAGACAAAACGGGAAGTGGAGGGCATTTTTGTAAATAGAGGTTGTAATTAAGGGTAATTTAGGGAGTGAAAAAAGTAGAGACTCGTTGTCGCTACGTTCCTCGGCGTCGGCCGCCCACACGCAGGAAATTGTTTTGTCTTCTTCTGATATTTTGTTTTTCAAATTTTTGTTATTTAGACATTACCACCAGCAAAAAGTCAATTAATTTTGAGACAACTCCCAAAACAATGTGTTTGCTAACCTGAGATGCGAAAGGACATAATAATTCCCCTTGCATGTTGACAACTGACCATGTTTTACAGTTTTATCCATCACAACAGCCACTATAAGTTAATTATATGCCTTCTAGGGATATTAAAATTGTGTTTTATTCCACTATAAAATTTGATTTAGAATTTTGTGATCGTTAATGACACTTCGATGTTAATGTCAGATAAAGACATAAAAAAAGCATAAT
Source organism: Berberis thunbergii (assembly GCA_003290165.1). Taxonomy (NCBI): domain Eukaryota; kingdom Viridiplantae; phylum Streptophyta; class Magnoliopsida; order Ranunculales; family Berberidaceae; genus Berberis; species Berberis thunbergii. The sequence goes on from QNQO01000248.1 coordinate 405,907, forward strand.
GTTGTAAAAAATGAATTTGTAACATATTTTAACTTACCAACCTCGTATTTTATTTATAGTGTTAGAGTCTTATTTCGATCAGGCCATCAATGACATAGTTTAGGGAATAAGATCTTTGTGGAGATCATTCCCTAATTAGGAATTGTGTTTTGAAGGGGAATTTTCTTGTTAGACTTGTGTTACAAGATATGTGGGAGATAGTTTTCAATCAGAGTGTTGTCCATATATAGAAGTTTTCTATGTGCGATGTATATTCTGGTATTTACTTTCTAGTTGGAAGCAAAGTGTTATTGTCCCGCATATCTATAACTGATCTTCGAGATACTTGCCTTAATAGAGCTTACGGGTATTGGATATTGCTGTGAGACGCGTGAGCTTAGTAGGCTGTAATGATTTAGATCTGTTTGACAAACTACATGATGCAGACTTAAAACCGCTTTGACCGAATCAGTGTTAGGTTGACGCTAAGATTTGTTATCTCTCGAGATCATCATGACATGTGTACAATGTAGAAGATAGATCATTTTAGTTTATTATCAAAACTATTGTAACAAAACTCCATGAGTCTCGGGGATCATATTAAAGTTTTGCATTGTTTGAAATAATTCATAAAGTTTGGTATTTTTTTAGATAATTGCTAACTTTGAAAGTTTTTAAAGCATGAATGCTCTTTGAAACAACGCAAAGTTTTGTGTGTCGTTTTAAAAAGCCCCTAACTAATGATTTTAGGATGGCAACTAGTTGGGTTTGGTTCGGGTTTGTTCGATCTAGATCCAAACCAAATTTTTTTCCTCATAAAATCGGAATCGATTGAAAAAATCGGATCTGGTGACTCGAGTTCGGGAAACCCAAACCATGGGTTTGCCTGAAATCGAACCGCTAGAGCCACTTTTTTTTTTTTTCCAAAATCAAGCAATACAATAGCATTTTTTAATATTGTTGCTAGATAACATCACAATTTCTGCTAAAATGACACAACCCATGCCATACTCTTGGCATAACATCACCAATATAAACAAAAAATCCTACCACCTCTCTCTCTTTTATTCTCCATCAATTACCACTCTGCCACCTCTCATCTTTTTCCCTTTCACCACTACACCCCGCCGCTGCTACTTCTCATCCTCATCTTCCCTTGTTAATTTTTTTTATTATCCATCAATCACCACCACTACCTCTCATCCTCATTCATTTTTTCTTCTTCTTCATTTTCATCAATCACCACCATCACTCTACCATCACCACCTCTCATCCTCTTTCCATTCTTATTTTTATCCTCCCCCTCATATTTTTATCTTCTTCTTATTAATATTTTATTATTCTTTATCAAGCATCACCATCACTGTCGGTCGATAATGACAAGGCGCAGTAGGACGAGGTTGCTTTGGTGAAGAGAAAAGAGAATGTGAGGATGGTCGTGTCCTTCAGCAGATAAAAAATAAATTAGGATGATGACATTCTTAAGTAGAAATAGTGATTTTATTTAGCAACAATATATTTTCAGTAACACATGAAGTTTGTGAAATAGTAAATGCTTGAATTACTAATTAAAGAATACATGATACTTTAATTTATTTTTTTATTTCTAATTTAAATTAATGATAAAATGATTATGATTTTTAGTCACCCGAAATTCTAGCTGGCCTGGGTCAACCAGCGAGGTTGTTGCCTGGGGTGGGGCAAAAAGACAGTTTTGCCCCCACTTTTTAACTACCTTTTTAGAGAAAGTGTTTAAAGAAGGGGGGGCAAAAATGTCTTTTTACCCCACCCAGGCAACAACCTCGCTGGTTGACCCAGGCCAGCTAGAATTACTCTTTAGTCACATACATGTTTAAAAATTCTAAAATGCTAGAAAATCATGTTTTTGCAATCAGATTTTGTAATCATAGTGACGCGACACGATCTTTAAAGAATGATGAAATCACCAAAATGTTTATGTATATCTCAAGGTTGTAAAAAATCTCTTCTAATGATGCCACGTTATCCTCGTTATAAAACATGATTGCAAAACCTGATTCCCTAACCTCACTTTTAGAATTTATTCAACATGTATGAAATTTATTACAAATTTCTACAAACTATACATGTTCGATTTGGTCTCAACACCCAGAACCGAACTTGAATCGAAATCGAGACAATTCCTTAAAAATCAAAACCCTGATCGAACTGATTAATCAGTTCTAGACCCAAACAACTAGAGTCGGGAGCAATTCGAGTACCCATCAATTCAGGCCCAAACTAATACCTTAATTCTCATAATTAAACTTGTCTGGGAGAGCAAACTTTCAACAACAAAATAATAATAATAATATTAATTATTTATTATTATTATTATTATTATTATTGGGAGAGCAAACACATTGTTGGTCTTAGTTGGGAGATTTTTAATATTATGAGGGTCAAAGTCTAAATTACCCTTAATTTCTTGCTAATTATGTTATTCATTTTTTTAAGAAAAATAAAAGGGGTAAAGATTGAAAGAGTTATTTATTTATTTAGAGGAGGTGGTGTGGTGCGGGGTCCACTTAACAATGTATTTCGGCCGCCCGATTTTTCGTCTCTTTCGTCTCCGTCAACCCCCGTCGTTCCTTTAGCATTTGACCTCACGCTTTCGCTTGCGTGTGCCTCTTCTTATCCTACATACACCCTCTTCATTTCTCTCTCCCTCTCTCTATTTTATCGATCTCACCTGAACAGCTCAGACTGTTATTATTAACTACACAGATTTTCCAACCTTCCTTCCATCTCTCTTGAAAAAAAAAATTTCGCTTCGAAGAGGAGAAGAGAAAATCTCTCTGGTTGTCTTGGGTTCTTTCTCTCTGTGTGTTTCTTTTATTTTAGAGTTGTACCTGTGGAAGCTTTGTGAAAGATCTGTGATACAAGTGTTATTCACTAGGTTCCGCTTTTGGGGTGGGTGGGTGGGTGAATCTCTCTGTGTTTGAGTCTCCATGGCGGGAAGTAATGAAGTTAATGTCAATGAGTCCAAGGTAATTATTCAATTGTTGAAGCTCTTGTTTGGTTATTTAGTGTTATAATGACGAATTAGAGTCTGGGGTTTGATCAAAATTGGAAATTTTCGGAGTTTGGGCATCTGGGGATTGTGGTTTGGTTGATGAAATGTGAGATTTTGATGTTTGGGTTTTGGTTTTGGTTTTTGGGTGTATTGAGTTGGGGTTTTGATCTATTCATGAATTTGAAGGTGTTTGTGTGTGTTTTGTGTTGGGGTGTTTTGATTGATTTCTTTGTGTTGTCTTGTAATAAGTAGATTTCTAGGGTTTGTTTATGTTAGCTTCTTCTACTATTTTACTGCAAATTCCTCAAAAGGATTTGATAGCTAGTATCCATAGTGACAAAGATTCCTAATTTACCATTTTACCTTTGTTCATGGTGGGATTGAAAACATTTCTGACTCTTTTTTATTCTTTTGCACTTTATCAGATGGTAGTTCCATTGAATACATGGGTTCTTATCTCAAATTTCAAGCTTGCTTATAATCTTCTTCGTCGGCCAGATGGAACATTCAATCGACACCTAGCGAGTTTCTTGATCGAAAGGTCACTGCCAATATAAACCCAGTTGATGGGGTTTTCTCATTTGATGTAATTGTTGACAGGGCTACTAGTCTCCTGTGTAGAATTTACAGAATGACGTCCGATGATGAAGCTCAACCAGGTGTTGTTGAGTTGGAAAAGCCTCTAAGCACTGAGGTTGTTCCAGTCATCCTTTTCTTCCATGGAGGAAGCTTTGCCCATTCCTCTGCCAACAGTGCTATCTACGATACGCTATGCAGACGCCTTGTAGCAAATTGCAAGGCTGTTGTAGTATCAGTGAATTATCGTCGTGCTCCTGAAAATCGATTCCCATGTGCTTATGACGATGGCTGGGCAGCGCTCACATGGGTTCATTCTAGGCCTTGGCTACGAAGTGGGAAGGATTCTAAGGTTCATGTTTACCTGGCAGGGGATAGTTCAGGTGGTAATATCACACACAACGTTGCATTGAGGGCGGTGGAATCAGGAACGACGGAGGTATTGGGGAATATACTACTAAACCCCATGTTTGGTGGTATGGAACGAACAGATTCGGAGAAAAGATTGGATGGGAAGTACTTTGTCACCATTCAAGATAGAGATTGGTATTGGAGGGCATTCCTCCCTGAAGGGGCTGATCGAAATCATCATGCGTGTTATCCATTTGGTCCCAATGGCCAGAGCATGGAAGGTATTAAGTTTCCTAAGAGCCTTGTGGTTGTGGCAGGATTAGATTTGGTCCAGGATTGGCAATTGGCATATGCCGAAGGGCTTAAGAAGGCAGGGCAAGAGGTCAAATTGATATATCTAGAACAGGCCACTATTGGTTTCTATTTGTTGCCGAACAACCATCACTTCTATAGTCTTATGGAAGAGATAAACAACTTTGTGAGCTCTAACTGTTAATAGACTTACTTTACCTACAGGCACCCATACATAACAGAAGCTTGACATTTCACTTGGGTTATTTTCTTTCATTCGAGGCGACTGTGTGCAGTGCAGTGTATAAGAGTGTGTAATACTACTAGTTAGCTGTATTATCTATAGCATTGGAGATGGGGTTCTGCATCATTTATTCTTTGTAGAGATGTTGGATTCAATTTCCTTGGTGCAGAAGAAGTTCTGATAAATGGGTTTGATGAAGCTGTTACTGATGGCAGTGGCGGTTTAACAAATGGTTTGGATATCGTATTTAACTTATTCCCACGAAAAAGAATGGAAATTGGGTTAATGGGCACTGCTGCTTTGAGATCGTTTGGTTCGATGTGAAGCATTTGGTGCCTGGCTAATGTTACAAGTGCTAATCTTCAGAACATGGTTGGAGAACCCATCCATGGGATTGTGGAACTTGTATGTTATACTGTGTTTTGGAACTATATAAGAAATGCAATCTGGTTTCTAATTGCCATATGTTCTCTCTTACTTGTCGTTCGAGCTCAAACTGTATTTTAGTTTTTAGTTATTCAAATTTTAACAAACCTATGGCAATACAGTGACCACTAGTTGTTACGACATCTGATCAATCTGTTCAAAGGAATCTGAGTCACTATGATAACATAATATTCTCTCCGGAATGTTAAGAGTTGCAAGGGAATGTAATCTGATCAGATACAGTTTTGTCCTTTCACTTGCATTTTTACTGGGTTTGTGTCATGCATGCATCTTGTGCAGTGTTTTTTTTTTTTTTTCAGGTGTATATAAAGCTTCAAAAGGATAAATAGGAATTCAGTTTAACAGGTTCGCCGGGAAATGTTGCTTGGGTAGAGGTTGTTGATACATTAGAAACCTGATGAAAGGGGTACGCTAGAAATGTAAAGTTTTGGGCTTTAGACCATGTCTCGACGGTGAAGAATACACAATTGAGATATATGAAGATATACTCCATTAAAACAGGTTCTTGCAGAATGACAAAACGCCTGAGATGAGATGCCTGCAACTTAAAAGTGTTCAGATTTGTAGAAGCATATGGCTTTCACATTCGATAACTGTTCAGTTCACTTCAAGGCTTTAGTTTTAGCTGCTATAATTGAAAGGGGTGCTTATTTGACAAAATGTTTTCTCTAAAATAGATTACAAGGTAACCGAGTTCCACTTAGCGGTACTAATATTACCTCATGTTCCACTAATGACACTGATTTAGGCTTAAAAACACTATACTGTCAATGAAAGCAAAGACATGAGCACCCAATTCTTGACAAAAGGTTTTTTTAACATCCTAATCCAAGAAAAACTCATAAACTCCCTACTCAGCTTATTTCCTGAAACAAGCATTAAAAGACCAAGCACTGCACTTGGCCAATAAATCCAATTCCCTCAAAATGCAATTCCAACACACCATCCACCAAATGGTATCAAGCTGCAAGGCTCTTCGGTGGCGTAAGATAGGTCCAAAAATTTGGATCATCGAAATCGCCATCGATCATTCAATATAAGTCCGATTAATATGATGATCCATGTCACTACATGACGACCTGTTTTAAGTGTTAGAGTTTGGAGCTTAAGATAATATCAGATTGCTAGGATTTTGGCTTCTCTTGATAGGAATCCATCAGCTAGTAGTGGTTGCCTTGGAAGTATTACAACTTCACAAAGGACCACTAAGAACCTTTCAAGCACTTGGGATGGATTGCTTTTAGTGTTAAGAGAGACTATTAAATTTGGGCAGAAACAGCTAAGCTTGGACACAGACATGGAACCCTGTTTTATTTGACTTTTCTCTGTCCATACTTAGAATATTATCAAGAACAGTGAAATTTCTCATCAATCAACCAATAAATCAATTAAGCTCTAAGAAGCTTTTAATTGGTTTAATTTATTTGTTTATTTATGATAAAAATAAAATAAAAAACCATTGTTAATATATGTGTTACTTGTTATGTTTGTTCTAACTTAGCTGGTTTAAGAATTTGAATATATTCTCTAATAGGACACTGGGGTCTTTGTCATCAATAAGGTTTTGTTTAATCACGGGTTTCGAATAGACAAATCGTCAACACTTAAGTTCACACCAACACAAACAAACATCATACCCAGTTCTTGCGTCTGGCCGGCTATTTATATTGATTTTTTTCAGTAATTTTAATCTTTGATGATGTCGAGTACGATAAATCTCATTTGTTGGTCCTACATTTTTTTTAACTTGTGTATTATTCCTAATTTCTACTTGATTAAATCTGGCATTTGTTGCACATGATGCTAATTTGGTTTCAGTGATAAAGAACAAAAGCTTCATTAGTCATTAGTTATCCTTAACTAAACTATACAAAGTAGAATTTCTGAAAGTTATGGGCTAAAAGTGAAAAGATAAGGGCTGGGTGAAATAATAAATAAATATTTCATAGATGAGTAAATCTACTCAGCCCAGTCAGATAGCACTGATAAGTGTTTTTTTTTTGTTTTTTTAATGGTGGTGGAGGTGAATATACGAGTTTGGAAAGCGGTGTAAAATTTGAATTCTACTCTTCCAGACACTAATCAATGCTGTCTGGCTAGACCGAGTAGAATTATCCTTAATTTGTCAAAAATGCTAGATAATCAGACTACGAGTTTTCGCGGAGTGGCTTAATATAGGTTCCACATGAATCCCATTTATTTATAACATATAAAATGGCTTGGCATTATGAAGTCATTAGCATAACGAAAGATCCATAGATGATGTTATTCGTGGATCGAACACTTAAATTGTGCTGCTGCTGCGGCTCCCTTGCGTTTACATTTTCGGACTGTTCAAAGTTTTAAGTTTTGTCACCTCGAAATCCTATTGAGTGGACTTAGGACAACCTAATATTTTGTTTTACTACAAGTTTTTAACTTTGGATTGTAGACATTAAAATCAAAGCTGTAATATAAAATTAGACATAAAAAACAGGAGTGAACACATTGAAAAAAATTAGGTTGTGGCAGCAACAATTAAACAAAAGATTACATAATAGGCCAAAGAGAAATATAAAAAAAAAATTAATTTTCAAGTAAGTTACATAAAAGTAGACTGAAAAGGCAAAGTTAAAGAAGGTTTTCTAAACGAAAGAGAGCGAGGTAAAACGCCTTTTTTCTCTCCTCTCATTTTCCCAGTAAAAAAAAACACTTATAAATCACGCAATTGATCTATGTAAAATAAAAAAAAGTTTTAGACAAAATGCATTATTCTTTTATTTATTTATTTATAATAGTTTAGTCATTCAAATTTTTGCATTTTTGAAGAAAATGATAAATATGCATAAACGCACTTAGGTTTTAAATAAAACAAGGAAAAATCAAATAAAAATAAAAGGAGAGGAGAAAAAAAAAACTATTCAATCTTATCGTGGTGTGCAGGTGTTTGCGATTTTTCGATTGAAGAGTTATTTTGTCACGAATGTGATCCTGATACATCCCAAATTAAACTGATAAACCCTGATAAACAATTGCTATTGTAATGGTATGAAAATTGGCAACTGCCAAGAACCCGTGTAATTAAAGCATTTTAGACGTGGCTTACGACAATGCTAAACGTGGTGCACTCTAAGCAACATTGTACACATTTTGTTGAAACTGAAACCATAACATCATTGAATTTTGGATGAAAGTTCAAAACATAACATCATTGGATTTGAATGGAATGCTTCATGTCAAAGAAACCTAAGAGTTTGGAGTTCAAATACGCAGGTGTTTGGTGGTAAGCAATTCAAGCTCATCATTTTCAGTATAATCCATTTGGTCATCATATTTGAGAAGCGTAGAGTTCTTGGTACCGAAATGTTGGTGTAAGCAATTTAATCTCAACATCCTCAGTGTCATCTTTGCAAGATGTAAGATCACTTCTACGTGTCTTCAACATTCCATTTTGCGCTTTGACACAATACTCCATTTATTAACATATGTTCTCAAAGGTTTTATCAATGAATATGACAGTGGATTAGAAATTTTTACAATTTCCAAATTCAATAAGAGAAAAAAAAAACATGAACTACCTTATCTGTGTGCAAGATTGCAATCCACTTTTAGAACCATTGGGTCCTTTAGGGTTTCCTTTTTTGAATAGCAGCCTTGAACATGTTGGTCTGCCCAACTCTGAGACACTCAATGAATGGTCTTTTGAGGTCAAGTCTCTCATCTTGTGAATTCCAAATCATATAACACAAAAATCTCACCAAGCAATGAAATGTCATCTCTCTTTTAGGTAAAGATAGGACTTTCCTTGGCAACAAATGTTGAAGCAACACTTTATACTAGGATCGCAAAATCAAGCAGCTCAATGTCAGAGGTTGCTCTTGTATTGGAGACAAAAGAGTGCTTTGCTAGGGTGGCTTGGTGGATCCACCAACAACACTGGGGTTGGGTGGTTCCATCTCTCAGAGCTTTTTCTGCTACAAATTAATTGGAACCTGTCAGTGCTAACAGCCTTATTTTCCTTCTCACTCCATACATTTTTTCTCCTTACTTCTCATTGGGAGGATCTCACTTGTTTTGATTTCCTAGGTATCTTATCTGAGAGCACTTGAGTAATAAGAAGCAAAGAGTGATTATAAACTAGGGCAAAAGATTAAGGCATAAACTGGGTCAGATTTTAGAAATTCCAAAATTTCCAGGTTCAGATTAGCATACTCAACCTCATGCAATGCAGTGAAAGGCTTTATATATATATATACTATCGAAATACGAATAGAACCAGATTTAGATTTACTTCTAGTTCAATTATCGGAATAACTATTTATATTTTCTGTAAAAGGTTATAACCTTTGCAAACAAATGACTGACACCAATAGCATGACAGTAGCTTAATGGTTATATCTTGGCGGATAGTACCACTATAGGTCATGTATTCGAATCAGTGTGAAATTGTATTCGCCAAAGACTGTACATGGAATGAAACTTGTGTTGCAATTTGTATGAAAAATAGAGTGAGGCTAGGGAACCGGGTTTTGCAACCATGTTTTATAATCAGGATGACGAGGCATCGTTAGAGGAATTTTATACAACCTCGAGATACACAAACACTTTGAGAAGTTCATTATTCTTTCAAGATCACGCCATATCACCAATCAATGTAATTTATGTGGCCAATAATATTTTTTCCAGCGTGTTCTTAATATTATTAATGAGATATTGAAAATCTTTTACTTTTGTTTAGAGAAAATAATTGGGACTCCCATATATCTTTCTGCATGTGTGAATTCTTTATATCCCATTAATCTCATCAGAATCTTGGCATGTTTATGATGAAATACCTGGTGATAAGAAGATTTGTTAAAATTTATTGAGCCTCGTGAAGCTTTATAATATGTTTCTAAAATTGCTTTGATCTTAAAACATTCAACAATGGCTGCCTTTCCAAAAACCAAAAGATCATCAATATAAAGCTGATGAGATAAAAATGGTAGATTCTTGTGTTTTTTTTTTTTTTTTAAAACAAGCTGGGTTTTAAGGACCCCTTAACCTTTATATTAATAAAACAAAAGCAAATACAAAAACAATCTCTCACATGAGAGATGATTCACCATTACAAACCTAATCAGTGTACAAAGTCAATCTTTGTACCTTTTGTTTGCTTTCTTAGTTCTTTTGAATTTTCGGGGGCAAACACTAAATTCTTTGGCGTAGGCGATTGCAGCCGATTCCATAATCACATCATCATTAGAGGGGTCTGGCTCATGTTCTTCTTCAGAATCCTGACAATTTTCTTGTCTCAACCTATTGTCTGTCTTGTATTCTTCCCATACTTTTTTTAACGACATGTAGTCTTTCTTAACGTTTTTCATGCCACGTTCTTTAATTTCTATTTGTATTTCATCAGGAACTTTGTTTCCCTTGTCGTATTCATTTGTCATCATTAAGACATATTCAATCTCAGGTAGAGACATAAGGTTTTTCGCTTCGTTCAGTTCTGCGATGGTGAGTAGTTTCACATCGCGGTATCCAAATCTTTCATCATTATTGGAATCATGTGAATTATTGTCTTCCTTCGCATTACCATCCTCCAACTCATTTTCATTGATCCCAGTTTGCCCGACTTTTGAAGTCATTTCTGCTTCTGTAGTAGTTGTCACTGTTAACACTTCATCATTAGGAGTTGTCTCTCTACCTTCGTCAACATCCTGCACTGTCATCTTTATAGCTACACATAGAGGCTCTGTACTGTTTGTCATTTTCATATTATTATTCTCATCAATACCTTGTAGAGCATTGAATGAATTATTTTTTGACCTATGGTTTTCATTCCTCATTTCTTTTTCTTGAGTCTCGACTTTCACCTCACCTCAACCCATTCTGTGGCACATTCTTTAGTTCCTTTGTCATTGTTCAACTGAGTCTTCCTTTCAAAGTTCTTTCTTCTAGATGCTATCTTCTCATTTTGTTCCATCATTTTATTATGTTCATTCATCATACACTGGCCTTTGTCTTGCCCAAAGACACAACACTCAAAACACATCAATGGTTTCCAAGGATAGTCGATTACAATTTCATCCAAATCACCTTATTCCCTACCCACATCTAATTTAATGATATGGTTGGAAGTTCTTTATCTGGCTTCACTTCCACACAAATTGCTGCATATGTGAGGCGAGTTCTAGCTGAGGTGGCTTGCTCAAACCTAATAGGTTTCCCTATCAAGCTAACAATGTAGCTCAACGCCTTTTTGGACCACATGCAAGTGGGAACATGGTAAAGATGTACCCATACTGGAATTATATTGATCTCCTTCCTTAGACTCCTAGGTCTTCCTTCCATGGCTTAGTCACCATGAGTTTGTCCCTAACTTTGAAAGGCGCTTCTTCAAGTGCTTTGGATCGATCATCTTCATTCGTGAACTTGAAGAAAAAAAATTCTCCATTCGATGTAACCTCAAAATCTCCTTTTAGTTTCCACTTCCTCTCCACAACTATCTTGACTTCGCTGAATGGAGGAGATTTCTCAAGGAACATCCCTACCAGCTGGTCTTACCATATCTGTTTGGCCTTTTCTCGAATACCTGGAATGCATAGTAACACACCTTCCTCAAACATGAGATTTGAGTAGTAGATTGGAATTTCCAACCCATCCCAATTCCTGCTTCCACTGAATAAGTGAGCCCATTTCAGCCGAGATTAGCTATTGACAAAATCTTTTCCATCTCCACTAAGACCATCTCTGTAGACAACCTCTTCTTCGTCTGGATCCGGACCGGTGGAGGCCATGAGAGTTTAAAAAGGATGCTTTTGGGCAATGGAAGTCATTGGAGTGTAGTAGAGCTAAGAGCTAGAGAGACCTGAAAGAGAGATCGGGAAAATCAAATCTTCTTCTCTGCACAGCTATCTTAGATCTCCTCTGCAAGGCTTACTTGGATATTTTTCTCCAAAAACTCTAGATTCCCTTCCCAAATCTGAGTTGCAAAAGATATCAGATCTGACCTCCCTCTCCCTCAGAGCTCCTCCCTCGTTTCAGATCTGTGGAGAACACCTTCCTCAGATTGAGCCTCCCCTGCGACTAGCTTCTCACTGTGACAGGCCTCTCCCTGCGACGACGACTTTACTTAACTGCAAGATGCCTGACTCAATGATGCATTTACACGTTTGAGTTTAATTGTCAAAAATTTAGTTGGTAACTTCATTGACTCGCAAACCTTAAACACAAAACATACACTCGTTCATATTTCTGTGTATTTTGATACCACCTAGCTGTCCATACTCCATTTTGGAGATTTCTAGATGATAATCGATCGAGTAAGTTTAGCCAGCCATGTTTGCTAGCTGGTAGATTTTTGTATATTTTGATACCACCTAGCTGTCCATACTCCATTTTGGTGTTTTTACACTTTTTACCATTTTCTCTTTAAAATACAGCTACAAACACCATCTATAGAAGGGGTAGAACTTTAAAAAAAATCCAAAAAAAGCTAGCAAACATGGCTGGCTATAATTGTTGTAATCTATATAACGATTCTACAACCAAAACGAAAAGGTAGAGAGAGAGGGGACCTCTTCCTTCTCATGAAATTATAAGATTTATCGATCCAGGAATTGTCAGGTTTTCTCAATTTCCAAATGAATTTTTTTCCTTCTCATGATGGTCCTCATGTAAAATAAATTGTTATTTTATCCCCATCTTTAATCCATGATTGAGGGGAGAGTTGTTTCCAATACTTCCTCTTTGAGGAGGAGTTCATCAAGCTGGTTTTCTAAAGATCTAAGTTGAAGTTCATCCTCTTCTGTCAATTGCTTGTCAGTGAGTAAAGCAATCTGATTTTTGAATCCGTTTGAAGACATTTCCAAAATGATTCTTGTTCCATATAGTCAAAATATGACTCAATTGATTTAGGGGGTGATATTCAATAACAAATTTTAATGGATTGTGAAGAATTTTAAAATCCATTAAAATCCTGGGGTATTCAATTAAGGATTTAAAATAATACATGTAAATTTAGGAGTATTCAAATACAGATTTTAAAAGATTGTTTTAAAATCCATCAAAATCAAGGGGTATTCAATTCATGCTTTTCAAAAGTCCACCAAAATCAGGGGGTATTCAAAAAATAGTGAATTTTAATGGATTTGTTAAAGTTGTGGATTTTGAAAGATTTGTGAGTGAAAAGTATATGTAATAAGAGTTATTCCAAATCCAACATTTCTCCCTCATATTTCAACCGATTTGTATTGGCTATTGTTAAATAACACCACCATTTTCGCTGAAGGACACCACCCTCCCATTTTTTTTATCTGCTGAAGGACACCACCACATTCCCTTCTCTTCACAGGAGCATCACCACCTCGCCCCACAACTTCCGGCCACACCACCATGCCCTACCACCGCTTGTTTTTTTTGTTATTATTATTATTATTATCATTTTCTTCCTCTTATTTTTTTTCTTCTTATCCTCTCTTCATATTTGTTTTTATCTTTTTTTTCCTTCTGATTTCTTCTTCTTCTTCTACTACTACTTTTCTCTTTGTTTTTCTTCTCTTTTTTCTCCATTTTTTTTTCTTCGCTCTTGCGGAGGTTCCTGCGAGTGGAGGTTCCCCACTTGCCAGAACATTTGTGAGGGCAAAAAGGAAAAAAAAAAGTGGAGGATAAGAAGAACAAAAAAAAAAAACAGAGAAGAATAAGTGGTGAGGGGAGGAGGTTGAGAATAAGAGATGGAAATGGGTGGAGGTGGGATGAGAGGTGGCGATAGCGTGGTGGTGGTGGTGATTGAAGAAGAACAATAAGGGAGGAGAGGTGGCAGTGGCTGATATAACAATTTGAAGTAAAATGGTTATTTGTATTACTTTTGGACCATCTTCAATGTATTTGATTTTTTTTTTTAATTTGAAGTAAAATTCTCGTAACATACAAACAATTGTTTAATTGATGTTTTGAGAGATGTTTTATGATTTGTGTTGGCATGGATAACAATGTAGGTCATATTCTTTCATTGATTCATATGACTAATAACATATTTATAAGAATCAAATGAATTTATAAGAATCCATAAAATCTACAAAATCCAATCATTTAAAATCCATCAAAATTCAGTGGATTTTGTAAAATTATTTGAAACCTTTTAAAATCCACGAGATTTAAAATTCTACAGAATCCATTCAAATCCCGAATTGAATACCCCACCTTAGTTTGGAGAGGACAAGAGTAGGGGTAGTTGAGGTATAACCTTCCTTCCAAGAAGGCAACGACTACTTTACACGACCATATTCTTTTTCTCTCACCACCGTTGAGTTGTTTATTTGTTTTTTGTTTTTTTTTTATACTTTTTTCACACCACCAATAAATATGCATAACTTAATATAATAGAGAAACCCAAACTCAAAATGAAAAAAATGCAAAAAAGGATAACTTTCGACCAATTTAAACCCTCAATTAAGACCGATTTTGAAGCTCATCAAAACACAAAAATTGTAGTACTATGAGTTATCTAATAAACACAACTTGAATCACTTGAAAATGCTTTGAAATGAGAAATTTATTTTCATTTTACTAAAGTCGTGCAAATCTGTCTTGCAATGAAAATGAGATAGCGTTCCTTACTTTTGGCTAACTTATGTTCTCGACTGAGACCGATTATCAAGTTGATCAAAATACAAAAGTTGTATTACTCCAAGTTATCTAATAAACACAACTTGAATCACTTGAAAATATTTTGAAATGAGCAAGTTATGGTCATTTAAATCTATTCGAAAAATAAATACGAGATAGTGTTCCTGACTTTCGGCCAACTTATGTGCTCGATCGAGACTGATTATCAAGTTGATCAAACACAAAAGTTGTAGTATTCTGAGTTATCTAATAAATAAAATTTGAATAACTTAAAAATGAGCAAGTTATGGTCATTTTACTAAGATCACGCAAATTTGTCCAAAAAAATTTATGTTTGCAGAGTGCACTACGGGGTATCTCAGATACCCCGCATTGCATTGCACAATGCGAACATGAATTTTTTTTTACTCCGCATTGGAAGCTGCGAATAGGGAAAAAAATTCATTTATGAATGCTATGTTAGTAAATTTATTCTTCAAATGTTGTTCCTAGTCACTTTTCTTCACATATGAATGTTATGTTGGTCAATTCATTCTGTTTTATATTATCATGCTTAAGATCAGTATAAAGAGATGTCTTCACCCTGGTTATGGATGGCTCACTTACAATCCAAACAAAAATCCTAAACCCAAATATAAAATGAATGGCTCGAGTTGGAGTCACAAGAAATGTGTTTTGCACTTTGAGAGATGGTGTTTTGGAAAGTTTGAGGGTTTAAGGGTTTCGATTTGAGTGGATTTTGAAAGATTCTTGAGGGAGAGGGATGGGATTTGCAAGAGATTTGAGTATGTGGAGAAATTTGGAAGAGATTTGAATGTAGGAAAGGGAATATATTCAAATGGGGGAGGAAGAAATCGAGTTTTGATTTGAATGGGGAGAGGAAAAATGTTTGGTTTTTATTTATTTATATAAGTGGTGTGAAAAAGAAAATAAGTGGTGTAAGATAGTAGAGTAGTGTGAGAAAGAGAAAATGATAGTGTGGAGTAGTCGTTGCCTTATAAGAATTTTCTATCAAAGGTATACAACTTGTACCTCTAAAACACTTATCAAGAAACCTGAAAGAAATTTTTTTCCTATTTGTGCCCTTGTCACTGGATGGAGTTGAAGTAATCGATGATCAGAAGAGGAAAGATTAATGGATTGCAGGGTTGCCACGATATGTGTCAATGTTATTTTTGACATTGTATTTCCCCATTCTTTTGTTTGACCATGAATAGGCATTACTTATAGGTTTTACTTCAATAGCAGCATTATAAGACATAAAATCCATGAATTTAGTAGACTCGGAAAATCTAAGTGTCCTAGCACCTAAATTGTCGAATTGAGAGTGAATAATAGCAATAAAATCCTCCAAAATAAACCAAAGAGAATGAAGAGAGGAAATGAAATCTTGCAAATCAGACCAGAAAAGATCTTTAAGTCGAGCTTCAGGAGGACCATATACAAGTATAGCAATCCAGATAGCCATGCAAGGTAATAGCAATAAAAAAAACATAAGACTTACAAAGCTCGAACGCTGGTAATTCTTTTTTTTCAAGAAAGTGCAAGACCGTCGCAAGCTCCCTCAACATCAATACATTCAAAATGCCCAAAACAAAGTTTTTTATTTATAGATCGAACACATGCATAGTGAAGCTTAGTTTCGGCCAAAAAGAGGAAGTCGGAGGTAGGGGTGGGCAAACGAGTCTGAGAACAGTGATTCCAAATCAAATCGGACCGTTTTGCTCCAAACTTGTTCTTATTTTGTAAATTAATAAATGTTCCGGATCCGTTATAGAACGATTCTATTTCGATTTCAATTGTTTAAATTAAAACGGTTTGATTCCAACCCATTTTTTTAACATAACACTATGAACACGTCTTTACTGGAACCTATACACTCCAAAGGCCCAATCCTTCTCTGTCACTCCCACTCTCACACTTACAGAGTTGCAGAGAATATAACTTCCCAACTTCTCACGCAGCCAACTAGCTGCGACAGCATCGCCAAGAACCTCTTCCCCCTCTCGCTCTACGCCTCTACCCTTGTAACTTTCAAAATTGGCTCTATTCCTCTAACTTTCTTCATGTTAAAGGTTTTCATATTTATTTATTTACGTATTCTTCGATTCAGATTGCTAGTGGGTACGCGGATAAAAGTATTAGAATTTGGGATTTTGAGAAAGGGAGTTGCAAAACCACTTTGAATGGGTCACAAAAGGGCAGTTTCTGTCTTTACAATGTGTTTGGTTGCATGAAATTCTATGTCATGAAAATTCATAAAGGGACCACCTAAATTTATGTTAATTTGAGGTTCACTCACTAATCCACTATTGCATTTTACGTTCAACAGTGGGAATGAAAATCGTTCATGAAAATCACATGTTTTTGGAAACCAAGGAGTGTAATTTCCATGTTCATGAAAATTATATTTCCACCATTGATCACAAAATGCAATAGTGAATTAGTGAGTAAACTTCAAATTAACTTACATTTATCTGGTCGCTCGTAAATTTTCGTTGCATAGAATTTCATGCAACCACACGCACCCTTAGATACAACAAACTTGGATCTTTACTTGATTCTGATAGCAAGGACAATGATGTCATTTTGTGGGGATGTCGTAGGTGAGACCGGTCTCTTTCGTCTATGCGGTCATCGTGACCAGGTATCACACTTACAAAAAATTTCAAATTTACGTCTTATTGGCATTTGGAGATTGGCTAGTATTTCCATCATCTTCACCTCATTAATCTCTTTTTTTTTTTTTTTTGTCTCTTTTTCGCACTCTCTATTGATTCATCTTGATTACACATGAAACACACAGAAACCAAATGGGACTTCAGGAAGCAGTGATGTAGCTCACATGGACATTGGAAACTACAATCAACCCAAGGGACGCACAAACAATCTGTTGGGTTGCTTGGTTACATCACCGAAAATAATTCAACTCCAAATTTGAGGATTCAAATTCATCTATCTCTATTTTAGGTACCCGATTCATCTCTCTCACCCAATTTTTTCCTCCTTCGTTGAGTTAGGTTTTGCTTGTTTCAGGTCCCATGGTTTATGGATGTTTGTATTGCCCTTTCTCCTACAAGAAAATTCTCATTTCCTTGAACTTTGCTGATAAATCTCTTTCCCTTTCTCTTTTATTTCGCTTGGAAATGTGGTTTGCCGAAACATTTCAACAGGATTTGTGACTGAATTTGTGTTTATTACACTAATCTGTGGATGTCAATATTTCGTGTTTAGTGCTATCAGTGCAAGTTTTGATATATAGTTGATGTTATTTCTTCACAGGCTTTCGTTTTGGTGTCTCTCTAAAATTGCAGTCAAGGTAAATCAATAGAAAGTTGTTTTCGTGTTTTTGGTATGTAGTGTTTAAGATAATCTATCTGAATGAAAGACTCTGCCAATACCCCACTGGCACTATAAAAGGTGTGGATTTAGGTATGTCATACATTATCTTGGAACCAAACCGCTCTAACCTGTTCGAGTTAGGTTCGGTTTTAACGTTCAAAATGAGAAAATTCGGATCGGATTCATTAAATTTAAATGGTTTGAGTTAGATTCTTTCAAAATTTTGAACTGATCCGGATCATGCCCACTCCCAGTCGAAGGTGTGTTGTTTAAGATGATTTTTGAGCTCTAATATAGTAGAATTAGCACATAATATTCCATGGCAGTTCCATGAAGAGATCATGGCGAACTGGATGGCTTAACAAGGGGTGCCAACCAAACCCAACCCCGTTAGAAGAAGTAATCACGGCAAACTGGGTGAAGGGTGCCAACCAAACCCTGTTAGAAGAAATATCCTGATTTGTTGTTTGATGTAGTGCTATGGCATAAGGATTATGCTTCTAGATAACATGGATTGAGAGCTGAAGAGGTAAGGGTAAGGATATTCAATGGTAGGAGGGTAGGAGTTTGGCATGTTTGGTTACCCCTTTGACTATTGTAATGTAATGGCTATTACAATGGTCAATTGCATTCATTTGTTTGGTGGCACAAAAAAGCATCGTAATCGTCATTTCCATTATCAATTTGGTTGTAATGGCCATTCCTTCTTCCCACCCTATGAATGGCCATTACATTGGTCATTGTAATGGTCAACAAAGCAAAATGACTTCACTTGCCCTCAAAATGACTTCATTTACTATTGTGTTGAAGTTTTGATGCTTTGTAGTGATGGCATATTCGTAAAGACACATTCCTACTCCCATTACATTCATAGGTAAACCAAACACATCTATTACATTCCCATTACCACTCTCATTACATTTTCATTACCACTCCCATTACTACTCCCATTACCATTCCCATTACAACGTGGAACCAAGCAGGGTGGTGGTTTGGCAAACAGAGGCCCAGGAAATTTGTAATTGTAATTATCCTGGATTTTACCATAAAAGAGCCAGCTTGAAGAGAGTATGAGTTGGAACTACCTGACCCAATAGAGAGAATTCGTTTAGGATGATTAGGGAAGCTAGAAGGGTTGATTCCTCAATTTCTATAATTTTTCGTTTCCTAGTGACCAGGGAGGAAATAAACTGAGAAGAGCCAACAACATCTAATAAGGATTTTGAATCATCATCTTGCTTGAAAAGAGACCCAAAAAAAAAAGTTGGAAGTGGGGATCGTAGTTATGATTTGTTGATGATAAGAGGTGGAGGAATGTGATGGAGGTTCAGAGTGGGAGATTGGTGGAAGTTGATAATGGAGTATTTTCAGGGTTTGTGATATCAGAAAGGATTAATTGCATTTCCCCCCTAAAACATATAGCCAATTCAGCTTTACTCCTAATTAACATTTATATTGCACTTTTCCCCTAAGACTACCAGTCAACGTGCCTTGACTATCAAAGCACGTGCTAGCTTCAAAAAGGTCATATTTTACAGCCCAAAATACTCTTAATGATCTGAAGGCTGAGATTCAAAACTGATGCAATTAAAATCGAGGGCTAAGATTTAAACTTCCACTAAGATGTTGAGATAATCCGCCAACTCCTCCTTCACCACCACAATCTCCACTTTACAATCAATAACTCTCACATCTACTTCTACTACTACATCTACATGTTATTATAGTGTAGATTTAATATTCAAGCATCAATAAGTGAAAAAGTTTTTCAAGTTTTCATGGCAAATTTGAATTGCAGCTTATCTTCATCATCTGTTAGGTCAGTAATATTGCAGAGGGCAAAATTACATTCAAATTTATTTTAAGGAGTTAAATTACTGCCATTAATATATTTTAAGAGGTTAAGTTACTAGTAATTAACAACACTTAATTGATTTTCTTGCAGATCTCATGGCGTCACAAGCACAATCAAACAAGTGAATAGAAGGTTTAAAGTAGGCAAGATTTTGAAAAGTACATGTACATTGGATGTTAAAGCACAATGTAAATTCATTTGATGTTCATTGGATGTTATTGCGACAAAGTTATATTTTTTTTGCAACAATGTAAATTCATTTGATGTTCATTGGATGTTAATAGCATATTGTAATCAAATGTTTTAACATCTTTGCAAAAACCTGATATAACACAATGCCTTTCAATGTCCTTGGATGGAAAGTTTTGCCAACTTGCATATAACTAGCAACATTATTTTGAAAAATTAGTTGATAAACACTACCAGCTGTTTGGGTTAGGAAGTGTTATTCAACTTACATGTATACTATGTTGTGTATGTTGAAAACACCATGATGTGTGGTTGATTAGGTTTCTAAAAGGAAGAAGAAACCAACCAAACACTCTGGTTTATAAACTTTAATTTCACCCTCTAATTCCATCCCTGGTCCAAGAAGATATCACAGAGCTTCGATTTTGATCAATTCGATTATGTCTATGATATCGCCCTAACAATACTTGAAGAAGACAAAAAATACCTTGAAGTTACCTCTCTTGATTTAGGTCATCTTGAAGAGATTACTCCTCTTCCTCCATTGTCTGAAGGTAACAACGGAGGCCGATGACTTTTGGAGATGTTGGCTCAACATAGTCTCACATCGAGTAAAGACCAACATCCTGTGAGGAATATAAGTTATTAGATATGTCTTAATAAGCGATGAGGCCTTTTGGGAGCATTTGAAAAGTTGAGCTCCGTTCGTAAAAACCTCACACCCGAAAGGGAGACGAGTGTCTAAGTTGGGGACAATATCGTTGCTTGAGACATGTTAAGTGGATCAGCAATCTCGTGTATGTGAAGTGGTTCAAGGCCTCATCACCCCGAATCCGTGAAGGTGGTTCGAGACCTCATCAACCCCGGACCAACAAGACGAGGGTTTGAATGGTCAGATATTGCCTCTACCATCTTCGGGGTTGCTGCCTTTGACTCATGGAAAATAGTGAACAAAACCTCAAGCAATCGACGAGATGGAGAGGTCTGTGAAAGCGATTGAAGGTGAAGATGAAGTGTAGTGTGTAAAAGTGAATTAGGTTTTCTTTGAAGCTGTAATGGCGAAAAAACTGTACGAAAATTGCAAAAGAGTGTGTTGTTGTTGTTGTTACCTGGTTCTGGTTGAGGCATTTGTGAGTGAATAAGGTGGTTTGGAGACCAGTGAAGGCGAGATAATAATCTTTGAAATCAGTGTGAAAATGGAGGGAGAGATAAGAAATTAACTGGAGAGAATGAAAATGAGGGAGTCTTCCTCCGCGGTCCGTTTCTTTAGTTGTACGAGCTGATTGGGAGTAATCCCTAGCTGTTCACGTGTGTTTGACAGTCAAGATATGTTAACAGGTAGTGGAGAAAACACAATATGAATGTTAATTGAAAGCAAAACTGAATTTGTTATATATTTTAAGGGGAAAAGTCCAATTAACCCTATGAGAAAAGGGTGAGGTGTTCGAATTCTGAGGCGATGGGTATTTTGACATGGGCCTTTTTCATATAAGAGTGGATTTGTGAACTGCAACTCATTGTTTTCAATAAGAAAATGGCCTTCCAAGTTTTGATCATGTTACGGGACATCAATCCTTCCTCCTCTCGTCACATCCTTTCACGAATCTGATTAAAGATAGTGACTGCTTGAGCTTTGAAAACTGATAAACTCCGATCATGTTCCACATACTCGGGATCCAATTTGAGAAGCCCTGCATCTCAGCATTCTCTAAGTTTTGAACTGGAATACATTTTGAAATCTCAAGTCGAAAACCGATTGGGAGGTGGGGAGGATCATGAGGATAGTAACGCTTCCAAAGTCTCACAATCAGTTTATGTGTACGACACTGAAATCTTGTGACCACTATTGCACAGAAATAACAAATTGCAGGGAGTCGTTCATAGTGCCTATCAATTGTAACCATTGAGTCATCTACAACATTTGGAAGTGGTCGTAAGATTTCGATAAGAACTTGATCCATGAGTAAATAGATAGTGTAACCAATTTCAACGCAGACCTCCTCATGACCATGTGATACATAAGCAGATTAAATAGACCTAACTCGTGTTCCAGTTGTCAACGCCGAACAAAGAAGACTGCCCCCTCACCAACCAAGGGCCTTCATTGATGATAGCTTGAATATATGAGTTCTGTCACCGGAATAAATCCAGTGCTATAGGGGTAATAGAATAGAAACTGGGTTAGAGAGACTCCACACCATATGAGAATAGCTATAAGAAGCTTGGTCGGGATGAAATTAGCTATGAACAAGCAACTAAACGCCAGTTTGCGTTGTGTTCAGGAGTAGGGCACCAAACTGAACTCGAGGACGGGAATTTGAGATGCGAAGATGAAGTTCATATCGGTCTTGTTATATACTTATAGTTAGGGGTGGGCAAAAATCGATTTAAATTCGGGTAAATTACTGAACTGATTTTCAAATTCGATTTGGTAACTGATCCAAACTGGTTATAAATGGTTCAAAATCGTAAACTGATTAATTATATATATATAAATGAATAAATAATAGTCAGGTGTCAATACCTGATTAGTGCAACAAATGCACTGCAGTACACCTTGTTGCACTGAATCACCCTCTTCTCTATCAGTTTTCAATTTTGGGCTAAAAATTGGGTCTGTCAAAAAATTAGGCATGTTTTAATGAAAGCCTTTCAAGTGCTTAAGCTCGAAATTTCGACGCAACCAGACCAATCCAAAATTTGGTTCAACCGATATCATCGGTTAACAAATATAAATTTTAGCTTCGATTTGAATTTTGGGCAAACCAAATGAAATCGATTCGGATCTCAAAACCAAATTGAACCGACATTGCCCACCCTACTTATAACATTTTGTCAAGATAAGAGAGGTGATGGTGCTAAAACATGAGAGGGAGAGGGATGTGGGGATTGGGGACGCTGTTGTCGCGGGTAGATGGAAATGGAAATGGGGAGGGGGCGAGGGTGGCAGAGAACTTCAATTAGAAATGGAGAGAAGAAAGAGGAGGTGGGTTAGGGAAGAAAATGTTTTATTTTATTTTATTATTATTATTATTATTATTATTATTATTATTTCCTTTCTTAACAATTGTGGGATTTTCCTCGAGCTGCGGTTACTGTTTTTATTGGACTTTTGATTTTTTTTAATGAGTTGTTCGAGATACAAAACATTGAATCAACTCAACCTTAGATTTTGAAACGGCCATCTAAATATGGACATTTTTTAAAAAGAGACCTCGACCAGTAGTCCTGAGGGGTGACTAAAATACATATATGTTCTAGGAGTAATCTCTGATTAGATATTTATCATAAAGGGCTGATTACACCCAAACAGTACACGCGGTCAATTGCAGTAAAGATTGGGGTGTCGATCCCACGAGGAAAAGCGATCTATAAAACAAGGTCAATGAATGAGAACTACGCGAAACTAAATTTAAGAAATTCTAACAATTTTAAAATAAGAAATTGAATTTAGTTTAATAAAAATTAAGTTTAGAAAAATCACAAGATTCCAAGAATTCCTTCTAGATTTCACGCACCAACTAGTATTGATTTGCTATGATGACTCGATTACGTGTTTCACATCCCAAACAACATAATCGAAAAAATAGTTTTTAATGCACCAATATAATGGATTTCAGATTTCACTAATTCTAGAAAGCACAAAGGTTGGTCATATATGATATCTTAAATTTACGATATATTCGGAGACAATAACGTAATAAAAAATGATCGCATATAACTAACTTACCGGAATCAATTGATCCTTAAAAATTCCACACATAAGCGACTAAGTTTATATGGAGAAGAAAAAGACAACCACCGAAATAAAAATCTATGAAGAAATTGATGAAATATTTGTCACTAAAAATAACATAAATTTCTATATTAAATAAAAGTGAAAATCATAAACACAATTATTCATCGTGAAAGTATAAAACGAATCAAATACTAATTAAGTGTGTTACATCTATGAGTTCACCTCTTCGCTTTGCGTGGAGTTTAGTGACACATGGTGAAGGTGATGACAGCAACAACGGTGTGGAGCTTTATCGCCATGGCAACGCGTGGTGGATTAATTTAGCGACGCACTCCCTGCTCCTGCGTTTTCTGCTGCTGCTGCGTCGTCATTATCTCCCTGCTGTCATGCGTTCTTGGCTGCTGTTGCGTATTGGCAATTTGTTGTATTGCTGTCCTTGTGTTCCAAAGAAAACCCAATCTCTCTCACTCTTCTATTATTTCTTGTTGTATCTATTGTAAAAGGAAACCATACTCCCTATTGGCAATCCCAAATTCGAAACCCAATACCAATTGTCAAGGCTGCTGCCGTATTTGTGTTAAAAAAAAGAAACCAAACTCATCATTGGTCCACCAATTGGAAAACAAAACATCTTCTAAAACAAAAGGCTATCCCCTCTTTTACTGTTAATATATGGTTAAAAGAAAATCCTTATTGGGCTCAATTGGGAATTCAAAAACAAAAACAATTCCTTAGTTTCTCCTTAAAATCCTCCTCCCTGTTGGTGGATCTCCCCAAATACAATTAGAAGCCCAAAAACAAAATGAATCACCCATTTTGTTTAGATTCTGTTTTAATAAATGGAAATGTGGGTTTGGCTATATTCATCCAAATCACTTCTTTGTTCCACCAAAATTCAAAGTTAAATTCCTTTATTTTATTTCTTTGGTTCTCTTAATATTTGGCTTGAGTGTCTCCCGCTCCACTTCGTCAAATTTGTCTATGAATCACCATTATTCACCACGCTAACGCACTTTTGTCATTTAAACTTCAAATCCTAAAAAAATAAAATAATTAAACTAAATTACACTATTTGAAACACTAACAAATATAAATTAGGAGTCATATATGTAATAATTATGTGAACATCAGGGGCACATCGCAAATAACCTAAATAATATTAAAAAAAGCCTCAAAGTAAATAAAAATCTTTTATTGAGCTGGAAAAGATTCCTGAACTATACTTTTTATAAAAAAAAAAAAAATAACAAAAATGCACTGTTTAAGAGTAAAGCTACTTGGTATACACAATACCATTCTCTTCCAGACAAGAATTTCCACACGAAAACAAAGCAGCTTATTAACTTACTAAGTGGAATAAGTCTGAATTTCGCAACATTTTCACCTGTCTGAAGAATACCCAGGACTCTCTCACTCTTTTTCAAAATGAGATGCCCTCCAAAAGTAATGCCATCGAAATAGGAATTTTAGAAGACAGGTTAGATGAACTTCTTATAAGAGGAGAACTTTACTGAAAAAACAAATCCGGGCAATCCTGGCTGAAGGAAGGAGATAGAAATACCAAATTCTTTCATCTTTCAGCACTGCTTCATCTGGAAAAGGAACGTGATCCTTCGTCTGAAGGATGATCAAAATGAATGGCATAATAACCATGAATCTGTTGGTCAAGTGCTTAACGATTATTTTCGGGACATCTATCAGTCCTTGGATCCAGTCCCTGACAAGGACATCCTTTCCCTCTTTTCACCCATCATCTCAAAGGAGACAAATTCTTTACTTCTCGGTGTTCCCTCGGAAGATGAAATAAAAAAAATACTATCTTCTACTTTGGGAATCACAAAACTTCAGGCCCTAACGGCATTCATGCCTTCTCTTTCAAGTTTTATTGGGATATTGTCAAAACAAACATTGTTAGTGTGGTAACAAACTTTTTCATCACGCGACAATTGGATCCGAATCTCAATGAAACCTTTATAGTGTTGATCCCTAAAATAGGCAACCCGGTCACTCCTGACAAATTCCAACCCATCGGACTTTGCAATATCATCTACAAAGTTATCTTTGAGATCTTGGCAACTTGCCCAAAACCTTTATTAGATAACATCATTTCTCCCAACCAAGGCGCCTTCCTGAAAGGTAGGTCGATTACGGATAATGTCAGTCTCACACACGAGACTTTTTTTTTTTCAAATGAAACATTTCTTAAAAAAATTGGATGGGGGTCGAGATTGATATGGCCAAAACATACGATCGAGTTGAATAATCTTTTGTTCTCTCCCTATTTCAGGTTTTAGGCTTCTCGGAGGGTTGGATTAAGATGATTCAGCAAAGTATCTCGACCACTTTTTTGAGGGTCCTCCAGAATGGCACTCCGCTATCCTCCGATAAACCCTCACGTGGTCTGAGACAAGGGGATTCGTTATCGCCCTACCTTTTCATCCTGGTGGCAGAGGCCCTTTCCCGGATCCTCCAAAGGGCAGAGGCTACCAATCTGATCAAAGGTATTAATATTAGACGTCACACCCCATTTATCAGTCATCTTCTCTACCCAGATGACCTCGTGTTTTTTTGTAGAGTTTCTTTAGCTGAAGCCCATTCAAGAACCTTCTTAATCAATACTGCCAAGTTTCGGGTCAAGGTATTAATTTTGATAAATCTTCAGTCTTCTTTAACTCAAATGTCCACCAGAAACATGCTAAGATGATTAATAGAATTTTGGGATCCAATTTCTATAATTTCAAAGACAAATACCTTGGCTCGCGTCTCCTGCTGTCTAACAATAAGTCTAAAGATTTTCAGTTTATCATTGATAAAGTCAACTCAAAGCTCTCAAGCTGGAAATCCAAGATTTTGTCCCAAGCTGGTAGAATCGTTATGATCAAAGTGGTCATCAACTCCATTCCAGTATACAATATGCAAACTTTTCTGCTACCTACTTTTGTTTCCACCAAAATTGAAAACTTGGCGCGCAATTTTTGGTGGAATGGCATAGGAGATTCTAAAGCTAAACATATGTGTACTTGGGACCAAATAGCTTAGAATAGATATTTTGGCGGGCTTAATATTCCTTCTATAAGGAACAAAAACCTGACTCTATTGGCTAAAAGCATATGGTAGATTACCTCCTCACCTCTTACTCATAGAGCCCGACAGCTTAAAGCCCTTTACTTTAGACACAAGAGTATCTCGGAAGTGTCTTCTGCTCCTTCTATAGCATCATTTGCTTGGATAAGCAATATTGCAGCCCTTCGCAAAATAAAACACTTGATGCTCTGGCAGATCCGATCTGGTCAGAACATTGATGTTGGAAAGATTGTTGGGTTAAACCGGAGCTCGCCCTCAAAGACTGTCTCCTGGACCAGACTACCCACAACCTTCCTCAGTCAATACGGGATCTTTGGCAACATTCAATAGATCATAATATTTGTTGGAACTACCCATTACTCTGTCAACTTTTTCCTTCCCTGATTGCGAATGATATTCTTAATATCAACCTTAGGAATTCAGATTTTCCGGATTCCCTTTTCTGGATTCCTGAAAAATAGTATCTTTACTGTCAAAAGCGCTACCAAAATTCTCTCCAAATATGATGCTGCGACATCTTCGTTGAACATTAGTCACCAGGGGTCACTTAAAAAATTATTTACTGATCTTTGGAGGATAAAAGCCCCTCCCTTAGCTTTACTCCTTGCCTGGAAGATAGCTAGGAATATCCTTCCCACAAGATCAAATCTTGCTAGATTGCATACCGCTATTGACGACGTTTGTCCGTTATGCGACAATCACCAAGAAAATGTAGCTCATTTATTCTTCCAATGCCACCGCCCATCATCTTTTGCGAATCTCTCTGATACCTATAGACTAGCTTGCCCATGAATTCTGTCATTCAGAGATTCAAACCTTTTTTAATTACATGTGGAAAACTGTCAACACCAGACCTCTTGACAAGGATCAACTTCTCTCCGAATTTGTGTTAATCCTACAAACCATTTGGAAATATCGAAATGATTGTATATTCAACAGTGCTAAGATCTATCCTAAAGCCTTCCTAAGCCAATTTCAATATAGTTGGCAGAGTTGGTCCAAACACTGGTACCCCAAAACCTGTCTCTTCCTAGGAAAAACTCATCCAGTTCCATGCAGCCTTAGCCAATTCCTATAGGAGCACCCTGACCTTGCCACCACCCACCACCACTGTGCAACGCTGCCTCGGTCCACTTAACATAGTAGAGAGCAATCGGGTCAAGCTTATTCAAGAACACATTCATTGTGCAAGAGCCCATCCTATCAATAGCACCAACTAGGTCATGCCTACCTTCCTTTACCCATTACACTCTGACATGATTATAGTATCTTATGACACCAGTTTTTCTTCTTGATTCACAATAGAGTTTCATAGGCATTTTTGCGATAAATCTTCAGGGGGAGGTTTTGGCTACAGTTGTTTGTCCGATTGCTGGGAAAATCCTAAACAGCACCATGACAGAGTGTCTTGCAGCTGAAGCGACGCTCTTATTGATTCGGGCGAACCAGTGGAGATCATATTTACTTCTAGGAGATTCAGGAGAGCTAAATGTTATTTTGAACCAGGATCTACAACTTTCTCTTTTGGCCACTAGATGGGTGTGGCGCCCAATCATTAGTAATATTAGACGTTTACTTTCTATGCAAAGCTTTTGGTATAGTAACTTTATTGATCGAGAACTTCACTCGAATGCACATGACCCGACTACTTCGATGGACTGACACTCTGTGTAATATTTCTTAGTTTCTTTCAATGCAATGGTTAAAAAAAGAAGAGCAAAGCTACAAATGAAGATATTTCATATCAAGAAATTTAAAGAAATACTGCATACATGAAATATAAGACATTCAACTACTTATTACTTTTATGAACTTGACAACTTAATTATCTATCGTAAATTAACTTTTCAAGTGATGAAAAGAAAAAAAAAGCATCGAGTGAACTCATTGTACCTCTCATTTGAGATTTTCGAGGAACTGTGCTATTAAGTGACACTTTTCCCAATGTTAATACACAAAGTTGGCTAGCCAACTAGAATTGCCACCTATAAGGAAGTCATAATGAGAAATATGATTTTTATTTTGAAATTGGGCAGGGGTATCGAGGATTTTGCTTATAGTTCATTTGCAAGAACCAAGGACGCATGGACACGTTGACTCGATAATTTTCAATAAATTAGGACTCAAGAACATGTCGATATGTTAGAATTTTTTTTTAATGAGTCATATAAACATAAACAACTAATAAAGGGCCTTTCTAAAACATCTTCATCTTTGTTACAAGTAGAATAAAAGTAAAATAAAACATGAAGAAGAAACAAGTAGAGAAGAAGAATATGTACAAAGACGGAAAAGAAGATGACACTCTGTTGTAAGAAAAAAAGACAAAGTGGAGAAAAAAAGATAATAAAGAAGAAGTAGAAGAGAGAAGAAACAAACGAGAAGAATAAACAAAGATCAAGAAGAAACATAGACTATATCTATGCTTTAGTAGCTCTTTGCCCTTTTTATCTTGAATTTCAATTGAATGGATCAATAACTATTAAATTAGGTGATTATTTGCATATATCTAAAAGTAAAATGTAAAATGAAGTCGATTGCCAAGTCTTGACTATGTCCTAACCAAATTTCGAGTGTATAGAAGGCGTGACCATGTTTCTGACACCTAACGATATGTTGGCCATATATCTGACATATGTCAGAAGCGTGTCGAGCGAGTGTTGGTGTCAAATACGTGTCAGACACAAATGCGACAAGTTTTTTTTAGAGTCTGTGTCTCCTTGTCAAGAATATAATCACCTAAACCTGATTTGGTTCTTTCTTGTACTCATGTGAATAAATAAATAAATAAAATATTTGAGGGGTGTGCGGGCCGACCCCTGGACCTTTATATTAATAAAAAATGAACAAATACATAACTCAACTAAGCACATCACAATTAGAAACAAAGGGATTCATCAAATCCTCAACATACGAGCTATGAGTCAATATATAGGTTTGCTTCCATGGTAGACTCATATCCGATAATACCAAAAAATTATCGTTTTCGCTGGTTTGGTCGAAAATCTATATACTCTAAGAACTTGGGGTTCACCTTCCTCAATTTGTTTGATCTACGAAGGCTTGACTTCACCCCTTTTAGTAATTATGCTCGAGTCCAAGCATCCACGTGTCAAAATGGATCAAAGTTTTGAGTCATTGATTTCCTCCTCTTCATTCTCATTACTTCATCATCTTCATCCGCATTGTTCTCTTGTTCATTGTTATCGTTTTCTTATTTTATACTTTGCATTTCTGCTAATACGAATTCCCTTATCGTAGTTTTCCTAAGCCTGAGTTGCATTAGCATCACTTTCTTCTTTGACTGTCCATAGTTACATCAGCATGTTGCACCTTACTATTCTCCTTCCATCATCCGTTTCCACACCTTTTTTTTTTTTTTTTTTTTTTAAATTTGGGATGTTTACCCATTTTATTCAAATAAAAATCCACGCCCGAAGGCTACATGACTGACCCAATAGGGTGAACCAAAAAAGCCGAAACAAAACCTCACAAAAGATAAGAAGCACCAATACAAGCCTAGACAATCAGTCTATGTACCTTCTGTTTTTTGTCCTAGTTCTATTGGATTTTCGGGGAAAAAGACTGATATCTTTGGTGTGACGCCTCTTATTCATCTTTCCGTCTGACAAAGCCCCTAAATCCAATTCAATGTTCGCTACCTGTGGATCAGGCTCAGCTTCTGAGTTGACGTCATCACTGTCCTCACTAGGAATCTCGAGTGTACTGAGGTCAAATATCGGCGGTCGAAGTTGCCTATTTGCTCTGAACGAAGATATAGCCTGAGTCAAGGTGTCTCCGATTCTTTTATAATCCGGTGAAGTTTTGATAGCATATTTGTCAAAATGTCTCTTTAACTTGAGCAGAGACTGCAAATCATCATCCGAGAATTCCTGCACTTGCTGACCCTGTGTAGCGTCCCCTAGCTCTGTGCTAGTAGCACCGAAATTGCAGGGCGCTGGCTGAGGCGAAACCACGACCCCTGTCTTGGTGCAGGGCGCATGCTGGGGCGAGGCCACTTCCGCTGCCTTGGTGCAGGGCGCTGGCTGAGGCGAGATTCTGTTCTCTGGTGTGGTGCATGGCGTGGCATTATCGCAGGCCACGTCCACTGCCTTGGTGCAGGGCGCTGGCTTGGGCGACGCCGTGGCCTCTGGCTTGAGGCAGATCGCTGGCTGGGAGAAGTCACGGCCCCTCGTGAAGGGTAGAGCACTGGCTGCTGCGAGACCAGTTCTGGCGGAATAGCGGACCGGCTCAACGCCCCCGCTGTGAAGATTGCATCGCTCGGCCTCCCTAAATCAGCATGCATCACTGTAGCGTTGGCCGCGTCTCGCGACACTGCCACAAGGGTATTCTTAGAAAGGCTATTGTCGGTGTCCCCCGAGTCGACTGCATCCTCCTGTAGCAACGACTGTGCATGTGGATCAATGACATTCTCAATCTCCGAAACTGTATACCCTGCCTCCAAGAGGCAATCCTCCGTAGATTCTGGTACAACCGCGGCGCTGTCATGAGCCATTGTCTTGCCCACTAGCTGCTGATCCTCTTGAGCACCATCATCTTCATCGATATTCTCTAAAAGTGATTCAAATTTGTTGGACAACACCACCGTTGCCGGAGTAATGGCCACTGGCCTCTGATCCCCAATTTCCTCGGTAATCTCCGCACCCTTGTCATTTTTTACACCACTCGTACCCACTTCGCGGATGGGTAATTGTTCTTTTTTGGTAATTGGTATGTAGAGTTGCGTGACAGTAGTGGTTTCGACTGTAGGTTTGACCGCCTTCGCCGCTGTACCTAGGTCAGAAACACGCCCACCGCCCGTTAGGCCCAACTTTTTTCTACAAGAGTCCTCCTGATGTCCGTTTCCACACTTATTTGCTTCCAATTCGCCTTCATATTAACCCTTTTTCACTTATATTCAGCTGGACTGTGTTTTATCCACTGGTGTTAGCTACCTCATTAGATTCAGTCCCCATTACTCCAACATCAATTATTTCTTTTCCATTATAAGGACTATGATCTGATTTTCAATACTCTTTCTCATGGTCTTCTACTACTAAGCTCTCAAACCTGTTGTTTGGTCCTTGTTTTTGCATATTATTCCTTCCTAATACAAGTTGATTTAAATGCCATCGGAATTGTTAATGTTCTCACGCTTTTGTTTGTAATTTGTACCTTTGTTTTGTTGGTTGTTCTCACTCCTTCTTGGCCTCCATATCTCGATTGTTGGTTTTTATTTAATCCCACAGCTATTATTAGTATGCCTATATTGGCAACATTTGGTGCACCTTTGGGATTTCCAAAGATACTCGAGCAAGATCCCAAGACCTTTCCCTTCCCCGAGACAAGTTTCAAGGTGTTTGGGATCTCTTTACTAGCTTCAACCTCTATGCATATGTTAGGAAACACCAGTCTGCTTTTTTCCTTTGTTGTTTTATCGATACAAATTGGAACCTCAATAAAGCTGGATATATAGTTGAGATCCTCAACTGTCCCATATTGTTTAGGGATCTTATGGAACCTCACCCATATTGGAATTTTGCTTCATTGGGGAGGATGCCTACTCCTGCATTTTAGTTGGGTTGGAAAAACTCCATTTTGGCGCCACTCGCAGAGCCTATTCCTTGGGAGAATAGGGCCTTCCATGATTTAGGTATAGCCTAGTTGTTGATGTTTCCTTCAACATATCCTTGTCGCAATTCTGACTATTCACTCGCTCATCTGTCTGTCCAAATAATGGAATGTCAATGGTGCTTCTACTGTTTATCATATTATCTACGTTTCCAACCGTTCTTGTTCCAGCATATTGGATAGGAGGTGAAGAAACACCTTCCCCGTCGCGATCCATAGTCAGATGAGAGAAGAGATCTCACGGTTCAAGTATAGTCTATGCTCTTCTCTCTAGGGTTTCCCACACTCAACGGCCTCTAGGGTTTCCCTAATAAAAAATGAAAAGATTATGTGTAGAAATCAAGTATGTATGGCAAAGCAAGCCTAGACAGTTGATATCTCCAAGATCCCTCTCTCAAGTGAATAAGTGGAATCCTTGAATATGTTTTCAATAGAGCATATCAAGACACCTATGAGTCCAATTAATGCAACTAGATAAAATTATCAAACGTGAATCTACAGTGACAAAAGTCTCTAATCACACATACGACCTTTATTTCTTAGGAGGCAATTTGGTCCATTTGAGATTAGTGGTTGGAGGGTTTGGAGTGATTCATATAGAGAAAACCTTTGCGGTCGTTCTTCCATTTCAGATGGATTAAATTCAATAAAAGCTTACACCTTATGCCTCGAGTGTTGCGCCTTTACACTTCGTATGCTCTACGGATGATGTTTGCAACTATGTTGCATTATGATGGTCTCGATAAAAAGTGTTAATATACTAAACAACTATGTGTACATATATTATCAATTATCATCTTTCTTTCTTTTTTTCTTTTTTTTTTCTTTTTTCCATTTGCATTTATACACTGTTAAAAAGCTTAAGGCTTGCACGTTCATACCACTCACGCGTTATCAACTGGAATGTCTCACACCACGCCTTCGCATTCAAAACCTTGGTTAAAACCTCGTCTGTGCAGATTAGAGCAATCTCCCTCATTATTGACATAAAACTCGTTAACCATACCATTTTTCTAATTCCAACACTGGATACACTTGGAAAACGCAATTCTTGGCAATGAATCACCAGATGTACCCCATTATGCTATGTTGCTGCTAGAGTTTACTTCCAGAGACATAAACTTCATCACTCCTTGGATACTAGAAATGACTTTCCAACAACTTGTACCATAGGTGCGTTTATTGGCTTAGTGAAGCATTCCAATGGGACAGACCCTACAGAAAAGAGAGAACTCTTGTGCATATTGATTCCTCCTCGTATCACCGTGTCCAAGTCTTGTGTTGTGTTTGTGCTTCCCAGCTTGTAGAACAATGATAGTCCCAGATATTCATTAAGAATTGAACCTTAAT
This sequence comes from Berberis thunbergii, assembly GCA_003290165.1. Taxonomy (NCBI): domain Eukaryota; kingdom Viridiplantae; phylum Streptophyta; class Magnoliopsida; order Ranunculales; family Berberidaceae; genus Berberis; species Berberis thunbergii. Next base: position 439,610 of record QNQO01000248.1, read on the forward strand.
GTTACACCCCAAAATAGTTGCAAGGTCACCAAAATCTTGAACATTCCCTACTGCAGCAACACAGTTTTCACGAAATGAACCCTCGACCAAGAATTGAAGTCGAACCATTTCAGAATGGGTCAAACCTGACAGGGGTCTAGTTTAGCTAACATAACCATCTGGGAGAGGGCCTCATCAACCAAAGAAAACAGGGGTCTCCTTCTGGATACACCAAAACACTACCACCCATGGGAGAACCATTTAAGTTTATATACAACCTAGCTGTCCTATAAAAGTCCTGATCCACAGCCTAAGTCTCTTCCCCAAACCGAAGCGGCCCAGTAAAGAAAAGAAAAGACCAACTCACAGTACCCAAAGACTATGGCAAATTCAATTTTACGAATTAAGTCATCGAAGCCAGACATAATATGCTAGTAAAGCAATTCAATCACGACCATCAGACCATCAATAAGCTATCTACCTGGCTCTGCTGTAGCTTGAATGGGGGACATTCAAGCTCGGACATCACTGATTTTACTCTCGAGGACCCAACTTTGAAGACGAATCTAGCAACCATAAGATCACACTAATAGGCCAAACATTCAATGCAGAATGCCCTTATTAGCTTTCGAATGAGGGTAAGCAATGTGGAGTTTAGACGCCAGTCCAAGTTCCCAATCTTACAGAAATCACAGACTTTGCTTTAACAAAGAATTCGATCGGGAAACCGTCTAACCCACTGCTATTCTATCACTAGCTCTCCTGACTTCTTCAGTAGTTTTGGTTTGGAGACTAAGGGGGTAAACTTTCTAAAGTGTAGTCACATATTTGGGCAATTCGTGGAAGAATTTAGGCAAAAATATCACTATTTCTGCCACACTTATAATTAGATTTCCAGTTCTTTTTAATCAATACAACAGAAGAATTGCATTAAACGAAAGGGAAAGGAGGTCCACTCGAGAATCAGATGCCCTCGGGGCTACAAAGAAAAAAGAAAACTTACAGCAAATTAAAAAATTAATCCACGAGTAGAATACAAAAGATTACGAGTTCATAATGCTACTCCAACTATACACACAATTCTTATTAGATCAGAATCATCCTAACTAATCCCAAGTGAAGCCCCACAGCCATTTCACTTTGGCGGAAAAGCCATTGGTGACTCACACTACTCATTGACATTAGATTTGCACTTCCAACTGATGTAGTCCCTACTCAAAAAGCTTATCAAGCTCCCCTTTCTCCAGAAATCTCTAATACTATTCAACATCGATTAAGGACTCTGATATTTTTTAATGCCTCCAGATAATCAAGCTTAGATTGACACTTATATGAGGGTTTCTAGCTCACTCTAACAAATTCATGTTCCAATCTTTAAATTTCACTTTTGGCCCTTCATTTTCCTCCACAGAATGAGCCCCAGATGCCCGTAAAAAAAATGTCTTTCCAAGAATCCTTTACAAACTTTTTTTTTTTTTTTTTGAAAGTGAGCTAGGGTTTTTAGGATCCCCGAACCTTATATTAAAAAAATGATGATAAAATTTACAATCACTCATACGTTCACTCGTTACATCATCTACAAAACAATAAACTTGTTTCAAAGCTTCAACAAAGAACCTAATTAGTTCTAGATTCACCGTCTCCAGGTTTGGGAGTAACTTTGCAAAGTATTGTGCTACTAAAGTGGTTGCATGATAGATCTGCCAAAACTTTTATTCCTCATAATTACCAATCAATCCTTTAATCACTCTCATGACCTGATTTATACCTAATGTGGGCCCCAGGATGTATGAGAAGTCGTCGTAGATAATCGAAACACAATGAATTATGATATAGAAACCATTGAATGCTAGCACTAATCTAGCATCCCCACAAGCTTCTAATAAGCATTTGCATTCTACCTGTATTATCATCATCAGTTACCTGAATTTAGGATTTGTCTTCTTGCTTCGAGAAGACCTTCGAGGAACATATTCCGTGGGAGACTGTATTGTGTTAACTTCATGTTCTTCTTCAATGGTGTGTTGCCCTACCTTTGCTGCTTCCGCTTCAAGTAAGCCTTTAATTTCGGTGATCAATGCATCCTTGCCTATTCTTGCAATTGTTGTATTCAAAGCATTGATGGCTTGGGGTGTTAGCCAATCCATGGGCATTGTAGTATTCAAAGCATTGATGGCTTGTGGTGTTATCCAATCCATGGGTGTTGTTGGAGAGTTCGTGCGATCTTCCCCCTGTCTTCTATCAGTCATCTCTCGTACTACTTCATCTTCAGTCTGTAGTGCTTCACCTATCCTGTGAAGTGTTTTCCTAGGAGTGTTCATTGTATCTGATGAGCTAGGTGCATCACTCTCTTGCACAAGCCACTCAAATGAGTTGGCAGTGACTAGAGGAGCCTGAGTATGTTCAGTCTCCTCTACAAATGCTAATTGCAAATTGGGATTTGCAACTGTTAAAGTTGCAGTAGATTCATTTTGCTCATTGGGTAAGTGCTTCATTTGACATGGATTCATTGGGAGTGTGCTTAGACGTAGACGCACGTGTGGCCTCTAGTTGCGCTAGTTTCGATAGTGGGTGCACTAGTTTCACCCAGTGCAACTTGTGCTTGTTTAGATGCTCTTATAGTGTTCTTTTCGCGTACAACAGTCCATCCTTCTTCATTGTTTCTGCTCAGTAGATGAGTTCTTCCAGTCGGCTTCCATACTTTCAGTGCAGTCTTAATTTATAGGGGTAACATCTTTCATGCATTGCTGTTTGGAGTGGCCAAAAACAGCACACACACTGCATTTTGTTGGAATCCATGTGTACTCTACCTTAACTATTCGCGTAGTCGAGTCATTGATAACCAGTGGGACTTCTTTCGGTAGTTGATCGTGAACACTAACTTCAACATAGACCCTGGCATAAGGGTTTGTTCTTCAGTTGCCTTATCGAGTATGATGGGTATCCCTATGACACTAGCAATCTGTTCCATGCCCTCAGGATTCCATAGGAATAGAGGTATTCGTTTGAGTATTACCTAGATAGGTAATGAGGTGAGAGATTATGCTTCCTCATCCAATGTTGGAGACCACGTTCAAACAATAAATAACCTGCTTGCTATATGCAAGGAGCCCATCTCTAGAGCTTTGTTTCTATCTCCTTCCTCCTTGAACTTGAATACGAAGTTCTTGTCTCCATGAACACTCATCTCGAAGTTCCTGGTTCCCGAGAATTCGCATTAATGACCCCTTCACAAAACTGTATCCCAACTTTTTTTTCCCACAAACCGACCTACAATGAGCTTTTCACATTCAACGATTCTATGCGCAAACTCTGAGGTGTGGACCTTGACTACCTTCTTGCCATTTACCACCATAGGTGGTTCATATTTTAGTTTGTTCGAACCAACATATCGACCTGCCTCAATTTTGAAGCCCATGTTCCTGCATTGCCTGGTTTGCTTCCTGGATTGCTGGGCGTAGTCTCATCATTACCATTGGAGACGGTATTAAGTGGTGCTTCCTTTTGCAAGGAGTTTGTGTTCTCTGTGTTGTTCCGATCGAGATAGTCCTAGCTTGAAGTCTTGGATCAGCCACAATAGACTCTCTTCTTGTTATCTGTTAAGAGAACCTAGGCTTTGTAACAGAGACTTAGCGCGACTTCCTTCTTCATCAGATCTGTCGACAGTGGTTGTTTCGTTTCCCCTTTCATGAGTTTGAGTTCCTCCACAAGGGGGGATGGAGGAAACCCGGTTGTCCTGCTCGTTGCTCATTGACATGCCCAGCAGATCTAATACACTTGAAACCTCCCCACAGAATCCATGGCAGATTCCACAAACCAAGATCGATTATAGTTCTTGACAATAAGGCTCTCTTCAAGTTACTTGGGTAGGCCCGTACACATTAGTGAAGACCCATTCAAACCCATCAAACTCAACATTCACCACCCCGGTGAATGGAGAGAAACACCATGCAAAACTTCAACCCCTGAAAGATCCATCGAAGAAACTCTTGTCCATATTATATATATACCCAGAACAGCTTTAATCAACTGGTTACCAAACTCTTCTTTTTTAGTCTCTTGAGCTGAATAACAGATCTATCATGCTTAACCTTTCTCGATCAGAACTCTATAATTCAGAATTCTATCCTCCGAACCCAAGCCCCTTGCATTATACATCAGCTTGATCTTCATCAACAATCACATTCTACCTAACCAAAATTATATCCTCCTGCACCAAGAAAAGACATCATTTCTAATTGCTGCTCAATTGAAAATCTGGAGGGCACCTTGCACATCATCTCCCACACCCACAACCGCCATCCTGGCATTTCGCAAATCAAAACCGGAATTGTCTCCATTTCTATTGTTCTGCTATCATATACAGTACACCCAATAACTGTTCCTTCAAATGGAGTTTCACTGTCTCAGTGACTTGTGAAACACCCAGAGTTTGCATAAAGGTTTCTCAGCTAACAACCTGAAGATAAAAGGAGAAAGTTTTCCAAGTTTAGCAAGTTTCCTAATCCACCAAAGAATGCATTATTCCTAGCGGTTGCCAATGTCATACAAGAACAAGACACTCCCTACATAGCTTATCCTCATCCAACACCACCCTTATGAAGTTTCTCAGTTTCACTCATTCCAAAGAGTCCACCAAATATCGTAAGTTATGATGCTCCACAATAGCCGCACTGCCAATGGCCACTTTATCCAAATGAAAGGCTCATTCCTACGATGTTACCTATCCAATTCTGTGTACTTATGGTTCAGCCTATATAAATGGAATAAAACTTAAACCTGACTTTCAACTCTTATCTCGTGTCAAATTAGATCCATACCAAACCAAATTCTGGTTTAGAGTATATACAAATTAAAGAGCACATAAATAATCATGTATTACCATCGCAAGGAAATTAAAGAATAAATTAAATAATTGGATTGCTTCAGAAGATTGAAAGGCAAACCACTAAAACTACACTGAACAGATGTGAAACATGAGAAACTTACAAGGTAAAATTTTGAGCTCTTATACAAACAGCTATCACGAACAACTTGTGATGCTGCTTTTAAATAATTCCAGCACGCTGAAAGCTGCTGGACGATTTGAAATAAATTTTCAGGAAAGACAGTGATCCAAAGGAATTTCAAACCCATGCTTACACATGGTCACTAGTAACTGTTGTAACTTAAATCTTTCCCCAGACGACTTATAGGCTTTATACATAATCAAAAATGTCTTCCTTGTAGAATCTAAGTTATATCTCTCCATCTCATACAGCTCATCTTCCATTTCTTCCAGGCGATTTTGAGATCCTAACATGACCATTTTGCAGTGATACAAGCATCTGACAGATTCACCAGCCAGAGGACTCAGCAAGCTTCACAAAGTTATTGAGCTTCTCCAAAGCATTGGATCGGAAATAAGACTTCACAATCGAGCGCATCACACCTGCTGTGGTGACTGACATTTTATGCTCAAATGCCTTATTAATAGAATTCTTTATTCCCTCAACCATATCCTCTTGGGCATACAATCTAATTAATAGCACATTCAACCAAGGACGGTAATCTTCCTTGGGAATGAGTTTCATCAATGTTTCAATCTTGCTAACCCTATGTTCATCAGTACTCTTACAATATGCACATATCATGGCTCTAATCAATTGCATATCTTTCTTCTCGACATAATGCTTAATCAAGTTATAAGTCTTCTCCATCTTCTCTAGATTTCCTGAATGTGCATGTAATATCTGTGTTTAAAAAAAATAAAATAATAATAATAATAATAAAATAAATAATAATAATAATAATAATAATAATAATAATAATAAATAAATAAATAAACAAAAAATATTTAGTCTGGGGTGTACTCAGTTAATGCAGTGGGGGCACATAGCCACCCACCCTTTAAAGACAAAACTCTCCCTTTTCTTCCTTCTTTTTCTGTTTTCTTTTTCTTTCATTCCAGGGAGCGAGATTCCCCTTCGTCTTTAGCTAAAATTCGTCGAGTTTGTCGAATTTCTTCCCCCAAATCTCACCTCATCATCCTCATTTTTTCTTCCTCTTTCTCCCCTCTCCTTCTTGTTTTGGTTTTTTCGGTTTAAAAACGAAATTTCTGATGTTGTGTGGGTTTTGTGGTGTTGACTTGTTTGATCGGTTTTCATAACTCCGATCAGCTGTTGAGGGGCCTTGGTGGCGTCATTTGGAGCCCTTAGACTTGACATGCAAGGATGATTTTGGGGTTGGCCGAATTTTTCAAAAAAAATCAGGGTGCATGTTCGTTTTGAGGGTTCTTCGGCGTGAATCCAGGCTTTGTGTGCATGGGTGAGCCACACATTCGTGACTCCGAGTGTTCTTAGACCTATTTTCGGGCTGTTGTGCAGTTTGGAGGCGATCAAACCGAAGTAGGGAGGGTTTCGGCGGGGTGTTTGCCGAATTTTTTTTTGCCTATAAGTTTTTCTTTCAGTCACGCGCCACTTATAATTTATTTATTTTTTCAGTTTTCGGCTATTTTGCTCACATTTGAGTCCGCCTTACAATTTAAAATTTTTTGTGGTCCCGCATTCGTTGTTTTGCGAGTTAGGAGCTTCGACCAGTAGGAATTGGGTTTTGAAAACCCATTCAGCTCAGGTGAGTGGAACTATAATTTTTATTTCAAGAAATAATTATTTGAAATCCTGAATTTAAGTTTTACATCATACCGTCAATTGTGTACAATTGAATCCAAATTTGAAATTCGGGGTTTTCAGATATTTCGATGATTGTGTTGGTTATTTGTGAATGAATTATGTATTGGATTTTCTGAAAGCATGATATACTTGAATGAAATCGAATAGTGAATGAATTTGGTGTGATTAGGCTTTGGTGTAATGACATTGGACTTGTATGCTTCGTTTTCGAGTTTGCATAGTATGTCATATTTTACCGTGGACTTCCGAGTCTTGAGTATGTATGATAATCGACTCGAATAAATTTATCGTGGTGATTTGGGTCATGTTGGGACCCTGGCATAGTCGTGGTTTTATAAAAATTGCCGAATTGATTATGATTGCACACATGTTACTTTTGATTATGTACAGACTCGTCATTTGTACATGTGGATGTTAGTATAAGTGTCTTTACCCCGCTATAATGCATGTTGTGCCGATGCTTAGGAGTTTGCTCGCATCGTGAGTTAGATGGTGTTTGAGATGACTCGCACCTGACATTGAGGATGCTATTGCATGTGGCAAGCTTGCTGAGGTGCGATGAGCTCCCGCACGCACTTGCCACTATAGAGTGCAGTAGGACGGGTCCCGAAGGACGTGCTTTGGAGATTACTCGCTTTCCCTCCCAGCGCGCTTGAGTTTGATTGTGTTAGGTTGGCCGTGTTAGGCCAGTCGTTCGGGATGTTTGAGTTTGTATCCTGGTAGATGACACCCCATTAGGATACAAACAAGCCCGAAGTGGTACTGATGCACGTTGTGGGATGTGTATGGGTGAGACACATTCGTAGGGTATGCAGATACCTACGATATGAGACACTTATACAGAATTTTACAAAATTTTTGGTTTCGACTTGATTGCTATACCTAGGAGACTAGGAAGAACTATGAGATTGTCTTTATTTTCATCGCTTGATATTTACCATGTTCAAATCACGTGTAATGATCGACATATATCCTAAACTTGTAGTTATTGTTGAATCTGAAATGCTTGTATTGTTGTCTGAACTTAGAAATATTATCTTTAGAGACACGGTGTGATTTAGACTTTAGAACTTGTTACTTATCATTTATTGTCTGGCATGAATTTTCCTTGTATAGTATTATGTTATTTGTATTTAGTTCGCTCGCACCAGCTAGGTTTGTGCTTTGTTGACCCCGCATGGGGTGTGCTTCTATTGGAGTGCAGGCAGTGTTGGCGTTCCTGTTGAGCGTGGCGCATAGACCTCGTTTTTCATTGTAGGCGCGTTTTGTGGTGTTTGGTTGTGTCCACCCTTTACAGGTATGTTTTGCTTCCTCTGTGTTATCAGGTGTACTATATTGCTATACTAGATGCTTGTATATTGGTTTGTCTTTATGACTCTGGCGGGGCGAATCAAATATACTTATTTTGTTCAAATTTTATCGTAGTTTTTATTTCTGTTTCATTCTCGTATCAAGAATGTGTTATATTATGATGTTGTGGCCGGTTACGATCCGCCTGTGTTACGGGTTAGTTCACGCATTGGCACACTGCGATTCTCGTGGCGGGTCGGGGCGTGAAAGAGCTTGGTATCAGAGCCATTGTTTACTGGTTCACATAGAACATCATCGTATACCACTTTCTTGAGTGAATTGGGTAGAGGAGTTAGGATTTTTGTTGTGTTGTTTGATGTATTGTATGTGTGTTTTCTTTTACGTAGAGGGTGTTTGGTGATGGAGTGTGGTAAGAGATCCCAGGGTGAGGGATCAGGCACTGCTGGAGAAGATGCCTCTCAGGCTTTTATGGAAATGATGACCCAATTGGCACAAAATATGAGGCAGGGCAGTCAGTGAGAGGATCCGTTTACTTGGCGCAACAAGAATTTCGTCAGCTTGGGTGGTGAAAGATTTGATGGTACTGGAGATTCTCTAGTTGCAGATCGGTGGATCCGTAAGGTAGAGCTCATATTTGATAGGATGGTGCTGACACCTATACAACGTACTGAGTTAACAACACACCAGTTTGACGGAGAGGCTAGCTATGTACTGGTGGGATTCAGTGAGGCAGAGCCATGATGTGTCAGAGATGCAGTGGGATACATTTTGCCAGGTGTTTGAACAACATTTTGCTCCTGATTCTGCTAGAGCTGAGATAGTGGACATGTTTCTACATTTACAGCAGGGTTCTAGATCTGTTTCAAAATACTTGGCCGAGTTTACACAGTTGAGCCGCTATGCCACTTGTTTTATAGATACTCCAGAGAAGAAGAACATGAAGTTTTTTAGTGGTTTGAACCCGTTCCTAAGGAAACAGTTGATGGTGATGATCAATCGTCCATTTGAGAGATTAGTGGACGTCACTTTGAGTCAGGAGTGAGTGGACGCCGAGTGTAGACAAGAGACTTTGGTTCGACGAGCTAGAGATTCAGAACGCAGTCAGAGGTTTGGCCGAGGAAGCCAGACAATTGAGCAAGCACAACAGCCAGAGTGTGCCGTTGTCCAGCAGAGAGACCCTGGTAGAGAGGGACCAGACGTTCCCGAGGAGATCATCGACAGCAGCTGTAGCAACAGAGACAACCTAGGTGGGGTGGGCAGACAGGAACTAGGAGCGGTTGCTTCACTTGTGGTCAGGAGGGACATGTAGCCCGTGATTGTCCAAGAGGTCAGACAAATCCATGGGAGCATGTAGTTTGTTATACTTGTGGACAATTTGGGTACTTTTTCAGAGTTTGTCCTCAGAATAGGGATGGACCAGCACAGCAGAGGGCGCCTCAGGGACAGTTAGCACATGCGCTTGGTATTGGTCAGAGAGTCCCTCTCCCAGCACTACCAGTTCTCCTAGCAGCTATTCCTGGTCAGGAAAGTGTTGAGGGTATGTTATTATTTTTTTATTGTAGTTGTGTGTGCCAGGTGTAGTAAGATTTGTGTTATGTGCATTATGCGTAGGGAAAATTGCATGTTAGTGTGTTGTTATGTGACTCAGGATATATGTGTTGTGTGCCAGGTTTTGTGCATTCATCGTCTTCCCTGTTGAGGGCTCTTTTCGATACAGGAACGTCTAGGTTTTATTTCTAGACAGTTGGTTGTTAGAGACAACCTTGAGGTAGTGCCTTTGCCGGAGTCCTTGTGTGTTGTGTCTCCCTTGGGCAGTTCAGTTTGGTTGTTGGAATATTGTCCCCGTTTTGAGTTTTCCTTGTTGGGGTACAACTTTGTGTTTGACTTTATTGTTTTGGGTTTTGAGGGCTATCATTTGATTCTAGGGATGGATTGGTTGTCCAGTCATCTGGTGATCATTGATTGCTTGCATAGGTTAGTGATGTTAGCGCCGCCTAATGCTTCACCTCGTGTGTTGGCTTGTGAGCCCGATTCTGTTTCTTTGATGTCGAGTTTTCTTAGCTCTCTTGAGATTTCTTGTCCCGACACCAGCTCTGTTGAGGATGTGTGTGAGTTCCCTGATATGTTTCAGGAGATTTCTGGTATCCCTCCTCGTCGTGAAGTAGAGTTTCGGATTGACCTGGTTCCTGGTATTGCACCTATATCTAAATCAGCGTACAAGCTTGCACCTAAGCAATTGGAAGAGATGAAAGTACAGCTTGATGAGTTGTTGCGTAAGGGGTTTATTCGGCCGAGCAATTCACCTTGGGAAGCTTCAGCAATATTTGTATCCAAAAATGATGGATTATTGAGGATGCACATAGATTATCGAGATCTGAATAAAGTGACCATCAAGAATAAGTATCCATTGCCTCGAATTGATGATCTATTGGATTAGTTGAGGGGAGCCGTAGTGTTTTCACAATTAGATTTGCAGTCTGGATATCATCAGATGAGAGTTGAGGAACATTCTGTTCCAATTACCGCTTTTCGGACCCGTTATGGCTTGTATGAGTTTCCAGTCATGCCATTTGGATTGACAAATGCACCAGCTTTCTTCATGGATTTGATGAATAGATTGTTCAGTCTGTACTTGGACAAGTTTGTGGTAATCTTCATTGACGATATCTTAGTGTACTCGAGGAGTTTAGAGGAGCACAGAGAGCACCTTCGCATTGTTTTGCAGACACTTAGAGAAAATCAGTTGTATGTGAAGTTCAATAAGTGTCACTTCTGGGAACCTGAAGTTCGATTTCTCGGGCATGTCATTTCTAGTGGAGGTATTGCATTGAATCCCGAGAAGTCGAAGCAGTGAAGTCTTGGAGACGACCGAGTAGTGTGACGGAGATTCGTAGTTTTCTGGGTTTGGCTAGTTATTACCGAGGGCTTATCGAGAAATTTTCCCTGATTGCGGCACCACTCACTCAGTTAACTAGGAAGAATGTTCCTTTTGTATGGTCAGAAAAGTGTGAAGAAACTTTTGAAACTTTGAAGCTTCGATTGACTTCAGCACCAGTGTTGACTATTCCAACACCTGGTAGCCGATTGGTGGTATTTACTGATGCTTGCGGTACAGGATTGGGTGGAGTGTTGATGCAAGGCAAGAAGGTTCTAGCCTACGCGTCTCGACAGTTGAAACCCCATGAGCGGAGATATCCGACACATGATTTAGAGTTGGCAGCCGTAGTCTTTGTTCACAGATCACAAGAGTTTGAAGTACTTATTCACTCAGAGGGAGTTGAATATGAGGCAACAACGATGGGTTGATTTCCTTAGCAGCTATGACTTCGAGATACAATATCAGCCTGGTAGGGCCAATGTGGTTGCAGATGCCTTGAGTAGGTGACATGCAGTGAAGGCAACCATGATGATTCGGGAGTACCGAACAATTGAGACATTGGTTTCATTTGCAGTTCAACCTACTTTCAGTACAGAAGGTAGCATGATAGTAGGTTTAGCAGTTTATCCGACGTTGATCAGTAGAGTGGTGGAAAGACAGACCTTCGATCCAGTGATTACGAGGCAGATAACAGATTTGGTAGTTGACACATTAGATGAGTGTCCTACCGATTGGTCAGTGGGTTCAGATGGAGGGTTGCGGTTTTATGGGCGGCTTTGTGTTCCGTTTGATGAGGAGTTGTGAAGAGATATCTTACAGGAAGCTCATAGATCTCGTTTCACCATTCACCATGGTGGAACAAAAATGTATCGAGATTTGAGACGTTCTTTATGGTGGCGTGGCATGAAGAAAGACATTGAAAAGTTTGTGGCACGGTGTGCGACTTGTCAGCAGGTGAAAGCCGAGCATCAGAGATCGTCTGGGTTATTGCATCCATTGGATATCCCGACGTTGAAGTGGGAGTATATTGGTGCGAGTTTTACTAACCTAAATTAATAGGTTAATTTAACCCACTTGTAATAACCGCAAGTGCACGATGCCTAACTGGTAGACAACGGCAAGTACGGGTCGATCCCACGAGGAAAGTGGATGCAATTGAATTTAATAATTTAATTAAACTAATTTGTAGGAAATGGGGTTACAACATTTTTAAAACTAAACTAAAAATAAATTAAAAATAAGAAAAATAAAAGATAGATGAGATGGATTTTGTGGGCTTGGACTCACCAATGAGTTAGCAAAATTATTTAAATCTAAATTACTGAATTTAAAAACGAGAAGCTTTAGGGATGAGAATCTCTTGCTTATACCGAATATGTGATCGTTAAAATCCAATTCAACTTATATCATGTTTCTATCAAACATTAACAAATTATTTCAAGCAAATACGCTCTTACCAAGTATTAAGTGTCTTTTTAGGGCACACTTAATCAAAGTTTATGCTTAATATTTTTAGCACATGCTTTGAATATTGATAAATGACACTTCTAACTACCAAACATATCAAGTTTAATTTCTCGAAAATGAAAGGTGAAAGCAATTTATCGAAAATTCAGAAATAAATTGTAATTAACAATTAAGCACACAATTCAGTAAAATAAATCAAAATGAATTATGCAATCCCTTTGGTTTGACACAAACTCGATGTGGTGGTACTCAGCAGATCAGCAGGTGGTCAAAACATGAATCCCGAGACAAATGGTTGCAAATGCTCTGTGGTGGTACAGAGCAGAAATCAAGGTGCCAATAGCCAAATAACATATTTGACTCAGTCTCCCGCCCTCGCTACAGTGACTCCTCACTTCGCCTTCTTCTCCAGCGAGCAACGGCGCTGCTCCGCCTTCCTTCGTGCTCCTCGCGAGGATCCTCGACCCCCAAATGCCTCCAGAACCTGCAAAAGAATAGAGAAGGTGAGGAAACACCAAGAAAACAAAAGAAACAGAGAAGGAAGACGAGGAACAGAAGCTCCCTGTTTCTGCTTGCGAGCTCTGTCTCGCGAGGTGGTGGAGGTGATGCTCGGTATGGTCGTGACGGTGGTCGCGAGAGAGGGAGGCAGGAAGGAGCTCGAGACGAAGAGAGGCCGAGAAAAGAGGGGGAACAAGGTGCTGTGGTGAGGCGGAACAGAGCCGCGGTAAGGCTCTGTTTCGCAGCATGGTGGTGGTGGTTCGCGATGTGGTGTCCGGAGGTGATGGTGGTCGATGGATGATGTACAGGAAGAGGGACAGGGAGGTTGATGGAGGTGGCTCTGATGCGAAACAGGGTTGTCACTCCCCTGTTTCGTGGTGGTGGCGGTACTCTTACGATGGTGGCGAGGTGACTGTTCGGAGGTGGTGGTGGTGCTCAGGTGATGGTGGTTAATGGATGATGGAGGTGATTGCTGAATGATCTGGACAGAGAATGAGTGAGAGATGGATAGGTGGTGATGGTCTTGTGAGAATCACCTTTGAGGAAGAGGTTTTGATTTTTTTCTAATTCTTCTTTTCCCTTCTGTTCCTCCCCTTTTTCTCACCCTATTCTCTTGTATTTATAGAAAATGATCAAGATGAATAGAGATGAGATGATGGAATGATTCATCAATGTATAATTTGGAGAAGGATTGGACTTGGCATTAGGTTTGGGTTTAGGTTATGGATTAGGTTTTGGGTTTAGGTTATGAATTAGGTTTTGGGTTTAGGTTTGTGACCATCTACTTTATACCACCGTTGGAATCGACTAATTGTCATTCCTTAACTTGTCACCTTAATATGATTTCATCGTTTACGCTCAAATTTCTACAAAGACATGAAAACGAAATAATTACTATAAAATATAATAATCGAAACACTAACATGTATAAATTAAGGGATATATTATGTAATAATTATGTGAATATCATATATCATTGGATTTCATCGATGGACTTCCACGATCGAGGAAAGGTAATGAGTCGATATGGGTCATTGTTGATCGGTTGACGAAGTGTGCACATTTCATCCCTGTTAGTATGAATCGGACGGCAAACAGTCTAGCGGTGTTGTTCATTCGGGAGATAGTTCGCTTTCATGGGTTGCCTGTTTCGATTGTATCCGACAGAGATCCGCTTTTCACAGCCCACTTCTGGCAGAGCTTTCAGCAAGTTATGAGTACTAAATTGGACATGAGTACAACTTATCATCCACAGACAGATGGCCAATCTGAGCGAGTGAATCAGGTAGTGGAAGACATGCTTAGAGCATGCATTTTAGACTTTGGGGGCAGTTGGAAAGATCACCTACCGTTATGCGAGTTTGCGTACAACAACAGCTACCATGTAAGTATTGGCATGGCACCGTTTGAGGCACTCTACGAATGACCGTGTAGGTCCCCTGTTTGCAGAGCCAGGTCTGTCTACCCCCGTATCTAACTCAGAGGAAAACCCAATGCAAGTAGTGGAAGTGCTAAAAACAAAGGCTGCAACTGCAATTCCTGGTAGCGCAGTCCCTGGTAGCGCAACCACTGGTATAGAAAGACAGGGGGAAGATCCAACAACGCTCATGGATTGGCTAACACCCCAAACCATCAATGTTTTGAATTCAGAAATTGCAAGAATAGTCAGGGATGCATTGGTCACCGAAATTAAAAGCTTACTTAAAGCGAAAACAGCAAAGGTGGGGCAAAACACTATTGAAGAAGAACATGAGGTTACCACAATACAGCCTCCCACGGAGTATGTTCCACGAAGGTCTTTTCGAAGCAAGAAGACAAATCTTAAATTCAAGTAACTGATGATGATAATACAGGTAGAATGCAAATGCTTATTACAACCTTGTAGGGATGCTAGATTAGTGCTAGCATTCAATGGTTTCTATATCATGATTCATTGTGGTTCGATTCTTTACGACGACTTCTCATACATCCTCGGGCCCACATTAGGTATAAATCAGGTCATGAGAGTGCTTAAAGGATTGATTGGTAATTACGAGGAAGAAAAGTTATGGCAGGTCTATCATGCAACCACTTTAGTAGCAGAACACTTTGCAAGGTTACTCCTTAACCTAGAGACGGTGAATCTAGAACTAATTAGGTTTTTTGTTGAAGCTTTGAAGCAAGTTTATTGTTTTGTAGATGATGAAACGAGTGAACATATGAGCGATTGTAAACTTTATATCATCATCTTTTTTTTATTAATATAAGGTCCGGGGATCCTAAAAAACCCAGCTCACTTTCCAAAAAAAAAAAGTTACAATCGTCGGGCTACAATCCCATCTCTTTTTAAGTCCCGAAACAATGACTGAGACTTATCGGTGAGACCATTGTACATATATGCTCCCATTATTAGTGATAAGTCAGCTGCGATCCCGTAACTACTCTTATCTTGACCAAGTCTGCTGCCTACTTTCACTACACAAAATTGAAATTTTTATAACAACCCCCAAAACAATATCACTTTTGAAGTGTAACAGTCCACCTAACAATTTTACACATTTTCACAAACAAAATGATACAATAATTGTATCACCATGAAGAGTATGGTTATAAAAGTGATGCTATTCATGGTGATTCAACTTATTGTATCATTTTTTTTTGTTACTGTTTTTCATTTTTTTGACTAAATTTAGTTTTGACTTGAAATTGTTTGGTGGATTGTAACATCTCAAAAGTGATATTGTTTTGAGAGTTGTTACAAAAGTGCCAATTTGGTGTAGTGTTTGTAGCTTCTTTTAATTATTCAAACTTTGTTAAATAGATCTCTTTATTTCTAGGAGATATAGGATACTCACGGTTGATACAAGGTGTATAAATTTCAATCTCTTAGTGAATACAAGATATCATCTTCAACACAAACTCTGTTCATTGTTATGGTATCAGAACATAAATAAACACATACGAGTATTTCATCTTTTTTACTACTCTACTCATCTCCTATTGCTCCATCACTTGACAATGCCTACAAATCCTCAACTATCTCTAGTTACCACTCCTGATGCCACAACCATTCCCACCAATAATCCATCACAATTAATCCAGTTCAACCCAGCTTCTCAACTCCCAATCAAACTCCTTGGCAGCCACAACTTCCCAACGTGGAAAGCACAATTTGCCATGTTAATGCATGTTCACGACTTGTATGGCCATCTAGATGGCACAAATCCAGTTCCATCTCGCACAATAACACAAAACAACACAGAAATTGACAACCAAAAGTACAAACTCTGGTTCCTCCAAGATCAACTAATTCAGAATGCCCTCATGGCATCTGTCGACCCAACCATAGCACCTACAGTAGCTTCAGCTTCTAACTCCAAAAAGGCCTGGGATCTGTTGCATACTTCTTTTGCCAACAAAAGTCAAACACGCATCTTTAATCTACGAGATCAACTAAACAAGGTCTCCAAAGATGCAAAATATGTTGCTAATTATCTTCGTGAGATACGGTCCATTGTTGATGAACTCGCAACAGTCAGGTAACCAATCTCCAACGAAGAATTGATCATCAAAATCTTAAGTGGTCAAGGACCTGAATTTCGAGAAATATCGGCAGTCATTCGTGCACGAGAATCTCCCATCTAGTACAAAGAGTTGTTTGATAAGCTTCTCGATCATGAACTCTTTCTCAAACACGAAGAAAAAAATCAGCATCACCAATTACTGCAGCCGTAGCCCAAAAGACCAACTCTTCCAACAACACAAACCGCAATAATCGATGTTGAACTACTCAACCTTGGCGTCCACCAGCCAACAAAAATAATCCCAACCCCTCATCCAATCCACAACCTCAATGGCACCCACCCGTCCATGCCAACCAAGCACCACGTGTCCAATGTTAACTCTGTGACAAGTTTGGTCATCTTGCTCGTGTCTGTAGATCTAGATCACACAATCGACTTGAAGCAAAAACAAATTTTGCATCTAGATCCAACAATGCAGCTTCTCCATGGATCTTAGACTCGGGAGCTTCACACCACGTGACATCAGACTCTCAAGGTCTTCACCATCCTCAAGATTATCAAGGACCAGAAGAGATCTCCATGGGTGATGGTAATAAACTGCCTATTACTCATACTGGTAGTATTCAATTAAGTGAATCACATCATAACTTTCATCTTTCTAATACTCTTTGTGCACCTGATATTAAAAGAAAACTTATCTCTGTTTCTCAATTTTGCCATGAAAATCTAACCTCAATTGAATTTTTCCATCTAAATACATTTTCTTTACCATTTTCAGATTCTGAACACTTTGATTTTTGTAATTCATGTTCCTGTAATAAAAGCCACGGGCTGCCCTTTTCTAAAAGTTCTCTCTTGAGCACCAAACCATTTCAAGTCATTTTCAGTGACCTATGGGGACCATCTCCCATTTTGTCTATTGATAAAAAATTATATTGCGTAATTTTTGTTGATCAATATACAAAATACATTTGGCAACATACGCTAAAAAATAAAAATGAGGTCCACAACATTTTTTTCCAAATTACATCCCTTAGCTGAAAATTATTTCAATACAAAAATCATCTCTTTGTACACTGATGGTGGTGGTGAGTTTGCAGGCTTAAAACCTTATCTCCATAAACATGGGATTAAACACCTTGTCTCACTACCATACACACCTCAAAGCGTTGCCATGGCCGAATGACGACACAGACAAATTATAGAAACAGCCAAAACTCTTTTGCATCAAGCCTCTCTCTCACCGACTTTTTGGTCCTATGCCTGTCAACATGCCACATACTCATTAATCGACTTCCAACTCCACACTTGCAAAACAAGTCTCCCTACCAACTACTATTTGGAAAAACCCCTAACTACACTTCCATTCGAACCTTTGGTTGCCTATGTTACCCGTGGCTCAAGCTATATACAACAAATAAATTAAACCCAAAGTCAAAACCATGCGTCTACATTGGTTTCTCTCTAACATACCACAACCATCAATGTTTTGACCATCTTTCCTCAAAAAAATTTCTTTTCACGAGATGTGTTAATCTTTGAAAATCGATTCCCATTTGAAAATGTTTTCTCTCATCTAAAAAATAAAAATTATTCAACCTTTCAATGGGATGACATCCCCATTCCAAAATCCACTTCCTTGGGCACACACTCTGATCCCTCTATCTCACTTGAAATACCTCCACCAATTTCTATAGACAATGTGGGGACTACTCACTCCACAAGGCACACTCGGAACCTCCAATCTTCTTCTGTCAGGTCAGCAACTGACCCCGTGCCAGGTACTTCATCTCCACTGCCTCACGTACCTCATATTACTCAAACCCACCTCATCCGCCTCTCCTGCAATATCAACGAAGACAAAAATCATACACGCTTATCCACCCCCACTCTTCCACTACCCCTGAACCTCAACATCAATCCCAAACATCTTTCACCAACCCAACCCCAATCGACCCACTCAACTGCTTCACATGCACTGCCTCAACCAGACTCAAGCCACCACGAAACACTCACCCAAATCCCATCTCCACCACAATCTCCACCTCCTCCACACCGAGTTACCATCCGTTCTCAACATAATATTTACAAACCAAAGAAAATCTTCGATTACATGGCCACCATCTTGAGTCCTTTTACCCCTTCCACCTACAAACAAGCCCAAACAAATGAGAATTGGAGAACTGCAATGCAATCCGAATTCGATGCACTTGTGAAGAATAAGACATGCCACCTAGTACCCATGGAGAAATCTCAAAATGTCATTGATTATTTATGATTATTCTGTATAAAGCGGAAACCTGATGGCTCAATTGATTGGTACAAGGCACGTTTAGTTGCCAAAGGGTTTACTCAGAGGCCCGGTATTGACTTTCACTTCACTTTCAGTCCAGTCATTAAACCTACTACTGTTAGACTTGTCCTATCGTAGGTCGTTCAACACAATTGGGTCGTGCACCAACTAGATGTCAATACTGCATTTCTTCAAGGGCACTTAGAAGAAGAAGTCTTTATGAGGCAACCTCTTGGTTTTGAGCATCCTGAAATGCCCAATCGTGTATGTCGTTTACAGAAAGCAATATATGGGCTCAAGTAAGCACCTCATGCTTGGTACAATGAACTCAAGCAGTTTCTACTTTCACTCGGCTATCACAATCTCAGTTTGATACATCATTAATCATTCTTCACACACCAGATCTTATTCTTTACATCCTAGTTTATGTGGATGATATAATAGTGACTGGAAACAACAAAAACCTCATACACCAAGTTTTCAGAAGCTATCACAAAGATTTTCTATTAAGGATCTTGATTGCCTTACGTATTTTTTGGGTGTTGAAGTCTTACGTCAAGTAAATGGCCTTATTCTCTCACAAACAAAATATATCCAAGACATCTTGCAAGAGTGCAATATGCATGAAAGCAAAGGTGTTATGACCCCCATGAGTTCCAGTATGCCGCTCCACCTAAATGATGGATCATTGCCCAAAGATGCCACTAAATACCGTCATGTTATTGGCAAACTTCAATACTTATCCTTCATAAGACCTGACATTAGTTTTGCAGTCAACAAGTTGTCTCAATTTATCCACGCTCCAACAATTTTACATTGGCAAGCCGTAAAAAGGCTATTGCTACTTAAAGCAAACGGTGCACTTTGGCCTTCACATTACAAGAAACACGTTCAATGCCCTTCACATGTACTCCGATGCTGACTGGGCTGGGGATTAACATGATAGAACTTCTACATCTGGACATATCCTATTTCTTGGAAGCAACCCTATAAGTTGGTCCTACAAAAAGCAACAAACTGTTGCTAGATCATCTACCGAAGCTGAATACAGGGCAGTTGCAAGTGCTCTAGCTAAGACAAATTGGGTGTTGAATTTAATGTGTGAGCTTCATGTACCTATCCTCACCACTCCAATCATTTTACTGTGATAATGTTCGCGCCACTTACTTATGTCACAATCCAATCTTTCACAGTAAAAAGAAGCATATTGTTGTAGACTTTCATTTTGTTCGAGACAAGGTACATAATAACCAAGTCAATGTCAAGCATGTTCATTCAGCGGATCAGATTACTGACACTCTAACCAAACGTCTTCCTAAGTTAGCATTCCAGAATGTTTTAACCAAGTTAGGAGTTGTGGACACATCCTCCAACTTGAGGGTGCGTATTAGCGATAAGTCAGCTGCAATCCCGTAACTACTCTTATCTTGACCAAGTATGCTGCCTACTTTGTTAAATAGATCTCCTTATTTCCCGGAGATAGAGCATAGATATAGAATACTCATGGTTGATACAATGTGTATAAATTTCAATCACTTAGTGAATACAAGATATCATCTTCAACACAAACTCTGTTCATTGTTACCCATAAGGGCATTATAGATTGAAGTCGACTTGATACCTTTACCTCCGTGAAAATCTGAACAGCAAGATCAACATTCTTAAGTCTACCAGCAATCCTTATTCCCAATGAATATTCCTCTGCTACCATGGGAAAATCGGAATCTACCATTTTCAATCTCCAATTAAACACCTGTAGACCAATTCACAAGCAAAGAAATACAATTTAAATAAACACAAAAAGGAGAGGGGAACATATAACTTAGGAATCTATCTTTTTCCCTTCTAACACCATTTCAGTAAATTCAATTGAAGATTACATAACGTTGAACTCATAAAGATGCACATTATGAAGACTGAAAAATCAATAATTACAGGAACAAAATTACCTCTATAGCAAATTGAGGCCAAGCTTTCAAATTACTCAACAAGTCAACAAAAGTCGATCCATCGCAGTATCTTCTAAGCAACGGATCCACCTTCGAATCCAAGATTTTTGCAATCGTTTCTGGATCATTAGAATTGTTGACTAACTCGTCAGCCAAATCAAGTAACTTGGAGTACAGATTGTCTTCTGTGAATATAGAAATAGTGACCACTTCCTTCTCTGTGAGCAACCGAATGGCCTTCGGTAACTCATTTGAGCATAAATACGTACTTTGGTTAGAGGGGTCTATGATGAATCTATGATTTGAGTGGTTGGAAAGATGGGATAGAAGAGAGTTTACAGTCTGGTATTTTGCAAAGCTTCTTTGCAGAAGCAGAAACTCTGCTCTTGACAAGTATGAGATTTTCGAAACACGCTTCATTGCGCTGCAAGTGCTATGAACATTTTGGTTTGCAAGTGAAGGTGCACAAAGAAGTTTAAGAAATGTGAGAAACACGGACCCGGGGGGGCTCCTGCGCGGGGTGTGCTGGAGCGCGTCCTGCGCACTGTTGTCAACCATTGGATGAAATCTAATGGCTAATATCGATGGAATTCAAAATCTCATTTAAAGCAAACGTTTTGGCATTTTTAAATATGTTACAGCCGTCGGATCAGATCCGACGGCTAAGATTATGACTTTGAATGTTTGCTTTGAAAAGAGAGAGAGAGGGTCGCTGTCTGCGTTTTGAAAAAAAAAAAAAAAAACTGTATTCTCGATCGAGAGGAAGAGAAGGGAGGAGGTCGACTTTCAGAGGGTGGATTTGCAAACAGAGATTCGATGGAGGAGGTCGTCATTCAACCTGGTTAGGGTCGGTCTGCGTTTTGAAAAAAAAAATTGTATTCTCGATCGAGAGGAAGAGGAAGAGAAGGGAGGAGGTCGACTTTCAGAGGGTGGATTTGCAAATAGAGATTCGATGGAGGAGGTCGTCATTCAGCCTAGTTAGGGTTGGGTCTGCGTTTTGAAAAAAAAAATTGTATTCTCGATCTAGATCTGAGGGAAAGGAAGAGGAAGAGAAGGGATGAGGTCGTCATTCAGAGGCTGGATTTGCAAACAGAGGCTGTTTGATTCGCTGGAGGAGGTCGTCATTCAACCTGATTACGATCCGTCGAAAAAGGGAGATGGTGATTGGAGGTACGCTTTGATGAACTTGTTTAAATATTTGCATCCTAATAAAGTGTGCTTTATAAGTTGGAGAATCGTGGTCTGCTGAATTTCGCCATTGTGTTGAAGACCATATGTGATGGAGTTAAAAATTTTGATAATCCATGAGTGTTTGTTAAAGTACAAATTTGTGTCTCTTGATTTCTTTTTTTATACGTTCTGATTATGATTATAGTGGCGTAGCTCCAATTCTGTGAAATTAGTTACTCTTCTAGGGTGATTTTGTTTCATTTGCTTATTATTCATGTCTGGGTTCAGATTTTTGTGACTTAATTTTGATTTATAGTCTGTTTGTTGCTGAATCAAACTCATTACAAGTTGAAGAATCATGGTCTGTTTGATGGAGTTAGAAAGTTTGATAATGGATAAAGTGTTATGTGGTCAGTTCAAATCTATGCTAGACAAATGGATGTCAAAAGGGTGATTGTGAATTCGATCAAGGGGGCTATTTTTTGGTCAAGGGTGCAGAGAAGGTGAATTAGATCTCTGGAATCAATGATACTGATTAGATCTCTGCAATCAATGATATGCGATATTTAATTACTGCATCAAAATCAAAATTTGCTACTTGTGCTATGTCTATCCATTTAAGAAAAATTACTATTCGTGCAAGCTTTGTATCAATAAAATACCATATGCCACGCTTTATGGAAATGGAAGTTAATGCAAAGTTTGTGTGCCAAAGGTCCGAGTTAATGTTACTAGAGTGTCTGGTGTTAAAGTCACATGGAGTTGGACCATTAGAGACATAATATTTGCATGGTTATTTTCTACCTAAATGACCAAGACATTGAAATTTCTGTAAATTCTCATTTATTTTTGATTTATTTACTTTCTGTATTATTTGGGTCTCACTGAAATGTCCATCCTGAAATGCGAATTATTCGAGAAAAAACTTGGTCACTTGTGGAAAACTTGGTCACTTGTGGAAAACATGCACGAGTAGGATAAAACTGTTGGAAAACATGGAAGAGTTTGGAATGTTATTGTGAAGTATTTACAGTGGACCAATAGAAGTATGAGTAGGTGATGCGGGGTAGATTTAAGCGCAGAAATGACTTACCCTAGGTTGGAGGTGAAGTCCTACAATACAACAAGGCCAATTGATCCTTTAGATGCTTGATACCTTGCATAACTAAGCCCAAATTTACATTTCCAACATCTCTCCTCTAACAAATGTGATAGTTTGAAGATCGACCTTAGCCTTTGTTACTATAAAATTCTTGTTTCAAATGTTTTCTCGGCTCCTTAACATAGTTGGCTTTTTGTTTCAAATTCTTGTGATAGTTGGCTTTGTTATTGTATTTATCATGTCCTTGTAAAAATTGTTTCTCATGTTTACTTTTCTTTGTTTCTAGATTGTATAGAAATCAAGTGTATGCATGCAGTCATGAAGATCTCTGGAATTGTATAGCAATCAAGTGTATGCATGCAGTCATGGGCTCCAAGTATTAACTTGTTTCTCCACAATGGTGGAATGCCTGCATTACAAATACAGAATTGTGAAGATCTCTGGAATTGCTTATACTCCTAGCTACCATTAATGAAGCTGATGAGAATTGTGAGGGCTTCCGTAGGGAAGGAAGAGCTCTGGAAATGGTTGATGAATAAATTAGAAAATCCAAATTCCCTCCAACTGAAACTGTCAAAAACTGCCTGGACAACTACCTAGTGATTCTTGTACTTGTTATTTTGAAGCTTTTTGAGTGAATGATATGTGAGGTTCTATTTTGTAGTTTTATTTTGTAATGTACATGAACAGATGTTGTAATGAATTTCTATTATGTAATGGGATTATGGATGAATAAATACACATTTTTTGATGGTTTGCTTTTCTTTTGTAACGGTATTTGCATATTGCTCTTTTATTACAGTATTTGCAGTATTACAGATTGCTATTTTATTACAGTATTTGCAGTATTTCAGATTGCTCTTTTATGGCATCTTTTTACAGATTGCTCTTTACATATTTGCTCTTTATGCTCTTTATGGCATTTTTTTTTTACAGATTACAGGAATTGTAGATTTTTTTTATTAGCAGATTCTTTATGGCAATTTTTTTACAGATTACAATATTTGCAGATTCTTTATGGCATTTTTTTTTTACAGATTATAGGAATTGCATATTTTTTTTATTAGCAGATTCTTTATGGCAATTTTTTACAGATTACAGTATTTGCAGATTCTTTATGGCATTTTTTTTTTACAGATTACAGTATTTGCATTTTTTTTTTTTGCAGAATGTTATTTACAATGCAGAATGCTATGTCAATTGAATTCTTTGCAATTACAATTGAAATTCTCTGCAAATTTACATATGAACAAAAAATCAGAGCATACAAAAAACTGTATTTCTTCCATATCTGTCTATAACCCATAATGGAGATGGTAGAAATACAGAGCTGAACAAAAAATTCACTGCAGAGCTATACAGAGCTTAACAAAAAAATACAGCAATTAATATAGGAAAGGCATTTTACATCAAACCAAAAGGAAGAGTCGTTCCTTCTACAGAGTCATAACTTCCCAAACTCAAACTCTAGCTCAAACCCTCACCCGGGTGTGCTTGTTTTGGAGGTTGAAAGGGTACATTGACATTGCATACACCTTCTCCAACAACATTAAAGCTTGTGTTATCACCCTACAAGGAAATATACACATAATTATATAAGTGCCACAATTGGAAATATACATTTGGTTAGTATGCATTAAAGCAAGATTACCTTAGAGGACGAGGTCTTTGTTCTCTTAGCCTTTCCTGTACGTATCTCATGTAGGGGTTTCATTCGTTTTGAACCTTTTCGGCCTTCTTTTTTCTTCAACCTTTCATGTTTCCAATTTGGAGCACACTATTTTCCTTCAAAGCTTCTTGGGGTGCACTGTCATTGTTCATGATGACCTCTTCATGCAACATTGTATATTCATCTATAAACCTCTCCATGTTGGCCCGTGTGTCCTTATTCAACGAAGCTTGAAATGTCATTCGTAGAAGATATGACTGGATCCTACGAACCCAATCACTTACATTTTCTTCCGTACTTGAACTCACTTCATTTGATACACGTTTACCTTTCACTCCCCTTGTCCATCTATCCAATAAGTACATTTTCGGAATTTCCATGATATCAAGTCGGCCAAACACTTTCAAAACATGACAACACAATATTCCCATTGTCTCAAACTTCATGCAATTACAATTTGCCACATTCAAGCTAGGGTCACAAAACACCTTAAATTCCTTCTCCTTTGTATCATGAAAAACAACAATGTACTCATGTTTATTTTGATCTTCCTTTTTTATCAAAGCCATTGATGCAAGATCAAATTCTTCATGGAAAAGTTTGAAAATTGAAGGTGTGTAGATTTGTGAGGCTTGTTTCAACAAGGGGGATCTAGATAATCCCAATGTAGGCATTTTTTGCCTTGCAAAAAATTCAACCTCCAACTCATTATTCCTCTTTTGCTCTAATACCCTGTCAAAATGTTTGAAAAAACATGAAATGTTCAAGTCGGATTTCAAGTGATCTTTCAAGTCACTATTGAACGATTCACTTAGTTGTGTACTTCGCATCCCTAAGGTCATTGTGTTTTTCATACAACACTTAGCCCATTTCTCCTTAAAAGCATATATGCGACCCAACCATTTATTATCTTTCAAGTCAAAATCATTCAGCATTTTTTGCCAATTGACTTCAAATTCAACTTCATCCAAGTACTCAAACATACACCTTTTAAACTCCTTCAAAAACCCAACATTCTTGTTCTTCATGTGTCCTCCCAAATGCTTGATTCCATTTTGCATTGTGTGCCAAGTGCACAACCCATGATATGCATCTGGCCATCCTGTAGCTAAAGCATTTCCTATCACAGCATCTTGGTCAGTGAAGATGGTACGTGGTCTCTTACCACCATGTGCCTTCACAAAAGTTTCAAAAAGCCACAGAAATGACTCAATGGTCTCATCATACAAAAGTGTTGCACCAAGAATCATAATTTTTCTATGATTATTAAATCCAGTGAACACTCCCAAAGGTCTGAACTCTCTATTAGTGCCAAAAGTGGTATCAAACATTACCACATCACCAAAGTCCGCATAATTTGCAAGCATTTCAAAATCTGCCCAAAATATATTGGTAACTAAATCATCACTATCAAGCTGAAATGAATAATAAAATGAGGCATTTTTTGAGTTTTGTTGCTCAAAATACCGGAGAATGCCTCCAAGCTCTCCATTGACCATCTCTTTTTGTCTCATTGATCTTAGGTAAGTTTTTTATCTTCTAATAGAAACCCAAGATTACTTCTACCCCCTGCTTCCCTACTCAACAGTTCTTGTGTAGCCTTAGGAGTAATACCTGAGTCAGAAGCCAATTCAATCGCTAAGGCTTGTGATATGTTTACCTCCCTATGCGACCTTAGCATATGGGTTGTTTGATTGGGCTCCAAATCATGATTGTGCGCAGTCATAAATTCTTTGACTCTGTATTTGCCAGTCACTCTATCCAAACCCAGTTTGAACATTACTTTGCAGTCAGTTCTAACATCCCATCTTTGTTGAGTGACAACACCTTTTTGTGGGTGTTTTTCTTTCTTGAGACCATGCTTACAACAAACATATACTGCATTGATAATTAACTTATCTGTTCTACTCTTATTCGAGTACTCCTTCCTAACTCCAAAGCCCATTTTTTTCCATAATTTTTCCAGTACTCCCAACCACATTCTAATGAATCAAGCATCATGCCCACACTCGGATCATCAACATCCATTGCATCCATGCCAACTAACACAAATATTCTGCACAAATACAAAAAAAAAAAAAAAAATATTCAATTTTCAAGTAGCTACATTGTCAAGAATAATCAACTATATAAAGTTTTAATGCAATATATAAAGTTTGACTTTGTCACAGCATAAATTTAACATAAAAGTTAAATAAACACACAAGTCAAACAAAAACAAGATCCTTAAACTCCACCTCCAATATTATGTCCTCCTTCATTAAGTTTTCATCCATGACACAGACAAATTAACAATTTGATATTCACAATTTAACATAACTAATTTCCATCAACCACCTTTGATATTCACAATTTGACATGAAAGGTAACACTGAAATTAACAAAACAACTAAAATCGAGTTTGAGGTGAAGATTCGGCGAAGAGATGACCTTATGACCCAAAGGAAATTGGACCCGGGGGCTCCTGCGCGGGGTGTGCTAAAGGGCGTTTCCCACTATCTTCTTCTTCTTCACGCTCTATTTCCAGCCAAGTTTCTTCGTTTCCCTCTCTGTCTGTTTTCCAAGTGATAAATCTAAGCCGTCGGATCTGATCTGACGGCTGTAATAGATTAAAAACTGCCAAAAACCTTTTATTAAAACTACATTTGAATTTATTCAATATGAGCCGTCGGATGAAATCCAATGGCTCACACTTTTGTAGACTCCCTTTCTCTCTGTTTTGAAACGTTTACAATTTCTCTAAAGTCCATCTGACACGGATAGCGACCCTCTCTCTCTCTTTTCAAAGCAAACATTCAAAGCCATAATCTCAGCCGTCGGATCAGGCTGTAACATATTAAAAACCTGCCAAAACGTTTCCTTTAAATGTGATTTTGAGTCCGTCAATATTAGCCGTTGGATTTTATCCAACGGTTGACAACAGTGCGTAGGACACGCTCCAGCACACCCCGCGCAGGAGCTGGTTGATTAAGTTGACTGGGATAACATGTGATGGTGAAGACTAATGAAGATCTATAGAGTTGCACGAGTGAAGGAAGAAAAATCAATATTAACGCATTTAAATACTTCTCCAATCTCACAAATGACAGAAGAAAATAATAATAATAATAATTATTATTATTATTATTATTAAATAAATAAATAAAATTCTTGTTTTGAACATGTTCCTGTTCCAACATTCAACAGTCCTAGTGAGCAATTACTTGTGAGTCGATCAGTTCATTAGACTATAATTTTTGTTAGAGTAGGTTTTTTCCTTGATTTAGAGGGTGTTTGCTTTTTATTCAAAAGTCTTAGTAAGAATTGGGACATTTTAAATAGGGTGTTTGGTTTTAGTTCCAATTAGAAATTGAAGTTTTGATTGGAGTAAGCACCACGTGAATGCTAATCACTTAGCACTGAGTGCTTAATGAAGATTCATTCCAATAGTAACATTGCAATAAATTTGTAATGACTATTGCGCTGCCTCTCTTCTCTACCTCTTCTGTATCACCCGAGCAGTGCCACCACCACCCTCCCTCCGCCTCCTCTTTCTTTTCTTCCTTCTAATCAGCAACCCATTCTTAGCACTTAATAAAACACAAATTTCCATAACCAAAAGATAAGTGGAGGTCCGGATGCAAAGGCAAATTTTTTGTCCAAAACTCATCCATCGACAATGAAGTGTAGAGTGAAAGGGTATTTTTTTTTAATAAAAAGATTCGTGTTTTTGACATGAAAATTATAACGTGAACCACTTGTTTTGGTCGAAATAGAAAATACAATAAAAAAAATTTCTGAGGATAGACCCCTAATCTGAAACCACATTAAACCCAAAATATGCAAGAGATGCATCGTTGCTTTTGACCCCTCACCTCTAAAACCAAACCCTAAAGAGAGCAATGAGAAGAGGATTAAAAAAAGTCACAAATGGTCTTTCTCTCACCTCACTTCAATACTAATACCATCGATCCACTCCCATCCCCCTCCCACTTTGAATTTGAAAACATAAGATAAGAAGAAAGCAGAAGAAGATCTTACTTAGTTACCCGAACGTCGGACATCGGAAGATGGTGTCATTGGAAGAAAAAAAAAGTAAGGTGTCATTACGTTGGAGAGTGGATACCAAACTCATTGGAAATAGACGTCAATGGAGATTGGTGATCTAGGTTTAGGGTTTTTTTGTCTTAAAGGAAGAAGGATAGTTTAGTAAAATATATGTATAAATGGATATTTGCGAGGTGGATATAGCCAAATCCATATCTGCCCCAAATCCGTGACAGATACAATTCTAATTCTCGAATCCGCCTCCTAATTCGTTAAGGCAAACCCAAATCCACTCCACTCAGGCTGAGGTAGATATTCATGTAAATATGCCTCACTGCCAATCCTACGTGAGCGCGAGAACACTTAATTGAAAAAAAATAAAATAAAAGAGGTGGAACTCTTAAATTGATGACTATAACTATTTTTATTTTCACTATAGGATTGTGTAGTTAAAAAAAACCCTAAGGTACTCGTAATGATAATCTCTAAAGTGCACAACTTTTTTTCTATTATTAAAACTAAGTCACTCGTAAAAAAAAATACAATACATTCGAATGTTACGCAAGTCCTTCTCCCACTTGTTATTGGTATTGCTTTTCTCCATAAACTTATTTATTTTTCATTTGTATACCCCTAAAATAATAGAACATAAAAACAAATTTTTTTTGGTGGCTTATATAATTATCATAGCAACAAAATTTCCAAGAAGTAAGACTAACAACCTGCAACAAATTTTCGACCAAGATGTCATTACAAGTTATTTTGTAGGAGAATTGTTGTTAGTAGATGTATTTTATACATGTATTATATTTTAAAGTGAGGCTAGGAAATTATGTTTTGCAATCAGGATGATGTGGCATTGTTAGAGGAATTTTTTACAATTTTGAGATACACATAAAATCTTTGCGGATTTCATCATTCTTTCCAGATCATGACACATCATCCTGTAAAACATGGTTATAAAAACCTGATTTCGTAGCATTTTTGTATATTCTAAGATCATGTCTATCTGGTCCTAAGAAAATCTTGAAAGATGAGAAATTGAGGGGAAAAAAACCGAATACTTTGACCTTCAATCTTTCTTTCTTTTTTTGACATCTTGAATAATACACGGGTAATAAACATTCACCATATAAGACCGAGAAATAATGAAATATGACCAACCAACCAACCAACCAACCAACCTTGTTATAATGGATCATGGAAAGAAAAGAAGAATCAAAGTCTTGCCGAATGGCGCGCCCCTCCTCTTGGCCTCATGCTTCACAAAACATGGGTCCCACTCCCCCTCAAAATCCATCCAACTTCAATTTCAACTTCAATTTCAACATCTTACCACACACACACACACACACCAAACTCTTCTCATCTTCTTCTTCAACTTCAATCATTGATTTTTGCAGGTAAAAAAACACTCTACAATCTTTCCTGCGAATCTATTATACTTATCTTGATATTGTTATTCGATCACTATCTTTGTTTGTTTCTTTTTGTTTGGTCAAATTTGTTGTTCAAAAACAGAACTCTTTAACTTGATTTTCCCTATAAGGTTTAGATGATGAAATAATGGATTCATTGTTTTCATTTTATATAATTACGAATGATATTTTTGTTTATATGTGCTTAGTACATGTTTAATTGTTGTGTTTGTTCAATTTTTATGATTTTATTTAGGGTTAGATGTTCAAATTAGTGTTGAATTGATTGTGGTACAGTTTTATATTTGCAGAATTGAATGTTTAGATGAAGGTTCGGGGCGGTGAATAAAGAAGTTGATGAGGTTTTGTTTGTAGGACTATACTTGCAATGGTTCTAAATTATGTCTTCTAGTGAGGCAGAAGACTATCACATGGGATATTCAATGAGTAGACTGGAAATAGATTCTGAGCACTGTGATAGTGGGAAGGATACAAGTGAAGGTAGTGCTAGCCAGTGTTCGAATGACGATTCGTTGGATTGTGTAGATAATGAAATTGTGCAGCTCACTAAGCTTAAGACTCAACCCAATGAACATTTGAGTGGGGGTTTTCCTGGTAGGCGGCAGTCGAGTGTTTCGACTGTTAGGATGTTGGCAGGGAGGGAGTGTAATTATTCGGGGAAAGGCAGATTCTCGTCCGCGGATTGTTGTCATGTTCTTAGTAGGTATTTGCCTGTTAAGGGTCCATGGCAGGTTGATCACCTGAGCAGTCGAGCTTATGTGTCTCAGTTTTCTGCTGACGGTTCGCTTTTTGTGGCCGGGTCACAGGTACTGAACCACATCTAGGCTGAGATTGATTATAAGAGAAAGGAACTGAGTTACCCAATTATGTAGAAATATTGATTCGTTAAGTTTTTGCTGCTGATTTTTGGTTATCATTATCTGTTCTTAATAGGGAGCCCACATTAGGATATACGATGTAGAAAATGGATGGAAAATTCACAAGGACATCCTTGCTAAAAGTTTGCGATGGACAGTTACAGATACATCTCTTTCCCCCGACCAGCGTTATCTTGTAAGTATTTATGTTCTTCTCATATAATATTGAATCTTATGTTTTGATACTAGTTTTAGCATCATAATTCTTATTTATTTAGTGTGAACCAATAACCTACATAAATCTAAATACTTAAAAGAAGTTTTTATTCGGAAGACCTGAGCGATGCCTCATTTCATGGGGTTTGGCCTGAACATGGCACAGAAATTTCTTATCAAAGGGAAGAGATTGTGGAGTGTTACATAATTTAGCAGAAGCTTATCTTATACAAGTTGATAGAATGAACATTTGTGGGTAGATCATTTTCATAGGTTGTAATAGCGTCTAGGGATAGCAATTAATTCCCCACCCTGAACCTTGTCCTCTATTAGGAAGTCCCGACCGGAGCCAGCCCATACGAGCCAAGCTCACTGTTAAGGAGAACTTTTTTTATAGCTTGTTTTGTTTTGACTTTATTCATGGTCCTTTGCCTGATGTGGGATTATTCTCTCAAAGTTGAAGATTTTCAATTGCCACTTTAGTCCCACGTTGTTGAAAAAGTTGAAAACAACTAATACTCGCTCTTATAAAAGTATGGGATTGTTCTTAACTTTTACATCTACTTTTATAGTTTGGATTTTCTCTCATATGTGATAGCGAAGCTGTGTTTTGTTTTCGCCTTACTTGATTTTGTTATTTAATGCAGGTGTATGCCAGTATGTCACCTGTTGTGCATATTGTCAATATCGGATCTGGTACCAAAGACTCAGTTGCCAACGTTACCGTATGTGTTACGAGTATTTTTACTAGTGTTCTAATGCAGCATGTGTTTATTAGTGGAAACAATTAGATGTTACCAAATTAATCTAGGTGTGCCATTGAATTGTTATTTTCAATAGCATTTCCTGAACTTTGAATGATCGCTTTCTACTCAACTAGCAAAAGGTATTCCAAATATTTGGTATTGTCGAAACCCTGATCACTGTTTACAAATAGACCATGATTTTAAGAGTAGGTCTATAATTTGTCACTTTATCTTTATTCCTTTCCTTTATTGTACTACTTGCATCGTCGGTAGATAGAAAGGATAAAAACAAAATAAGTTTCTTGTTGCAGATACTGTTAGGGCTGGTGCTAGCATAAAAGGGATACATCTAATTGAAAAGATATAAACTGTCGTTTACTAATGAAGGAAAAGAGAATGGCCCCTGGGATGATAATGATTTATACATTATTGGCTTTCTTCTGGATCTTTTTTAATAAACAAGAATAATGGTAGATTCAATTGGCTATGCTCCATATAGGTGAAAAACTTTGGTGTTATCTGGTACTTTAGTCTCTTCAGCTTGCACATTTCATGTTCTGTTGCATTAACTTTAGGTGTTACCAGTACTTTAGATTTCCTGCATGATGAGTTTTCATGAATATGTTTTTTATTTTACTGCATCAAGAAATCACCAGTTTAATTGCAACACTGTAGATTCTGAATGTTTCCTGCTATTAAGTGCCAGATGTGTTTCACATTAAATCATTTTCATATGCAGGAACTTCATGATGGTTTGGATTTCTCTGTTGATGATGATGGAGAATACTCTTTTGGGATATTCTCTGTGAAATTCTCTACTGATGGGCGAGAGCTTGTAGCTGGAAGCAGTGATAAGTCAATATACGTCTATGATCTTCAAGCAAATAAGCTAACTCTGCGAATTGCTGCTCACTCGGTACCAGATCTTTCTTTTATAAACTACTTATCATTCAGATCTGATCATGCTATCATATAACAAAAGATCAGAATTTATCTTGCCTTTCATCTGCACTTCGGCAATGCATAATTTGGTTTCCTCTGCACTGCCAAGTCAGTCTGTCCCACAATTTAAACTTCACAAGGACGTCGTTACCTTGGTATCAGTTTGTCTGAACTGTTGTGATGATTTCTTATTCATTGCACTTTAGGCATTCGAGAAATGCTTTGTGGTTAATGCCATTATATATTCAATTGTTCTGGTTCTTTCATACATATTGGCTTTTGATGGACCTTTCAACGTTTTGGTGTTTTCTGTATCAGTTGTCACTATGGTGAACTAGCTATCAGCAGTAAAAAAAGTTACTGAAATATGATTTTGATTTTTGTTTACTGTTGCAGTCTGATGTCAATACAGTATGCTTTGCTGATGAAACTGGACATCTCATATATTCTGGAAGTGATGATAGTCTTTGCAAGGTAATTTTTATATGACTGATTTACAATGATCCTGAACATCTAATAGAGGATTTTCTGAAATATAATCGTTTTTGGTAAAGAGAAAAAGAGAGGCATTATGCTGTTTTTAGTTGCAATCTAGAATCACATGATTTTCATCGTTTTTTGAACTTTTTATTCTCGCTAGAATGAAGAGCCTGAGATGCCTACCCTGGCCTATTATTTTCTTTCTCTATCGTTGTTCTAGTTGTTTTTATTTTTATTTATTCTTTTGGTTCAAGTTTACCATCAAGGAAATATAATGACAACTGAGAATACACCCTTCAGATGAATGAACAAATCCTACCTGCATTTATCCTCATATACTTGATGTTCACAATCACAGCTACATGCCAAACTTTCCTGAAACTAGATAACCACATCATAGACTATGGAAACTAGATAGCCATATCATAGGCTATGGACACTGCCATGGCAGCGGTGGGATTAATATGAATTAATTAAGTTATTTGAATGTTAAAATGGATCAATTGTGCAACCACTCAGAAAAAGTCAAAATTTGATTTATGCAATTCAAATATTGTTCAGCTTTGATGAGTTTCTTTATCTCCTTGTTGCTCGAGGTCACTAATACTTCATATCACTCAGGTGTGGGACAGACGTTGCTTTAATGCAAGAGGACGACCAGCAGGGGCTCTGATGGGGCATCTAGAAGGCATCACATTTCTTGATAGTCGTGGTGATGGGCGCTATTTCATTTCAAATGGCAAAGATCAGACCATCAAACTCTGGGACATTCGGAAAATGTCATCTAATGCTAGTAGGTATGTGCATTTTCACGTGTTACATTACCTCTCTCTCTCTCTCGTAATTAACTAACTGCAAGTTTAATCGCACAAAGTACTTAATAAAACCTTTTTTAAGTAATTAGGGTTACATGTAAAGTGTGTTATTTACCAGTTATGCAACTTGCTAAATTTTCAGATGAACAGAAGTGAGATCTTTCTAATGTAACCTTTGTCCTGACTCTTATACTATGCACTATCTAAGACTTTGCTTTGTTGGACACAATCAAAATGTTAGCCTTAAGAGTCAGGTTTGTTAAAGAGAGGTGAATTTGTAGAGGAAGTAGAAAGTCAATTGCATTGCTTGAATGCGGAAATTAGAAAAGTGGCAACTTCAGTGCCCAGATGGACAAGGATCACCAAAGTTGTTGTTGTATGATTGCCATGCCAACAGGTTTGATTCCTTTCACTTTAAATGAATCTAGAATGAAGTGATTATCATTTAATAACTTCATCGTAGCCATCTTGAGGAACCAAATTAGCACTAGGGTTGACTTTGAGGATAGCTCTTGTACTCCGGGAGAGATATGGGTGCAATCAAGCGCAGCAAGGGGTTTGGTAAGCATCTCAAATAGTATTGGGCAATTTAACATCATGCGAAATGACTACAGCAGTTACCCAATTGCCGATTATTATCCTGGCACTGATAAGGCTCTATGAATCAGCCAGCTAGTGTGGTAAATTCTAAATGTAGAAATAAGCAGGTAGAGGGTTCTAACGGATACTATTCTACAGATTATCACTTTACAATGTCATGCATTCTAGGATTACTGGGTTGCAGATGATCTGTGTACTGTTAGTTAAAAGTTGCAAACTCAGTTCGTTAATTATTAATTCTGTTATTAAGTTTAGATATGTATATTTGTCACACATGCTTTGTTTACTCTTTTGATATAGAATAATAACTTAGCTGAGAACATAATATAGCTGTATTCATATTTATTTGTTAATTTGGAATGAGTATGATCGTGAAAGTGCTGAATTACTTGCCTCAGTCTTCCACCAATGAGGTTGGTCAGGTTTTGCCGAAGTAGGTTCCTGGGATGGTTCACAGACTTGCTGGGATTAGGTATTATCCAAGTTTATTTGATTGCTTCTGACATAATAATGTTTTGTCTCCAGCAGCACAAGATTAAGAAATTACGAATGGGATTACAGATGGATGGACTACCCACCGCAAGCTAGAACTTTGAGACATCCCAGTGATCAATCCTTGTCTACCTACAGAGGTCACTCCGTGTTGCGTACTCTCATTCGTTGCTACTTCTCCCCAGCATATAGGTACGTAAGCCAACATGGATTGTTTCTATTTCAACAGAATCACGTATTCATCTGTATCACTAAGCAAAGATTATGATTCACAAGTGCCATAGTTGGTTCTAGATATGCTGAGGCCGGACAGTCAACCTTCAACATTATTTGAACTTCATCCAAAATCTCTTAGACAATTTAGTAGGTTTTTTCACATATAACTGACTTTGGAATTAATTTTGCAGCACCGGCCAGAAGTACATCTACACTGGATCCAATGACTGCAGCGTCTATATTTATGATTTGGTGAGCGATCGTATTTGTGCTTCCACTTGTTCTATCATTATTAGTTTATTCGCATAAAATGTTTCTTGTTGAGAATATTAGTTAAGACTAAGGTACAATCAATAGGTTGATCCAAAACGTGGAAAACTTGTGTGTTTTGTGCTAAAGAAAGACTGTGTCGATAGTTGTGGACAGACAACTAGTTTGTAAAACAGATTCCAAATTACTCCCTCATATTGTATTCTGTCTTAGGTAAGCGGAGCCCAAGTTGCAAGACTTGAGCATCACACGTCAACTGTGAGAGATTGTAGCTGGCACCCATATGACCC
This sequence comes from Berberis thunbergii, assembly GCA_003290165.1. Lineage (NCBI taxonomy): Eukaryota > Viridiplantae > Streptophyta > Magnoliopsida > Ranunculales > Berberidaceae > Berberis > Berberis thunbergii. The sequence goes on from QNQO01000248.1 coordinate 475,489, forward strand.
AATGCTGGTCAGCTCTTCGTGGGATGGGAACCTTACCCGATGCGAGTTCCCTGGAAACGGGGAAGAACCAGCCCCATTAGTAAGGAAAAGAAGCTGGAGGAGACATGTATATTGAACTTGGTTCATTTTGTTGTGTGAAGTAATGTTTGTATGTTGGATGCATTCAATATGTTGTTCAAAGTTGATTTCACAACAGAGAAATTGTGTATAGTGGAAGCCTAAATTTGTAAAATTTTATTGTACCACTGAATTATGGAAATGTCCACGTTTGTATATGTTCCTAAAGGGAGTAGAATAAAAGGTGTACTTCCTCAATAAAAGCTCGAGATATTATTACAAAACAATTCAAAAAGAATCGTGTAGATTTACTGCACCAAGAAATTGATGTTATTACAAAACAATGTTTCCATCAGAATTCTTCTGTTTTGTGAAATAATCATATGCTTTGTCTAAGTTTTCACATCATACTGCTCGAAAAAATGGAGTACGTGCCTCTGCAAGCTCAGATTGTGCATGTATGTGAAAAGATCAGTTTGTGAGCATGATAGTGCATGCTTGCGAATTTACTGATTTGAACTCTTCAACTAGTTTTTTTTTTCTTTCTTTATTATTATTATTTTTCACTTGAATTGCATGTGCTTCGTTTAGCTATGTTTATTATTGTTTGGTAGAAATTGTAGCATAAACCATTCTAAACGAAGCACTGTGTTTTGAACAAACATAGCTAAACTAGAACAAAAGTAACTATATTCATTTGTCAATGATTTCAGTAGCATGAAAAGAACTTATCTCCTTCACAATCAAAAGAAAGTAAATTGGCATTCACTACAAGATTTTGTTCAGAAACTAAACTCAGAACTAGCCCTTGCCTGCATTGGTTGATCGCTTATGCGATAAGCTTCCAATATTAGAATGTGCTTACAAAATTTGCAACTACAAAATTCAGAACAAAAGCAGCATTAGAGAATTACCGTCCTTTTGCGATAATGGCAACAGATGCTGCAGCTAGAATGGTCGTAATGGAGGACAGCCATGTCCAGAAGCTCTTCTTCTTCTGTGCTTCCACCATGGAGAGTTTGACCTGCTCGAGCTGTTGCTTCATGTCCCCCACTTTCACCACGTTGCTTTTAAAGACTCTCCTAATGGTTTCCAATTCAGCTGTAAATGGCTGAAACTTTTCTCTACGTTCTCCATTTCAACAATCAATCCTTGGTTTCCATCTATCTCGGTGTCCTCAGTCCCAGACACTATTTCCACTGTCTTCTTCAACAATTGAAGAGCTTGCTCTGCATATACCTCTGCAGACTTTGACTTGGCCTGCAAATCCTTCTTAAGTTCCTCACCCTCAGCCATGCTTCTCTGCATTGACACCTTTTCTTCTCTCAACCGTTCAACACAACTCTCAACCTCTTTCTTTTCATATGCTAGCTGAGAAGAATTCAGCATTTCTTTCTCAAGTTTCTCTCGAGCTTCATTAAACAACGACTCTAATTCACTAACCGCCAATTGCAATCGTTCTTCCTCCTTTTTCTTCAATTCAACCTCCTTCCTCACTTCATCCCTATCAAGAGTAACCTTTCCAAGGATATCTTTGAATTGCATAGCTTCTGAATGCAATCGACTATTCATTTCAACTTGGTCTCTACAGGACACCTCAAGTGTCAAAACCGATTCCTTTAGTTCACTCACTTCATTACTCAACTCACAAATTTCAACCTCTAGCTTACCCTTCGCTTCCTCAATCTCAGCCTTCTCATTCAAAATCTCATCCACCTTCTTCTTCTGACCCTCCAATTGCAACAACGTCTTCTCCAGCCTTCTCACTATCGAATTCTTTTCTTCCACCAACACTTGATGCTTTCTCTCACTTTCCTTTTTCTCTTCCGCCAACGTTCCTAATTTCGCCAGAAGCTCTTCCTGTTTCCCCAACGACTCTGTATATCCATTCTCAAGCTTAACAACCTTACTTCGCAAATCTTCTTCCACCCTTTGCACAGTAGACAACTTCTCTTCCAACTTTCCAGCTACTCCCCTCATCTCCTTCATCTCCACCAACTGATTCCCCCTTTCGTGCTCAATCTCTTCCTTCTCTCTAACAACCCTTTCAAAATCCCCCTTCATCTCATCAATCACCTTCTCCGACTCGGAAAATTTCCTTTCAATCATACCCTTCTCCTTCTCCACCAATTCCAAATTCCTCTCCTTCTCCTTCAACCCTTCCATCAAACTCACCCACTCTGTGCTCATCTTCTCAAGCTCCTCCTCAATCTCAACCTTACTTCTCTCAATCTCAACCACCTTCAATTCCAACCCATTCACCTCCTCAATCTTCCCCTCAAGACTCTTCCTTACCGTATCCCTCTCCGACTCCACCACCTCCAAATTCTTCTTCTCATCAACCAACTCCCCATTCAAAACCTCCACCGACTTCGTCAACCTCCCAATCTCATCCCCCTGCTCCACCTTCTCATTCTCAACCCTCTCCATCTTCTTCACAACCACCGCCATTTGCCGATTCAAACCCTCCAACCTCCTCTCCACCACCACCTTCTCCTCCTCAACTCTCTTCCTCTCCGTCCTCACCGCTTCAATCTCCACCTCTACGTCCGCATTCCTCCTCTCCAACTCACTCACTTCCGATCTCAACCTCTCCGCCTCCTTCTCCTTCGCCTCTAGATCCTTCTGCACCACGTGCCTATACCCTCTAAAATCTCCACTCACCTGTTCAATCTCCCTCACCTTCTCCTCCATCCTTCCTCTCATCTCCTCCTGCTCCTTCCAAATCTCCTCCAACTGTTTCGCCAAAAAAACAATATTCACATTTTCTTGAATCAATACTTCAACCTTCAGATCTTCAAGAACCGCTATCTCCGCCTCAAGACCCTGGTTCTTGGCCGCGAATCGGGCCATCTCCGACTCGAGACTCGCCTTGGACTTCTTCAGCGTGTCAACTTGCTCTCTCCGCTCGAATGTCTCTTTGAGGAGCATGTCATTGAGAGACTTCAAGTTCGCGAGCTTCTCCTTCTCTGATTGCTTCGTAGTCGTCGTCGTCTCCATTGCTTCTTCGACGACTGCTTTCTTCTCTGTTTCCGTTTCTGTGTTGTTCTGTGAAGTCGTCTTGTGTTCTTGCTTCTTTTTCGCCATTTCGATTGGATGGATTGAAAGATTGAGAGGTTAGGGTTTTTTAGGGTTTTATATGGCGGAGAAGAAATGAAGAGAAGAAGAAAATGAATAGCCGTTTTTGAAGATAACGAAAGAGAGAGATAGAGAGAGAGAAACAGTGACACGTTTTTTTCGAATTTGAATCTCTCAATCTACGGCCCGACGATCTAGATGAAAACAAGTCAAGTCTTTAGGGTTTTTAGAGATCCACTGATCTAGTACTGTATAACATACTGAACATGAGCTTCAGGTGGACAAGTGTTTAAAAAACTGAGCGACACTTGTAAAAGTATCCTAAAGATCCACACTTTCTTGATGACCTGGACAGGTGGCGACTGGTGAGGGCTGAGTAGTGGGAAGGATATCGGATTGGATGAGACTGACAGTAAGTGCCTTGAAGTGTGGGAATTGGTTGATTAGTAGGGTTGGTTGATATGATGTGATGATCATAACAAATTCTCTGACCATTGATCATGTAGAGGTTGTTGCTTGTTGAGGCAGATGGTGTCGTCAATAAGAGCACCCACAATCCTTGGCATCGTTTAGATCCTGATATACCATTCTCTCTAATGCCCTCAATTCATTTAGGTTCTTTTGAATATGTGAACCGGTGAGTTACATTAATCTTTGAAAACTACTACCAAGTCCTCCCTCAATTCTCTTCTGATGACGCAATTGAGGTCGTTTGACATTTATGATGAATGACACATTCCAATTTTTGCAACTTATTTGTAAATTATCTATCATGCAATTCAACGTAGAAATTGTCATTTGCGAAAGTGAAATTCTAAATGTCGAGGGAAAGAGCGAGGAAACCAGCGAGGAAAAGGAGGTGGCGGGGGGTGAACCGTTCACCCCCTCGAGATGTTTTTGGCACGCGCATCTCGAGGGGGGTGAACGGTTCACCCCCCGCCACCTCCTTTTCCTCGCCCTTTCCCTCGACACATAGAATCACTCTTTGCGAAATAATTTAATTTCAAAACACGAGGACTACTCATGGAGTCGTTTCCAATATGCAAATAACTTCATTGCAGTTTCTTAGTAAACATGAGAGGAAGAATGGAGTAAACATGGGCTTGGTTGAAGTCGGAGTTGCATCTATAATGCGCCATTATGTTTTATCTTTTGAAAAAAAGAAAAAAGGAAAAAAGGATACGGATACCGCCTGCATCTACTATGAGGTGAGGAATAATGTTTAGGCAATGACTTTTTTTTTACACCACCAAATTCCACTCTTTGACGACAACCCCCCAACAACACGTACACACACATCTCTGTCCAATAACACCACTTGCTTGTGGAATGACACCACTACTTCTTTTATGTTTTTTAAATTCTTCTTCTCCAAATAGCCATGCTGCCTCGCAACAAGGGATGCATGGGGAAGGCGACAGGGTTGTTTTTGTCGTTTGGAAAAGAAAACAGATAGAAGAGAAATTAGAGGGCCGCCAACGAGGTGGGACGACAACACTGTTGCTTTTGTTGTTGTCCTCGGGATAATAGAAAGAGCTTTGCTATGCGTCGAGGGAAAGGGCGAGGAAAACAGCGAGGTAAAGGAGGTGGCGGGGGGTGAACGGTTCACCCCCCTCGAGATGTGTGCCGCGCGCGCATCTCGAGGGGGGTGAACGGTTCACCCCCCGCCACCTCTTTTACCTCGCTGTTTTCCTCGCCCTTTCCCTCGACATTTAGAATTCCCGTAATAGAAAAGGCACACAGAGTGAGAGATGAGAGAAAATTAAATTTAAAAATGGTATCATAAAGTAGGTCAAAAGGAAAGAAAAAAGTTTTTTTTGTGTGTGTGGCGGGGGGATCTATGTCTCCTGCTAGAAGGCATCTCTCTGTGTATGGTTGAAATTCGGTTTTTCATCTAAACTGTGAATCGAACCGACTTTCGTCGATTTTAAAATTTTTAAATCGAAATCGATCCTCCCATTCACAAAATCAATCCGAAACTGAATCGATTCTTATTTATGCAAACCAAACAGACTAATCGGTTTGGTCAGTTTTTTTTTATGGCTCCTCATTGGAACCTCGCTAGCTGCTAGGGAGAGAATGAGGGATTGAGAGTCAGGTAGGAGAGTTCGGGATCCATTACTCGAGCTGCATCTAGGATTGGAAAAAGGCACTACAATAAATAAAATTAATAGGGTTGAAAATCGAACCGTCGATTCAGTTTTTTACATAAACCATGAATTGAACTGACTTAGGTCGGCTTTAAAATTTTCGAACCAAAACCGAGCGACCGACTATTTTAAACATATTATATTATTTATATATAAAATATATATATTTGGTAGGTTAAAATCACATAGAAACAGAAAACCCAACTATTTGAATTTTTTTAAATTGAAATCGATCTGAACCGAATTTAAACCGAACCAATCGATTTTTTGTTCAGCCCTAAAAATTTAATAAATAAATAAAAACAATTGAACGGTGTTTAACTCTTCCCTCTTTTCACTGTGTTATTTTGTGAATGTTATATATTTGCAACATTCTGGAATACAAATGTGATATGTATATTTGTCATTATTATGAATTCTCTTAACTGACTGCCAATATATATTGTTACTTTTTAAGTAGTCATTGATAAAACATTATTGAGAAAACTATTTTGAAAGAAGTTTGCTCTTTTCCACTTTATGGCTAATATTTCTCTCTCGTATATAACTAGAGTATGTCCTGTGTCGTTGGCACTCCACATAATTTGATTTTTGTTAATTACTTTGCATTGAACACCTCCATCACTATCCTCATTTTTGTTTTCAATCATTATTGAAGTGTAAGCCGATTCTAAGTGTAAGCCTATTCAATCAAATTTGAATTAGCTAGGGGGAAATTTTAAACGCCAATAATGAGTTATCCCCCAATATTTGAATTCGCTAAAATATGAAATTTAAGGTTTTTCTTTAAATGCGCATTAAGATGCCCGACTTATTTTTCTGGTATGATCGATCTGTGTCATTGCTTTTAAAAATATTAAAAAATATTAAAATACGTGAAATACTTTATATGTTTTTTAATTATAAAATATATATATTTAAAATTTTAGCGCTCGTGTTGATCATTGATTTTGTTGGAAAGATCTTATAAAATGAATTTCAACGATACTAACTTTACCAAAATTCGATAACGATGTAGATAATTATGATAATTTTCATTTTGCTAAAAGCAAGACACAATATTTTCTCTTTTTGCCACATGTACATTTCACTAATTTTTTTTCAAAAGTTTTTCATTATTTTTGTCATTATACATGTTTTATATTTACAAATATGTCATCATTGGAAATGAATCTCAATCCTCAAATTCAATACATTTCCCAACTTTTAATCCCAACCATATTTTATCTTTAATTCTTTTGATTTGACTTTGTCTCAGTTAGCAATGAATAGTAAAATACCACTCTGAATTGTAATATAGGTACTTCTTTTCCCTATTAGCCATACACAAGTTAATGTTGAATATTTCAAAAAAGAAACCTAATTAAATTTGGGGGTTTGGTTTCAGCCTTTGATTTTTTACAAAATCTGAATTTTTTCTGAAATCGAGGCACCATCTAAAGTGTACGCTTCGCGGCGAGTTGACTCGTACGAGTTAGCAACCCAACTCGTGCGCCCTATTTCAACCATCTGACTTGTAAGCCTTACAACGTTTTCTACCCACTTCAAGTTGACTCGGACGCCCCAAACTCTTTTTAAAATAGTGAGTGGTTTTTTTTTAAACCACTTATAAAAAAAGGTGGAGTTAAAGTTTAAATTTTAACTTTCAGTTAGAAGTCTTATAGGGCTGAACAAAAAATTGATTGAACTGATTAAATCGATCTAAATCGAACCAATTTAAATTCAGTTCGGATCGGTTTTGGTTTTAAAAAATTCAAAACCGAAGTGGTCGGTTCGATTTTTGGTTTTCTATGTGATTTTAACCGACCAAATCGAATCGATCGAATATATATAATAATTAATATATATTATATATAAATAATACAATATGTTTAAAATAGTCGGTCGGTCCGGTTTTATTTCGATTTTGGTTTGATTTTAGCCGGTTCGGTTCGATTATGATTTGCATAAATTAGAATCGGTTCGGTTTGAAAATTTTAAAACCGACTTAAGTCGGTTTGGTTTTCAGCCCTAACCTCTTAAAAAAAACACCACCTAAATCTTGTGGGCATTATGATATAGAAAACGGTGGCGCAAAAGCAGCAGCGAGTTACTTATCTCAGCACCTCGTTATTCCTTCTTCTTCTCCACTTACCCCTCTATGTAATCTCTCATTTTCTTGGTTTCTTTCTCTTTCTCTCACTTGTTTCTTCCCTCAACTTCTCCAACTTTACTCTTTTTTTATTATTCTAGGGCACAAAAAGCTCTCCACATTCTTCTTTGAAACCTCAGTTCGGAGATTGGGCTAGGGTACACCTTCTTGCTCGCATTGTTGTTATTGTTATTCTTCAACACCACCGGAACTAGCCGAGTCTCACTGTTTCGGTACGCACCCTTCTTCTATTTTGATTCGGAAAATTATTCTGGGTATGTAGAAAAGCAATATTGTGAAACCATTTTTTCCCAACAACTCTAAACTCTGACAAGGTAAGCTATGTAATTACTACATTACTCCCAATGAAAATATATTTGAATGGATTGTGACGAATACTACAATCCAGTTTCAACGTTTCCAAACCTATATGTATCAACTTGAACCTAAAAATGTGATGCTAGGGTGTGCTTGATTCAAAAGGCAAGAATCCTAGAATCCCGAGAAAGTTATCAATAATAAATGAAGACAACCATAACTTTTTAGTTCTCGAGGAGATGGTTTTGATTTATAACTGCAAGTTGTAATCTTTAGCAATAAAACTGAAGTTTTGTATTGAGTCAGAGCTTCAAGTAGCAAACTTTACACCTAAAACCCTAAACCCTAACAAGGGGTATTTAATTATGGATTTTAATAGACTGTAAAAGATTTTAAAATTCATTAAAATATCGGGGTATTCAATTAAGGATTTAAAACAAAACATGTAAATCTAGGGGTATTCAAATACAGATTTTAAATGATTGTTTTATAATCCATTAAAATCAGGGTGTATTCAATTCATGATTTTCAAAAGTCCAGCAAAATTAGGGGGTATTAAAAAGTAGTGGATTTTAATGAATTTGTTAAAGTTGTGGATTTTTGAAGGATTTGTGAGTGAAAAGTATATATAACAAGAGTTATTCCAAATCCAACTTCCCCCTCCCCTCATATTTCAACGGATTTATATTGACTATTGTTAAATAACACCACCATTTTCGCTAAAGAACGCCACCATCCCATTTTTTTATCTGCTCAAAGACACCACCATCTTCCCTTCTCTTCTCTCTTCACAAGAGCAGCACCACCTTGCCTCACAACTTTCATCCACACCACCATGCCCTACCACCGCTGGCTGCACCACCACCCGCACTTTCTCTTTTCTTTTGTTCTTGTTCTTCTTTTTATTATTATTCTTCTTATTTTCCTCATTCTATTCCTCTTATTTTTTTTTCTCTTTTCTTGTCCTCTCTTCATTTTTTTCCTCTTTCTGAACATTTGGTAAGATTATTTGTATCCAATGAACATTTTGTTTGCTAAAATAAGCTTTGAATTTCTTCAAGTTTGCTGCATGGTAATCGTTTACAAAATTCATTTGTAGAAGTTTTGATTACATATTGTTTGTTGTATATATTTATGAAGCAGAATTTGATGTTATTCCATTGTTTTTTTTTTGGAAAGCGAGCGGGGTTATTTAGGATCCCCGAACCTTAGAAATGAAAAAAGAGGATGATAAAGTTTACAATCACTCATATACGTTTACTCGTTATAGAGTCCACAGGACAAAAAACTTGCTTCAAATCTTCAACAGGAACCTAATTAGTTCTAGAATCACCGTCTCCAAGTTGGGGTGTAACCCTGCAAAATGTTCTGCTACTAAGGTAGTTGCATGATAGACCTGCCATAACTTTTCTTCCTCATAAGTACCAATCAATCCTTTAATCACTCTCATAACGTGAGTTATACCTAACGTGGGCCCTAGGATGTATGAGAAGTCGGTGTAAGGGTACGATCCACATTGAATCATGATATAAAAACCATTGAATGCTATCACTAATCTAGCATCCATACAAGGTGCTAATAGGCAGTTGCATTCTACTTGTAGTATCATCATCAGTTACTTGAATTTAGGATTTGTCTTCTTGCTTCGAGAGGACCTTCGAGGAACATATGTCGTGGGAGACTAGATTGTGGTAACCTCACGTTATTCTTCACTAGTGTTTTGCCCCACCTTTGCTGCTTCCTCTTCAAGTGAAGTTTGAATTTCAGCAACCAATGCATCCTTGCCTATTTTTGCAATTGTTGAATGCAGACCCTTAACGTCTTGGGGTGTTAGGCAATCCATGAGCGTTGTGGGATCTTCCCCCAGTCCTCTTATACCAGCAATTGCGCGAAGCACCTCCACTACTTGCATTGGGTTTTCCTCTGAGGTAGATATGGGGGTGGACAGTCCTGGCTCTGCTTCTACTTCAGTGTCTAAATCCGCAACCTGAATCGTCGTTTCAATCCCATTGGGTGAGTAACCTGCATCCCTACAATCATCCCTGAATTCGTTTAAGTGTTGCTCCTTAACAACAGCAACCAAACTCTGCTGCTCTTTGAGCTGCTGCTCCGTAGTCGTATCAACAACATTTTTCTGATTCCAACTCTGCAGTGCTTGAACTTGTTGTCCCGCAGTATCAAGTTGTTGATTCCTAGATGGGCCTTGCATGACACTAGTCACTAGAGTACTTCCTGCAGCAATCTGCGTAGTGGCATGGGCGGGGTCTTCACCCCGTGTACCTGTTTGTGCAGCCTCATGCAGCACAAACGCTTTGCTTTGGGCATTGTTCGCTTCATGTTGCTTTGCCTGTGAGCTGCTATCCAAATTTCCTTCTATGCTAGTGCCTGTGGTTCTTTCTCTAGGTTTGAATGTGTGCTTACCCTGAGCAATGGTCCATCCTTCTGCATCCTTTTGGGCATCCTGCTGTACATCCTTTTGGGCATCCTGTTGTACATCAAGTCCAGCACTTGCCACATGTCTTCCCGTTGCTCGCCAGACCCAAGTCACTGGTGTATGGTTTTGCTTGGGGCATTGCTGCTTCGAGTGCCCAAACACTGCACATGTATAGCATTTAATCGGGACCCAAGCATACTCTACTTCAACCATTCTCGTGATAGTATTATTAATTTCCACAGGGAAGTGCTTGTAAATGATCAGCTGCCCAATGAAATCCCCATGTTATTCCATTGCTACATTTGCTTTAGAGCCAAAAAAAATATCAACAATTGTTATTTATATACACATCTGTATTTTGTTTTTGCTTGCACATACAAGTTTAAGGTGTTTCCAACAAAAGTATTAAGTGAGGATCTCAAAAGAAATTATTTGCATTATTTCTTTTTTTCAAAAGAAAAATAGTTGTTTGTATTACTTTTGAACCATATTCAATGTATTTGATTTTTTTTTTTAATTTGAAATAAAATTCACGTAGCATACAAACGATTGTTTTATTGATATTTGAGGGATGTTTTATGATTTGTATTGACAAGGATAACAATGTAGGTGACGTTATTTCATAACTTCCTATGGTTAATAACATATTCATAAGAATTTACAAAAAATTATAAGAATAAATAGAAATCCATAACAATCCTTTATAGAATTCAGAAAATCCAATAATAAAAATCCATCAAAATCCAGTGGATTCTGTAAAATCTACAAAATCCAGTCACTTAAAATATATCAAATTAAGTTCAGTGAATTCTGTAAACTCCTTTGAAATATTTTAAAATCATGAGATTAAAATTTTTTTACAGTCTATTAAATCCATAATTGAATACCCCCCCCCCCCCCCCCCCCCCGTAAATTTACTTTTAGTCAATAATTCAATAAACAACAAGGGGAGAAAAGGGTACGTACCGAAACAGTGAGACTCAGCTAGTTCTGCTGGTGTCGAAGAATAACAATAACAGCAGTGTGAGCAAGAGGGTGTGCCCTAGCCCAATCTCTGAACCGAGGTTTCGAAGAAGAATGTGGAAAGCTTTTTGGGTCTTAGAAGAATCGAAAAGAGTATCATTGGAGAAGTTGAGGGAAGAAACAAGTGGACGAAAGAAAGAAACCAAGAAAATGAGAGATTACAGAGATGGGTAGGTGGAAAATAAGAGGGAATAAGGAGGCGCTGAGATAAGTGATCCGCTATTGCTTTTGGCGCCACCCTTTTCTATATCATTACGCCCAGCAGATTTAGGAGTTTTTATTTATTTATTTTTTAAGTGGTTAGAAGTAGGGGTGGGCAAAAGCCGATTTAAATTCGGTTAACTAACCAAACCGGTTTTCAATTTCGGTTCGATAACCGAACTGAAATATAAGTGGAAAGAAAATCATTTCAACCGAATCGGTTATAAACAATTCGGAGTCGGTCTACGATTATGAACTGATCGATTAATTATATATATAAATAAATACAAAAATAGGTAGGTCACAATACCTAATTGGTGCAACAAATGCCATGCACTCTGTTGCACTGAAACACGCTCAAAAACAAAAACCCAAATCGCACACAACCCTTTCTCTCTCAGTTTCTCTCTTTCACTCTCAAACCCAAACGACCACCAAACCCTAAACCTAAATCTTTTTATTTCAATCCGATCATATGAGACTCAAATAACCTTTTGCACTAAAGATCTACACCCTCTTTCAATCTCTCACTCTCTCAGCGATCATCATCAAGGGTAATTGTAGTTTGTAGGTTTGACTTTTTTTTTCTTCTTTTCTCTTTTCAATTTCATCTATTTTGTTGGTTGTTAGATCTATCTTGTTGTGGTTCGATCTGCTTGTTTGTGATTCAATTTCTCTCTTTTGATCTCTTGTTTGTTGCTTCGATATCTTTTTTTCTTTGCTTCAATATTTTTCTGCCCAACCGATTCGAAATTTGGTCCAACCGATTTCATTGGCTTACAAATAAAAAAATTTGATTTTGGTTTGGGTTTTGGGCAAACCGAATGAAATCGATTCGGATCTCAAAACCGTACCGAACCAACATTGCCCACCCCTAAAACTTCTAACTTTAACTCCACTTTTTTTTAAGTGGTTAGAAGTTATTTTTTAAGTGGTTAGAAAAAAAAAATAACTTCTAACCACTTTAAAACAACTTCTAACCACTTAAAAAATAACTTCTAACTACTTTAGAAAAAGAAAAACACCACATAAATCTTTTGCGCACAATGATATAGAAAATGGTGGCGCCAAAAGCAGCAGCGGGTCACTTATCTCAGCGCTGTCAGGACTAGTACTGTTGGTCAGGTAAAACCAAGGTCAGAGGCCTTTCAAGACTTTCCTAATGGTCTCAAAACTCAATGTTCCCTTTTGAAAAGTGCCCAAATGTTTAACATCTATATTATAGGGGGAAGGTTTGAGCTCTTGACTGTGAGGACGTGTTGCCTCCATTGCATAGTCGGCCCAGACTGTACCGCTAGCATTTTTATTGTTTTCTTTGCATTGCTTTTCAACTTCAAACTTGTATTTTCATCGATCGATAGCATCGAACTAGTCTTGAGCAACGTCCTTCTGAACGTTCCTCCCCATTGTAATCTATTGAATGTGAATGAGAGCTTTTACTGACTATTGTGTATTATTATATTGTCTATAGATTGATATTGTGCATTCTCAAGTTAATATTTGTGCCCGTCAAAGTAACTACTCATAGGCTTACTAGTGAATTGGATAGCTAGTGCCGCACGGATTACTAGTCCGGGACAGTTGGTATCAGAGCCAGAGCTTGTTGAATGCAAACCAGGATGCAAGAACTAAATGAGTGCCTTAGCGCTATGGAGGAACGACAGGCTAGTCGAATGCATAGACTAGAAAACAGAATGGACCAATTGAACACTTTGGGATAATAGATTAGTCGATTGGATGAACTCTTTTCACTGGCAAACAGAGTGGATTCGCTGGCTGAGCACGTTGATAACTTAGAGGGGCGGACAGTCGCTATGGAAGAGTCGCCTCACCCCACAGCTCAGGTGGTGAGTGACTTTCAATTACAATTGGAGTACTTATTTGCAAGGGTTGGCTTGCTTACTAAGGCCACATAGACGACTGATCACCATAGGATGAAAGTGCCCGAGCCAAAGTCGTATGCTGGGGCACGAGATGGGAAGGAGTTAGAGAAGTTCGTGTTTGATCTGGAGCAGTATTTTCACGCGGTGAACCCCGAATCCGAAGAAGCCAAGGTTACCATGGCGACCATGTACTTAGCAGGTGATGCAAAACTATGGTGGAGAACCAAATATGCAGATATGGAAGAAGGTCGCATCCTTATTAGAACTTGGGCAGACCTCAAGAAGGAACTCAGAAATCAATTCTTGCCTGAGAACACTGATTTCTTAGCAAGGAGGAAGCTCCACACCATCAAACAGACATGCAATATTCGAGACTATGTCTGACAATTCTCAACTTGCTTGCTAGATATTCGAGACATGTCTGAGAAGGACAAAGTTTTCTGTTTCATGGAACAAGCTCAGTTGCTTCTACAAGCAGAATTGCAAAGGCAGAAGGTGACAGATATTACAAGTGCTATTGCGGCAACAGAAAGGTTTAGCGATTATATGCCCATGACTGGATCCACTTCACTCAATCACTCCACAGCTTGAACTGGCAGTACCAATTCAAGCTCAGGGTCGAATGCTCGCTCACCTCACCAAAACTGGGGAAACTCAAGTCAGAACCGAGGAAACTACAATTCCAGGCCGTCCAACCAGAATTGGAGTTCCAACAAAAATTGGAATGCCAGCTCTAGCAACTCAAATTACAATAACAAAGGAGGGAAAAACTACTCTGGGCAGTGGAGACCATCTGCCCCTGCCCCATGCATTCTTTGCAATAGCAGGGATCACCCAACAGGCAAATGTCCATCCAAACCAGCTCTACACTCATTAATGTCCTTGCTTCAAGCAGAACCTTCTAACTCGACCGCATCGAGCTCGAACTCCACCAACAGTGAGACCTCCCAGATGGGAGCTCTACGCAAGCTCAATGCTTTCAAAGAAGAAATGCATGAGCACCCACACAAGAAGGCTTTGCAATACACCAACATCACTATCAATGAGTTCCCTTCCCAAGCATTGTTGGATTCCGGAGCGACAGACAATTTTATTGCCCCAAATGAAGCTAGACGTGTGGGTCTGAACTTAGAAAGAGATGTGGGTAAGTTGAAAGCTGTCAATTCTGAGGCAATCTCTATTAATGGTATGGCTAGAGCTGTGCCACTACAGGTTGGTCCATGGGAAGGAAGATCAAACTTCTTGGCCGTTCCACTTGATGATTTTAAGGTGATTATTGGTCAAGAATTCTTCCGAGGAGCTGCAGCAGGACCATTACCTTTCATGGACTCCTTGGGGTTTTTCGGACCCAGACTACGCATTGTACCAACCTCAATTCGACCAACAACTCATGATAAAATATTGTCGGCGCTCCAAGTCAAGAGAGGCTTGGCCAAAGGAGAAGATACATACTTAGTTGTGGCAAAGCTAGATATGGAAGATGATACTAGCAAAATCCCTGAGGAAGTTGCCCAAGTTATTGCTGACTTCAGCGAAGTGATGTCGAATGAATTGTCAAAGAATCTACCTCCCAGAAGGCTCATTGATCACGAAATTGAGTTAGTCCCTGGTGCCAAGCCACCCGCACGTAGTCCATATCGCATGAGCCCTCCAGAGCTGACCGAATTGAGAACACAACTAGATGGCTTGTTGGAGTCGGGATTCATTCGGCCTTCTAAAGCACCTTATGGGGCACCTGTTCTTTTTCAGCGGAAACATGATGGCAGTCTTCGCCTTTGTGTTGATTATAGAGCCTTGGACAAAGTCACTATAAAGAACAAATACCCGCTGGCGCTCATTGCAGACTTATTCAACCAACTTGGATCCTCCAGATACTTCACAAAACTCGACTTGAGATCATGTTACCATCAGGTCCGCATTGCTGCTGGTGACGAACCCAAAACTGCTTGTTCTACTAGATATGGGTCATATGAGTTCCTAATAATGCCCTTCGGCTTGACCAATGTTCCAGAGTATTTGGTCAAGTGGCAAGATGAACCTCCTTCAGAGATCAGTTGGGAGCCAGTCGAGCATCTGCTGCCATACCTCTCAAAGCTAGAAAAGTACTTGGAAAAGTTCGCTGCGAGGGCGTCAACGAATTGAGTGTGGGAGAGTGTCAGGACTAGTACTGTTGGTCAGGTAAAACCAAGGTCAGAGGCCTTTCAAGACTTTCCTAATGGTCTCAAAACTCAATGTTCCCTTTTGAAAAGTGCCCAAATGCTTAGCATCTATATTATAGGGGGAAGGTTTGAGCTATTGACTATGAGGACGTGTTGCTTCCATTGCATAGTCGGGTCAGACTGTACCGCTAGCATTTTTATTGTTTTTCAACTTTAAACTTGTATTTTCATCGATCGATAGCATCGAACTAGTCTTGAGCAACGTCCTTCCGAACGTTCCTCCCCATTGTAATCTATTGAATGTGAATGAGAGCTTTTACTGACTATTGTGTATTATTATATTGTCTACAGATTGATATTGTGCATTCTCAAGTTAATATTTGTGCCCGTCAAAGTAACTACTCATAGGCTTACTAGTGAATTGGATAGCTAGTGCCGCACGGATTACTAGTCCGTGACAAGCGCCTCCTTATTCCTTCTTGTTCTCCACCCACCCCTCTCTATAATCTTTCATTTTCTTGGTTTCTCTATCTTTGGTTCACTTGAGTTAGTAGTGAGGTTGTCAAATTGTTATATATACCAAGTGTTTGGTTAGCAGTTTTGCTATGGAATATTTGTACTGATTTAAAGTATTTTGCTTCTTTTCTCAATAATACCAGGAAAACCAATCAACACAAGTTGTAGTCTACATTATTTAGCATTTATTTATTATTGTTGTTTGTTTTAAAAGGTCAAATATGTGTTAGTCCACGAGGAAATACACACACACACTAGAATTTACAATTCCAATAGAGTTTAGTGAGAAAAAGGTAGAATATTCCAATTAATTCAGTTTCGCAAAGGTCAGTCAAAAGAGTTTATGCGCGGGGGATGCCCATTGGCATAGAAGGATGATAAACTCCATGGAAAGCTTTTGGTCTTTTCACTGCACCCCTTTAAATATCTCCATAATGTCCAACAAATTGCATACCTTTTCCAATCCCACATCCAAAAAGAATCTCTCGTAACTCACTACAGTTCACATACGTGTAGTCTGCATTCATTTGGAAAAAAAGAAAAGTGTAGCCTGCATATATAACTAAACTTGTTTGTTAGAATCCTGGGTTTTGACATTCTTACATGTCTTTGTGGTAGGTCCATTGGAAATCTTATTTGGTGGTACCACATTGAATTTTGTTGAAGTTATTATAGTTGTTGTATGTTTTTACTCACTAAGCTTGTTCAAATTTGTTTCAATTGTTCAGTGGGTAATTTAATTTTCGAAGTGAGTACACTACACTAAATTGGCATTTTTGTAACAATCATCAAAACAATCACTCTTGAAGTGTAACAATCAACCTAACAATTTTACACATTTTTACAAAACAAAATGATACAATAATTGTATCACCATGAAGAGTGTGATTCTAAAAGTGATACTATTCATGGTGATCCAACTTACTGTATCATTTTTTTTGTTACTGTTTTTTCATTTTTTTGACTAAATTTAATTTTAACTTGAAATTGTTTGGTGGATTATAACATCTCAAAAGTGATACTATTTTGAGAGTTGTTACAAAAGTGTCAATTTGGTGTAGTGGTAGATTCGGTGCAGGCTATTTTATATGTTGTGATCAACACCTGAAATGCAAGTAAGTGCAAAGAATACTTGACCTCTGCATTTTATGGAAACTGTGATTGTTATCATCATTGTATTTTGTCGATTTATGTTAGAATGGTTGTGTTATCATGAACTTAATCAGTGATATGGTTGCCTATCTGGTTTATTTTTGGATTTTTATTACCTATCTTCTAATCAGTAATTTGGTTATGATATCATGGACTTACTGTATAATAATAACACGTTGTGTTTTACCTGTCCGACAATTTGGGTTTTAGGAGTCGATGCCAGTCATACCTCAATGATACTTGTGTTTGGAAGATAAAAATAGGGATGTTATAATAGGCCAGGTATGCCCGGATTTCTCATCATGTCTACAACACTGCCAGTGACTACCACAAATTCAGAGATGCAGTCAATCAGCATGATGGTTTCACCTGCAACTTGCTTTCCAACTGAAAAGGTACATCTCCAACTGGAATCTATTCATCTTGTTCATTAGTGAAACTTCAATAATGTAACTTTCTATAATTTATGCCCATTATGTTCATTTTAAGTTTTCTAAGCACTCAAGCTTCGGGTAACCCCATAGATGACAATTGATTTTGGCCAATATTTTTTTGGAAATAACCCACTTCTATTGAAATTGTATTCAACTTTTCTTCCGTAATATATATCATGACCAAATCTTCCTATATATTCTTGTTATTTTTCCTTGTGTAAAATAATCGGTAAATGATAGGAAAATATTATAAATGTAATAAGGTGAGTAATTATTATTAATTTTTTTTTTCCATAGAGTTGGGTGAGGATTGTACCCACTTAGAGAGTGCTAATATTTCATATTTCAAAGGGAGTGGAGACAGTATTTGTGAACTTAAGGTTCAAATCCAATAGTAGCTAGAACCAGTGAAAGGGTAGTTCACCAGACCCGCTCATGATAATGTGAATGAAATGGCAGATAAGCCTATTACTGATTACGGCGAGAAGATCCTAACAAACGGCAAGCGTTCCGGGTTAAAGCCTTGTGGAGAGTGGTTACTTCTGAATTCGCTTGGGCAGTATTTATGATAAAAAAAAATCTTGAGAGGAGGATGTGCCTTTGAGTCAAACTCTGTTGAGAAGAGATGCATCGAAAATGTGGCAAGAATTGTTTGACAACATCCCTTTCCTCAGTTTGAAATGAACACCAATGGAAAGCTCTACATATTACTTATCCGGGTTCTCATTTTTGAATTGTTCATTTGCCACTTCTTGAGCTCGGTCACATAATCTCTACCTTTGTGGAGTCAGAGGATAATCTCTAAGAGCTTACCATGGTCTTCTATTACCCATTCATTGAAATGTCTTCTACAGCTTGACTTCCAACAGGGTGATTAGAGGAAGAATCCCAGAAGTTTGCAACTACTGCTTTCTTATTGTGCATCAAAGAGAGTTGGAAAGGTCTCTTTTGGCCCGCTCTAATCACACTATATTGCATCCTAAAATCTGATGGAGTTACCTCTTCCTAACTCCGAAGTAGTAAAAGAGTAGAAGCCAAAGCTATCACAATTCACAACTATTGCTTAGAGATGAGCAAATTTTGTAGATATTTTTGGAAAGTTTTTACTTCATTTTGTATCTTCTTTAATTTCCTTTGGCTTACATGACTAGGACTGTCTGTGAAGGGTGTAGTTTCTCACGTATATCACGGTGCATTTTCATTAATGACTACGAATGTGATGAGGTTATCTAGTATCGATAATATTTAGGTAAATGTCTTGTTGCTGTTTGTCATTTTTGTTCGCTAGTTCATCTAAATGATCCTTATTCATCATCATTACGTCGTGGGCAGCATAATATTTGCGCTTTATGGAAAATTTCATTCACTCTTACACCCTTGATATATTTGAAGTACTTTAACAGGAAATAATACAACCAGTAATCTTTGTAAGGTTTAGGCTCTTATTATTATGATTATATTGTATGATGTCTTTTGTTTCATTCTATGCATCAAATGTTCCCTACCTGTGTTGAAGCTGAATACATCCAAGTCAGGAGTGATTGTGTCCAGTATTTCATAGTTAAAGGCACAACTGAAGTGCTGCCAAGGGCCCAAGGCATGAAGGATCGGTCATACAACATTAACCCACAAGCCAGCTTTCCAGTGTCGAATTTCCCTTTCATGTCTTCTGTTAATAGTTTCCATTTCTTTTTTCTTTTTGCAGATGAACCACAAAGTGACAGCCATCCTCCTGTGATGCTGTTCAATAACATCCATGAACGTTGCTGTAGCAGTTCTCTCTCCACCAACTCTCCTTTGGATGATACTATTTCAAAAGCCCCCAGAACACAGAAAAGGTTGCAGATTTTGAAAATGCATCTTATTCTGTCTGAGGCGTTAAGAGTACATTTAGTTGGTTTTTGCTCTCTTAGATCTGTGTGCGGTGCTCCAATCTTATTGTAATTGATGCAACAATAAACACCACCATGGTTTTTAGCAGTTGCCAATGACGCAAAGTCTACAACATGGGGTTTTGTTCCACTTAGGTTTTTAGCCTGTTGTCTTGCAACTACAAAAAGCTATGCTGCATGTATATGCACGTTTTCAGGCTTGACTTTGATGTTGCGAATGCATAAATGGGCTTTTTTGAGTTCTAAGACTTACCATTTGGAAGCAGTTTTTATATGGCAGATAGGGCTGAAAACCGAACCGTCGGTTCGATTTTTCACCTAAACCGTGAACCGAACCGACTTAGGTTGGTTTTAAAATTTTCAAACCGAAACCGAACCGACCATTAACAAAACCGATCCGAAACCGAACCGATTCCAATTTATGCAAACCGTAACCGAACCGACTAAAATTGAACCAAAACCGAAATAAAACCGAACCGAACCGAATATTTAAACATATTATATTATTTATATATAAAATATATTTTATTTTTATATATAAAATATATTTTATTTTTATATATAAATAATATAATATATTTAAATATTCGGTTCGGTTCGGTTTGGTCGGTTTAAATCACATAGAAATCGAAAACCGAACCGACCACTTCGGTTTTGCATTTTTTTAAACCGAAACCGATCCGAACCGAATTTAAACCGAACCGATTTGATCGGTTCGGTCGGTTTGATCGGTTTTTTGTTCAGCCCTAATGGCAGACACATGCATCCTCGCCCGTGGAATAGGGATCTTTCACATCCAAGTGTACGATCTCACCAAGTTAACCATAACAATAGATGGTCTAAAAACTTGCAGAACTTTAGGAGTGATCAATGTGGTCTATGTATTGACATCCACGTTCTGTAGGAGTTGCAGGATGTAATAGAAATATTTTGGCAGAGGCAGGTGGTGCCTTTTAGCTAGGAAACAGTGGTGTTTTGACAGTAATTCAGGCACGTCAAGGAGTTTATGCATACTCTGATCAAACATCTTGCGGTCTAATTGAAAATTACTAGATTCGGAGCCCGTGCTCAGGACAAGCAGTCTCTTTTAAAATAACGTAGGCTGTCAGTGTTGAGGTAGTTATAATATCTTTTAGGGTTGTTTCCTTTTGGCCCCTATTAATTTATATCTATTCGTTGTTGGTCCCATGTTTCTTTTCAATCAAGAAAAACAATTTTTATTTTTTTAAAAAAAACCTCCTTTTTTATAGGGTTTTAACATAAGGTTTAGTCGATGAATGAATTTTCATCGGGTTTAAACTAAAAGGGTATTTGTTTTTTGTTCTGAACGGACTCAAAAGTCTTAATGAGAAGTGAGAGACTTTGAAAAAAGTGTTTGTTTTTATTTCTGACGAGAAGTTGAAATTTTGATTGAAGTAAATATTATGGAGAGTGTTGATCACTAAGGAGTGAGTGCTCAATGAATTATTTTTTTTCAATAATAACCTTACAATAAATTCATAATGGTTGTTGTTACCCCTATCACCTTTTTTTTTTTCTTCTCAACCTCCTTTCTATCATGCAATTTTCATGTTCAGTTTTGAATTAGAGATGTTAAAAATTATGATTTGGCGTCGACTATAACTGCAAAGGAAACTTGTCTAAAATTATCTATTGATGGCAGAAGCTGAGTTATTAATGTGAGATGGATCCATAAAAGGGGGTTTCAGCTATAATATGAAAATGACTCGTGTATATATTTCACAGAAACATGAAATCAAAGTATCTGATATTTTTGTTTCGACAAAGTGATGGAGAGCGGATGCCTCGCGTAGAATAGATAGCCTATGATAGATAGAAAGAGTTGATCAAAAGAGTTGTTTTGGATTGTTTCGCTTCCCTCAGAGTTTTTTCGTGGATTTGAACTTGGACCAATCAAACAGAGGTCGAACAACTTCCCACATAAATCGAAGAATTTCTTAGTGGGAATTGAACATGCGCATTGTGGTGGATTCACAATCCACTGGCTTAACCCACTTGGCTACATCTAAGGGTGGGCAAATCAGTCGAGGAATCGCGGATCCAAACCGAACGAACATTTTTCTCTAAACGGTTTAGTTTGTATGTTATAAATTAGAAACGGTCCAAATCGGTCTGGAACCATTTGAACGACGGTTCAAATCCGGTTTCAAAATTTTAATTTCAAACGGTGGGTTCCAAGCCGTTGTCTTGCACGTTTCTTAATATGAATGGGGGAGAAGAAAATTTATTTCCAACCATAAAGTTATTTCCCCTCCTCGCGCCCTATCCCCTCTCATTCTCGTTCTCTCACCCTCGATGGGGAGTCTCAGCAGCAGCGCCCCTTCTTCTTCAACACTCTCACAGACTTAGCTTTTAAAGGTAAGAATCCAACTCTGTCTCTCTGTTTCTTCCTCTTTATAGTTCTTCTCCGTTGGTTGGGTTGTTCGGTTATTAGAAAGAGCGAAGAAGAAAAGAGAGAGCAAGGAAATTTGGGTAAGAATCCAGAAGCTGAAATTTTGGTAGTAGATCGATATCAGCCCCCGTAGGATTGTGTCATGGAGTTGAGCCCTGAATCACCACACCACCAACCCTCTATCTATTTTCTTCCAAATACAACATTGGAAGTGGGCAAAGTTCATATTTTTTTTTCTTTTTCTTTGGTTCGTTTTGTTGATCAATCAAAGCAATTGAGCAGCATTTATTCGTCTCCAAAATGCTACAAAGTATTGTCTGTCCTGAATTTTGTATGTTGTATTGGATGAGAATGATGACAATAGAACATAAAATCAAGTTGGGTTCCTCAAAATTTGATAGTTAGTCCCGTAATCATTTGAAAAATGAAAAACAATAAGGCGGTAATCTCTCTATAAATAGGGGAGGGGACTTGAAGTTCAGGGCATCCCTCATTGTAGAGAATCTCATTCAAAGAGAAGACCTGAGAGGAAGTTAAATAGAGAGAGAGAAAAACCCTCAGAGAGAAAGCCTTTGAGAAAAAATTGAGTGAGTCAATTTTGAAGAGTTTATCCACAAAATTGAAGGTGTAATATTTTTGTATTGTGAGAGTGATCCACCTACGGGTGAAGTTGTATTTTGTAATTTCATTATCTTTATAGTTGAAGTTATTTTAAGTGGCCTACGGTTCCCGTGGTTTTTCCCATCAAGGGTTTTCACTTCTTTTTTGTTATATTTTGGTTTGGAAAATTATCCTGTGTTCGTAGAAAAGCAATATTGCGAAGTCATTTTTTTCCCAACAAGAGTATACTATATACATTGTTACAGTTTAGAGCATACTAGAAGAATTTGCACATTCTCTTTTTATTAGTTTATTATGAAAGTTATTTGTTCGTCACTCTGCAAAGCTGCCGCAGCATTTTTAGTGTGCTTTGTATGCAACAATGTCTCTCCAAAACTAATTTTTTTTAATCCTCCTGTTGTGTTAGTCTTCTCCTCTCACATCTCACCAAATATGCTCCCTGGATATCAACTGAACAGTCACAACGAAACCATTGTACTATAATGGATTTGGCAGTGGGATCAATTCGTGGAAATTTTTGATGGCACTACAATTGCATAGGTCGTTTGCTTCTGGTGGCTTATACGGAAGCTTGTGTGCACCCTCCCGTCTTTCCATCATGGTTATTAATTCCTTAACTTACGATCTTTATATTCTTCTTATATTTCTGCTTATGTTTTTTCTGTGTTTACTTCATCCTATTATTTATCTGTCAACTGTTTAACAGTCTTTTTCTTATTACTGGATTTGTTCAGCAGTCACAGTGCAAGGGGTTGCAGAATTATTCAGGTATCTGCCTACCGTGTTCTCTGCACTGCAGTGGTGCTAAACATGGAAAACTTGCTCACCTTAGCTTTAGGAAAGCAGGAGAGGTTTGCGGGATGACTAGAAAGCAATTAAAAGATCTTAGATATATGGTTGAACGGGATTCCTATTTCAACAACAGCACTTACATTGAGTACAAGATTGGTGCCACTGCTATTCTTCCAGCCCAGCCGTACGTTTCACTACCTTATGCTAATCATTACAAGAGTTTTTTCACACCTAGCTGTATGGAGAGTAGACTAAGCTTCAGTACTTCCTCTAAGGAACGTGGCAGTAGGAGATTCTTTTCAGTTAAGGCTACAGCTAGCAAGATTGGAGGTAATACTTCTTTTTTCAAGGATTTTGATGTATTCCAAGAAAAGACAGAGTCATTTGCTGTTCGTAGCAGCAACCCTGATGCATATTCGCAAGTTGCAGTCTCTACTCATCCTGTCAAAAAGACAGTTTCTTCTACAAGTAAAAAATCAGTCTCTAGAAACTCACCAAAAGATATTGGAGGTGACAAGAAAGATAACAAGTCCAAATCATCAGTTGCGACTGTAACAGAGAATAATAGCAGGAAACATGAACCTAAAGCTGAAGGAAAAATTGGCGCTGACAGGAAAAACAACAAGTCCAAATCATCAGTTTCAGCTGTAACAGAGAATAGTAGCCAAGAACCTAAAACTGAAGTAAAAAAGAAGCAGCAGAAAAACAGAAAGCAAGTTAAACTTCCTGTCTCTACCGTCTCTTCTGGAGAAGCTAAGCCTAAACAGGCTACTCAATTGAAGAAATCGGGTCTGGACAAAGCTGACCAAACTTCTCAGCCTTCAGAAGTAAGGATTAGTGTATTTTTTTTCCGATAACCCATGTTTTGTTGCTTTATCTATTTCTGAAAGTTTATACATTATCTATAGTTTTAATTCCTTCTTCTCACCTTTCAGACGAAGAAAAGCCTTACAAAAAAGAAATCTACGAAACCAAAAGCTCCAAAACATAATACCCCTGCTGTGCTTGTTCAAGTAAACGGAATGCCCCATAAAACACTTAAACCATTATATCCTCCTTCTGGGAAATCAGTTGTTGTGGTGGAATCTGTTACAAAGGCAAAGGTCATTCAGGGATACCTTGGAGATATGTTCGAAGTACTGCCTAGTTATGGTCATGTGAGGGACTTGGCTGGTAGATCAGGATCTGTTCGACCTGATGAGGAGTTCAGTATGGTATGGGAAGTTCCAACAGCTGCCTGGACTCATCTTAAGAGTATCAAAGTTGCACTGAATGGGTATCACTCATCCTCTCCCCGCTTCCCTGTTTGTTATGTGTTGCATAGATAACACTTTGCTGTAGATCAAGAATTTACTGTTATTGTTTTATGAATGATGTTGCTTTCTTTTCTCTTCACAAGTTAACATTATTAAATTTCTCCTTCTTTATTCTTTTGTGATTTTCTGTCACAAATGCCCTCTGATGCTGTATGTTTCATCCTCCCCTTTTACTCCAGTGCCAAAAATCTGATCCTTGCATCTGATCCCGATCGCGAGGGGGAGGCGATTGCTTGGCACATAATGGAGATGTTGCAACAGCAGGAAGCCCTGCATAAAGATATTACTGTAGCAAGGGTTGTATTTCATGAAATAACCGAGTCATCCATCAAAAGTGCTCTACAAACTCCTAGAGATATTGATGCTAACTTGGTTCATGCTTATCTTGCGCGACGTGCTCTTGATTATTTGATTGGGTTTAGCATTTCACCACTTTTGTGGAGGAAGTTACCTGCTTGCCAATCGGCTGGACGAGTCCAGTCAGCAGCTTTGGCTCTCATATGTGATAGAGAAATGGAAATAGATGAGTTCAAGCCACAAGAGTATTGGTCTGTTAAAGTAGACTTCAAGAAAAATGATTCGGATGAGTTCCTTTCTCTTCCATCTCACCTAACCCATTGTGGTTCCAAAAAGTTGGAGCAGCTTTCAATCAGCTCGGATGGGGAAGCAAGGAATATTGAGAAGAAGATCACTTCATCATGTTTTGAAGTTGTAGGTTCAAAACGAAGCAAAGCACGGAAGAATCCTCCTGCACCATATATCACATCAACTCTTCAGCAGGATGCATCAAACAAATTACATTTTTCAGCGTCTTATACGATGAAGGTTTGATATGTTTTCTATTTTCTTCTCTCTAGTTTTCCTTTTATAGTGTTCCTCCCCCTCTTCTTCTCATGTGGCCTATTTGCTGTTACTTTATTACATTGGTAATTTTAAGTATAGAGTATGGGGTCCAAAGGACTAATTTATTTATTTTAAAAAAAATTAAAATTTTTAATTTTTTTAATTTTGTATTTTTAATTTTTTAATTTTAATATTTTATTATTATTTATTATTTATTATTTTTTTCGGGTTCACTTTCAAACACCAACTTGTGCATGAACTTTGCTTTCGTTGGTTTTCTGGACACTCTAAGGGCATATTTAGAGGGTCATGTAACCATTCAAAATGTTCCATTTTGAAGCTTATTATACCAAACACATTATAATACGTAACATTGAAACACAACACACTGTTGTTCAAGGAATTGTCACGTTTTGTCGCATATCTTTGTTGGCGGTCTAGTAGTTGGAGAGGAATAGAGGATAGTGACAAGTATGAGGGGTAGAACAGGTTTCTATGTTTATAAATATAGTGTGTATTATTTATTTATTTATCTATTTTTATAGCTCAAAAGAAGCATACTTTTATCTTCTTGTATTTTCGTTTTTTTCCTACTTTGCAAAACGATTTGGTTGTGTTACCAACTGCAGAATCAACAACCTTATATGACTGGAGAAACCGAGCAGTTCCCATTTCATTTACTTTCTCTCATGGTACTTTTGTATCTGTGTCAAACAGCTGGCTCAGAAGTTGTACGAGGGAGTTAAGCTATCAGATAAGGAAGCCACAGGGTTGATTACATATATGCGTACAGATGGTCTGCACGTAGGTATCCATCTTATTGCAATATGGTTAGTTATTTGGCTTCACCTGCTAGAATTATGTTAATTTTTTCACTTAATTAACAGTCACACACGTGCTTGTGTTATTGTTGTTAATGTCTATGCATATTGCTGTCTTCTTACTTTTTAGATTCAGACGTGATTAGTTTCTTTTTAAGCATTAGGCAGGATTACTTCTTTCTATGAAGTTCTACTCGCGACAATGGTTATCTACTAAAGTTTACACTGTCATATGTTCTTGCAAAATTTTATATTTGTGATCTTTTTTACTAGTGGTCCAATTTAGGGTGGACTGCGGAAAAACCACTCTTTTCTCATGAGTGCTTGTAAACTTGTTTTGAACTTGGTACACTAGGTTATATATATGAAATCTTTTACTTGAAAGAAACCTGAGAGCCTTTGATGAGGTAGCCCTAGAGGTATATAAGCTGTCCACGATGGTTATGAAAACTCTTTGGAATTGAGCATCTTTAAAGGTGGACTTTAGTGTTGTGTTACTTGTTGATTATGAAGATCCAGTTAGCACAATAACCTCTTTTGCAGTGGGTGGAAGGTAGGGCTGTGTAAAAATCCACTTAAACCGACAGAACCTGATTCTGTTATGGTTTTAAAAGTTTAAAAATTGGATAGTCTGCTTTCCATTTCTGAGACTTATAAACCGAAATAATGGTCAGGATAGATGGCAACGCTAAATAGAAAAAAAAAAATGGGTCTACAAGCTCTTGTGGGTTGTAGGAACAGTTGGTGTTAATAAATGCAATTGGGTTGGCTAACCAGGTAATGGTTATGTGATGAAGTTGAGTTTAAACTCCAAAGAATTTGAGAAGTTGATTTAAGACCCCCCCCCCCCCCCCCCCCCCTTTCCTTCACCTTCAAGTTGAGAATGGTTCTACTGTGGATGATGAATATAATGAACACAGGTAATGGTTCTTTGTTAAAGACGATTGATTGGTGTTTGGATATGCTTCTTGTTCTCTAATGGTGGAAAGTAAAGCTTCTTTTGTTGTTAGTTTGTTAGAATTCCTTCCGTACTCAATTTGAGTTAGCTCAAGCAATACTTTTTGTGAGAATCCCAATTTAGTTAGACTGAGGTGATGGTAATTGCAAGGATTTATGTTTTATATGAATCCAAAAAATTGTATTTAACCTAAGGGTTTTATTTATCTATTTTATTTGTTTTTCAGGTTTCTGATGCAGCCACAAAGGATATACGCTCCTTAGTCACTGAGAGGTGATTTTCAGATCAATGTCATTTCCACTGGTTCTTGTACATAGTTTTGTTTGCTTGTACTCTTGTTTGTTTTTCCCTGTACATGCTGCGATTCCACTACTGCTTATGTTTGGTGCAAACCTCTTGATGTGCCACTATTTTGAACCTGTTTAATGTACTTGTGTGTATCCATCTTTCTGCTAGCTTGGTTGTTCCACCATGCCAATACTCTTGAAATAATTGGGTTTAACCTTTCATCCTCGAAAACTGATAAAAATCAGCAGTTAATATATCATTTGTTTTCATTCACAAAGTAATATCGAATTCTGTAGATATGCGTTCCATAAGACTTAAATCAAATGAGCATAGATACTCCAAGTTCTTGTTGAAAATTTGAAATATCTTAAGCAGGGATATTTTGACATTTATATATTGGGACAAATATGTTGTCTTTGACACTTAAGGACCCAGCCACATACTATGATAGGATAGTTATTTATTGTTTGTTTATTAATGTTATTCTTCTTCTTCTTCTTCTTTATTATTATTATTATTATTATTATTATTATTATTATTATTATTATTTTATCTCCTTATGTTGCACACTCCGTCTTAAATTTAAAAAGTTAAGCATAGCGCAAAGTTGCTTTAGTTATTCAGGCAACAATCATGCATAAACTCTGCTAGATTTATTTTGAAGGGTTGAGAAATCTTCAAAATGTTAAAATGTTTTGTCAATTTACCTCCAACTATATGTCAAAAAATTTGAACACATTCATGCAATTGATTGGTTGTGGGATCTGATCATACGACTCAAGGATCACCTCCCTTTTTGTGTGGAGAAAAACATTGCTACAACAAAGTAAGAGACGGTTTCACTAAAAAAAGGGTACAAGATAAGTCATAAGATAACTAATTGACCCCACTCGCCAGCATTTGCATTGAAGAGGATGACTGGGAACTGAAGCCCACTGTCATATATTGGGGAACCTAGTCCGTGGTTATCTGCCGCTTATTATTGAAGACCATGGTGCTCATCAGTCTCATATCATTCATGCACCTCACATCATTCATGGACACCGTTATTTTCATATCCACCGAGCCTCCACTTGATGATATTCATAAGACCAACCTTTTCGGAGACCTCGAAATTTAAGAGCTAGCAGTTGTTTCACACCAAAATCAAGGGGATCCTATCAACTTGTTATGACTTAAGATTATAAGGCTCACGAGCTTTGTCTTACTTCACCAGTGAGAAACAAAATAATCACCTCCATGCATAGCTCAAATATAGCTTGCTTCATTTTGGGTGGGGCAAGCTTCTGCCTGGTTGGTGGTTCTCTTGGGTATATCTTTCATCTGGGGAGAGTTAAGAAAATACAAATCTTCTGATCAACAGACAAATGTATAATCCCTAAGAATTCCAGTTGCATTTATATTCATAGCCCCTTCTCATCAACCAACTCTCGACGTATAAAGAATATGTTAAACAAACTTAGCAACTGATGGAAAGCTACAAGGGGGAAGTGGTTTACTCTTACGGTTTTACTTATTGGTACTGTGTGGAATTTTTTCTTCAGCGATGTAATTGTAACTACAAAGAGTTCATTTTTCCTCCTAGCATCATAATAATATCCTATTGTTATGCAGGTATGGGCATGATTTTGCATCAGAGTCCACTCGCAAGTACTACAAGAAAGTCAAGAATGCTCAAGAAGCACATGAAGCTATTCGGCCGACCAATATATGGAAGTTACCATGTAATGAAAATTAGTGAAGTTTGCTTTCTCTCATTTTAATTAGTTATTCCCCATGTTGGTATTACTTTATCTTGGATATTTTCATTGTACTACTTACATGTCATGAGTTATTCTTTAAAGTGTTTTTATCACTTTGCCTTGTCTATCAGCCATGCTAACTGGAGTACTTGATGAAGACTCCTTAAAATTGTACACTCTGATATGGTCTCGAACACTGGCATGCCAAATGGAACCCTCTGTGATTGACCAGGTATGTTTATTTTTTTGTTGTTTATCATCTTATTATGTTCACAAAATATCTCATTTGGGTCTTAATCATGTTGTGGGTCAACTGCATTATCCCCGACACTACATGGTTCATGTTTCGTGTCAAAATCCCACAAAAGAAATTCAACCCTTTATTGGTGGGTTACTCTATACAACCTGATTGGCATGACTACCAAATCAACAAGTCATGAATAAGCCTACTTAGCTGATGTCAGCATGTGATAACGTGGATTGTGCCTGTAATATGTTGTGTCTCGTGATTTTAATAAGACCATCACCTTTTATCTTTTTTCAGTTAATGATGAACTTGAGTACAATTAGCTAAGCTTTCCTTCAGTACAATTAGCTAAGCTTTCCTTCTACCTGCCCGTGCTTCAAATGTATACAACACAAATAAAACCTGTTTAGTTTGCTATTCAAGTGGGTTGACACGATTGTGAGAGGAGCACGAGACCACGCTTATGATCAGCCTGAACCTGCCAATTTTTTAATGTTTCATGTCATTTTAATGGTTCACACAGATGTTTTTGCCATGTCATGTGCACAATAAAAGCTTTAATTATTCTATCATCTAAGCTAATTGATATCATCTAAGCTAGCTGATACTTGGTCTAATAGGTAGAGGTCATTACTGTCGTTTGTCCACAATGATGATGCATGAAGTTGCCAGGTCTAGCAATGCTTGCGGCAAATGTCACTGCATAAGTTTTGATGTTTGACTATTCTTGTACACCAACAAACTACAAATGAGTATTTTTCATTTGTGATAGGCTTTTTGGGGGCTTGTTCAAGCGTTTTTGTTGTTTGTGCCTTTTCTGCTCCAGATTGGGGATCCTTTCATTCCCCAACTCTGATGGATGTATCCTTTTCTTTTTTTGCAATTTAATATATACTAGCCTGGTTTTATTGATAAAGAAAAAAAAAACTACTTGATTAACAAAGGCAACTTATTGTTTCTCAATAGCCTTTGAGGCATCGGAGCAGGCTTTTGTTTCACATCCCTCCCAACTCACAAGATATGCCTAGAATCAGAGGAATATTGCATTGCTTCCAATGTCCTCAAGCCTATAAGCTAAGATTATACTGATTATCGAAATAGGTTGGCACTACACTTTTTGATATAGACGCATATCTGCAACAAAAAAATTTAGAATTGTTAAGTAAGAAATTGAGACCAGTAAAATTGGAAAGCATGACTTTTGTCGTGTACTATAATACTGATGAAACACTATAACTAAAGCTAACTATATCTACGGTAAACACCATAAACAATGTAGTCAAGCGACCGCCTATGCCTCAAAGTGAGGCAATGCGGTGAAATGAGGTTTCCGCCTCGGCCCGCCTAGCCCAAAAATGGTTGCAGCCTAGTTGCAACCCACTTTATAATAGGATTTTATGATTCTTGGTGTAATAAGGTTGTAACCCAGAGTCTTCATCTCCTCTTTGCCTTTAAATCAGGTATTCCTAAATAACAAATAAACAAGATAAAACGTTTTTAAGTTTTGATAAATTTGTTACACTTTTTTTAATATTTTTTTGGAGGAAACATATCATGTTTTTTATCAGTCTGTGATCAACATTAATCTTGATTTTTCATAGTATAGTTCGATGTTTTGGAATACCAATACTGATCATACTTGTAAATGTTTACAAACCATTCCAACAATTTCTTCTAATAAATGTTCAATATTCTCAAGTTTATATTCTTTTAAGATTATTGATTTTTAATGATTTACTGAATGTTTGCAAGTTATTTGACACTTATGTAGTGCATCTTTTCGCTAAGCTATGCAACTTTATCATATTTACATTTCGATTCTAGGTAATTGTGTTACTTTTTGTACATATTTGCTGATGATATTTATCAAATGATATATACCATTATGTTATGTTTCAATTTACTATAAAACAAATCTTAAAAAATGTTTAGACCGCCTCACGCCTTAGGCGTTTTCGGGCCCTCCGCCTTAACTACAATGACCCTAAATAAGAGATACATAAGACACATAAATTTATTCAATCAGTTCAACCAACTACAACACTCAAACTCCGCGGTTATTTGTAACCTCACTAACTTCTTGCCAATCAAATTAATCTAACCCTAACTCTACTCTAGCTAATGCCCCAACTAATATGGGCTTTATTATAATAGGCCCAGTTACAAATAATACTAACTAATTACCCTTTTACATCAACGTCCCCGAGTTGAAGAAGCTCGTCCTCATGCTTGAAGTCAAAGAAATTCGCCGAACACAAGCAACCGGTTACAGAACATAATGCGAAATGCTCTCGAATTAGTCGACCTCAAAATTTGCCACGATACACACTTGCTAAAAGCGACTAAATCAACTCTGAAATGGAGCAAAGTGACTCAAAGAACCATAAGTTGCGGTAAACCTGTTGAGAAGACTTCTGCGCATAAGCTCGTGGCACAAAAATGTTCCAATATGGATCATCATAATCATCGTTACTCACTCTTTCTACCGTTGTAAGAACATCATTCGTATGCTAAAAAATGGGAAAGAAGTCGCAGAAGTCAAATGACTCACATTTCAGAAATCGAGTACGGGGTAACGGTCCCCTTAATTTTCTCAAAAAGCTAGAGGACTCTGACAAACAGTATGACTCATCCGGCTCTTTTCGCATCTGGGCAAGTTTGTCTTCCATCAATATTACTCTCCTCCGCTTTTGCTTGTTTTCTCCATGCATTAAAAAATGGGGCAAGGCAAACACCAATCCGTTCTGCTAAATTTTTGAAAAACTCCTCCTAGTCTAGCTTAACTAGTGCACAGTGGGATTGGTAGTGGGGTATACATCAGATTCACAGGTCATTGGGGGTGGGGTGTGAGGGAAATTGGTTCAAGTCGAGGGATATAGGTGTATTGTATTGTGGATAGTAAAGTTGGTTTTGATTATTAGACACCGCAGGGTATTGGACTTGACTTGGGCTATACAGTTATTGGTATGGGGACGGAGAATAATAATATGGATATGGGTAGGGAGAATAGAGGTATGAATATTGAAAATAAAATGGATCACTTTTTTTAATAAAGAAAACAACTATTGGGTTGCTTTCTTAATGCCTGGAGCATAAATAACCTGATGGGATCAGGGATTGCTTTAAAACATGAGATTAGAGACTTCTTTGAAAAATCTGTACCAGGGGTAGTTGAAATATATGAAACTGTACCCTTCTTCCCCACAAGATTTGTAACAAAAGAAAGGGGAGGGGCTTGTTCACAAACAGGGAGGGTGATCAGAGTTGCGGCCTGCGAGGACAACAACGACGTGTGCCTGTGATGGTGGCTCTATCGGCTATGGGGGAGTGGTTGACGACAAAGATGGTGGCGAAAGGGTGGATCTGATGGTGGTGGTGTTGCGTGAAGGCAGCGGGCTGAGATTGACATGATCTGATTGAGATGAGGACCTGAGGACCTGGGTTGATGGCACTGGTGGTGTTGGAGCGGCAGCGGAGGCGGTGCTGTGATGGTGGGGGCTTCGACGACGAATCTTGGACAACAAAGTGATTGTTCTTCAGTCAACTTTCTTCTCTTATTTTCTCTTCAAATAACCAATTAGATGCTTCGGCTCTGAATAAGAATAAATAAAAATGAATTTTACACTACAACCAAAGTTAAAGCTAACTAGATCTTTGATAATCTCTAAATAAGAAATCATAAACTTTTCTTTGGGAAGCAAACTAATTAACCCTAATCCTACTTTGGCTAATGCCCTAACTGATATGAGCTTTATTATAGTAGGCCCAATTACAAATAATACTAACTGTTTACATCAAATACTGTCCCTGCCTGTAAAATTTCTGTAGGATGCCTGTTAAATTTTTGTAGGATAGTAACACTTCCAATAGATGAAGTACCATCTGTCTAAGTTACATGGTTTTTATGTCCATTTTCTGTATTTCAATTGTTATACGCCGTTACTTTTTTCTCGTGACTGAACTAGATACAAGTTGATATTGGAGATGCTGAAAAATCGTTGATATTCCGCTCTACGTGTTCAAAAGTTCAATTTCTTGGATATCAAGTAGTCTACAAGGTATTCACTTTTTGGTCTCAGTTCCTTACCTTAAGAGAAAATCTGTTTCATTAAGAATCACAATTGTTTATTGATATCCTTTTAGAAACATGTAACTGAAAAAAAAGTCAGAATTGTTTAATCCCATCTTACTTGTAATATTAATTTAACGATGACAAGTATTCTTTGATTAACATCAATTATATATATCATTGAACTTTACACATCTTCATATTCATAATTTGTGTAGGATTTGGAAGTTGCAGCTACTGGGTATAATGAGAAGGAAGGAGATGCTAACGATGAGATCTTTGAGGTACTCAGTACATTGAAGGTAAGGATCAAGCTCCTGGAGCATCATATACATTATTATTGTTTGGGTAGTTGCACATCCTATCTTCATTTTATGATTAGGTATCCCACACGATGTTCAAAATCTTATGTTTCATGACTCCCTATATCTTCATTTGGAGTTAAACTAGGAATAGGCTTCATACAAGCTATGTGTTATCTAGAAGTGGATGTAAGTTGACTTCAATTGCTTGTTTTGGGAGGATGGCTTGGAGTGTTTTCATTTGGTCTCCTTTTGCTCAAGAAGTATGCAGTCATTTTTCAATCTCTTTGGGGTGTCTTCGGTTATTCATGGTTTGGGCATTGAAGTTTATAAGCCTTGGAAGCGTAGGGTCTTTTCCCGAAATGAAAACCTAATGTAGTTTGGGATTTTACATACTATGCTATTTGTTGGGTGATATGGAATGCAAAACATGAGCAGGCAGTTCCTTGGAGGCCTTTGGTTGATGCAACATGGCTTTTGTTAGGAAGTAAGTACGAATAGCGATGCAAGAGGTTTTCCTTTTTTGAAAAATGGATGTCCTTGTTATTTGTGCATTAACAAAAAGGGAAAACTAGCGATACCCCACTATAATAATAGAAAAATTAACGATGACTCCTTGAGATATCCAATATTAGCGTCATCCCTCAGGAGTCGGGACTCATAATCAATGTTTGCTAATCGTTTGAGAAGTTAAGTACAAATCCGCCGTGATGAAGTCGAAGGTCCAGATTAAAACAAAATCGCATCTCAATAATGGACCGATGTTAAACACGAAACAAATCTAGAGATTACAGAAAGGTATATCAAAGAAAATCTGTAAACGGATCACCTACCCCCACCACCCCCACCCAGACCCCTTCACCTGAATCACAACTACCCCACCCTCCATTCTCTCTGAAATATATCGCCCTCCATTCTCTGTGAAACCATCACCAGCACCCCACCCTCCACTCTCTGTAATATCCATTTAAAGGATGCTAAAATCATATGAGAAAGCTCTCAATAACTACCACACATCTCCTAAAAAAACTGTTACAAAATCTGTGAGTTCTATGCCACAAACCCTTTTAGCTTTTGAAATTCTTGTCGAGGAAAAGAATTGGGAAAAACTAAAATGTTCGCGAAAAATGGTTTATGTCTCCACTCGTAGGCTACATTGGTTGAGCTGACCTAATGCAGAAAGCTCTTTCTGAACAGTGTAAGTCCATCCATATGTAAAAATCTTCACTTGGACGATTTGCCAGTGATGTAGGAACATCCTGGCACAACCGTGACATCAGTTTGGGCTAGGAGGGTTTATTGGTTTTTTATGGTAGTTGTGCTCATCCCATACTTTCAATGGACTTTGGTTCAAAGATTTTATTATGTCATGAGCACTCATTATAGGGGTTTGAAAGCCCCTTTTTATTATAATATAGTAGAGTGGGCCTTGTTGGCTTTGTAATTAGGCTTCACATTCTTTATGTCCTTAAATAATTCATGTTGCTTTATGGGGTATAGTTCGTAGGACGGCTTGAGGATACTTAATTGGTGAACAGTGATTACGTTATCTAATTTAGTTCACTTATTTTCTAGCTAGGGAATCCGTTGCAGCTTGGTAAAGTGGAACTCAAGCAGCATTCTACTCAACCTTCGTCACGCTACTCAGAGGCATCGTTGGTGAGTTGCATTTTGCATGTTTTTCAGTTTTTGCATACATTGTTATGAGTTGGGTTACTGTTATCTTTTGAATGGGAAGTAATATTAAGAATAGGCTAATCTTAGATACTGGTTTATCCTGCATTTCTGACCTTCGGCCTTGTTTTTACAGGTAAAAAAGCTGGAAGAACTCGGGATTGGACGGCCGTCTACATATGCATCAACAATAAAAGTATTAAAGGCATGTTTGAAATTTGACATCAGTTTTAAATCTGTTTCCCTTTGTACTTCACTGGTTTGTTTGATTAATCTACTTTCCAATAATGCTCGCACATAGCTATTCTCTTGATAGATGTATATAAACTATCCATTTGCTAAAATTATATAAACTATCTATCAAACTTAAAGCACCCAGGTAGTATGTTTGCTATACATCTTTTTAATTCTCAAGGCCTAGCTTTTGGATCTTGATGATTAGGTCTGTGGACGGATTTCTGTTGGATTGGGTCCACATGGACTAGTACAATACACTCCAAATTGTCAGTGTCCAAACAATTTCTGTTTATCTATTTATTTTTTATTTATTCTCATTTTTTATATTATTCCTAATAAGTAATATAATAATTTTGTTATTTCACGTTGTTGAAATATCAATTGATTCAGTGTTAGAAAATGTTGTATCTTAAGAATATTACATTTGGTAATATAGTTCCTAACTAGAAATCTGACTATGATAATGTCAATGTTGTATATTAGAAGATTATCTAACATAGTTTTTTGGTGACATCAGGACAGAAACTACGTGACAACGAAAAGTCGAGTACTCTATCCAGAATTTCGAGGTCGAATGGTACATTGTTATTCATATATATATATATTCTCCACATATATCCTTTATTGAAGGTCTTTCTATAATTATGTAGTTTGTTTTGAAAAGGTAAAAGTTTATGAATAATATAGGAGGGATCATATAAAGACATGCATGCAACAACAAAGGAAATTTCAATCAAGGATTGGTCAAGTTTCTTGCTTGTATTTGCAGAATATTGGGGTGTGTATGCTTTAGGGATTATAACAAGTATAATGAGTTAACTGAAGTTGTAATCAAGGGCATCTTTGAAAATTTACAAACCCGGTGTAGGTTGACTGTAGAATGTTTATAATGATATCAGTTTATTGAAATTTGACATGCAGACATAAATTAGGATACTTTGATTTTTATTATTATTGTTATTTTTTAATTCCATCAAATATGTATTCTGAGAAAATTAGTGGTGGTCAGTCATCCATTGCAACACAATGATGTGATGTATTACGAACAAAAAAAACAAGAATTTCAACTAATGATATGAAATACTAATAATGACATGATAAGTTGGGGGAAAATGCTTTGGCTTGGAATTCTGGAATTCATTTAAATCAAAAGATAGTACGTGTTTGTTTTTTTCTCTTCATTTTTGTACTAGTTTGTTGCTATATTTCCACTCTATCAATCTAATATCTTTTGTTGATTGTGGTACCATAGGAGTTACATATTTTAATCTATTTTTCTTGTGCCCCACCCCCTTTTTATTCATATTCTTGTAAATTTCTTTTTCCCAATTTGTTAATCGCTAAACTTTCTCTGAAATTCAGGTGTCAGCTTTTCTTTCCCACCATTTCTCTGAAGTCACTGACTATAGCTTTACTGCTGACATGGAAGCAGAGGTATCTATCTTGATTATTTGTAAAAACATTATCTTGATTGATTTGTAATAACAGCCTCTTGATTAATATTTTGACAATTTTTTGGTTAATCTCACATTTCATGTCTTTGGATAAGTGACTTTTAGGTCCATGGCGTTTTGTATGTGCATTCTTCTCTCTTTTTGGAAGAATGACATATATGGTTTTCATTGGCTTACCTAAATTATAATTGCTTTTATGGGTTTATAGTAGCTGTCGCGTGGTTTCTGTATAGAAGGGACTCAATAGCTTGATTCATTCAGCACCATAACAATTTCCCTCCTGACACTACTTGGAGCCTTTTTTATTTTTTTAACTATAAAATTGAAGAAAAGAGATGGGTTTTTTTTTGGAAATTGAGCTGGGTTTTACAAACCAAAAAAAAATAGAAGAGAAAAATAGTATGAATATAGTGCGGTAGCTATTGGAATGAATGAATGGAGCTATTGGGTTCCTCAAACATTAAGAGATGGCTAAGAGCTCCATTGAGCAGTCTTCTTCTGAGCTTCAGAAGAGAAAAATGATGGTTCCTCCATGTCGTAAAATCTATGTGAGGCGCCAAGTTCCATCACTAGAGCTTTGGCAGGGCGAGGCGCTGCCGCGGCGGAGCCTTTTCTGAGGAGTGAAGATTTTAGTGCGGTAGCTCCATCTTAATGAGTCGATGTATGGTCCTGCAATGCTCAAACACTGAGTGAAGTGCTTTAAACAAAAAATAGAGAGCATTGGCAGAGTGGCGGCAGAGCCCTCGACAAAATAACGTAAAGTCAATATGAGAGAACTGAAATAAAGGAGACAGAGTGGGACTCTGAAACGCCCATGAGCAACTTGTGGCACTCTTGGAAAATGAAAAGAGTGAATGAAAAGAGTGAATGTTCTTAAAGGAGACTACCAAAGTGACCACAACTTGTGGCACTCTTGAAAAATGAAAAGAGTGAATGGAACTGGTCTGTTCATTGATTGCTGCATTTGTTACTCCTACTTGATTTGATTGTGGAACTGTACAATTTGGGAACTATCCTTTTACTCAGTTTTGATTTAATAATTTCTTCAACTTTTGATGTTTTGGAGTGTTCTTTTTCTGTTGACTGTAACTAGCTTGATAATGTGTCTGCTGGGATAACCGAGTGGAAGGGACTCCTGAAAGATTACTGGACACGATTCAGTACGTACTGTGACAATGCTGGTACCGTTGATATTCGACAGGTATTTACTAGTTTATCAGACTATCACTCAAGTCAGACTCTATATCCCACAATGCTATTATTTATCTTTGTTTTCTTCTAGGTAGAGAAGATGTTGGAGGAAACCTTTGGACACTTCTTGTTTTCTTCTCTTCCTGATAAAAGCAGGACTTGCCCAAGGTATTTATTCTGTCACTTTGATAGCATTCATTTGGTTACACTGCGGTTTTGGGATTCTTAACCTATTAAAGAAAGTTTTGGGATTCAAAAGAAAGTAGTAATAAACTCACTGTTTTCAGCTTTCTTCCAGTAGGAAAGAGATGTCTATAATAAAACAGGAAAATGGAGAAGTGAAAAAAAAATTACTTGCAAATGATCTATCACCAGGAGCAATCGTTCCGTCACATTTCTCGAAGAAAGTTTCAAACTTCATCTCCTTTAATTCCAACTGATGCGTGCCACTTGTACTCAGATCTGTAATCGTTGTACACATTTCTCTAAGACCACTCTTAGGTGCAAAAGTTATATCCCTGTGGGCCTACATGATACCCAACTGCCAGAGGCTTGGAAAGGGACTCTTCTCATAGACCTATATCTTAGTTTCACTTAGAATCACATGACTCATGGATTTACAATGTAGAAGCGTGATGAGAGGCGTTTCTATGGACCGAGGTGTGAAGCATAAGGCTCTATGTGTAAGGAGCAAGCCTTTGCTACCTTTCACAATTAAGTGACGTATTATCTCGAGAGAACTATTGTCAAGTAAATGGTTAGCAAAATATGAAAACCGAAAGCTGTAATACATCATGATTGTATGCTACCTAATTGTATTTTTTAAAATTCCATATATACAAGATAAAAGTATTTCTCAAAACGCATATAAGGTGTAACTTGGGGATCTTCTATCCTCTTAACTGAGGGGAAATTCTAAATGACGAGGAAAGGAGCGATGAAACGGGGGGTGAAGCCGTTCATCCCCCTCGAGATGTGTGAAAGTGCGTGTCTCGAGGCACTTTGCACATCTCAAGGGGGTGAACGGCTGCACCCCCTCCCTCGCCCATTTCCTCGCTGTGTAGACAAACCCGAAACTGAGTCTAACTTACATATGTATGTTATCAATTTAATATTAAAAAAATCAACACATTATCTCGTAAACTGAAGCAATTAAAGGTGTTGAAATATAACACAACAAAGTTGCACACATCAGCGATGATATGTACGAAAGCATAAGCCTTTGATTTATTTACTCCATGATGTAAGCCCTTGACGCGTTGAGATTAAGCCTTGCCTTGACAAAATCACATTCAAATTGAAGTTATCCCTGAAAGGTGGTTTATTTATTTATTTTTTTGTGGCAAACAAAAGAGGGACAATGAAATAGTTCAAGCAGAGCATGTCAGGGATTCTTTGCTGGAGCTAACACGTAATCCGATGGGAAGATGGTCGGAACCTGTTGTTCAAGCCCCAGAGAATAGAATGGCAGCACTTTTTTTTTTCATCATCACCAGCACTATGGTCTCATACCTTGATGCCTGTCTGAGCATCAGAGTCTTGGGAAGGGATTGTTCCCATAGACCTATATCCTAGTTCACTTAGACTCACATGACTAAGATGTGGAAATAAAATCTATTTTATCACTCGAAACCACCTGAAGGATTCAACGATCACACACACAGATAGTGGGATAGGAAAATATGGTCTAATCGCAATCTGGCTTCTTTATCCCTGTTGTTCATAGGATGCCTCTTTTGATAAGTTGCTGGTTTGAAGTTTGCTTGTTGCCTTGTTGGTGCAATTTACTATCATATCACACAGGCACACACACAAACAAAAATAATTGTTAACATGAGTTAGTAATGAGGTTGTCAAATTGTTGTATATTCCAGGTGTTTGGTTTGCAGTTTTGCTATGGAATATTTGTATAAAAGGAAATTTGATGCACTGATTTGAAGTGTTATGCTTCTTTTCTCAATAATACCAGGAAAGCCTATCAAGACAAGCTGTAGTCTACATTATTTAGTATTTATTTATTATTGTTGTTTGTTTTGAAAGGTCAAATATGTGTCATTCCACGAGGAAATACACGCACACACACTCTAGAATTTACAATTCCAATAAAGAGAGTTTAGTGAGAAAAAAGTAGAATATTCCAATTAATTCAGTCTCACAAAGGTCAGTCAAAAGAGTTTATGCGCAGGGGATGCCCAATGGCATAGAAGGATGATAGACTCCATGGAAAGCTTGGTCTTTTCACTGCACCCCTTTAAATATCTCCATAATGTCCAACAAATTGCATACCTTTTCCAATCCCACGTCCAAAAAGAATCTCTCGTAACTCACTACAGTTCCCATATGTGTAGTCTGCATTCATTTGGAAAAAAGAAAAGTGTAGCCTGCATATATAACTAAATTTGTTTGTTGGAGTCCTGGGTTTTGACATTCTTACATGTCTTTGTGGTAGGTCCATTGGAAATCTTATTTGGTGGTACCATATTGAATTTTGTTGAAGTTATTATAGTTGTTGTATGTTTTTACTCACTAAGCTTGTTCATATTTGTTTCAGTTGTTCAGTGGGTAATTTAATTTTCAAAGTGAGTAGATTCGGTGCAGGCTATTTTATAGGTTGTGATCAACACCCGACATGCAAGTAAGTACAAAGAATACTTGACCTCTGCATTTTGTGGAAATTGTGATTGTTATCATCATTGTATTTTGCTGATTTATTTTAGAATGGTTGTGTTATCATGAACTTAATTAGTGATATGGTTGCCTGATAAAGTCTGGTTTCTTTTTGGATTTTTATTACCGATCTTCTAATCAGTAATTTGGTTATGATATCATGGACTTACTGTATAATAATAACACGATGTGTTTTACCTGTCCGACAATTTGGGTTTTAGGAGTCT
Source organism: Berberis thunbergii (assembly GCA_003290165.1). NCBI lineage: Eukaryota > Viridiplantae > Streptophyta > Magnoliopsida > Ranunculales > Berberidaceae > Berberis > Berberis thunbergii. The sequence goes on from QNQO01000248.1 coordinate 516,779, forward strand.
ATGCCGGTCAAACCTCAATGATACTTGTGTTTGGAAGTTTTAATATCTATATATATTACAATTCAGAATAGTGTTTTACTAATCATTGCTGACTGGGACAAAGTCAAATAGAAAGTATTAGAGATAAAAGATGGCTAGGATTAAAAGTTAGAAAATGTATTGAATTTGAGGGTTGAGATTCATTTCCTATGATGGTATATTTGTAAATATAAAATACGTAGAAGGGCAAAAATAATTAAAATTTTTGAAAAAAATTGGTGGAATGTACATGTGGTGGAGAGAGAAAATATTGTGTTTTTCTTTAAGAAAAATGAAAATTATCATAACTATCTACATCGTTGTCGAATTTTGAAAAGTGCTAAAATTTTAAAAATATATATTTTATAATTAATAAACGTATAATGTATTTCACGTCTTTAATATTTTTCAAAATAATGAGACGGGCCGATCATATCAGAAAAAATGAGTCGGACATCGTAATTCACATTTAAACAAAAATCCTAAACTTCATGTTTTGGCGAATTCAAAGATTGGGGAGAACTCATTCTCGCCGTTTAAAATTTTTCCCCTGATTCAAATTTGACTGAGTCTAGCCTAAAATTTATAATATATATTTTTACTTTAAAATAGGCTTACACTTCAATACTGATTGAGAGTGAAAATGGAGAGAGTGATGGAGGTGTTCAGTACAAAATATTTAACAAAAATAAAATTATGTGGAGTGCAACAACACGGGGCATCCTCTTGTATATATATATATATAGAGAGAATATTTTAATTTGGCTGAGATCAATGCATCAATTGGTTTACACGTCCAAGGAATTGGATTTCAGGAGCTGATAATCACGAGCCATGAGTATTTATGAACTCCAAACAATGCATTAAAGCTTTCAGTTGCGGAACACATTTTTTAAGCTTTCCTTTACTGGATTTTATGAAGGAAATGCTTTATAATTTAGATTTGTTTGTTCACATGGTTCAAATTACTTTCAAGGAACTGACTTCCTTTTATCTTTTGTATACATTTCCGAAATTTCTGCAATGGTGTAAACAGATACATTGCTAAGATGATATATGCCAATAATGAAGATGATGAACCTCCTAAGAAAAATGATTTGTTTTCTGAGCCAAAGTTGCTCGGGCTTCATCCTGGTTCCAGTGAGAAGGTATTAATATAGTTTCCAGTGTTTATTGAGATTGTAATTTTTTGGAGACTGGCCTTTACTGTGGTGGTTCTTGATAGACTTTTGCTACTTTTGACCATGGATCTGCACTAACATTTTCTGTTTAATTTTTGAAACCTCTTTCAGATTCTTTTAAAGAACGGTCCCTACGGGTTCTATGTTCAACTTGGTGAAGATAGAAACGGATACCTACCAAAACGAGCCTCAGCTTCCCAGGTTTGTTATCACCCTTTTTTGCATTCATTAGGAATCATACTTTATTATTTTGATTGTAGCACTTTGATTGCTGCTGTTGTCACTGGGTTGCCATTCATACCAACTGAGCACCGAACTTCTTCTGCAAGTCATAGTGAACACTGAACAGTGACTGAGCAGATTCCTATATCACTTGGTTTAAACAAATTTGAATGTTTCAATTGGTAACTAACTAGAACAATTCTTGAAGTGAATGGCATCCTGAATCCTTGAACCTGTGACACAGTTTATAGATGTCTCCACTCACCATTTAAAGGAGGGAACAGAATTGCTATTTCAGTTACTTCATATATATGTTGTAATTGTAGTAATAAAGGATTTTCCTTTGGTAGCTAATACAATGCATATATTTCAGATTAAAGATGTTGATTCCATTACCGTAGAGGACGCTCTTGATTTGCTGCGGTACCCTATTAAATTGGTATGTATATTTTCAAAGGCCTTTGTTGGTGCTTTCTTTTTTTGCATGTTCGTGCTTACGGAATTGAATTGTTTATATATACACGTTTTGGTGTAAATTTGTTCTTATATTTCCCCCTCATAACTTGTCAGGGTAACCATCCGGATGACAGTGAGCCAGTCTATATTAAAATTGCAAAACATGGGTTCTCAATTAGACATCGGCGCACCATTGCTCCAGTACCTAAGGTACTCTATTATTTGCCTATTTGGTTAACACTATTACTGTGGTACTTCTTTTGTACATCTCATCAAGGTACTGGGACACAAGCTTTTTGTGTTATATTTTATTGTTTAAAAGATTCAAATACATTAAAACCGAGGGGAGAGATACAACGCCAGCCCCACAAACTAAGACTGCCTAACAATTGAGATGTAATTCACTTGCAAATAATTAAAAGTCACTCCCTTTGTTATTGGGCTAAGAGAAGCCCAATGCGAAATGATAGCCAAAATCTCATGATCGAACAACTTGCACCTAAGCTTTTTTCGTTGAAGAAGCCATTGTTCTTTCCTTCCATAATGCACAATATATAGCATATAGGATGATCTTAAAGGCTCCGTGGACCTGCGAATGGGCAAACCCAGGCCAAATAAGAAAAAATGGGATTATACATCTTGAAGCAAATGTCATTGAAGAAAGTGGGAAGCACTATCCTCAACAGCAAGCTCACAAAAACCATGAGGTCTTAATTTGCATAGCCCTACACGTGCGAACTTCCTTCATTGGCAACAGATCTCACAAGTAGCCCAGATGAAGAAAGTCTAGGAGGGATTTTCTTCCTACACGCTTCTCCCACCTGTAACCTGCGAGCTTTGAAAACATAATAGTCGAGCTATGAAATATAGAACTCACTCAAAAATCTCTCTTATACAAGCACGACTTCATCTAGAAAGGTAATAATTCCTTGGTCTCACCATGGGAAACGTTGCTCTCCTAAAGTGAAAATCCCAAGATGTGGAGGTCCATCCACCTTAGCAAAATTATCACACCCATTAGCAAAGTCAACCCTGCAATAAGCTAACATAAGAAGAAACGTGTATACTTGACTCTACCTCCCACAGAGAAAGCAGCATGAACCCAATCTCTAAATGCTAGACGGTCAGCTCTTAGTCTGGTAATTATGTGTATGAAATTTTTGTGTTTGGAATTCATCATAGGTTTTCTCGCAGCCCCAAAAGGATTAGAAGTTCTGAAATAGGTGGACTTCAGGCAAAATACCATATGCATGTTGGATAAGACCATTCTTAAATTAGAAATCCAAGTGGAATCAAATTAAACATTATAAGATTGTTCCCTGGCATCCATTTCATCCTTCTTTTTCCCATGCCCCAATTGTTGCTCTTTGCTGAGTATTGTCGTGTCATTTTGAATGTTTCTGGTTGTTAAATCTGTGAGTGCAGAACACGGATCCTAAGGACATTACTTTCGAAAAGGCTTTGCAATTCTTGTTGAGCAAGGATGCAAAGAAATGTGGAAGGCCCAAGAATAAACCAAAGAGGGAAGATGCCTTTTGAGGAAACATGGATGCTCCGTGTGAATACATACAGATGAGTGAGTACTCTGCAAGAAGTGCAACCTCTCGGAAAAAGAGGTGGTTCAGTGGCTTATGTGCTTCATAACGAGAACTTCACTCCAGTGGCAGCTGCTGAGATGGTTGATTATGTTGTAGAAATTATTCATTTATTGATAGGTTTTTGTGCAATTCTTCTTTGTAAGTCTAGCAAAGAAATTTTGGGCTCATTATACAAGTTCCATGGCAGAGGGACTATAAATTTTGTATTCATTTATTAATTAATGTTATATCTCTTCTTTTTTTTTTTAATTCACACATTGCTCATACAAGGCATTGTTACTATTATTTGGCTGTACAAAATATCATGAAATAAGACATTATCGATCATGGTGGTTCATTCATGTCCAGAAATTTCGTCAAACAATTTTTTATTGTTAGTTGGACTTGCAATGTAGTTGATGCTTGTAGATTTGGGTTGGAGTGTGTTGGATTCCTTTTGCCTGGATTATTACTCACCCAGTGAAGCCCTTTTGTTTTTGTTGTTTCACCTTTTTGACATTGGTAATGAGACCACTATTAGGATTAGCACTTGCTTGTGTGTGCAGTTTATGCCTTGTGCATCCCTGTTCTGTACGTATTGCCACAAAGACTTGGACAACCATAATTTTGAAAATCGACAATTTTCGTTTTATACCTGATAATATAGCTTTTTAAAAAGAAAAAATATAAAAAATTCGTAATGTTTTTAACATGAGACATTACCATGTCAAATTTATAGTGTACATACAGGTGAACAGTTTTAAGCAAATATGTATGGACATTCCAGCATTCGTAATTTTCCTTTCAAATGATCATATGTAGATGTATGATTGCTGTTTGTAACTTTCACACATAATCACAACTGCAATGAAATAAAGAGCAAACAAACTGAACGATAAGATGCAGTCGAGAGCTACGAGAAGATGTGATAGTATATTGTCACGTTCCCATGGTGAATTGGAAGACAAGATCAGCAGAACAGTTGGGCGGGAAGGATGGCGCCAAATTCAAATAATGAAATTCAAAAGAGAATGGCATTTTAGTAATTCTTGTAATAGTTGGTTAAGTATAGCACATGGCTAGACACGTGGAGGAAGATCACTGATTGAATTTTGAATTTCTGTTTCATCTTCTTGTATAAGTAGGGAGGTCTGAAGAGCAATAGAACAAAGAAGTTTTTAAGTAGAAGTCTAGGGCTCCTGTTCATGAAGAACTTGAGATAAGTGTATCCCTATCTATTACCAATATCAATTTCCTTTTGATTTGTGTTTGTTTTCTTTCGATTTGTTTCCAAAGTAGTCACAATCGTGACATTTGGTATCAGAGTAGTGTTATTCTGATCTGTGAGGCCTTGAGACAACCATGGAAACACGAGCAAAAGAGATGGAACAATTCATACGGGAAACCAGAAAGAACCAGAACGACACAACCAATCAATTAGAGCTCTTAAGGAATGAATTCATGAAGCTGGTACAATCGAATGAAATCCAAGAAAAAAGAGTTGAAACTAGGTTTGAACTCCTTATTCAATTGATCCAGAACCAAGCAGGACCTTCAAGAGTTCATGAGCCAGGCTCTTCATCAGCTCCAATTCTAGACCTAACTCCCAAATTCATTGGGAGAACCAAGGTATGTTTCCCTTACTTCCTAGACTTGAATTTTCACCGTTTGATGGTACAAATCCAAGATCACGGATAAAGAAATGCGAACGATGTTTTAGTTTTTTTTCAAATAGTGGATGAGAACAAGGTTGGCATGGCATCAATTCATCTCACAGGGAGGGCAGACCTTTGCTTTGGTTTTTTGACTACCAAGTAGGCAAGGAAATGCTTCAATGTGGACCATTTGTGCACAACCTGTGTGAACGATTTGAGGAAGTAGTCTTGGATAACTATGTTGATTCATTTAACAAATTGAACCAAGAGGGGTCAATAAATGAATAATACAATAAATTTGAAGAACTAAAATCATTGATGTTGTCTCACAATAACCACTTAGAGGAAACATACTTTGTATTGAGTTTTTTGAGTGGTCTTAAAGAGGAGATCAAAGCTCTAGTTCAACTATTCAAACCCACAACAATCACACAAGCACTATCCCTAGCTAGAATGCATGAAGCATCTTTTCAAAACATTGCAGTTCTAGAAACCCAATCCAATCTTCACAGCCCTACAGACAGCCTAACTACTCTACTACAACAAACAGATCCAACACCACCAACTTACAAAATCCTTATAACCCTAGCAATTATTCAAACAATAGAAACACTCACGCCATTCCACTCATTAGAAGACTTAACCCTACTCAAATGAGGATTAGGAGGGAAAAGGGACTCTGTTACAACTGTGAAGAGCAGTACAAGCCAGGCCATGTTTGTAAACAACAACAACTGTATATGCTTATACCTGAGGAAGATACAATAGAAGAAGAAGAAGAAGATCCTACTCTTGTTACATAAAATTTACTGCAGGAGATCCCAACTGATATGGAAATCTCATTACATGCCATTCATGACAGTTTTTCAACAAATACACTACTCATTCAGGAACTGATAAAGAAGAGAGTGATTTCTATCTTGATAGATAAATAATTCTAGCTGGCCCGCTTCCACAGCCCGCCCTATGGGACGGACCCTCCCAGGCATGTGCCATAGGAGGGTGTCTCGCACGTGCCCGCTCAAAGTTAAAAAAAAAAAAAAAAAAAAAAAAAGCGGGAAATCTAAACTTTCGAAAATCAAAATTTCAAAACATTGAAACAGATATCACGTCTCTCTCACAGAGATCTCACATGCTCAGCGAGAGAAGAAGAAGAAGAACGCAGAGCAGCGACTTCTCCGCAGCAGTTTCACTCTTCTGTCTCAGGTATCACTTCGATATTTCTCGTTTGATGTTTGATCTCTCATATTCTCTTCATAAGGAGTTGCTCTGATTTTGGCTCGTCTTCATAAGCAATTCTAGATGAATCTGGTGCTCTGATTTTTGTTCGAGGACGAGCCAAACTTTCGAAGACGAGCTGAGGTTGATGCTGTTAAGAGAGTGGAACTTATTTGATTCTATGATTTGTTCATCCTACATCGCAACCAAGTTGAAGAGTTTGTATCAGTTGTATCTTCTTCAGTTGTATACAAAGTGTACCTTTTAAGTTGAAGAGTTCATCCTACATCGCAACCAAGTTAAGCATAGTGCTCATACTCTAGAGTTGTATACAAAGTGTACCTTTTTCTACTGCATTCTTGTGGAGTTGCTCTGTTATAGTTTTATATTCCCCTACTTCTGGTTCTATAATCTCTTTGAGGGTACATGGAGCTTTCAAGATGAAGTTGGATACCAGCAACATTGAATGAGTTGTTGAAACCATTAATAAAGATAGTGTTTTGGTTTCATCCCCGTTCCACGGGTGAGGGAGTTTTGCTTTGGTTGATTTGTTCGGGATCAACCAAAGGAGACAAGGTCCTCAGCCCCCTGGGATAACTGGTTTGAGCGAGATGAAGGAATTCCATAACTTGGCAGGACGTGATGAGCTCAGATCAGGTGATCTTGAGTAACACCTAGGAAGAGTTTTGATTCCATGCAGTGGATTTGGATGAGGCAACAGGCAAGGCAAGATGTCCGGAGGGCAATGGGGTTGGTTTTTTCTCTGTGCTTAATCTATATGTGTATCGAGTGAACTAACTAATTTGCAGAGTACATTGCAATATCTAGAAACCACAATCTTCTACAAATGGGGTTGGTTTGTGCGGGTTAGGCTTTAATGAGTTTTTTTTTTTCCTTTGGTGTGTCTGTTGTCTCTTTGGTAAGTGCTCTCATTGTAAACCCTCGAATTTGTCAATTGACATGATCTTAAAATATAAAACATATATGAACGATCGACTGTTGAATACAGAGCAATGCAGGTATATTGATACAATATAGTTCATAGAAAGAAGAGCTTTTAAAGTGGAAGGCCAAGACGTGTGCTAAGAAGTGAGGGGGTGCAATGGATCTTTCAGGCTGTAACTACTTGACACCTTAGTCAGTGGTTCAACAGAATTTTGGGTTTTCTCGTTCAGGCTTCAGACAAGGTTTGAAGATCTAATAGGATATGAATTGACTAAAAATTATATCAACAAGACTATAGTTTATAAGTTACTGATACTTATTATGACACATTAGGAATATAGAATTAAGTTCTCTTTGTATATGAAAATGTATATATTTACTAAATAAGGATGCCCACCACAAAAAACAAGTATGGGATTAGAAAAGGATCAACAGGGCTGAGCCACAAACAATTTCCAAAGATGTCTATAAGGTTAGGGAGTCTTTTCACTGAAAGGAAATTCGAGGACGCCCACTGCCCTGCATGCATGCATGGCTGCCCTTAAAACAATCCAAGCATCCATTTACCACCCAGGAAATAATGCACTCTGAGCAATGCGTTTTACATTTTGTTGCTTTGATTTTGTTGATGCTGGTGGTGGTGGTGGTTGTTTTACATGTATTACTGAAATTTGAACTGATTTCTAATGATAGGCCCCCTATTTGCTTTACGTATACTAGGAGGAAGCATGTAGCAGGGAACTGATGAAATGCTAATGCTGAGTTGTTAATGCTGAGTGCTGAACTGATGAAATGGGAACTGATGAAATGCTAATGCTGAGTGCTGAAATGCTAAAGCTGAGTTGCTAATGCTGAGTGCTGAAACATAATGCTGAGATGCTGAAACAGAATTGCTGTAATACTAATGCTGAGATGCTGAAACAGACTTGCTGAAATACTAATGCTGAGATGCTGAAACAGAATGCTGAAATAAAAGATGTTGCTGAAACAGAATGCTATAAATAGAGGTGGAATAGAAGAATAGGGCATTCATTAAGATTGTAAAAAAATGTACAATTGAGCTTTGGCTCTTAGGAGAGTAGAGCCTCTCGAATAGCTCTTGAGGAGAATAGCAATCTTGAATTCTGCTAATACACTTTGTTTCATTTTTCTCTCAGTTCATACATTCTTTTGTAATTGATACATTTCCATCAATACTAATTCACTTCAATGTTGCACTATCAGTTGTCTCTTCTTCATACATCATAGTAGAGTTTTGTGCTAAGATTGCAAAGTGCTTCTTCAACTTCATACTTGATTCTGTCAGAGAAGCTTGAGCCAATTTGTCCCAATCCTGCAATAAAAATCAAGAACAGGTCAGACTATCAATTTCTATATACAATGGTGATAGTACATAATGTATTAGATGATAGTTGATACAAACCAACAATCACAATCAAGCCAACCTAAGTAGATGGAGACTGGGTTCAAATTATGGATATGGAGGGTTGGAACTTAGGACCACAATGAGCATTGAGTTCATATTACATTGCCTAAATACTATTTTGCTTCATCTAAAACTAACCTACCAGTAGTAGTGGGACACTTTTACCACTTCAAAAAAAAGATGTAGCCAAGTTTATGTATACCAACAATCCTAGCAAGACACTGCAGACTAACCTGTCAACAATTAGGAGAATTCAAGATATGACAAAGCTTATAAGAGTGTTGCAACTTCACTGGAAGTTCTTCCCAACGTAGTACTAATGTCAAAAGATGTGCTTCCATATATAATGAAGGGACCCTAAAACTCATCTGTTTAATAGGTACATATATCACCTTGACAACAACGGCTTGTTACCCATTTGTAGAAGATTGTGGTTTCTAGATATTGCAATGTACTCTGCAAATTAGTTAGTTCACTCGATACACATATAGATTAAGCACAGAGAAAAAACCAACCCCATTGCCCCTCCGGACATCTTGCCTTGCCTGTTGCCTCATCCAAATCCACTGCATGGAATCAAAACTCTTCCTAGGTGTTACTCAAGATCACCTGATCTGAGCTCATCACGTCCTGCCAAGTTATGGAATTCCTTCATCTCGCTCAAACCAGTTATCCCAGGGGGCTGAGGACCTTGTCTCCTTTGGTTGATCCCGAACAAATCAACCAAAGCAAAACTCCCTCACCCGTGGAACGGGGATGAAACCGAAACACTATCTTTATTAATGGTTTCAACAACTCATTCAATGTTGCTGGTATCCAACTTCATCTTGAAAGCTCCATGTACCCTCAAAGAGATTATAGAACCAGAAGTAGGGGAATATCAAACTATAACAGAGCAACTCCACAAGAATGCAGTAGAAAAAAGGTACACTTTGTATACAACTCTAGAGTATGAGCACTATGCTTAACTTGGTTGTGATGTAGGATGAACTCTTCAACTTAAAAGGTACACTTTGTATACAACTGAAGAAGAGACAACTGATACAAACTCTTCAACTTGGTTGCGATGTAGGATGAACAAATCATAGAATCAAACAAGTTCCACTCTCTTAACAGCATCAACCTCGGCTCGTCCTCGAACAAAAATCAGAGCACCAGATTCATCTAGAATTGCTTATGAAGACGAGCCAAAATCAGAGCAACTCCTTATGAAGAGAATATGAGAGTTCAAACATCAAACGAGAAAGAGCGAAGTGATACCTGAGACAGAAGAGTGAAACTGCTGCGGAGAAGTCGTTGTTCTGCGTTCTTCTTCTTCTTCTTCTCTCGTTGAGCATGTGAGATCTCTGTGAGAGAGACGTGTGATATCTGTTTCAATGTTTTGAAATTTTGATTTTCGAAAGTTTAGATTTCCCGCTTTTTTTTTTTTTTTTTAACTTTGAGCGGGCACGTGCGAGACACCCTCCTATGTGTCACAGGCTTTCTTTTCACAAGGTACTTCCCGTGCGGCACTAGCAAACTTTGCCCCAAGTTATCAAAGAAAGCTAGTCAGCCTTGCCCACAAAAGCCTTACTTAGACTTTGGAAAACTAAGCAAGCTAAGAACACACAAGAGAGCTAAAGAGAACTAGAACTTGTATTGCTTGAATTCTCTGAGGTGATTACAAGAAATGAGGCCTTAGCCTATTTATACAACTCCACCTCCTCAATGGACGGTGGTGATCATTTTAATCTAACGGTCTATATTGAGTTTCTACACACTTCCTTAGAAATATCTAAGGACTAGAATCCTATGGAACTTTGTGGAGTCTTATGGGAGGTTCTAGAGAACTCTCTCTAGAACAATGTGGAATACTCTACATTATGTACACTTGCCAACCTCACTTGGCTAAGCAAGAAAATAGTTGTGACATTCTCCCCCACCTAATCAGGCGACGTCCTCGTTGCCTTCAAATCCTCGTACGCTTTGATTTGCTCCTTGAATTGCCACAAATGTTGGATTGGCTCCCAACTGGCTTCAGTTTCTGGCAATCCCTTCCACTTGACGAGTAACTCATGTGTGGGAGGTTGGTTGGAATGACGCACCACACGATCTGACAAGATAATCTCTGGTTCCTTGTCATGTTGGATCCTCATGCCCATTGGTGCTCTTTGTGAAACTCCTCGATTTGGATCATCCCGATCTTCCTTATACGGTTTCAGTAGGCTCACATGGAAGACTGGATGAAACTTGATCCTCGGCGGCAACTCGACCTTGTAGGCTTGCTTTCCCACTTTCTTGACTATGGGGAAAGGACCCTCATATCTTCTAATAAGGCCACGATGCAGTCCAGAAAGTCTGGCATGAGCATGCATCTTGACAAGCACAAGGTCTCCAACCTGAAACTCTCGAGGCCGTCTCTTCTTGTCGGCCCACTTCTTCATCCTCTTGGAGGCCTTTTCCAAGTAAGCTCGAGCCTCATCAGCTTGATCATTCCATCCTTTGGCAAACTTATAGGCTGATGGACTCACTCCTATGTAGCCAGTGGCAATAGAACTCGGGGTCATAGGTTGTTGTCCCATGACAATCTCGAATGGGTTACGACCCGTCGCTTCACTCTTCTGCAAGTTGAAAGAGAATTGGGCAACATCTAGCAACTTCGCCCAATCTCGTTGGTTGGCACTCACATAGTGCCTAAGATATAACTCCAGCAAAGCATTCATCCTCTCTGTTTGACCATCCGTTTGAGGATGAAAGCTAGTAGAGAAATTAAGGTCGGTACCCAATAACTTGAACAACTCAGTCTAAAATTTCCCCGTGAACCGAGTATCCCGATCACTGATGATAGATTTGGGCACACCCCAATACTTCACCACATGTTTGAGGAATAAATGTGCGGCTTGCTCGGCTGTGCATTCCTTGGGTGTGGGAATAAAGGTGGCATACTTCGAAAATCTGTCCACGACCACAAGGATCCAATTGCAACCCTCGGATGTAGGCAACCCGACTATGAAATCTAAAGAAACACTCTCCCAAGGTCTCTCTGGGATGGGGAGGGGTTCAAGTAAGCCGGCAGGTGATTGTTGCTCCACTTTGTCTTGTTGGCATACAAGACAAGTCTTCACATATGCTTCGATATCATCCCTCATATGTGGCCAGTAATAGGAATCTTCAACAAGAGCAAGAGTTCGATGTATACCTGGATGTCCCGCCCACTTGCTATCATGGCATTCTCTCAAGACTTCCTTCCTTAGGTTGTCATGAGGTGGAACATAGATTCGCCTTCCCTTAGAGTATATCAAGCCATTCTCCACCCAAAACCGCCTTGCCTTCCCATCTTTGACAAGAGCTATGATGGTTTGAGCCATGGAATCATGTGCCAATCCTTCCTTTATGCGTTCCTTCAAGTTGCTTTGAGGTTGACTTATGTCAGCAAGTTCTCCTTTTCTACTCAAAGCATCTGCAACAAGATTAGCTTTGCCAGGCTTGTACTCCAAAGTGTAATCGAACTCTGCCAAGAAATCTTGCCACCTAGCTTGTTTTGGTGTGAGCTTCTTCTGTGTCTGGAAGTAGCTAGTGGCAACATTGTCGGTCTTGACCACAAATTTGCTCCCAAGCAAGTAATGTCGCCATGTTCGTAGGCAGTGCACAACCGCTGTCATTTCCTTCTCTTGTACTGTGTACCGCCTCTCAGTATCATTGAGCTTCCTACTTTCAAAGGCAATAGGATGCCCTTCTTGCATCAGTACCCCACCAATAGCAAAGTCGGAAGCATCCGTGTGTACCTCAAAAGACATAGAATGGTTGGGAAGTGCCAACACCGGTTCTTCCACAATTGCCTTCTTCAATCCTTCGAAAGCTTGTTGGCATTTTGAACTCCAATCCCAACTTTGTCCCTTCTTGAGCAAGTCTGTCAATGGAGTGGCTATGGAAGAGTAGCCTTTGATGAACCTTCTATAATAGTTCACCAAGCCAAGGAAAGATCTTAACTCGGTGACTTTGGTTGGTGGTTCCCAATCTTGGATGGCTTGTACCTTGGACTTGTCCATACGAAGCTTGCCCTTGCCAATGATATGACCCAAGAATGTCACCTCTTCTTGGGCAAATGAGCATTTCTCCTTTTTGACATAGAGTTCGTTCTCCTTCAAGGTTTGGAACACTTGTCTCAAGTGATCCATATGTTCCTCCAATGTCTTACTATATATCACAATGTCATCAAGGTACACAACTACGAACCGATCAAGGTAACGAGCTAGTACCTTATTCATTAGAGTGCAAAATGTGGCCGGCGCATTAGTTAAACCAAATGGCATGACTAAGAACTCGTAAGACCCGTACCTTGTAACACATGCCGTCTTTGGTTCATCTCCTTTGGCTATGCGGACTTGATAATATCCCGAGCGCAAGTCAAGTTTGGTAAAGTACCTTGCATCACCAAGTTGATCAAAGAGATCCGCAATAAGTGGAATCGGGTACTTGTTCTTGATAGTGACCTTGTTGAGTGCCCGATAGTCAATACAAAGTCGTAGGGATCCATCATGTTTCTTTTGAAATAAGACCGGCGCACCATATGGAGCTTTGGAGGGTCGGATATAACCAGCATCTAGTAAATCCTTTAATTGTCTTCTTAACTCCTCGAGCTCAGGAGGTGCCATACGATAAGGAGCAAATGCAGGTGGCTTTGCTCCAACTTCTAACTCAATAGCATGATCCACCTCTCTCCTTGGTGGAAGCTTCTTAGGCAACTCGGCAGGCATAACATCCTTATACTCCTTGAGAACATCTTGGACGGCCTTAGGTGCATTCACCTCTCCATCCATGGGACCTTCATCTTCCTTGAGGGTAGCCAAATAAGTAGGCTCATTTCTCTTTACTCCTTTAGAAAGTTGGAGAGCGGACACCATTCTCTCCTTACCTATCTCCCTTACTACGGGCACAACACAAGGTTGTCCCTTCTCCATGATGCACATGGTGTTGGCATATGGTACCAGAAAAGCCTTCACCATGTCCAAGAAGTCTATACCCAAATAGAATTTGTGATCATCAATTGGGGCAATAGTTATGTCGACTTTACCTTGCCATTGTCCAAGCCGAATATCGGTGCCACGAGCTACTCCTTCAATTGGGAGACTTTTAGCATTGACTCCCTTGATATATCCTTTCTCCTTTGTATATGGTAGGCCAATTTCTTCAGCAAGATCTTTGGCCATGTAGACTGTGTCGGCTCCGGTATCCACCATGGCTTTCAAAGTCTTGTCCCCGATCTCGGTCTCCACGTACATCCTTCCACGTGGTTGTTCTTCGACCTTAGCTTGAATGGCACTTAGGAGATTCATTGAGGCGATCCTCCTTTCCTCCTTTGCTTCTTCTTCCATGACAAGCGCGGCAAGTTTCCCCCGGTTTGGACACTCATATGCCCGATGGGGTCCACTACATAAGAAGCAAGACATCTTCTTGGGTGATCCATCTCTTTTCTCCTTCCCCTTGTCTTTGGAGTACTTGTGCTCCTTGGAGGACTTCTCTTTGTCTCCCCCACCTTTGCCATCATTACTTAACCTTTTCCCTTGTCCCTTGGATGAGTCCTTTCTTTTGAACTCAATCAAGGATTCGGCTGCAGCCATAGCCGTTGCAAGGTCTTGCACACCTCGCCTCTTCAATTCCAACTTGGCCCAACCCGTTAGGCCATAAAGGAAGCTAAACAAAGCATCCTTTTCTCCCATGTCAGGAATCTCCAAGAGCAACTCCGAGAACTCCTTCACATACTCCCTTATGTGGCCTTCCTTATGTTGAAGGCGACGAAGCTTGGCCCTAGCTTCATTCTCGGCATCCTCCGGGTAGAATTGTCTCTTGAGTTCCTTCGTGAACTCTTCCCAAGTGTCGATGGTGCATAATCCTTTCTTGACATCATCGGACCTTCTGCGCCACCAAACTGTAGCAACATCATTTAAATATAAGGAGACACTGCGTACCTTTGATGCTTCATCTATTATGCCAACCGCATCAAAGTAGCGCTCCATGTTCCACAAGAAGTTGTCGATCTCCCTTGCACTCCTTGCCCCACCATAGGCCTTAGGTTTGGGAGCTTCGACTCTGTGGGTGACTGTCCCTGGCGTAGTCCCACCATTGGCTACCGCAGCCATGCACACCCTGAGCTGAGTTTCAAGTTTCTCAACTCTTTCTTTGTAAGCTTCCATCTCCTCATCTTTAGCAACAACTTTGGCTTCTAGGGACTCGATCTTTTTGGACACCATGTCCACTACTGCGTTTAAGGCTCCTTGCATCTCTTCACGGAGCTCTTGGTCCTCCCCGTTGGACGCTTGCCCCTCGATGCGTAGTTCCATGTCTTCAACTTTCTCCCTTAAGTCGGACATGGTGGCACACAACTTGGCCAACCTTTCATCCATCGCAGCGATTAAGTCCTTAGACTTGTCCTTGCGGACTTTCCCACCTTTGTCAGTGTTGCCAATTGCTGGGTTGTTGACCTCTGACGACATTCTCTTGTGTAGGATGATTTCACCAACTTTGCCAAACCTTGGCTCTGATACCAACTGTCACGGGCTTTCTTTTCACAAGGTACTTCCCGTGCGGCACTAGCAAACTTTGCCCCAAGTTATCAAAGAAAGCTAGTCAGCCTTGCCCACAAAAGCCTTACTTAGACTTTGGAAAACTAAGCAAGCTAAGAACACACAAGAGAGCTAAAGAGAACTAGAACTTGTATTGCTTGAATTCTCTGAGGTGATTACAAGAAATGAGGCCTTAGCCTATTTATACAACTCCACCTCCTCAATGGACGGTGGTGATCATTTTAATCTAACGGTCTATATTGAGTTTCTACACACTTCCTTAGAAATATCTAAGGACTAGAATCCTATGGAACTTTGTGGAGTCTTATGGGAGGTTCTAGAGAACTCTCTCTAGAACAATGTGGAATACTCTACATTATGTACACTTGCCAACCTCACTTGGCTAAGCAAGAAAATAGTTGTGACATATGGCACATGCCTGGGAGGGTCCGTCCCATAGGGCGGGCTGTGGAAGCGGGCCAGCTAGAATTTCTTGATAGATACATGGAGTACCCATTCTTTTGTGGATCCTAAGGTCATCTGGGAAACAAAGTAGCAGACTACTCTCACTCCACAAATGGTTGTGAGGGTGGCTAATGGCCAACATCTTACCAGCAATGCTATTTGTGAGAAACTTAAGTGGACAATGCATGGTATCCCTTTTGAAGGGAGTGTAAGAGTGTTTCCTCTTGGTGGGTATGACATGGTGTTAGGAGGTGATTGGTTGAAGTTATTTGGAGACATCACCCTCAACTTACAAAAACTACAATTAACTCTAAATGTTCAAGGCAACCCTGTCACCTTACAAGGAAACTCGGATACAAGAGACTTGTGTATGTTAGAAGCCAAGGGTATTACCAAATTGCACAAGAGACACGCCAACTCTTTATTTTGCCATCTGTTTTCAATAAACACTACATCTGACCCACCCCAACAATACCCTGCAATACAACAATTGGTACAAGGATTCCAGGACCTTTTTCAAACACCCACCCACCTTCCACCAGACAGAACACTCAACCATCACATTCCATTAAAACTTGGACATCCACCACCATATCAAAATCCCTACAAAGTGCCTTATATGCAGAAAACAATCATTGAACAATTAGTCCAAGAGATGTTAGAATCTGGATTCATCTAACATTCACATAGTCCTTTTGCTGCCCCAATTTTACTAGTGAAAAAGAAGGATGGAGCTTGGAGATTTTGTGTAGATTATAGAAAACTTAATGAAATCATCATTAAAGACATGTTTCTCATGCCTCTTATAGATGAACTTTTAGATGAATTACATGGTGCTATCATATTCTCTAAACTAGATTTAAGGTCGGGATACCACCAAATCTTAGTCCACCCACCTGACATCCACAAGACAGCCTTCAAAACACATCATGGGCACTTTGAATTCAAAGTGATGCCATTTGGCCTCATTAATGCCCTTGCCTCATTCCAAACTTTAATGAACCAAATCTTCCATGACTTCCTACGTAAGTTTGTACTTGTATTTTTTGATGATATTTTGGTATATAGCCCTACCTTTTCTCATTACCTAGACCATCTACAAACTATTTTTTATATCCTAAGACAACATCAATTCCTTGTTAAGCTCACTAAGTGCTCATTTGCCCAAGCAAAACTGGAATACTTGGGCCATATAATTAGTGGCCAAGGGGTAGAGGCAAATCATGATAAACTAGAGGCTATGGCCAATTAGCCTTTACCAACAAACATAAAACAGTTACGGGGTTTCCTTGGACTTACAGGATATTATAGGAAGTTTATCAGGGAGTATGGTCATAATGTTCATCCACTGACAAAATTTCTCAAGAAGAACTCTTTTCACTGGTCTGAGTTAGCCACCAAAGCCTTTAATCAACTGAAGCAGACTATGTGTGAAGCCCCAGTATTAGCTTT
This sequence comes from Berberis thunbergii, assembly GCA_003290165.1. Taxonomy (NCBI): domain Eukaryota; kingdom Viridiplantae; phylum Streptophyta; class Magnoliopsida; order Ranunculales; family Berberidaceae; genus Berberis; species Berberis thunbergii. The sequence continues at coordinate 533,936 of QNQO01000248.1, forward strand.
CCCAAACTTCAATATACCATTCATCATTGAAACCAACGCTTGTACAAAAGGAGTTGGAGCTGTTCTCTCCCAAAATGGTCGGCCCATTGCATACTTCACCAAGGCACTCAGTCAAAGGAATCTTACACTCTCAACTTATGAAAAAGAATTGTTGGCAATTGTGATGGTTGTGAATAGGTGGAGATCATACTTGCTAGGTTCTAAATTCCAAATTTATACTGACCATCAGAGTATCAGATACTTCTTGGCTGAGATAGTGACCACAATGACTCAACAGAAATGGTTAGCAAAATTGTTTGGGTTTGACTATCAGATATTTTGGGAGTGGACAACTCTGCTACTAATGCCCTATCTAGGTACCTTGCTCAGACTGATGCACAATCCCTAGCTAACTCCATGGTGGTTGTTGAACTCTTCTTGCAAAATGTCTACAGACTACACGCCCTTCCAGCCTCAATTGTTTCTGATCGGGACAAAATATTCATTAGCGCATTCTGGCAGGACTTATTCACTGCACTAGGTACACAACTAAGCATGAGTTCTGCCTACCATCCTCAGACAAACGGCCAGATAGAGCGTAGTAACATTTTCCTTGAAACGTATCTAAGATGCATGACCAATGAAGCTCCCTCTCAATGGTTTAAATGGTTATATCTCGTTGAATACTGGTTCAACACATCCTATCATTCCAGCCTTCAGTCATCTCCTTTTAAGGCATTATATGGATATACGTCACCATTAGTGGCACTCCCACATCTCACAAACACTTCCATCTCAAATGTAGAGCAATACCTAGCCAACAGAGGACATATGCTAGGCATTATCAAGGAGAAGCTCCATCACACTCAGGAAAGGATGAAAATTCAAGCAGATAAGCACAAGACAGATTGCCAATTTGAAGTTGATGATTGGGTGTCTTTGCGCCTCCAACCTTACAGACAAACAACCGTCAACATCCGTCGCAATCTCAAACTTACGCGCTTCTATGGACCATTTCAAGTAATCGAGCGCATTAGATTAGTTGCTTACAAGCTCCAGTTACCTCCGTTATCGAGAATTCACCCTGTTTTCCACGTTTCTCAGTTAAAGAAGAAATTGGGTGCAACAATCATTCCATCTCCTCTCCTGCCACTGGTAGATAATGCCAGGAATTTTCGGGCTGAACCCACTGCCATCCTTGCTCGTCGTCTGGTTCTTCAACACAATCGGGTTGTGACTCAAGTCTTAATACAATGGACAAACTCATCGGCCAAATACGCAACTTAGGAAGATTGGCAACACATCCATGCCATGTTCTCCTACTTTAATCCTTGAGGACAAGCATTTGTCTTAAGGGGAAGATAATGTCACGTTCCCATGGTGAATTGGAAGAGAAAATCAGCAGAACAGTTAGGCGGGAATAATGGCGCCAAATTCAAATAATGAAATTCAAAAGAGAATGGCATTTTAGTAATTCAAAATTATGTGGTTAGCTTAGAAACAAAAAACTTTTGAAATCGTCCAATCATAGGTTAAAGTCTTTGAAATTGAGCAAAAATTGATTTTTAAAAATTAGAAAATTTAAAGCTCTAGACTAGGATTTATGTTACTATGTTTATAATGACGTTAGGTATTGAAATGAGTGTCAAAATTCACGGTTATCTCAAAAACAGAAAAATTGTCGCAACCGTCCAAAATCATGGGTAAGCCTTTGAAAATAAGAAAAAATTAGATTTTTAAAAAATTAAGAAATTTTAAAGCTCTAGACTAAGATCTATGTGACTATGTTTATTATGATGTTAGGTATTGAAAAGGGAGTCAAAATTCACAGTAATCTAAAAAATTGTAAAATTGTCGCATCATCCAAAGTTGCGGGTGCCTTTAAATTTAGGAAAATTTTAGATTTTTAAAAAATTAAGAAAATTTAAAGCTCGAGACTAAGATCTATGTGAATATGTTTAGTATGACATTAGGTATTTAAATGGGATCAAATATTATGTGGTCAACCAAAAAAAAAACATTGGAAATTATCAAAAATGGGGTGTTAAGGCCTTTGAAATTGAGCAATTTTTTTTATTTGTAAAAAAACTAAGAAAATCCTGAGCTATAAATTAGGATTTATGAGAAATGTTTACACTTGCTATTAAAATGGGAGCAAAAATTATGCGGTTAGCTCGTAAAAAAAAACACTTCTGAAATCGTCTAATCGTAGGTTAAAGTCATTGAAATTGATCAAAATATTTGATTTTTTTAAAATTAGAAAACTTAAAGCTCCAGATTACGTATCGAAATGAGTGTAAAAATTCACGGTTATCTCAGAAACAGAAAAATTGTTGCAATCGTCCAAAATCATGAGTTAAAGCCTTTGAAATTGAACAAAATTTTAGATTTTAAAAAATAAAAAAAATTTAATGCTGGAGACTGGGATCTATGTGACTATGCTTATTATATCGTTAAGTATCGAAATGGGTGTCAAAATTCATGTTTATCATAGAAACCATAAAAATTTCGCAATCGTTCAAAATCGTGGGTTTTATAGCCTTTGAAATTGAGCAAAAAAATATATTTTTAAAACATTAAGAAAATTTAAAGATCTAGACTAGGATCTATGTGACTATGCTTATTATATCGTTAAGTATCGAAACGGGTGTCCAAATTCATGTTTATCTTAGAAAATATAAATTTTTTGCAATCGTCCAAAATCGTGGGTTAAAAGCCTTTGATTGAGCAAATTTTAAAATTAAGAAAATTCAAAACTCTAGACTAGGATCTATGTGACTATGTGCCAAAATTTTAATCTCAAGACAAGGACCAATGAGATTATGTTTATTATGACGTTAGGTATCAAAATGGGTGTCAAAGTTCACGGTTATCTCAGAAATAAAAACTTTCGAAATCATCCAATCGTATGTTAAAGTCTTTGAAATTGAGCAAATAGTTTGATTTTTAAAAAATTAGAAAATTTAAATCTCTAAACTAGGATCTATGTGACTATGTTTAATATGATGTTAGGTATCGAAATGGGAGTCAAAATTCACGGTTATCTCAAAAACAAAAAAATTGTCGCAATCGTCCAAAATCGTGGGTTGCATTTGAAATTTAGCAAAATTTTAGATTTTTAAAAAATTAAGAAAATTTAAAGCTCTAGACTAAGATATATGTGAATATATTAAGTTTGACATTAGGTATTTAAATGGGATAAAATATTATGTGGTTAACCCAAAAAAATAAAACTTTTGAATTTATAAAAAAATGGTGCATTTTAAGCCTTTGAAATTGAGCAAATTTTTTTATTTGTCAAAAAGACTAAGAAAATATTTTGTTCTGCGGTACTATCTATGAGACAATGTTTATTGTTTTGCTAGCTATTAAAGTAGGAGCAAAAATTATGTGGTTAGCTCAGAAAGAAAAAAATTTCAAAATCGTCCGATCGTGTGTTAAAATCTTTGAAATTAAGCAAAAATTTTGATTTTTAACATCTAAGAAAATTTGTAGCTCTAGAGTAGGATCTATGTGACTATATTTTTTATGACGTTAGGTATCGAAATGGGTGTCAAAATGCACGGTTATCTCAGAAACATAATAATTAACACAATCGTTCAAAATCGTGGCTTAAAGTCTTTGAAATTGAGCAAAATTTTTGTTTTTAAAAATTAGAAAATTAATACCTCTAGAATAGGATCTATGTAACTATGTTTATTATGACTTTAGGTATAGAAATGGGTGTCGAAATTCACGGTTATTCCATAAATAGAAAAATTGTTGCAATCGTCCAAAATCGTGAGTAAGCCATTGAAATTGAGCAAAATTTTTGATTTTTAGAAAATTTAGAAAATGTTAATCGTGAGTAAGCCTTTTTTATGACATTAGGTATCGAAATGGGTGTCAAAGCTCACGGTTATCTCAGAAACAAAAAACTTTCGAAATCGTATGTTAAAGTCTTTGAAATTGAGAAAATAGTTTGATTTTCAAAAATTAGAAATTTTAAATCTATAGATTAGGATCTATGCGTCTATGTTTATTTTGATGTTAGGTGGGTGTCAAAATTTTACGGTTATCTTAGAAACAGAAAAATTGTCGCAATCGTCCAAAAATGTGGGTTAAAGCATTTGAAATTTAAAAAAAAATAAAAAAATTAGATTTTGAAAAAAACTATGAAAATTTAAAGTTCTAGACTAAGATATATGTGAATATATTAAGTTTGATATTAGGTATTTAAATGGGATAAAATATTATGTGGTTAACAAAAAAAAATTGAAATTAAAAAAAAATGATGCGTTGCCTTTGAACTTTAGCAGATTTTTTTATTTGTCAATAAAACTAAGAAAATCTTGAGCTCTAAACTAGGATCTATGAGACAATATTTACTATTACGTTAGCTAACAAAATGGGAGCAAAAATTATGGGGTTAGCTTAGAAACAAAAAACTTCCGAATTCGTCCAATTGTAGGTTAAACTTTTTGAAATTGAGTAAAAATTTTTGATTTTCAATGACTATGAAAATTTAAAACTCTAGACTAGGATCTATATGACGTTAGGAATGGAAATAGGTGCCAAATTAATGGTTATCTCAGAAACATCGCAAGGATCCAAAATTGTGGGCTTTAGCCTTTGAAATTGAGCAAAATTTTATATTTTTAAAAATTTAAGAAAATTGAAAGCTCTAGACTAGGATCCATGTGACTATGTTTATTATGACGTTAGGTATCAAAATGGGTGTCAAAATTCACGGTTATCTCAGAAACCGTAAAATTGTCGCAATTGTCCAAAATGTGGGTTAAAGCCTCTGAAATTGAGCAAAATTTTATATTTTAAAAAAATTTAAGAAATTTAAAGCTCTAGACTAGGATCTATGTGACTATGTTTATTATGACATTAGGTATCGAAATGGGTGTCAAAATTCACGGTTATCTCAGAACCCGTAAAATTGTCGCAATTGTCCAAAATCGCGAGTTAAAGCCATTGAAATTAAGCAAAAAATTAGATTTTTAAAAAGTTAAGAAAATTTAAAGCTATAGACTAGGATCTATATGACTATATTTATTATGATGTTAGGTATCGAAACTGGTGTCAAGATTCTTGGTTATTTTAGTAACCCTAAAATTGTTGTGATCGTCCAAAATCGTGGGATAACTCCTTTGAAATTTAGATTTTTAAAAAAATTAAGAAAATTTAAAACTCTAGACTAAGATCTATATGAATACGTTAATGGACATTATATATTTAAATGGGATCAAATATTATGTGGTTAACTAAAAAAAATCGAAATTATCAACAATGGTGTGTTAAATCCTTTGAAATTGAGCAAATTTTTTTATTTGTAAAAAAATAAGAAAATCTTGAGCTCTAAATTAGAGTTTACGAGACAATGTTTATTGTTACGCTATCTATTATGGGAGCAAAAATTATGTGGTTAGCTAATAAACAAAAAATCCCGAAATCGTCAAACCTTAGGTTAAAGTCTTTGAAATTGAGCAAAAAAAAAATGATTTTTAAAATCTAGAAAAAGTAAAGCTCTAGACTAGGATCTTTGTGATTATATTATTAGTAAGTTAGGTATCAAAATGGGTGTCAAAATTCACGGTTATCTTAGGAACAGAAAATTTATCGCAATCGTCCAAAATCATGGGTTAAAGCCATTAAAATTGAATATAAATTTTGATTTTTTAAATATTAGAAAATTAAAAGCTCTAGACTAGGATCTATGTGACTATGTTTATTATGACGTTAGGTATCAAAATTCAGGGTTATTTCATAAACAGAAAAAAAAAAAAAATATTTGTCGCAATCGACCAAAATCGTGAATTTAAAGCCTTTGGAATTGAGCAAAAATTTAGATTTTTAAAAACTAAGAAAATTTAAAGCTCTAGATTATTATCTATGTGATAATGTTTATTATGACGTGAGGTATCGAAATGGGTGTCAAAATTCACGGTTATCACATAAACAAAAAATTTATACAATCGTCCAATCGTATGTTCAAGCTTTTTGAAATTGAGCATAAATTTTGATTTTTAAAAATTAGAAAATTAAAAGGTCTAGACTAGGATCTATGTGACTATGTTTTTTATGAAGTTAGGTATTCAAATGGGTGTCACAGTTTACAATTATCTCAGAAACAGAAAAATCGTCGCAACCATCCAAAATTGCGAGAGCCTTTGAAATTGAGCAAAATTTTAGATTTTTAAAAAAAATTAAGAAAATTTAAAGCTTTAGATTAGGATCTATGTGACTATGTTTATTATGACGTTAGGTATCGAAATGGTTGTCGAAATTCGCGGTTATTTCAGAAACAAAAAACTTATGAAATCGACCAATCATATGTTAAAGTCTTTGAATTTGAGCAAATATTTTTATGATACATCAAAATAGATCGATCATCACGACCGTACATGTGGCAAAGAACGTTCATCACGAAAATAAGATGTTTGATCTACTGGGCCAACATATAAATCCCAAAAAGAACAAAGTCGATCAGAGAGACCCAGATAAGACCCACTAGTGAGAAGATATAAACAAAGCCCAAATCCAGGCCTGAACAAATCATAGTCTGAATCCAGGCCCGACAAGAGTTTTCTCTCATAAATGAGAAGAACATTGCACCAAAAAGAGTCGTGGATGGAGTTATGCCTCCATGGACGCATCTTCCTTATGAGGAGACTGTTACAAGAAACATTTCATTCTGTTGCGTCTCACATGCTTAAGTCACACAGAGAATTAACCACGACCATTATAAATGGTAAACGAAACATTCAACACAGGTATGCAACTTCAACTGAGTTTTGTCTAGATTTACTTATTATTCAAACAGAGTTGCTAACTTAAGCATTGAAGTGTCTTCGGCCACCGAAAATGTGGTATTTGACAATCTAACCTTTGTTTTATAGGTCAGACTCACAGAAGAACGATTTTTTAACGCATCAATTTTGATTTTTAAAAATTTGAAAATTAAATCTCTAGACTACGATATATGTGACTATACTTATTATAACGTGAGGTATCGAAATGGATGTCAAAATTCACAGTTATCTCGGAAACCTTAAAATAGTCGTGATCGTCCACAATGGTGGGTTAAAAGCCTTTGAAATTCAGCAAAAGATTTTATTTTTAAAAATTAAAAACTCTAAACTAGGATCTATGTGACCATGTTTATTAAGACCATAGGTATCAAGGGTGTCAAAATTCACGGTTATATCAGAAACAAAAAAATTGTCACAATTGTCCAAAATCGTGAGCTTTAGCCTTTGAAATTGAGCAAAAGATTAGTTTTTTAAAAAATTAAGAAAATTTAAAGCTCCACACTAGGAGCTATGTGACATTAGGTATTTAAATGGGATCAAATATTATGTAGTTAACTAAAAAAACTTTCAAAATTATCGAAGTAGTGTGTTAAAGCCTTTGAAATCGAGGAGCAAGTTGTTTTATTTGTAAAAACAATTAAGAAAATATTGAGCTCTAAATTAGGATATATGAGACAATGTTTATTGTTACGCTAGCTTTTTTTTTTTTTTTCTTCCAAAAAACCTCCATAGTGGAGGGGCACCGTTGGAATGCCAGACCGTTATTACTTGTCAAAAAAATGAGTTACAATCAATACGGGGGTACATGACGACTTTACCCGTGACATAACCAAAACAAATTGGGTCGCTGTCGAAAACCAAAAAACATAAAAGCAAATCCAACATATTACCAATGCTGGCAATGAATGTTCTGGTCCGACGTATCCTCCACCGAAAGGGCCAGGGAAGTATCCCAAAAATCCAAAACTTCCCACCAAAAGTGTTGTTCGAGGCAAAGCCACCAAGGTGGAGCTTGTTGCCAATCTCCACAGATCTACTAGTATCAATCATAGGCTCCGCAATCATAAGAATTCTTACGCTAACAACTATATTTTGTAACCTCCTTCCCGTGGCCTTATTACCAACCCCACGAGCATTCCAAAACATAAAATTTTCCATCATCTTAAGCGCGGGAGGAAGATTTACCTCTCTTTGTCGTACGACACTTGCCCGGAAGGACTGCCGATTTGACTTTGTTCTGTTGATCCTTATCGGAGTGCGCCCCCAAGTTTATATCATTAATAGCATGTGATTTCGGCCCCAACTCCGATTCCGTCGCAACCTCGTCACTATCATCTGCGGCGCTATCAAGTGTATTAGTGGTCATAGATTGTTTCTTTAGTCACAAAACACGGTTCTCCTCAAACAGCTGGATGACGACCTCATACATCCCGTCCTCGTCGTTCCTTGCTGCTGCGGGCACTGAAGAATTACCAGTTACCGCGGATTAAGCGCGCTTGGCCATAACCTTTGTCAAACGTTCCATCATTGCCGAGTGCGCCGTGGCATCCTCTACTTCCCGTATCATTCCACTCGATTTTGTTTGCGTCACTAAAGAATCACCAACGGTGAGCAAGTCACACGCTGCCTGAGGTAGCACGTCCCCTGGGTTGGGGCCGTGGGCAGGCCGTGCTCGGACGTGGGCTGAGGTATGACTGTTGTCCTGCTCGAGTCATGGACGGGCTAGGGCCGTGATCAGGCTGGACCCGAGGAGTGCCCAGAGCCGTGGTCTAACCGAGACCGTGATCTGACGCAGGGCTTGGACTGGTGGTGAGCGCATTCTGTTTGGGGCCGTGAGCTGGCTGGGGCGAAGCCACTCCTAATTCCCCTGCTAATGAAGCTCGTGTCTCTGATCCAGGATGCCCCGATTGAGCATCCCCAGTGTCTTCGTGTGACCTTGCCACAATGTGATGTTCCGGGCGGATATCGTCATTTGGCATGTCGTCGGAAAGACCACTCTTGGCCCCTGAGATTATGTCATTTGTTGGCTGTGTCGGCTGTTCTTGAGTTCCAATAGCATTTGCAATCTCCGAAGTTGTATATCCCGCCTCTAAAAGGCATTCTTTCGTAGTTTCTGGAACCTGCTCAGCACTAACTAGAACCATGTTCTCACTCTCCTCTGCCTCAATGTTTGCAGTGAGCGACTCAAATTTGTTTGACAACACCACCGTACCCGGATCCATGGCCACTGGCCTCTTCTCCCCAACTTCCTCATTATAATCTCCTCCCCCTGACTATTCTTTGCACCACTTGGACCTGCTGCAGGATTGAGAGACTTGGCTTTTTTGATAACGGGGACATATTGTTGCTGGACAGTGTTGGGTTCAACCTTTGGCTTGGTCAGCTTCTCAATACCAAGATCCAGGGCTTTCCCTCCGCCCTTAAGACCCAATTTTTTCCTACGAAACTCCTCTTGGTGCCCTATCAGAGAACAAAAATCACAGTATTTGAAACCAGGGTATTCTATCTTCTGCCAGAAACCCCTATTGTTGGCCCTGTCAATCCAAACTCGGGTTGGTAATTTCTCCGCCAAAGTCATCTCCACGCAAACACGGGAAAAACCCGGGCGTGACAGGCAACGAGTATGATCATCCATCCGCAAAAAACCACCAAAAGAGTTCACAATTACTTTTAAAATAGGGGGATGAAATAAATGTAAAGGTAAATTAGGCAACTCTACCCATAACGACACCGAGATCGGGTCCTCCTTCAAACTGAAACCATCATGCCATCGAAAAGCTTTGAACCGAACTCCACGAATAAAAAAGGAGTCTCTCGACAGTACTTTTTTTGCTTCCTCCTCATAATGAAGGCGGACTAACACGTGCCGTTGATTTAGTAAACCGAGAGAGAAATCGCCTAAAATGCCCCAAGTTCTGTGAATCGAATCTCGAATATCTGCCAAAGTTGGTCGGTAACTGGAGAATTTTAGGACAATCACGTGTTTTTCCATGAAAGCTTCTCCACGGACTTCATCCGAGGCCGTGATTCCGATTGTTGGGCCCCCTCTTTGCGGAAACGGGTTCCTTCGACCGGAGTCTCCGCAGCGGCTTCCACCAAAAATTTTCCCAAAATCTGGGCGAAAGAGGCTTAGAATCCCCATGAACCAGTCCCGTGGGGGGAGGGGTGGAGGCTGGGGTCGTGACCATCACATCCAGAAATCAGTCCGTAACGGCTGGCGGCGGCGGATGACGGTTGTCCTGTCGGCTCACCCCGTATCTGTCTCCCGTGCGCCAAAACCGTCGGGACCAGGCAGAGAGAGAGGTGATTGGAGGCCGCTCGATCTCGCGGCCGTGAGGCGTCCAAGCTGCAGCCGGTCGATCTCCAGTCAGAGACGATTGGATCTCGCGGCGGCGGCCTTGAAACGTCCAAGCGGCGGTCGATTAGCGGCCTGGAATGGTGGCGGTGGCTGTTGGTTCCGCAGAGACGCAAATCGCTTTCGCCTTCGTTGCTCAAGCCGTCACAGGCTGGTTGGTCTCGCGAAGCGCTGCCGGTCCTAGCGGCCTGGATGGCGACGGCTGTTGGTTATTCTTCTAGTATCAGAAGCGAACAGAGCTTGATGGCAGTGGCTGTTCTTCAAAAGAGGGTTTCGCAGAGCTTGTCTTTCGCCCCTACCATTGATGGCGGCGGCTCTCAAAACCCATAGTGTTCGTCCACCATGTACAACATTAGTATGTCCAGCAAGAAACAAGCGATTAAGAAAAGTTAGTTGTAAGAAAACGAGACCGCTAGCTAATTAAATATGAGCAAAAATAATGTTGTTAGCTCAGGAAAAAAAACACTCTGAAATCGTCCAATTGTAGGTTAAAGTCTTCGAAATTGAGCAAAATATTTGATTTTTAAAAATTAGAAATTTGAAAGCTCCAGACTATGATCTATTTGACTATTTTTCTTATGACGTTAGGTATTGAAATAGGTGTCAAAATTCACGTTTATCTTGGAAACAGAAAAATTGTCGCAATCATCCAAAATTGTGGGTAGCCTTCAAAATTGAGCAAATTTTAAATTTTGGAAAAATTAAGAAAATTTAAATCTCTAGACTAGGATCTATCTGACTGTGTTTATTATGAAGTTCAATGTCGAAATGGGTGTTGAAATTCACGGTCATCTCATAAACAGAAAAATTGTCGTAACCGTCCGAAATAGTAGGTTAAAAAGTCTTTGAAATTGAGCAAAAAATTAGATTTTTAAAAATTAAGAAATATTAAAGCTCTAGACTGGTATCTATATGACTACGTTTATTATGACGTTAGGTATCGAAATGGGTGTCAAAATTCTCGGTTATCTCAGAATCAGAAAATTCTCGCAATCGTCCAAAATCGTGGGTAGCCTTTGAAATTGAGAAAAAAATTAGAGTTTTAAAATATTATGACATTAGGTATCAAAATGGGTGTCAAAATTCATGGTTATCGCATAAACAAAAAACTTCCAAAATCATTCAATCGTATGTTAAAGTCTTTGAAATTGAGCAAAATATTTGATTTTTGAAAATCAAAAAATTTAAAGCTCCAAACTAGAATCTATGTGACTACATTTATTATGACGTTAGGTAATGAAATGGTTGTCAAAATTCACGGTTATCTCAAAAATAGAAAAATTGTCGCAATCGTCCAAAAGTGTGAGTTAAAAAAGACTTTGAAATTGAGCAAAATTTTAGATTTTTTAAAAATTAAGAAAATGTAAAGCTCTAGACTAGGATCTATGTGACTATGTTTTTTATGACGTTAAGTATCGAAATTGCTGTCAAAATTCATAGTTATCTCGGAAACCATAAAATGTTCGCAATCGTTCATAATCATGGGTTAAAGCATTTGAAATTGAGAATGTTTTAGAATTTTAAAAAAAATTAAGAAAATTTAAAGATCTAGACTAGGATCTATGTGACTATGTTATTATGACGCTAGGTATCCAAATGGGTGTCAAAATTCACAGTTACCTCAGAAACCGTAAAATTGTCCAAAATCGTGGGTTAAACCTCTGAAATTTTGCAAAAATTTAGATTTTTAAAAATTAAGAAATTATAAAGCTCTAGATTAAGATCTATGTAAATATGTTTAGTGTGACATTAGGTATTTAAATGAAATCAAATATTGTGTGGTTAACTAAATTTTTTTCGAAATTATAAAAAATGGTGCCTTAAAGCCTTTGAAATTGAGCAAATTTTTTATTTGTGAACAAATTTAAGAAAATCTTGAGATCTAAACTACAATCTATGAGACAATGTTATTGTTGTGCTAGCTATTAAAATGGGAGCAAAAATTATGTGGTTAGTTCATAAACAAAAAAAATTCTAAAATCTTCAAATCGTACGTTAAAGTCTTTGAAATTGAACAAAATGTTTGATTTAAAAAAAATTAAATTTAAAGCTCTAGATTAGATCTATTTGAATATGTTTATTATGACGTTAGGTATCGAAATGGGTGCCAAAATTCTTGGTTATCTCAGAAACAAAAAACTTACGAAATAGTCTAATCGTAGGTTAAAACTCTTTGAAACTGAGAAAATATTTTGATTTTTAAAAATTAGAAAATTTAACGCTCTATAATATGATCTATGTGACTGTTGATTATGATGTTGGGTATCAAAATGGATGTCAAAATTCTTGGTTATACCAGAAACAAAAATTGTTGCAATCGTCTAAAATCGAGGGTTAAAGCTTTGAAATTGAGCAAAAATATAGATTATAAAAAATTAAGAAAAATTAAAGATCTAGACTATGATCTATGTGACTATTTTTATTATGACGTTAGGTATCGAAATGGGCGTCAAAATTCACGGTTATCTCAGAAACAAAAAAATTGTCGCAATTGTCCCAAATCATGAGTAAGCCTTTGAAATTTAGCAAAATTTAAGATTTTAAAAAAATTAAGAATATTTAAAGCTATAAACTAGGATCTATGTGACTATGTTTATTATGACGTTAAGTATCGAAATTGGTGTCAAAATTCATGGTTATCTCAGAAACTATAAAATGTTCACAATCGTTCAAAATCGTAGGTTAAAGCATTTGAAATTGAGCAAAATTTTAGATTTTTCAAAAATTATGAAATTTTAAAGCTCTAGACCAGGATCTATGTGACTATGTTTATTACGATGTTAGGTATCAAAATGGGTGTCAGAAACCGTAAAATTGTCGCAATCGTCCAAAATTGTGGGTTAAAGCATTTAAAATTGAGCAAAAATTAAGAAAATTTAAAGCTGTAAATTAAGATCTATGTGAGTATTTTTAGTGTGACATTAGGTATTTAAATGGGATCAAATATTATGTGGTTAACTTAAAAATAAAAACTTTCGAAATTATCAAAAATGGTGTGTCAATGCCTTCAAAATTAAGCAAAATTTTTATATGTAAAAAAAAAACTAAGAAAATCTTGAGCTCTAAACTAGGATCTATGAGAAAATGTTTACTGTTACGCTAGCCATTATAATGAGAGCAAAAATTATGTGGTTAGCTCAGAAATAGAAAAACTTTCGAAATCGTCCAATCGTAGGTTAAAGTCTTTGAAATTGAGCTAAAATTTTGATTTTTTACGACTATGAAAATTGAAAGTTATAGACTAAGATCTATGTAACTATGTTTTTTATGACGTTAGGTATGGAAATGGGTGTCAAAATTCACGGTTATCTAAGAAACAGTAAATGGTCGCAATGGTCCAAAATTGTGGGTTTAAAGCCTTTGAAATTGAGCAAAATTTTAGATTTAAAAAAAAAATTGAGAAAATTTAAAGCTCTAGACTATGATCTATGTGACTATGTTTATTATGACGTTAGGTGTCGAAATGGGTGTCAAAATTCACAGTTATCTCAGAAACCGTAAAATTGTCGCAATCATCTAATATCATAACGAGCTTGCCAGTGGACCATTGTCATCCCATTCTTGAGTGAGCTGGAGCGCAACCATCTTATCCACTGAACTAGCTAGAAGCTATCGCTTCGGGTCGAAGCACTAAAAGAAAAATAAAAAAGACCGGCAAACGCGGCGGCATAAGAACCACGGGACCAAGGAGGGAGAAAGACGATGTACGGGATACGAGATCCTCGTAGTAGGCCGAACCAACATCCAGCCGAGAAAGGGCAGCCTTTAGAAGCAACAGGTTGGGAAACCAAGAGAAGCGTTTTTGCTACTGAGAAAGCAAACGGTGGTAAGACCGGATAGGGTCCCTATTTGGAATGCAAGAGGGGTTGGAAACAACGCTACAGTAAGACATGTAAGGAATTTCATTAAGAAGCATTATCTGCAAATGGTGGTATAAAGCCTCGAAATTGAGCAAAATTTTAAATTTTTAAAAATTAAGAAAATTTAACGCTCTAGACTAAGATCTATGTAAATATATTTAGTGTGACATTAGGTATTTAAATGGGAATAAATATTATATTGTTAACTCAAACTTTTTTTTTTTTCGAAATCATAAAAAATGGTGCATATTTAGCCTTTGAAATTAAACAATTAAAAAAAAAAACTAAGAAAATCTTGAGCTCAAAACTAGGATCTATGAGACAATGTTTATTGTTACGCTAGGTTAAAATCTTTGAAATTGAGCAAAAATTTTGATTCTTGAAATTAGAAAATTTAAAGCTCTATAATATGATCAATGTTAGAATGTTTATTATGACGTTAGGTATCGAAATGTGTGTCAAATTTGTTGGTTATCTCAGAAACAGAAAAATTGTAGCAATCGTCCAAATTCGTGGGTTAAAGCCTTTGAAATTGAGCAAAATTTTAGGTTTTAAAAAAATAAGAAAATTAAAAGCTCTAAACTAATATCTATGTGAATATATTTAGTGTGACATAAGGTATTTAAATGTGATCAAATATTATGTGGTTAACTAAAAAAAATTCAAAATTATCAAAAATGTTGCATTTAAAGCCTTTGAAAAAATTGAGCAAAATTTTTTTATTTGTCAAAAAATGTAAGAAAACCTTGATCTCTAAACAACGATCTATGAGACAATGTTTATTGTTATGCTAGCTATTAGAATGGGAGCAAAATTTATGTGGTTAGCTCATAAACAAAAAACTTTTGAAATCCTCAAATCATAGGTTAAAGTCTTTGAAATTGTGAGAAAATATTTGATTTTAAAAAACTAGAAAATTTAAAGCTCTAGCTTAGAATCTATTTGAATATGTTTATTATGACGTTAGGTATCGAAATGAGTGTCAAAATTCTTGGTTATCTCGGAAACAAAAAACTTCTGAAATTGTCTAATCGTAGGTTATTTTAGTCTTTGAAATTGAGCAAAATTTTGATTTTTTTAAATTAGAAAAGTTCTATAATATGATCTATGTGACTATGTTTATTATGATGTTAGGTATCGAAATGGGTGTCAATTAACGGTTATCTCAGAAACAGAATAATTGTCGCAATCATAAAAATCGTGGGTTTTAGCCTTTGAAATTAAGCAAAATTTAGATTTTTTAAAAATTAAGAAATTTTAAAGCTTTAAACTATTATCTATGACTATGTTTATTATGACGTTAGGTATCAAGATGGGTGTCAAAATTCACGGTTATCTCAGAAACCGTAAAATTGTTGCAATCATCCAAAATCAGGAGTTAAAGCCTTTGAAATTGAGCAAAATTTTAGATTTTAAAAAAATCAAAAAATTTTAAAGCTCTAAACTATGATCTATGTGAATATGTTTAATGTGACATTAGGTATTTAAATGGGATCAAATATTTTGTGGTTAACTCAAAAAAAAAAAACTTTCGAAATTATTAAAAATGGTGTGTTAAAAGCCTTTGAAATTGAGCAAACTTTTTTATTTGTAGAAAAATAAGAAATTCTCGAGCTCTAAATTAGGATCTATGAGACAATGTTTATACTAGCTATTAAAATGAGAGCAAAAGTTATGTAATTAGCTTAGAAAAAAAACTTCCAAAATCATCCAATCATAGTCTTTGAAATTGAGCAAAATATTTGATTTATAAAAATTAGAAAATTTAAAACTCTAGACTAGGATTTATGTGAATATGTTTATTATGACGTTAGGTATTGAAATGGGTGTAAAATTCACGGTTATCTCAGAAATCGTAAAATTGTCGCAATCGTCCAAAATCGTGGGTGCATTTCAAATTGAGCAAAATTTTAGATTTTTAAAAAATTAAGAAATTTAAAGCTCTAGACAAATATCTATGTGAATATGTTTAGCGTGACATTAGGCATTTAAAAATGGGATCAAATATAATGTGTTTAACTAAAAATAAAACTTTCGAAATTATAAAAAACGGTTTGTTATTTAGCCTTTGAAATTGAGAAGAAAATATTTATTTGTAAAAAAACTACAAAAATCTTGAGCTCTAATTTAGGATCTGTGAGGCAATGTTTATTGTTACGCTAGCTATTAAAATGTGAGCAAAAATTATGTGGTTAACTCAGAAACAAAAATTCCAACATTGTGCAATCACAGGTTAAAAGTAGGGCTAGGTTGGTTCGAGTAACAGGCCCCGAAACCCAAGACCGAGGCCCTGACCAAATATTTGAAGACCAAATTTTGAGGAACCAGATTAGACTGAGTAAGGTCGACGACGTCCGAAACACCATAGGCAGAAAGAGACTACTCGTCTATTGGATGATAATGATAAGAGACTTCTTTTTACCTATGGTGTTTCAGACGTTGCCGAGTTGATCGTCGGGCTATCAACGATAAAATGCTTAAGTTAGCAGTGGAGCAGTCTAAAGATGTTGTTGTTGGTCAAAGTTTCGAGGTTCACTCTCCTCATTCTCTTTTACTATAGTCAACAAAGTGGCCGATTTCTTAGTTTCTTCTCATGTTCGTTTGGATTCTCTTGCCCTCATCGTCATTGCTAGTCCTGCTCTTGCTACAGTTGCTTCTAGGCGGGAGGGTAAAAACGATTTCCCATTGTTACTGCCATTCCTTCCGCCCTTTCGGTTGTCGGGGGTGGTTTCTCAGTGCTTCCGGATCCTTGTGCTCTTCATCCAATGGTTGGTTAGATTGAGCCTGGCTCGAAAGATATCCATATCAAGTTAGATGGCAAGTTTTGCTGGTTCACTCAACTTGATGTGCAAGATTGTGCACACAGGTTGATAAATGAGTGGCACGGGCGATTAGTGGAAAAATCTTCGATGCCCGTACTAGATCCATCTGATCATCATGGCCTCAAGAATCATCTTGCCTATGTAGGGGTGATGGGCTCCGTCTATCGAGCTGGTCATGAGCGAGTGACTTCTTTGGAAAGGAGGTTGGCGACACTGTTGACGGTGTTTTCTCACGCTATTTCCCAATTCGACGCATTGAGAGTGCGATGCGCATTGTCAGAAAAAACTGCAAAGGATGCTCGAAAGTTGTTGACTGAGGCAGAAAGTATACGGGATAAATTTGTTGTTGAGCTTGATTTTTTGAAAGCCAAGTTGGATGGGGTTCGTTCCCGTCTACGTTATGTAGAAAAAGAGTTATCTTTTGAAAAGACAACTTTTGATGAAACTTCTTGTGCTGAAGTCGAACAATCTGTTATTTGTGATATTGCTGAAAGCAGGTGGGACTGCTGCGCTTGACGATGTTAAGGCAAATACCTTCGTTATGCTTAGAGGTGGGCATCCCATCCCGCGATCCCATTCCATCCCGATTTTTTCTGGGTCATATTGGAATTGATCAATTCGATCCCGATCCCGTCCTGTCTCGATCTAGAGTGGGATTGGATTGAGATGAAGATTTTCAATCCCGCCCATCT
Organism: Berberis thunbergii; assembly: GCA_003290165.1. NCBI lineage: Eukaryota > Viridiplantae > Streptophyta > Magnoliopsida > Ranunculales > Berberidaceae > Berberis > Berberis thunbergii. The sequence continues at coordinate 551,444 of QNQO01000248.1, forward strand.
CGACCTGAACCGATTTTTTAACATTTAATATGAAATTATGAAACTATTTGTTGACATGACTTTTATTTGTTGTTTTATTTATTGACATGACTATTTTATTCTCACAAGCTTCCATGCGACTCGCCTAGATAATGAATCTAACTCAAACCCTCTCCCTTATTTTTTACTCTTCCCAACTTTTGACAATAACAATGTGTGCTCCTCATAGTTTTTAAATGACAAACTCATTGATCATTTTCGTTAGCAATATACAAAAATGACTATCTTCAATAGTGGTTCTAAAAAAAACAGAATAAAAGCCAATGAAATAGAAAAAATAATAATCAATGGTTAAAGTTATATACATGTTCTTAGAGTTTTGTATTTGGTAAATCCAATATTTATACATGCTCATCCTGTCCCGTCCGTCCCATCCCGAACAAACGGATCTATCCCGTCCCTTGCCCCACCCCTAGTTATGCTTACCACCGCTAAATGACAGCGTGCCACGGCCAAATATGAACTCGCTACTGCCAAGGTGTATCCCTCATTTCTCCTCCTCTCCCTATTCATTCTCTTCCTATTCTCCACCGTCGATGCCCCCTTTTTCCTCCCGTATATCGTCCCCTCAATCTCATCGGTCACCGCAAGCAGCTCTTCTATTTACGTGCACTTAGTTCGCTTCCGCCCCTAACAATAACAATAAAGGGTTAGTGCCCCTACTAACAAAATTGTGGCTTTTTTTGCTATCTACTATTGAAGCCCATGTATGGGTCCATTCACCTTATCTTCCAATTCCTTCTTCCCTCCCCCACACAAACAAATCCTTCAATCACTCACTCGCTGAGAAAGATATTTCATTTCATAGAACGAAATAGAAAAGATTCAGACTTCTGAACCCTTGAAACCAAAAAACCCTCTTCTTCTCTTTGCTTCTCTCAAGCTGGTGATCTCCCAACTTGTCTTTGATCAATCCCACCCAAACCTTATCTTCAGTTCCACTCAAAATGGCGTCAAACTCAGTTGTGTCGCTTGCCATGGCCAACTACCCATCTTCTTCTTCTTCTTCAGATTACTTCACTTTCCAGAGCAATTACACCCCAAAATACGAATTGGGTACCTCTCTTTTTGGGGAGAAACCCCCTCTATGCAGTTTCAAGACAAAAAGTGTCAATCGTGGAAGGTTGAGAAGCAAGAGATTGAGCCCAGTGGCATCTCTGGGAGGTCTTCTTGGTGGGATTTTCAAAGGGACTGATACAGGGGAGGCTACAAGGCAGAAGTATTCTTCAACTATTAATTTGATTAATGGTATGGAAGCTGAGATGTCGCGGTTATCGGATTCGGAGTTGAAGGAAAGAACTTCGAGTTTGAAGGAGCGAGCTCAAAGGGGAGAATCTTTAGATTCTCTATTACCTGTGAGTTTTGATGAATTTATACTAATTGGGTCAAGCTTGGTTTATGCAACAATTCAATTATACTGTAACCTTTTAGAACCTAATTTTTATGTTAAGATATCGATGCAATTGCTATTTTATATATTTGTGTTGTGTTGTGTATCCATGGAGACAGACTAGCTGAATAGTTTGTTTGATTTCGTTTAACCGGGCAATATGATTCATATAGAACAAACAGCTTTTTTTTTTTATGTTTACTTGAATTTTTTTAGAAGTTTTCATGGATGAAAGTCGTGGTAAGGGAGACCTCCGACCATAGTTTTCTGATTAGTTTAGGGAGTCAAAGCTCATTAAAGAGGTGATGCTTGCAGGAAAGGGGTATAATTTCAGTGTCACATTGAAGAATCCCTCTTCAGAAGAGTTGGGGATTTGAGAGAACATGGAAGACAATTTTTTATAAGATGAATTTGATAAAATCCTTTCTTCTATTATCCTTTTCCTTTTATTTTTGTAATTTTCCTGCTATTCTAAAACTAAAGATGTTTAAAAGAGAGGTACTCGTGCCAAGAGTAATTTTCATCCAGGTAATCATCCGAGGAACAATGAGACTGCTGAGAATGTCGAAAAAGTCTGAGACACTTAATATAGCCTATCTATGCCAAAATCATCATCAGAAGAAACTACCTCTCATTGAAATGTCAACATCCAAATCTCTTTCGCTGCTTATGCCAAAGTGCTTTTAATAAACTCATAAAATCATGTCTTTCTCAACATTCAGAACATAATGTGTTAATACTGGATTTCATTTGTTTAAATATGAAAATGACTATCAAACTTTTTATTGTTGTATATTTTAGTTTGTTAATATTCTCGATCATTTTCCATCTCATTTTCGCCAAGGTGTATCATTGTGGAAGAATAATTAGCTGTTTTCACTTACCAGATAAGGTGAACCTTCATTCGCAGGAAGCATTTGCAGTTGTAAGAGAGGCTTCAAAAAGGGTTTTGGGCCTTCGGCCTTTTGATGTACAATTGATAGGTACAAATCTTTACATTTTGCTACATATGTTCCATAACTTCCATTCATCTAAAAGTCACATTTGGTTTAGATTTCCCGTTCCAATGATGAAACTATACTAGACATAAACATCTGTTACCAGACGTTTTTTTTTTCTCTGTGGAATTTTATTCTCTAACTTTTTTTTTGAAAATTAGGTGGTATTGTTCTTCATAAAGGAGAAATAGCTGAGATGAGGACTGGAGAAGGAAAGACACTTGTTGCTATCTTACCAGCTTATTTGAATGCATTAACTGGGAAAGGGGTTCACGTTGTTACTGTCAATGATTACCTTGCCCGACGTGACTGTGAATGGGTTGGTCAAGTTCCTCGCTTTCTTGGGATGCAGGTTGGCTTAATCCAACGTATGTCTCACTCTTTCCTCCTCCATTTGCTGTCTTGCATTGATTGGTTGTGCTTATAGCCAAATTTATTTAAATGGATCTATACTCTTCTCTGATTGCTTGGATAACAAGGTCACTCATACTATTCTCTACTTCTCTATACAACTCAATATTTTGAATAAGTTTTCAACTTCAGATTATGGGATGTTTATCACGCAGACTCTTGTTCAATTTATCGTTCCTATTCATCCCACTTCATTTTAAAATTTACCATCGATGTAGTCAATGGACAGCAAAGTTAATATGTTTTCTCCCCTTTTTATAATTTTTGAGAGATCTTCTATACGCAAAAATTGTGCCTACAGAGTTCATGCCACCCTTGTACATGCAACTCCCTTGTTCTATCCATTTCTCCTAAAATTCTAAGAAATTTTAAATGGGTGTTTTCTCTTCCTATTTTTTTGTCAATCGTTAAATTAAAATAACTCTCTAACAGTGAAGTGTTTTTGCTGGCAGAGAACATGACAAGTGAACAAAGAAGAGAAAACTACTCTTGCGACATCACTTATGTTACAAACAGTGAGCTGGGTTTTGATTACTTGAGAGATAATCTTGCCACGGAAAGTAAATTTTGCTTTACCTGTTAGTCTTTTATTTTGTCACAGACTTAGAGTTACCCTTTTTTGCAAATGATATTCTTTCTATTTGGTAAACTGCACTTTAGTTTCATCAAGGGAAGTAGCTACTACTTTAGGACACTTCATAAGTATTTACTTTCCACTAAAGGAGGGTGGTAGATGAAAACTAAATGATATGTGGTTCATAACAGGTGCTAGAATCCACAGTATTACTTCAGAAGTTGGCAAAACAAACATTTTGAAGTCAATCTCTGCAAGTAAAGAAAAAAGGGGCCAAGGGAAAAGCATTTAGTTTTTCTCTTTGTTTAACATGTTGTCAAGTTGAACTGAAAGCGTTTAGTTCTTCTTTTGGTATGACATGTCAAGTTGAACTGGATGTGTTTAGTTTTTCTTTTTGGTTTGATTTGACTGTCAGTAGGGTTAAGCACACAGCACTAGATTATTAGGGCCAGTGATGAATCATCATCAAAGCCCATTCCCGAGACTCTCGGGGTCGGCTACATGTATTTTGGTTCTCCAAGCAATGCGGTCATCCGGCATTAATCTTTTTGAACCAAAATATTAGTGAAAATATAAATTATCATAAATCCTTCCTGTTATGGTATTTTCATAACTTTCATAATGTCTAATAGCAAAGTTAGTTTGATCCCTGTCTGATACTTAATTCAAAACTGTATTAAAAATTCAATACCTGATTAACATTTTTTTTTTAATTTAACTATTTATGGTTTACCCAATAATTTTGTTTATTTCATTTGATTGCAAATTTCACTACTTTATTTTATTACAAAGAGTTATTTAACAATATTGCAAGCTCTCGGTTTCCTGCTGTATCTGATAGATATGAGTTCGTCTTGGTATTTACAGAGTGTTGATGAGCTTGTCTTGAGGAATTTCAACTACTGTGTGATTGATGAGGTTGACTCAATTCTTATTGATGAAGCAAGAACTCCGCTCATAATCTCAGGACCCGCAGAGAAACCAAGTGATCAGTATTACAAAGCTGCAAAAATAGCAGCAGCATTTGAGCAAGATCTGCATTACACTGTAAGCGATGAAATTATTACTGAACGGTTTTTTTCCTTACAAAGTAGATCTGCACAGTAGTGCAAACTTTACAAAAAGGTCGAAGGCTTAATAATTGGTTTGACATACTGTGGAGTAGTATGCTAACCAGAATGAGAATATCCTATTTAACATGCATATATGTGTTTATGCTTCTTATTTGGATTGCTTTTTTCAGGTTGATGAGAAGCAAAAAAATGTTCTGCTAACAGAACAGGGCTATGAGGATGCTGAAGAGATCTTGGATGTAAAGGATTTGTATGATCCTCGAGAACAGTGGGCATCATACATTATAAATGCCATAAAAGCAAAAGAGCTCTTTCTTAGAGATGTTAACTACATTGTGCGTGGCAAAGAGGTTCTTATTGTGGACGAGTTCACTGGTCGAGTTATGCAGGTTTTCTTTCATCGCAGTCTTTTGTTTTTAGTGGCTAGATTACTTTCTTCCTCTTCTTTAGTCCCTCTTTAGTCAATTGAATATGACTGTGCACCTTCTTGATTGTTATATATTTTGACAGGGGAGACGTTGGAGTGATGGACTTCACCAGGCAGTTGAAGCAAAAGAAGGGTTACCTATACAGAATGAAACTGTAACATTGGCATCAATCAGCTACCAAAATTTCTTTCTTCAGGTACAAGCCTTTTACCTCGTACTCTCTACATAACATCTTTTCCTTATCACTAACTTTTTATTATGGTATAGTTTCCCAAGCTTTGCGGAATGACTGGCACTGCAGCTACTGAAAGCACAGAATTTGAGAGCATATACAAGCTTAAAGTAACAATTGTGCCTACAAACAAGCCCATGATAAGGAAGGTATGTGGTAAAGTTTATTAAATTGAAGAGAGCGTGATTCCTCCCGGGTTTAAGGCATAGACTAAGTATATAAAATTCATAATGAGAATTGGGCACCTTATAGCCAGAGGGATGTGTTTGTTTCAGTTATCTGTCCCCTTATACATAAACCTTTCGCCTTTGTATCAAGAAGAAGAGGTGTAAAGGGTTAATTCTATCACAAATGCGGATCCTCAAGGTTTTCTGTCTTTTGTTGTTTAAGAAATTTGATTTCTGCTGAAATGCCAATGTTGGAAATTAAACATATTGATCATCTCATCTCTCTTTTAGGATGAATCAGACGTAGTTTTTAGGTCAACTACTGGAAAATGGAGGGCAGTTGTGGTAGAGATTTCTAGAATGCACAAGACAGGCCGCCCTGTACTTGTTGGTACTACTAGTGTTGAACAGAGTGACTTACTATCTGAGCAATTGTGTGAAGCTGCAATTCCCCATGAGGTGAGTTCTATTTAATCCATTTTGGAATACCATATAGGAAACCGTTTATGATAGTGGAATTCACTAGTATGAAAAGTGCTCTTCAGTATTAGATCCACTTCTTGACAATATGATAATTTGTATTTCATTCTACTTCTTTATTAATGTTTCTAAAGTTGGCAAAGCATAATTGTTACCTTTTATCCTAGGTTCTTAATGCAAAACCAGAGAATGTGGAGAGGGAAGCAGAAATCGTGGCACAAAGTGGCCGTCTTGGGGCAGTAACAATCGCCACTAATATGGCAGGCCGTGGTACAGATATTATCCTCGGAGGGAATGCAGAGTTTATGGCTCGGCTAAAGCTACGTGAAATTCTTATGCCAAGGTATCATTTCATTTGCTTGCAAAAAATAGTTCCACTTTTATCATTTTGATCTTTCAAATAACTACCTTATGGGGCTTATTGTCTGGTAGTTAATGGTGTAGCCACACCAGCGTACTTGTTCTGTTCTTCGCAAATCTGATCTTACTCATCTAATCACTGTTTAATGGACCCTTTTATTGAAATCATATAGTATGACAAACATGCTTCCATATCCTGATTTTTTTGTAGTCTGTTTCTTGCTCCATCATTTTATTCTTGCGGACTACAAGGTGAGAGTGTAGGAAGAAACCATTCACACTCTTTAAGATGTACCCTTGATATGTATGTAAATTAAGTTTGATGAGTTCACGTAAACTCATAAACTAGGACCATTAGATGGTTCCACTTGTAGCAAAATGGGGATAATTCAATAACATCCCCGAATTGCATATTCAGCGAAAAAAACTACAAGGGAGATCTGAAAGGAACTAGTAGCTACCACGTATGCGCCGGCACCACCTTTACGCTGTCATTTTCTGTTGTCTTTCTTTCTTTCCTTCCTTCCAAATAATGTTATGTTAATCTTCCATCCAATAGAAAATACAACTCATTAATCATTCTTTTATGGGTAGTCAAGTGTTGCTGATGTGTGAATGTCAGGAACTCGCAGTAAAGAGACATTTTCCCTTTCACTTCTTCTGTTAGCAACAAGTTTGTGTTATGGAACATATATTAGAATTCCAGTCTCTAAGATGAGAAAATCTTGCAGAGTTGTTAAGCTAACGGATGGAGAGTTTGTATCCGTGAAGAAAGCTCGTCCCCAAAAAAGTTGGAAGGTCGTGATTTTACCTTGGCACATTAAATAATTGATGCTAAAAGCTCTCAGATAATCCATTTATCTTGACATTCTTGTTAATTTTTCAGGTAAACGAAAGTTTATTTCCATGCAACCTATCTAAAGAGAAGGTTGCATTTGCTGAGGAAGCAGTAGACTTAGCTGTCAAAACATGGGGTCAAAGATCTTTAACTGAGCTGGAGGCAGAGGAGCGACTTTCTTATTCATGTGAAAGGGTGAGACCAAATTTTTGAATCTGTCATTAAGTGTAAAGTTACAGTGACAACCAAAGAGTCAATTTAGAATGAAAATATTTAAGGGTTTAAACTATTTATTGTTCTATTGTATAAAAACTATTATTTTGCAGTGTCATATATTGACTCGTTTGATTTTAAATTCATAGGGTCCAACTCAGGACGAAGTCATTGCAAAGCTGCGGGCTGCCTTTACAGGCATTGCTGAAGAATATAAGATGTATACCGAGGATGAAAGAAAACAGGTATCTGTATGTTTTCATTGGTGATGTACGATAATGGAATCAGAAATTTAATGCTGTAAGTAACCTTTTTTTTTTTGTAAAAACAAAAGGTTGTATTAGCTGGTGGACTTCATGTGGTGGGGACAGAACGCCATGAATCACGTCGAATCGATAATCAGGTAAAACAATTAATTAGATCAAATATATATATATATATATATACAAGAAAGTAACAAGCACAAGTATGATAACTCCATTGTGGCGATTGTTTTATCCTTTTAATATTTGTTAATATGTAAAGAATAAAAAAATACAGGAAGGTGATAAGTACAAGTACGGTAACTTTGTTCTCGTAATGTTGTGATTTCCCAGTTTTATTCTAAATTAATATGTAATCGTCAAATGTTTCTAGTTTAATTTTGACATAACGTAAAGTTTGTGTTCAACAGTTGCGTGGTCGCAGTGGCAGACAAGGGGATCCTGGAGGTTCACGGTTTTTCCTTAGTCTCGAGGATAATATCTTTCGTATATTTGGCGGAGACCGGATTCAGGTTTAGTTTCCTTTGTTATTTACAAATTATGTAGGAGTTTGTATGTTATTTTTTTCCAACTCAAGTTCGCAAAAATTCAGGGTTTGATGAAAGCCTTTAGAGTTGAAGACCTACCAATCGAATCCAAAATGTTGACAAAAGCACTAGATGAGGCCCAGAGGAAAGTGGAGAACTATTTCTTTGATATACGGAAACAGTTGTTTGAGTATGATGAGGTTCTGAACAGCCAAAGAGACCGTGTTTATACGGAGAGAAGACGGGCACTTGAATCTGACAGTCTCCAACCTCTTCTGATAGAATATGCTGAACTTACAATGGATGACATTTTGGAGGTAATATCGTCTCCAGTCTTCTCTACCTATTTTTGGAAATTTACCTTTAGATTTAGTATTATTGAGATTTTATCTGTTTTGTTTCCCTAAATAGGCAAATATTGGTTCAGAAACATCCAAGGAAAGCTGGGATCTTGAAAAACTCATTGCAAAGATTCAACAGTAAGAACTATTATTTATTTTCTTATTTGTATTGTTGTTTTATGTTCAAACAAGTAAACTAAATTGAAACTTAAAGAATAAGCACATGCATGAAAATGGGTCCAAGCAGTCTTCACTCTCAGAAGTAGAAGATGCAGCATGTGAGAAATTATTGTAACCAAGAGTTTTCAACAAGGATGCACGGACTCGGACTCGGACTCGAACACGGATACGACACGACGACTCGACAATTTTCAAAAAAATAGGACTCGACGACTCGGCAACACGGTCAAACTTAATTTTTTAATATATTTTTTTTGTAACTCATAAGAATATAAAATCATAAATAAATTAATAATACTATTAAACAATTCAAGCATATCAATAAAACATTCAAATTTACAAATGCATCATAAAGTCAAGCTCAACTGTTCAAGTCATACTCATAAAGCATAAGCAATATAATTTCATTAACTTGATAATGTAAATAAAATATAAATTGATAATTTCAAAAACTCACCAGCGAGGCGGCTACATCTCTTCTTCTTAATTAACTAGCGGATCAATTGTCACATTTTCTTCATTCAACAGTCCATCCTCTAGCTCAGGTTCATCAAGTGAAAGACTGGCAATCTCAAGCACTCCAATAGCATCCAAATCCAACGAATCAATAGTATCTACTGCGATATCTCACATCCTTGTCTCACCTTCTTTGTACTCTTGTTTTCTTCTTGACAAAAGACGAAGGTTGGAATGCACATACACTAACTCTTCAGCTCGTTGTGTGGTCAATTTGTTCCTTTTTAATGAGTGGATGTTGTTATACGTGCTCCAATTCTTCTCACAACATGAGGAAGAACAAGGTTGCCCAAGTAACTTCAAAGTAATATTCAGGAGTAATGGTGCACAAGTACCATGAGAAACCCACTACACATCAAGTTCTAGGTATGCTCTATTCTGTAGAGCATCACCTTCTGCAAACTGTCCAGTACCCGTTGAAAACCTAGCATACTCTGTATAATAACCACTCTTCTGTCTTCAATATTAGGAAAGTATATCTTAAAACACTTTTCCCTCTCCTTTGTAATCTCAGAATCTCTGTGTGGCGCAATGCGATTAGGATCCTCTTGCAGTCATTCTCTGCTATAATACTTATATATAAGCAATGTCAATCAATAATTAATATATAAACATTAAGTGCATAATTCATGAATTCTAGTCTTCTAGTCAAGACTCAAGAATAAGTAGAATAAAAAGTTAAAAACAATGTAATTATTTACCTTGGATTCAAGGAATGTGCTAAGCAATGCAGTGGTGTGTTGTTTTTCTCCCATCGATCTACCAATATCTGATGCACCACTGAAAAAAATTGGACTCCTCACTAGTATTTTCCTTTCCTTCATGACGGTAAATAACTTGTTTCACTTTCTCAATCATAACATCCCACATCTCATACACCAAGTGAAGACAAGACTTATCTGTATCAGCCCTCCGCAACATTGAATAAATAGGCTCTGTGAAACGAAGCACATAGTCCACTTTGTCCCACCACAAGTCATCCAATAGTTTTCCTTTTACAATCCGTGCTTTATCAACATCATCTTCCTTATAGGAATCCCACTGATCTCCAATCACCATACTTTGGATGCTACTTTTAATGTCTTTCAACCTCTTGAGCATAATTATGTTTGAAGCAAAGCGTGTCTCTGCTATGGAAAACAACTTCAATCTCGAATGCTCATTAAACATATGCAACCTCATGGAATGGTTCATGATAAAGTTCTTGATCAGCACCCCATCCCCAACAACATCAATAATCCAACTACACAAACTGTAGGCCTTTTCATTTGCAGGCGTGTTCTTTGGAGCGCATATGTTCTTCAAGGCAAGGCTGAGAGTGTAGACTACACAAGGTATCCAAAAAACCTTAGGATACTGGCTCTCAACAAGTACACCTGCAGCCTTACAAACTGGAGCATTGTCGGTTATAACTTGAACCACATTACTTGGCCCAACCTCACGTACAACTTCCTTGATCAAATCAGCAACGAAGAACTTGTCTTTGTATTCCCCTTCACAGTTCACAGCCTTCAAGAACATTGGATCACCCTCATTAATCACTATGAAATTAATGAGAGGTCTCCTTTGAGAATCAGTCCACTCATCACAAACAATTGTTGCCCCTTTAGTAACCCATGTGAACTTTGTTGCCTCCAACAACCTCTCAATGTTGCACCTTTCATTTTGAAGCAATGTCGTCCTCAATGCATTATACCCAGGGATCTTGTAACCACTAATGGACTTTGCTTTATTCGTTGCAAAGGTGAAAACCTCTTGAAAATACGGATTCCTTGCAAGGTTGAATGGCAATGCAGTTGATTAGAATGCCCTTGCAATCAAAGCATCCAACTCTTGTCGCTCACTCGTATTGAAAGCATTTGCAATAGGATTATTAGTGGCTCTCCTCTTCCTTTGTTCATTGTATGGAACTGAAGGACCAACCCCCCCCACTGCGGGTGACTACTTGATCCCACTGAAGGAGGTAAAGGAACACTTCGCATCCTTGAACTTTCTGCTCTCAATGTAGCTTCATCAACAAATTGTCGCACCTCTCTAAGTTGTATGGGGGAGATTTTGGTACAAATAGCTATCCCACGGCCTGTTATCTTCAACAAGTGGTTCTTCAATCTAGTAAGAGATCCCGTATAATCTTTCTAACAAAAGTTGCACCTCCATCTAAGGTTTCCCCCACCTTCACTTCTTAGTATTGTCACATGCTTCCGAAGATCATCTCCAGTTCCTTGGCCTAAAACTAGTTTTAGTTTCTTATTTTTAGTTTTCAACCAATAGGTGCAAGCTCAAATATGGGGTATTTGAAGTATTTCATGCATGTTTTGCTTTCATAAATATGCAGAGAAAGAAAAGAGAATGGCAGGAAAACAAAAGAAAAGAGAATGCTTTCAGTTTCATATATATTTGAAGTATTTCATGAATCGCAGGAAAAAAAAAACAAACAATCGATTGATCTCAGAAATCAATCTCAGGAAGATTGATCGATCGATGAAATCGCAGGAAACATTAACAGAGAAAATAGCAGGAAAAAAAATAACAAACGAAATTGATCGATCCTGTCGATCGATCGAAGGTACCTGGTGTTGATGAGGACGCCATAGATCCTGTCGATCAATCTATCCCTCTCTGTCAAACCCGATTTCTCCTCAGTCCTTAGTCCTCTCTGTCGAAATCGATCGATTGATTCTCTGTTCTGATTTCTCTTCTCTCTACCTCCGTCTCTCAATCTCTCTACCTCCGTCTCTCGATCGATCTGATTTAGGGTTTGGTTGTGAGAGTTAGGGTTTTTTTTCGGTTTTCCTGTGCTGTGTGGGAGGAAGGATCGAGCGATCGATATGATTTAATTCCAATTTTTGCAGTCAACGAATTTTGACTATGTCTGGCCGAGTCTGGACCGTGTCCAGGCCGTGTCCAAACCAGTCAACAAATTTTGACCGTTGACCCCGTGTCCAGCGAGAATCCGTGTCCGACACGCATTTGACGCATGAAATGGAGGTTTTTCGGAGAGTCGGTGCATCCTTGGTTTTCAACAAAGAGGCTAGGTTGATTAGATGACCACTGAAGCATATAGTTTTTTTTGTCAGAAATGATTTGTTATTTCATTGTTTATAGGTTTGTTGTAGTTAATAGTTTAGAGGAATGTGTTGGTTCGTTAATTTCTAGGATTAGACTGGCTACACAAGCACCATAAACTCTGATGCTGAGTCTGAGTGTCTGACTGATTATTGTAATTACAGATATTGCTACTTGTTGAATGATTTGACTCCAGAGCTGTTGGAAAGCAAGGGTTCAAATTACGAGGAGTTACGAGATTACCTTCATTATCGTGGTCGAGAAGCGTACTTGCAAAAAAGGGTGATTATTCCTGGAATTGTACCCATTTATCTTAGCTTAAAACTTTTTGAGTGTTTTTTTTCCTATGTTTATAGCATGTACGTCATCACAATTGTGGTCAGACGCCAGAAAATCTTATCTTAAAACATGATTTAGAAAAGTGAATACCCAATAAAAAATTTTCACTTATTTTGTTTCTTCGTTTTAAACAAGGTACTGTATCTTTTATTGGCTATGTATTCACAGAAAGAGTGGCATACTTTAAGCTGAGCCAAACAGCACCTTAAGAAAGGATCAAATTGGGCCTGGTGGGTCATCCAAGGATTCTTCATTTTTTATCATCTAAGTTTATTACTGCATGACTTAAGTGGATATGAATCATCTAATATTGAACCTTTTAATCATAATAGGATTATCTTCCTCCGAGTTTTTGAATTTCCTATTAACCTTTGACTCACATTCAGGATATTGTGGAGAAACAAGCACCGGGCTTAATGAAGGAAGCTGAGAGGTTTCTAATTCTCAGCAATATTGATCGGCTATGGAAGGAACATTTGCAAGCAATCAAGTTCGTCCAGCAGGCCGTGGGTTTACGTGGATATGCACAACGGGATCCACTTATTGAATACAAGCTTGAAGGTTTTAACCTCTTCTTGGAGATGATGGCTCAGATTAGAAGAAATGTCATATACTCCATATACCAGGTTTGTCTCAACCATAAGCAGCAAAACATTTTAGTTTTCTTGCCAAAAGAAATGACTTGGGGTGACATTGAATATGTTTCCATGCAGTTCCAACCAGTACAAGTGAAGGATAAAAAACAAGAAGAAAATGGCAAACTCGCTTCAAATGGGAAGGGAAGTGATAACAAACCAAACCCAGTTGGTGTTACTGGGAATTCTCCCTAGTTTACCCGAGTGAGGTACTACAAAAGCCTACGCACCAGCTAAAGCTATACAATATCTCCAAGGAATTATCAGACATGTAGCTGCTGCACCATTTTTCCAATTTTTCCAAGGAGATGCGACTTCATGGAATGTGATTGAATATGGTTTTTGGTTGTTTTATAATCATTAAAGAACTTGATAATACGCTTTGCATGCGGGATGTGCTAAGAGATATTTTACTGGCTAGCTCACAACTCAGTCCAATGTACCCTAAAGAGCAGTTATGTAATATTTGTAACTTTGTATTTGAGCTCATTCAAGAGTTCTTTTTTGGAAGTTTTGTAGTGTATACAATATTGTTCTTTATGTTTCGTAAATAATCAAATTTAATTTGGTGATATTTTGCTTTACAAATGCACGAATGAGTGGCACAGCTTTCAGTGATAAAAGAAGCAAAGATTATGCTTGGATTTCGACCAGACATATATTTCTCATCATTTATTAAAGTTTGGTAAAGAAACACTTCATTTATCAGTAAAGGAAGTTACCAGGGAGAGCTGTTTGTGGTACTAGAGAAAGATTGTGACAATGGGGAGCCATGAATCTGCTATTGCATTTGTGATGCTTGTTAATTTTGAGAATGATCATTAATAAAGCTTCTCTTACTATTCTTGTCTCTTACAATGGATAGACCCTGTGGGCTTGAAAATTTCCTCTATCTCAGAATAGAATCTGAATTCTGAACTTCAAAACCCATTGGTTGATCCCCAAGCTTCATCCTTTACAACAAGCAAAACACCCTTCATTCCTGGTTTTCTGTCGCCAAAGCCCCCTCTTTTTCTTGCCCTTGTTGATTCTTGCCATGAAAGACACCAGCTTTAGAATTGATTGATTGGTCGAAATCTCGATCTTTGGTGAGTTAAAGTCTGCAACTTTATTTTTCTTTTTAAGAGAATGAAAAGATACACATTTTTATGTATACTAGCTACTTATTACTTACTGTTTGATATAGGGGTGGGCATTTAGGACCGAAAACCCAGACCGAACCGACAATCGGATCGATCGGGTCGGTTCGGATTGGATCGGTTTTAATTAATTAAAAAAGTTTAGGTTGTAAAAGCCCGGCTCTGCCCGAAGTTTCTGGTCCGGGTCTCGGTTTCCGTTTCTGAAGCCCGTCGGGTAATCGGCTCGGCCCAACTCCTCGACTCCCTGTGCAACACTGCCACGTGTGCCTTTCTTTTGCCTTTTCTTTTTCTGTGCAACAATGGTTCAATTCAACCCATCAATTCTCCATCAATTCTTAATGATGATGCAATGCGATGATGCAGGGCGAGATGCGATGCGATGTGACACAACCCTTGATTTAATAGACTGAAAGAATACAAATTCTATTGATAGGCAAGAGCAAGAAAAACAAATCTCACAATCCTTTCGAACTGGAGCCTAAGAACCGACTGGTTTTTACATACTGACCTCTCCTCTCCTCTCTTACTCTATTTAAAGGTAATAGTTACAACAAAATTTCCATTTAAGCCAATACCAGAGAGACACCTGTATATCCCATGTGATCCTCTAACTAACAATGAGCAAATTACCAAACTATCATTTTCCTCCCATTTTTGAATTTGGTTCTTTTAATTCCTTCCTGTTTTCGCGCCAACTCAGAATTTGCTTGTAATTCCTTCCAATCATAACACGATGATGCGATGATGCATGGCGAGATGCGATGATGGCGAGAGCAGGGCTAGATGATGGCGAGATGCGATGATGATGTTCGATGCTGATGGTGTTCGATGCGATGGAAAACTCAACAGATTTCGCCATCTTCTTCATTCAAAGATTTCTTCATATGCAAAGACAACATATACTGATGGTGATGGTGAGCCACTTTGCGATGGAAAAGATTTCTTCGCCATCTTTGCGATGGGAAATGGAAAACTATTTCTGAGATGTGCGAGCCACTGAAGCAAACTTTGAATGAAGAAATCAACAGGAGAAGGGAGAGGGGAGAGAAAAAAAATCAAATTTGTTTTATTGTCCGATGGAGAGGGAAAAGGGAGAGGGGAGAGAAAAAAAGAGAAGAAAAAACATCTGGTTGATTGGACCGAGATCGACCCGACCCGAACCGAGATCCGATTAACCGACCTTATTCGGTTCTGTCTCGGTTTTCAAATTTCAATTTTGAAAAATTCAGTCCGAGCTTCGGTTTTAGGTTTTCGAGCCAGTTACCCGAACTTGCCCAACCTACTTTGATACGATGATTCCATTTCTTGACAGAAATTCTAATTGTCGAGGAACCAGCGAGGGAGGGATGGAGGACCCTCCATCCCTCTCGTGATGCATGCAAGGGATGGGAGGCACGCATCGCGAAGAGAATGAAGGGTCCTCCCTCCTCCCACGCTGTTTTCCTCGCCAGTTAGCCAAGCTCATTTCTTGAAGTTAGTTTCAAATTGTTCATATTTTATCTTCTCATACAAGTAATGAGTTGTCTTGGAGTTTCTTTGAGATCAATATAATACTATAACCCAATGATGGCATTGTCTCTCCATTTAACAAAAAAAAACCATATTGTTGTATTGTAGATCCAAAAACGATATTGTTGTATTGTAGATCCTATATCCAATTTAAATGAAAGAGAGCAACTTGATTTGATGCCCTTTGTTGAAATTATTTCCAGTTTATTCAGATTTTATATTCATATCAAGTATCTAATTTGATAGCATGGTCACATAGAAATGTCATGCTGGTTGTAGCAAACCATAAATTGATAAATATGTCTTCGACTAAGTTCAAATTCATAACCTAATAATATTATTAGTTAAGTTCTAACCATTGAACTGTCATACCGTTAACTTCATTTGCTAGCTCTTACCCCAGTGGAGATACTCATTGCTTGATAAATGAACATCCTCTTGAGAGCTTTATTGCAACGGGAACTAAATTAACTAATGTAATTGCTTGTATTTGAAATGGGCATTTATAAAGCCTACTTGCAAGGGGATGGTTCCGTTCCTGTTCCTCCTTTTGTAGACCTTTGTATAGCTTCTTGTTTTGTAGTTTCTTGTGTGGTGAAAGTGGACACTTTATACCTTCTCATATGTATATCGTTATGGATGGGTCCAACCCCTGTTTTGGTGGATTCTGTGAGTTAGCTTTTGGAGTTGAGACAGATCCAAGACCATTCAACACTGACATCAGAGTTCAGTTACAACATCTCGACCCAATAGTTACAGAGGGAGAGACATGCCGAAGGGTTAGCTGACCAAAGACTTGATGCCCGATGTGTGAGGGGGAGATTGTTGGGTTTATCCCACATCGATTGTGAAAGGAGTAGGTGGTCGATTTATAAGTGTGAAGAAAAACCTTACATCATAACCTAACTTTTGAGGTTGAGAGAGGTCCAAAACCAGTGTATATCAACAATTGTTGATTATGCACAATTCAATTTTGCTTAGCCGATTGGTTCGGTTTAAATTCGGTTCGGATTGGTTTCGGTTTTAAAAAATTCAAAACCGAAGTGGTTGGTTCGGTTTTCGATTTTTATGTGATTTTAACCAACCGAACCGAACCGACCGAATATATTATAAATAATATATATTTTATATATAAATAATATAATATGTTTAAAATATTCGGTTCAGTTCGGTTTTATTTCGATTTTAATCGGTTCGATTACGGTTTGTATAAATTAAAATCAGATCGATTTTGTTAATGGTCGGTTCGATTCGATTTCGGTTTGAAAATTTTAAAACCAAACCCTAGGTGATAGTTTATGAGCAAGGAATGCGATTTCTTGAAAAATGTCGAAATTTCACCGAATATTTATTTCGAAATAGAAATATTTTTTTTCTTCATTAGGTCAATTTCAATGTCGGTACATTTTAACCCATTATAATTTTAGTTTAGAATTAAAATTTTGTTATATAAGTGATTCTTATGCAATATGTAATTTGTAAGACATTACGAGTCTCATGGTACTTTTTATGTAATATGTAAGAGTTTAATATGCTTAACTGATATTGATAACTTCAAAATTACAATCAAAATTTTTACATTTTTTCTATACACAATTAAATATTTCTTAAAATGAAATCACAGTCTTTGGACAGGAGTAAACGTCAATTCATTCCATACAAATAAACACTTAGTAGCCAGTTTGCTTGGTGAAGTATTGAACAAAAATGGGAGTGAAAATTCAGTAAATTGGGCTTAACTGCGAACTCTCGATTTTGCTCAGTTACTTTATATATACTTTGGGATGTTTCAGGAGTAGGTCACAAGTGGCAGATACCATAAATATTAAGGGACTTAATTGGATTAGAATTTAAAAGAATAATAATTAAAATAAACTGAATAAAAATTAAAATTAACGAAATAATTCGAAATAACAACGATAAAATAAAAAAAAAAAATACCTAACAAACAAAAAAAAATCTTTATTCCATCAAAAACCAAATTTGCAACACATAGCAACCTAACTCCAGTAATACATCAATTTTGCTAAGTGTTCATAAACGGTTTAAGTCCAGCTATGTGCCTTCTTGTGCCAACCCCTACGTGTAACTCCATTTTTTGTACAGTACATTTTCCTAGCCATTTCTCCTTTATAATCACCTGCATTGATACCTTCAGAACTCCCCCCTCAACCTAACCCAAATTTCTGCCTCATTTTTTAACCTTTTCCAGTATGTCTTCCCTCACTGATCACATTAACCTCAACCTCTCTACTTCAACTGAGAAAATAATCGCTGAGTATGTGTGGATCGGTGGGTCTAGCATGGACCTTAGGAGCAAAGCCAGGACCCTTCCAGGTCTGATTACTAATCCTCAAGACCTCCCTGTCTGGAACTATGATGGTACGAGCACTGGTCAAGCTACGGGTGTGGAAGAGAGTGAAATCATTTTAAACACTCTCAAGCAATCTTCAAGGACCCATTTAGGAGGGGTGACAATATTCTTGTCATGTGTGATACTTATGCTCCAAATGGAAATCCGATTCCTTCAAACAGTCGGTACAATGCAGCGAAGATTTTCAATGATCCTAGTGTCATGGCTGAAGAACCATGGTTTGGGATAAAGCAGGAGTTTTGATACAGAAAGACCACAAATGGCCCATTGGGTTACATGCAGGTGTTTCTCCAGGCCCACAAGGTCCGTATTACTGTGGGGTTGGCCTGAACAAGGTCTTCGGGCGTGACATTGTTGATGCTCACTATAAGGCATGTGTGTATTTAGGAATCAAGATATCTGGTATCAATGCTGAAGTGGCTCCTGGGCAGTCGGAGTTTCAAGTAGGTCCTGTTAAGGGCCTAGAGGCAGGTGACCAGTTATGGATGGCTAGGTATATCTTGGAGTGAATTGCAGAGATTGGTGGTGTGGTAATTTCCTATGATCCAGAGCCAATTCATGTGGACTGGAATGGGTCTGGGGCGCACACGAATTACAGTACGAAGAAAATGAGAGGGGAAAGTGGATATGCTGTGATCTTGAAGGCAATTGAGAAGCTAGGAATGAGGCACAAGGAACACCTTGCAGTTTATGGTGAAGGAAATGAGAGGAGGCTTACTGGGCATAATGAGACAGCAGATTTCAATACTTTCTTGTTGGGTGTTGGGAATCGAGGGGCATCTGTACGAGTAGGGAGAGACACTGAGAAGGCTGGGAGAGGCTACTTTGAGGATCGAAGGCCTGCATCGAACATGGACCCTTATGTTGTTACTTCCATGATTGCAGAAACTACCATCCTCTGGGAACCAAAATAAATGTCTTATTGAAAATGTCCTTGTTATGTCTGTTAGTGGCTTAGTATGCCATAGCTATGGAGGCCTGTTTTGGTTTGGTCAGGTCAGAGTGAAGCGTTCGCTAGTGTTATAAAGTCTATAATAAAGATTGTCCATTAGTGGCTTAGGGTGAAATATGGTACTATGGGGGGTCGGTTTGAAACTGTTCTATGGTATTTCAGAGATGTTAATAAAATTTATAATAAAAACCAAGAGTAATCCTTTTCATGAATGGATTTTGGTGCTGAAAGAGTGGGGCGTTCAAGCACAACGAATCAAGGTCTGTTTGGGCTTGTCAACCAAAGGTGTCAAAGCAGTGGCGAATCCAGAATTTTAGTCAGAGACGGGAGGGGGTGGCAAATGGCATGCAAAAAAAAAAAATTCTACCCGAGTTAGTAAAACAAGAAAATAAAACTATAAAAATACATTACATATACCAAATTGAATTAAGTGTAATCCAATTTTAAGCCAAAATAATGTCACAATATCAATAACCTTAGTAAGGGGCAAACGAGCGTAATAACTAGACTATATAAGTAAAATCACAAAATAATTAGGATAAATATCTAATTGAAGCTAAAAAAATCGAATATTTACGAACATAATAAGATCCCAATACAATTTCATCGAAAAATGTTTATATAAGGCTCAAATTTTGTACAAGTTGGTTAGTGGCATATATTTTTATTGAATTCTTTAGTTATTATTTTAGATATTAATTTCAAATATTTTTTTGGTTGAAGGTTTTGCACCAATTGTGAACAAATAATTCATTGCTTTAATGTTTGCAATTACATATAAAATTGTGTTAAAAACAAAAAAGTAGGAAAAAGTCACAATGACAAAATTGTATAAACATAAAGAAATCATACGCTCCGAGAAGACCAAAAATAAATTTTTATTAAACTAAACAATTTTCTTAATGTTTGTAATTACTATAAAATTGTATTGAAAATAAAAAATTAGGTGAGTAACAATGATAAAAATAGTAATTATCAATAACCATAAAAATGTATAGTGAATAGCTATAAAAAAAAATATGCGATGAGTATCGAACTCGGGTGGTTTTAAAAAATTTACAAACTTCCAACCACTACACCAATAAAAAGATATAAAAATAATTGAATTAACAATTTAAATATTGTATTATATATTATAAAATTAATTTTTTTAAAGGTTAAGTATATAATAAAATTATTTTAAAAATTGAAGGGGCAGCTGCCCCCCTCGCCCCTTAGTAGGTCCGCCTTGTGTCAAAGCTCGTGTTGGCCATGGCCAGACCTTCCGACCCGTTTAAGTTGCATCACTGGTTACACATATTTGGTGTCACATTTACTTTTCTGTGGATCCTTTGTGCTGGGTGCAGAGCAGGGAATTGATAATGTTGACACTATTTATTTTTGGGGTTAAATGTAACGTTGATCACATACTTCAAATGATATCAGCTCACACCTTATACATCATCATCAATTGTTGAGTTGGCAGAGACAAAATTGGGGACCAACTGCCTTCCTTCCAGTTTTGATGTCGTAAGAGAAAGGAGGGTACCTATGCTCTCCACAAGACCAAAAATGACTGGTAGGGTTCTATTTGCTGCAACTAATGGGTACCTTTAAGGACATCTTATTGCCAGTTTCCATTAGATCATCATGTAACATCGTCTTTGATAATTTAAAGGTGATAATAGTAGTTAGGCATGCGTGGTAAGATGCTTGCAGATATGTTTATGCCTTGTGATCAGTCGTTCATATACTCTGTAAACATGGATCGGTCTAGTTATTTGCACACAACCGCACACATAGCAAGGAAGATGAGCATAGGGTTTTGTGCTTTTTACCCTTTAAAGTTAACCATAAAGCCGGAAAATTCTAAATGTCGAGGGAACCAGCGTGGGAGGGAAGGGTGAAGCCGTTCATCCCTCGTGATGCGTGTAAGGTCGTGTCTCGAGATGCTTTCACGCATATTGAGGAGGGTGAACGGCTTCACCCCCTCCCTCGCTGTTTAGACAAACCCCCATTAAGCCTCACAGTTTAATGAAACATTCTTATTGTCGAGGAAAGGGGCGAGGAAACTAGTGAGGGGGAGGGGTTTTACCACTCATCTCTCTCAAGATTCGCGTTGCTATGAATCTCGAGGGTGTAGGCACACATCTCGAGGGGGATGAGCGGTCACACCCTTTCCTCGCCACTTAGAATTTCTGCAGTGTAATACACAACTCTAATGCATCGGTAAATTTGCTGCAACTCAGATCTGATAGGCCTATAGCCTATGCCAGTCAAATATTAACTTATCTATAATAAAATTTAGATGAGTGTTTTATTATTTATTGTTGACAGGGACAAAGTCAAATAAAAAGTATTAGAGATAAAAGATGGTTAAGATTGAAAGTTGAAAAATGTATTGAATTTGATGATTGAGATTCATTTTCTATGTTGGTATATTTGTAAATATAAAACATATAAAACATGTAAAATGGCAAAAATAAAAAATAAAAACTTTTGAAAAAAGTTGATGGAATGTACATGTGGGGGAGAGAGAAAATAATGTGTCTTCCTTTTAGCAAAATGAAACTTATAATAACTATCTAAATCGTTGTCAGATTTTGGTAAACTTAATATCGTTGAAATGCATTTTTGAAAATCTTTCCAACAAAATCAATGATCAATGCAAATGATAAAATTTTAAAATATATATTTTATAATTAAAAAATGTATAATGTATTTCACGTCTTTAATATTTTTCAAAGCAATGAAACCGGCCAATCATAAAAAAAATGATTTGGGAATTTTAATACACATTTTAAACAAAAATCTTAAACTTTATGTTTTGGCGAATTCAAATATTGGGAGAGGATTGATTCAAATTTGACTGAGTCAAACCCTAAAATTTATAATATATATTTTTACCTTAAAATAGGCTTACAGTTCAATAATAATTGAAAGCGAAAATAGAGATAGTGACGGAGATGTTTAGTACACAATATTTAGCAAAAATAAAATTATGTGGAGTGCCAACGGGATGGGGCATACTCTAGTTATTCAACAATTCTAGCCAGCATTGTTTGCTAGTATTTTCTTGGGTTTTTTTTTTACACTTCTACCCTTTTTATAGATCCATAATTCTAAAGAGCCAGACCGGATAAGCTAAGCTAGGCCCAACACTGTCCATTATTACAGATATGTGCATCTCGATGATGATGAATGGTGTTGGCCTGCCCTGGCGCGGGTGTGACTTGTTCGGTTTGGCTGTTTAGAAAAACTCTTTATATATAGTGTTTGTGGTAGGGATGTTAATTGGTTACTGAAAATCGACCGAACCGGCCGAACCAAACAGAAAAAGCCCGAACCGAGAAAAATC
Source organism: Berberis thunbergii (assembly GCA_003290165.1). Taxonomy (NCBI): domain Eukaryota; kingdom Viridiplantae; phylum Streptophyta; class Magnoliopsida; order Ranunculales; family Berberidaceae; genus Berberis; species Berberis thunbergii. Next base: position 573,825 of record QNQO01000248.1, read on the forward strand.
GAAATCGAACATTAGAAAATCGAACCAACTTGGTTTGGTTTGGTTTCGATTTTTGTTTTTCACACATCCGAAACAACCGAACCGAACCCTTCCCCTTATCTTATTTTTAATCCCTAACCCTCATTCTCTTATTTAATCCCCCACCAACCAATTCTTATTTAAATTCTCACCAATTCCAATACAACCCATGTCCCCGTCCTCTCTATTAACTCCCACTTTGCCCCATTCAGATAAATAATTGAAAAAATCTACATTATTTATCTTATTTAAACCTCACTCACCTCTCCCCACCTACTGATGCGGGTTTAACTAACCTAAATTAATAGGCTAATTTAACTCACTTGAAATAACCGCAAGTACACGGTGCCTAACTGGTAGACAACGACAAGTACAGGTCGATCCAACGAGGAAGGCGGATTAAATTGTATTTACTAATTTATCTAAACTAATTTAGAGAAAAATTGGGTTACAGTGTTTTTAAAACTAAACTAAAACTAAATTAAAAATAAGAAAAACAAAATAAAATAAAGGATGGATTTTGTGGGTTTGGACTCACCAATGAGTTGGCAAAAACATTTAAATCTAAATTACTGAAAATTTAAACGAGAAGCTTTAGGGATGAGAATCCCTTGCTTACACCGAATATGTGATCGTTAAAATCCAATTTAAATTATATCATGTTTCTATCAAACATTAACAAATTATTTCAAGCAAATACGCTCTTACCAAGTATTAAGTGTCTTTTTAGGGCACACTTAATCAAAGTTTAAGCTTAATATTTTTAGCACATGCTTTGAATATTTATAAAGGGTAATTCTAACTACCAAACATATCAAGTTTAATTTCTCGAACATAAAAAGGTGAAAACAATTTATCAAAAATTCAGAAATAAATTGTAATTAACAATTAAACACACAATTCAGTAAAATAAATCAAAATGAATTATGCAACCCCTTTGGTTTGTCGCAAACTTGATGTGGTGGTACTCAGTAGATCAGCAGGTGGCCAGAACACGAATCCCGAGACAAATGGCTGCAAATGCTCTGTGGTGGTACAGAGCAGAAATCAAGGTGCCAATAGCCAAATAACAGATTTGACTCAGTTTCCCGCCCTCGCTACAGTACCGCCTCGCTCCGCCTTCTTCTCCAGCGAGCAGCGGCGCTCTCACGGCCTCGTTCTCGCTCCTCGCGAGCGTCCTCTGTCTTCAAACCGTCTCCAGAACCTGAAAAAGAAAGAGAGATTGAAGAAACAGTGAGATAACAACAAAAAAAATAGAGAAGGAAGACGAGGAACAGGGGCTACATGTTTCTGCTTGCGAGCTCTATCTCGCACGGTGGTGCTCGGTCTGGTCGTGACGGTGGTTGCGAGAGAGGGAGGCAGGAAGGAGCTTGAGACGAAGAGAGGCCGAGAGAAGAGGAGGAACATGGCGTTGTGGCGAGGCGGAACAGAGCCACGGTGAGGCTCTGTTTCGCGGCGTGGTGGTGGCGGTGCTGTCTGGAAGTGATGGTGGTTGATGGATGATGGACAGGGAGAGGGACAGATAGTGGTGGCGGAGTGAAAGTTTGACACGAAACATGGTTGTCACGCCCCTGTTTCGTGGTGGTGGCGTGATGACGGTGGCGGAGCTCGGTGGTGGCGAGGTGGAGCGAGACAGGTGAGGACAGTGGAGGATGTGTGTCTGTGGATGGGGTTGTGTGATGAAAATCACAGTGAGAAGAGGCTTTAATTTTCTGTATTTTCTTTTCCCTTCTCTTCTCCCCTTTTGTGAAGGAAGAGGATTTGATCTTCTAATGATTTTTTTCTTCCCTTCTCTTCCTCTCCTTTTCTCACCCTATTCTCTTCTATTTATAGAGAAATGTCAAAGTGAATAGGGATGAGATAAAGGGAAGATTAATCAAGGTATAAATGAGAAAATATTCTATAGGGGTAGGATTGGGTTTGGGGTTATGGGTAGGTTTTGGGTTTAAGTTTGTTATTATCTGCTTGGTACCACTGCTAGAATCGACCACGTGTCATTCCTTAAATTGTCGCCTTAATACGATTTCATCGTTCAAGCTCAAATTCCTACAAAGACATGAAAACGAAATAATTACTATAAAATATAATAATCGAAACACTAACATGTATAAATTAAGGGATATATTATGTAATAATTATGTGAATATCACTTACCCAACTTCTATTTCTTTATTAATGTCCTCTTTCTTTTTTTTTCCTTCCTATTTTAACTTTCTCTTTCTCTATATCCAACCACTTGCAAGTTGAGGAGGAAAGATCGAGTTTGACTAAATCTTGTTGAAGAAAACCAAACTTTGCACTTGCAAAGATGAGCAATGGTGATGGCGACAACTTCGACACTTCTGATTTGATAAAAGAAAACCTTTTTGCAGGATGAAATTACATGACTTGTGGAATCGTCATAAAAGGTTTCGGTCTTGTTCAGATCATCACATGGGTATGGTGAAGATAGATTAAGATGCAAACATTGTAGTTATGATTATATTTTTGTATGATGTTATATAGTATTGTATATATGAGAGACATGGCAAAAAAAAATACAATCTTATGGAATTATCAAGAGAAATAGGCAAGAAAAAAATTGAAAGAATTCTCTATAAATGAATAGTCGGAGCCTTTGAAACTCTTTGTGTTCATTTGGCATTTGTTTTTCATTTACCGTTTCCCATTATCTCTCTCTTTTATTTTATTTGTACTCTATCTGTCTCTGGGTTTTCCTCATTTGCAAACCAAACTTCATTTCTTTCTTTCAATTCTTTGTAACTGACTTATTCATTTTGTGCTAGAACTAACTCGGTTGTATGCAGCAGTAGAAAATAAATAAAAGAACAAGAATAAAAAGGGAAAAAATCGAAAATAACCTAACCGAAACCGAACCGATCGGTTTGGTTATTTATTTGATAAATGTGAAACCGAATCGAACTGAGAACCGGTTTCTTGGTTTAGTTTTGGTCCAACTTTGAACCGACCAAACCGATTAACACCCCTAGTTATGGTTGTGTTTTAAAGAGAATGGGTAAAATGAACTATTTTTATTTTGTGTCCTCCTTGGTCTTGTACTCCATTTGGAATATTATTAATTTTTTTTTTATCAAATCTGAAATTCTACTTTTGTTAATATTGATTGCCAATACTAGAATGATTTTCCAAATAGACTTTTACTGTTCCCCTGAAAACAAAAATAAAATGAGATGGGAGACCTTAGAACTTAGAAGCTCCTACGCTTTGTTGTGTACAAGATTGCAAAACCCAGATGCACTTCCTAAATTGGCAATGTTGAAACTTGGGCGGGCTACGCAGGGCTCATGGTAAGGCGCGAGCGTTACATAAGCTTTAAATCACTCGAGCAACTAGTTAGGCTGACTTGGTTGTGCTCCATCTTGATACCAAGTTGATAAATTTCAGTCTAGTAAATCAATTATGATTTAAACTATATTACCACTTGAGGGTTTGCATTTCAGTTATTGCACTAGGAAAGCTTTCAAAGTAGACCTTTTAGTGGGATTCCTTCGTTTTTTTTGAGGTAGTGTTAAGATACCATCCTGTATGAATGGATTATTGCGTAAACTTTTCTCAGTGTTTAGAAGTTCATGGTAAATTACTAAGCCATGACTGGTTTTAGTTGTTCCCACTGTATGTCCAAAGGAATGTCAAGAGATCATAAGAAATTTAACTGTAAAAACACCCTCAATGTTTTTGTCACCACTTCCCTCTCATATTTTTAAAAGACAAAATGTTAAATGGGAGAGCATGCAGAAGCAACCATATACGATGTACCATGGTCTCCAATGCCGTCAAGCAAAGTGATAGCGTGTAAGGTACCATTTTAAGGCAATTTACAAACACTGTTGTCTCTGGAACCAAGCATTTGGCTTCAAAAACTCTTTTAAAGATGTCTTTTGTAAAAGTGTTGATAAGTTCATCCCAAATCAATAAAAACTTTATTTGATTTTTCTCAAAAGTTATAGCAAGTCTTCAAGGAGTTTACGATATGTGGGGTTCGACTGTGGATGCCCTTAAAGGGAGAGTCCCATACACTACACCCACCCATATGTGTGGACCAAGCAACCACCTTAAGTTGACATTAGAAAATGATGATTTTCCAAATTTCATTGACCTTTCTATAATCGTGCCACATAGAAAAAGGAACACTTAACTAGATTTCCGTTGGAACACTTGGATAGTTTCCTTCTATCATCTTCTTTATCTAAAGAAGAGGAAAAAGGACCCAAGAGGAAAAAGGACCCTAATGGTTATTTCATGGAGTAATTCTAGCTGGCCTGGGAAACCAGCGAGGATGCTGCCTGGGAGGGGGTGAAATTACACTTTTGCCCCCTCTTTTTAACACTTTTTCTAAAGTTGTTATAGAAGGGGGGGGGGGCAAAAGTGTAACTTCACCCCTCCCTGACAGTCGACCTCGCTGGATTTCCCAAGCCATTTAGAATTTTCCTATTTCATCACTTTAATCGACTTTTCTTGTAGTTGACTTGACATGTCACTTTGCAATTTTAATATAGTTTTGATCCTTAAACATCATTAGATATCAACTAATCTTTGACTGTTAATTATATTTTTTTTGTTGACTCTTCTCCAATTATGGTTTGGTATGCATCAAATCAATCTCTTTTAGGAAAGTCGAAGAGTTTTTTTTTAGTCTTGAAGAGTTATAAACTTGCTGATATGTCCCAATCAAAATTCGCGCACAGACGCATTATCAAATGAAATGATTTCTTGGATTTTATAATGTCAAACTTGTAAAGGGCAGCATTTGGAAACCAAATTATCTGCTCTAGGCATTGTAGAATCTAGTTGGTGGGAAATTTTGGTTAATCTTCTATTGAGGGCTGGCCCGGCCTAGGCACCACAGATTAAGGGGCACCAAATTTCAAAAAAAAAAAAAACTTTTAAACATATGCCTTTCTCTTTAAAATACAAACACGAATAAGGGTAAAAGTGTAAAAAATTAAAATTTGATTCAAAAGTGGCTACCAAACCTGGCTGGCTAGAATTGTTGATAAACTTTTGTTTATTCCATTTGAGTAAGTCTAATCAGTTAGGTTTGCTGGTTACTTTTGGGCCAAGTCTTGAATTTTTTACACTTTTTATTTATTTTTTTAAAAACACAACCACAAATACTATCTATAGAAGGGGTAAAATTGTAAAAAAAAAATCAATACTTGACTAAATAATGACTAGCAAACTTGACTAGAATTTCTAGTTCCATTTATTTGCATATGTGAGGTTAGTTATTTTTGTTGAGAGATTTTTTAACATTATTTGACAGGTCTTAGGATTGAACTTACATACTACATTTTAATTTTTTTTCCGATTAAATTAAACTAATTCATATCTCGTATTTTTTTTTCTTCCATTTTAGGTTACAGTTTTTCTGAAAAATTTAAACATATGGAGGGTTGCACCCCCCCTCCCCCGACTGTTTCCTTGCTCGTTTCCTCGCCAATTGGACAAGCCCATTAAAGTCAGTTTATCTTACATTAAGGAATGCGCATTGTTTCAGTTGTCCACCAGTCCATTGGTCGGTGAGTACATATTAATATTTGTTCATATAAGTTATATAATCTCGATCTATGCATTTTTAGATTTTATCAAACATAATTTTCACATGTTCAACTTTAAACAACTTCAAATTAAAAAAAAAACTTAGTTAATTAGAAATATTAAAAATTTATAAATTTAAATCCCAATTAAATTTCAGAATACATCAATTATCATTAACTTTGTTCAATGTTAGTGATCATTTTTATCTTTTCATGTGGAACAAAGGTTTTATGAGTACTTCAATACTCGACGAAGTGATTTTCTTGATTAGGCGGATTCTAAATATTTTCGTGATCAATTAAATAGTTTTGTTTTATATAATTTCTTTAGGTTGTTTTTATGGAAAATCAATTAATGGATTTGGTTGGAAAATTTTATGTGTAGCGATTTACCATTGTTGGGAGAAAGAACTATTCATCGAGACTTGCTTTCACTTCGGTCTATCACCTCCTCCTTGTATGAATACTTGTTTTTGTTTTGCTTCGGTCTAGTCCATCTAAGTAGTTGTATTCAATACTCGAAGGCTTATCAACGGCGGAGCACATGTGTTTCTAATAATCTTGCAAAATCTCATAAAACTGAGTCTCGAACTGACGACCTCTCACAAGGAGAGTGAATGTCTGAGCAACAATCGATGAACAAACTAAAATTGTTTGTATACATTTTAATCAAATATACAAACATCCTTTCAATCTTCTTTCCCAAAAGTCTAAAGTGAATACTTGTGACCTTAAAAAAAAAAGTCAATATACAATTGTATTCCACAAGGTTTTATTCCGAAATGTATGCATTCAAATGCCTCAAATGAGTGTGCAATATTAGATAAATAAATAAAGATGTCCTCAATGCTAATGAAATAATATTTTATGAAAAATAAGGAAAAAACAACAAAAATTAGTTTTACATTGACATTCAATAGTTGTTAAATGAATTAGTTACGGTTTGCAATGTGTCAACTGTCAAAGTAAGAGGATAAGTTGACTAAGTTATAACCTAAGCGAGACTTCATTAAAATTTTTAAATATTAAAATTAATAAATACTATTTAAATAAGTCTGGGACAGGACGAGATTGAAAATCTTCATCTTGATCTCATTCTATTCTAGATCGGGACGGGACGGAATCGAGATGAGTTTGATCAATCTCAAAATAATCAAGTAAAAATCGAAACAAAACGGGACGAGACCGAAATAAAATCAATATCGCGAGATAGAACACCCACCCCTAATTTCAACTAGTTTGGTTTTTTTAAGTTTGTTCACATGGGTTCCTCATTAGGTTTTTGGATGTTGTGATGCTCTGCTCAAATATTATGTGCATCGAACCATAAATTCTAAATGGCGAGGAAACCAGTGAGGGAGGGGGTGTGATCGCTCACCCCCTTGAGATACGCACTTGCATTCTCAAGATGCATAAAAACACGAATCTCGAGAGGATGAGTGGTCACACCCCCTCCCTCGCTGGTTTCCTCGACAGTTAGACAGGCTCGTATCGAACATATATGTTACTTTGTCATACATGGTGGATTTTTATCATTTCAGTAGTCCAAGAACATGTACTCAAACGATTTTCTACACAATTATTGTAGATCACAATTTTGCGTATCAACTCAATTAGTGTTGTTTTCTTCTTGTTGTTTGGCATAATAAGAACAATTGTTACTTCTTTCCTTACAACAGAGTTGAACATTTTGACACGCAAAACAGTAATTGTGGCAGAGAGAACAAGAATTTTTACTTATTTATTGTACTTTTTTGGTTCTTAGTTATTGGTATTTTTGAGAGCCAACCAGGAAAATAGGGTCAAATTCTTCAATTAAATTTTTTATTCTCATATATATTCTAATTAATTTATATGACCCCAACAAAATAATTAAGACTTTTGTAAGTGATGATGTCTTTTAGCATGCTCATATATATTAATTTCAGTTTGTCTTACATCATGGACTGCGTATTGTTTCATTTTCTCAATCCAATCCATTGGCTGGTGAGTAAATATTAATGTTTGTTCACATAAATTACATTATCTCGATCGATGCATTTTTAAATTTCATCAAACATTATTTTCACGTCTTCAACTATAGAATAAAAACTTGAGCTTTTCTTATTGTCGAGGAAATGGGCGAGTGGGTGGAGTTTTACCATTCATCCCCTCAAGATTCTAGCAGCTGTGCATCTCGAGAGTGCAAACATACATCTCGAGGGGAATAAGCAGTCACATCCACCCCCTTGCCCCTTTCCTCGCCATTTAGAATTTCTGAAAAAAACTTGGTAAACAAAAACACTGAAAAAAAAAAAAAATCTCAAATTTTAGAATACATCATTACATCAGTGATCACTAACATTGAAACATCAATTATCATTAACTTTTTTCAATGTTAGTGATCATTTTTTTTTTTTTCATGCGGATAAAGTGTATGGGTACTTCACTACTTGACGAAATGGTTTTCTTTGGTTATATAATTTCATTAGGCTGGTTTTATGGAAAACCATTTTAGGATTTCTTTGGTTACGTGGAAAATAAATATGAAAATTAAAATTGTTACCGTAAATTCGATTCTAAGCTTTCCGCTTAGACTTGGATTTTCATAAATAGTGGAAATCAGTCGTATGAAAAATCGATTTCAAATCAAGTAAATGAGGAAATTTTGTTAATATCCTTTATGCATTTTGTATTTATCATATAGATTTTAAGGATCTTAAAAAAATTGCCATTAGTAGGCATCTTTATTAGAGATGACCAAACTGGATATAAATCTGATGAGAAACCCCCAAAACCAAAACCCTTTAGTTACAAAGAATTTGAATTGTAAATTATCTTCATGGTGCAAATTAAATGGAATATAGAAAGTGAGTTTCTAGATTACATTTTAATTTTTTTATATAGGGTATTTTTGGTAAGCTATTTTTTTTTTTTTTTTATGTGTTATGCAAATTTTTACTGTTTGGTTATGTATTTATTAATTGAAAATTGATTATTCATTAGACTATTTTTTACTATTCATGAAAATTCATGTCCAAGGGAAACTTTGAAATCGAATTTACGGAAACAATTTCAATTTTCACGAAACCAAATCGACCCTTAGTTACGTAAGAAAATAAAAGGAAAATTGGAGGTTGCAAAGATCCTGAGACGTGAAAAGACTAAATTGCCCTTCTTCTTCTTCTCCTTTACTTGTAACTAATTGAAAAAAAAATGTTCATTAGAAGTCTCTGTTTCTAGCAACCCCTCTGGTCCTTCACCTCTCTGTAGAAGGAGGAGGAGAGTTTCTTTAGTGAAGTTTTGGGTTTTTGAAGTGGGGGTCTTGAAACATAGAAATGCAGATGAAGAGGGCTGTTTGGGTACTGGTGGTTTTGGTTGGATTGGTTGCAGCAGTAGCAGAGATATCAAGTGTGGGTGCTCTGCCTCGAAGAGTTCTTTTGGATACAGATGTCGATACTGATGACTTCTTTGCTCTTTTGTATCTGTTGAAGTTGAACCAATCCGAAATCGATGTCAAGGTGATTTTTTTTCCCTCCTTGTTCAATTTCATACAAATACAAACAAAATACCCATTAATGTTTCTCGCTTTTTGTTTGGAAGAAAGTTGGGTTAGAAGGAGTTGAATCGATTGAGTCAACTCGGTAGTGTATTAGTCTGAGATTCTTGAGTGGTTTGATACCAAGTTGACTCTTTTCTTAATTAACCATGAAATCATTGAACATCCAATGAACATTGGATTGATTCAATCAGTTTGAGTAATTAGTTAGGCACCCATTAGTGACCAATTTGCTTCATCTCACTCTTAGCACATGGATTACAATAACACTTTTATCTTCTTCTTTAAAAAAAAATTATAATAAGAACTTGAAGACAATTTTAAATGGCAAAGATTCCTCTTACTGCAAATAGGTGGTAGGATCTTTTTTAGGATAATTGAATCTGGACTATTTATAAGGTTAGAAGTAGTATATAGTAGTTAATTGCTGAAGATTGTACCATTTAACATTGGATGTGAACATTTTATTTGTTTAGAAGGTAAGTAGTTAGTGTGCATTATTGATCAAAACTAAGTTAGAATGAAGAAAATTTGCTTTTTGGGTGCATTGGGCATTCTGTTGTGTCAACGGAAGCGAGTCAGGCGTGCACTGAATATCGTCGTCGTCAGGTTAACATTGTTTTTTTCACTTTGGTCTTGGAAATATTTAAATATATTGAGTTCATTTTTTTTGGGTTAAATCTCCGCTATGGAGAAGTAGCTATGGGATGTCAAACCTTAATTACTTGTCCCAAAACGGGATATAATAACAAGGTGGAAGGAAAAAATATAAACCAGACAAATATATCAAATCTAGACTGACCAAACCCCTAGATCAATGCCTGTACTTACTATTACATTTCTTCATTTTAGATGATCTTCGAGGAAAAACCTCGAAGTCTTTGAAACAGTCCTGATCCAGCGTATTTTCTATTGCCATATTCCTCTTATCGAATCGTTTCGTCAATCGTTTGTGGTCTTTCTTTAACCTGATGGCATTTTCATCCAAATCTTCGTCATCTGAACTGTTTTCATCCAAATTGTTGGTATCAGACTCCTATTCGTTTTCGCTGTTAGCTTGACGAATAACCAAAACCATTGAGTGACTTCCAAAGGTCTCCACTAATGGAATCGGATTCACCAAAAAGGCCTGCTTTGTCTGAGACCGAACATTAGGCGCCGAGTTCGAAATATGTCTCCTTTCCCCACAGACTCGCCTGTTCATTCTGGTATCCCTTGTTCTTGTCAATATAGCAAGGATATAGCTTTATTTAATGTGTCTCCCAAGTTATGCACGTCAGAATTAGAGTTGCTCTTAAAATCTTTGGCTACTTTTAGCACTGCCTCGGGCTTAACCACATCTATAATCGCAAGGGCGTTACCGACCTGTGGCTGCTCCCGTAGAGCTTGACCCTGCGGCGCGTGATCAGTGTGAATGATCCCTGCGTCCTTGCTGGAATTAGCAGCACATACAACTGTTGTCCTGCGCAACTCAACGTCTTCACCACTAGCAACTATTGTCCTGCGTCCAGGCAAATCAGTGACACTAGTTGTTCCAACACTAGCACATTCAACTGCTGGCCTGCGCAACTCCTTCACGCCCACTTCCTCCGGCAGTAAACCTGCATGAGATGAAGTCTCAGTCTTAATCGACCCCTCCTCAGTCTCAGCTTATATCGCTTGTTCAATCTAACAAGAATTGTACCCTGCATCTACACAATCCGATTTAAATTTGGAAACTAATCTTTCCTTCGAACTCATAATGGAAAGTTCCTTTTCTTTCGAACAAGGTTCCAAAACCGCAGCACCAACATCTTGAATTTCTGATTTCTTTTCTAACTTAGCAACATGTGACAATTCCAATTTAGACACTGATTTAGAAACTGCTTCGGTCTCAACTATTGACTTGCTAGGAAGCTTTAAACTTGATGATTCTAAACTGATGACAACATTCTCAGTATCCTGAATTAAAGCCTTGTTTCCCACTGTTTCTACTTTGCACGACCTATTGTCTAAATTAATCTCTTGATCCAAATTGGCTAAAACAGAAAACACATTGTTTTTTACCATGTCGCTAACTTCAGGCCGAGAAAGATTTACCTGCTGCGTCTCTACTGGCACTTCCTGGCTGGAAGTTTCGGCTCCTGCATCGTTTTTTGCTCCGCACACACCAACTTGTTCCTCTTTGTTCTCTACTTTTTTTGGGACTGGGCGATCCACCTACTTAGACTCTATGCCTTTCGGCTGCTTACCGTGTTCTTTGTTCACAAAAATCTGATTTTTCTGGCCCCCTTCATTAGGTTTAATGTTATGCGACTTCACCACTTCTTGATGATTATCTTTTTTGCTCCCAACACGTCTCCTACAAGGTTTGAAAGTATGCCCAATCATGGAGCAATGTTCACAATATTTGAATCCCGGGTAATCAACTTTTTGCCAAAAGCCATTACTCCTGGAAAACTCTAGCCAAATACGACTAGGTAGTTCACTCCCTAGCTCCATCTCCACACACAACTTGGCTGCGTTCAATCTAGTAAAGCCTAGCGTGCTATCATCAATCCGCAGAAAAGAGGTAGGGGATTCGATTGGTACTTTTCTGCGTATTGAGTTCATTTCACTTATATAAAATTTGTATTCCCTAATACAAATAAATTGCCAAATATAAGCTATTCAAAGAACAACTTTTGGTCACCTCTCTCATTTGTTGTGTGTAGATTATGAGATGCTTTAATATTTACGATTTCTAGATAGGTGCTATTTGTTTACTTTTATCAGTATGAGAATCATTCATTCTCTGCAGGCAGTTACTATCAACACTAATGCATGGACTAATGCTGCTCATGCTGTGAATCAAGTGTACGACATGCTTTACATGATGGACCGTGACGATATTATGGTTGGAGTTGGTGGTGAAGGTGGAATTTTACCAGATGGTAGGATACTTCCAAATGTTGGTGGATATCTTCCAATCATCGAGCAGGTGCACTGAAGTACTAACTTATTGTGGCCAATAGCCTTAAATCACATCGACACCTTACAAATTAAAAGCTTTATGTTTTTTGTAGTTCATTGCTAGAGTACAATATGCAATGAATATGGTTAAGAACAACCTTGTATCTCCAGAGCTTGTAGTATTTTACACCAAAATCTAGTCAGTAACAGTTTTCACTCTATGACTTATTCGATCCCTTTACTCTCTTTATTTATTTATTATTATTTAATTATATATATATTTTTAAATTTATTTATTAAAAAAATTTGGTTTTAGTAACTTTGAACCATTTTCAGGGCATTTCAACAGTAGGAGGTTGTAGGTACAGACAAGCTATTCCATTGGGTCTTGGAGGGCGTTTAGATATTGATACAAACTTCGGATTAAGACGAAGTTACCTTCCCCAGGTATGAAATGCTGTTTATGAGTTTACATTAACCTGTTGCAGAGAGTTTGAGGGATTCTACTAATGTGCTGCAATAGCTCAGACTCTTTTAAGTTTTCTCAATGTTTAAAGAAGACCTGAGTCGAGAAACTCTAATGACCGAAAGTGTCATCTAAAGGCGTAAGTCACTGAGTAGTTGTACTTCACATGGATAGAAATTGGATAAATCATAATGCAAGGAACACTGGTCCATTCATGTCTAGGAAATAGATTACTGTTGGTGTTTGTACTGAGTAATTAAAACCTGTGTAACAGCGCTTCATTTTTTTAAAATATCCCATGCTGGCGGCGTATTGGACGCTCATTAGACACTCCATTCTTAGATCATCAATTTTTTCACATCTTTCAAAAGGTCTCAATTCCTTACAAATGTTACAAGCATATTATGACTAGTCAGTAGTACATCATATCTACTACGTACCAATAATTATCGACTTTGTGAAAGAATATGACTGATATAAAACTTATTACTGAAAAAGTAAATAATATAAAACTTATTACTGAAAAAGTAAATGTGCATTCGTGTCCATGTATTGGGTTTTTTTTTAGTTGATGTGTCTGATACCTCGTATCCTTGTCGGTGTCCTTACATAGGTGACAACAATTCTATAATCAGAGGTCTAGAAAGGATACTAACATTTTGAACTGAGATGCCACTTGTACCCTGTTCTCACACACTAAGATATCTACCCTATCCACCGGACACTTTGAAGGCATGAACATAATGAGACATCCATTAGAAGCCTCAGTATGAGAGTTCCATACTTCACGGGGTTGTTCATTCACTAAATTGTAGTGTCGAAACACACTTTGTCATTCCAATGTCTCTTTCTCATGGCTGGAAAGCCTATTAGCATTGAGCATATTACGAGGATCCGTTGAAATGCTCACTTTGATTGGCCTGATTTCTTGTTTCCCATGATCATATGGCTTCATCAACGAGGAAAATATGACTGAACATGTTTAGCGTGTGTTATGCTTTGTATACATAGATATTATGCTTAGTTAATGCATGTTATTATGGAAAACAGGGCAAAAGGAAATATTCTCCTCTTAGGCAACCTAGCACACAGCAAGTGATAATCGACACAATATCCAAGGGTCCTACAACCGTTTTTCTTATCGGAGCTCACACAAATTTTGCTATTTTTCTTATGAACAATCCTCATATGAAGAAAAATGTTGAACACATTTATATAATGGGTGGAGGAGTAAGATCAAAAAACCCAACTGGTTGTTGCCCTAAGAATGCCAGCTCTTCTTGTAAGCCGCGACAGTGTGGTGACCATGGTAATTTGTTTACAGGCTACACTAGCAATCCATATGCTGAGTTCAATATCTTTGGAGACCCTTTTGCTGCATACCAGGTAAATGTTTCGACTATTTGAACTGGTAAAAGAAACAACCCTGTATACCATATTATATTATATTATATTTATTTTATTGTTTGTTTTTTGAACTTGTTGTAGGTTTTTCATTCTGGCATCCCCACCACCCTTGTGCCTCTGGATGCGACAAACACCATCCCCATAGCCGAAGAATTCTTCAAGTCATTCGAACAGAGACAGGATACCCATGAAGCACAATACATTTTTCAGTCATTAAAATTGGCAAGGGATACATGGTTTGATAACCAATTTTATACGGTAATGTCTTGAAAGGGCTAAATGAAGTTTCTCTTCCTCTTCTCAATGGTGCTTTCATTTCATAATATAGCTTGGGATTAAGAACTCACTTTGTATGTATTGCAATATATTCTTAGTTTCACGCTCTGCGCCTGCAACTCCTATTTGCGTCTTTCTTTTCTTTCCTGGCAACAAACAAGAAAAGAAAATGCCATCTTTTGATTCCTTCTTATAGTGTCTTTAGATAGTAAAAATTTTGAATTTTAAAGGCATCTCTAAATCAATTTCTTGAATAATGATTCTGTTGGGTTTAAAGTGTAATGACAAGCAAACAATTTCATGCAGAGCTATTTCATGTGGGACTCATTCACGGCTGGTGTAGCATCTTCAATTATGCGCAATTCAAACAATCCAAATGGGGAGAATGAATTTGCAGAAATGACATACATGAACATAACTGTCGTTACATCAAATACACCTTATGGTATATCTGATGGCTCAAATCCATTTTTTGATGGCCGAGAAACTCCAAGATTCAATTTAAAGAAAGGTGGAGTACACAGTGGTCATGTTCAGAAGGGGCTTCGTGATCCATTTTGCAATGTTGCAAATGGGAAAGGAAGATGCCAGGTAGTTTGTTTATGATCCTTCTCTTCTTTAGTCTCCCATGATTCTTTCCTATTAATAGGCAAACAAAATTTTTAAGAATAATTCTAATTATAAAATAAATATTTGAAATTTTGTGAGTCCGGTCTCGAGGTCTGACTAAATAGTAGGTATGAATTGTAGTTTAAATATTTATTTTCTTGATCTATTTCATTTCATATATTCCGTGCTCCAGATACTAGAATGAATATCTGACGAGGCAAAACCCATCTCTCTCAAGATGACAGACCCATTATGTGTACTATCAATAGGATCAATTATAACTAGTCACACACTCATATTCCGGAAATACCAAAACAAAGGAATTTCACGGTCAAACTGCCGGAGTAACCTAAAAATCCTAGTTCTAAGTGACTCACTTTGGATTGAAAAGACAATACTTCTTTTCAGTTTCGGGCACATAAGATACCGCTTGATGACCTTGTGGAATTGTGTATTGCTGCTATAAAAAATTGATTAAATGCACCTCTTAAGAAATTTAAGAGTGTGTAGGATTGATATGAAGCTGTAGTTTACTTATTTGAAATGTTTATTTTCATATATGTCAACTGTCTTTTGGAAGTCAAGCCTTTGATAGAAGATATACTTGCTAACTGGGTGCTATATACTACATGCAGGATGCCTACACAAAAGAGGTAGATGGACCAGAAGGAGTGCGCGTTCTTGTTGCCGTAAAAGCAAAACCTAATCGAGCTAGTCCCGATAAACATGACAGAGCATTTTTCAAAAGCTTCTTGGATGTAAGTGCTAACTTGTCAAAGGTTTTACTACTTTCTTCTATGTTTCATCTGTTCATGATAGTGGGGGTTTAGGATTGCTCACCTGTTAAACTGAGAACTTATCCCAATTAAGGACAAGGTTTCAATTCATTTAAAATTACTACAGTATATATATCGTACACCTGTTATTTATGTTTGTCTTTTTTTTGGGTGATATGCAGGTCCTCAACTCGCCTCAGCACACTGGGAGATTCAATTTTACAACTCAATTTCCTCATTACAAAGAGGTTGTTTACAAGCCGGATTTTAGAAACAAAAAATTAGGGAAGCCTGTTGTTTTTGACATGGATATGAGTGTTGGGGATTTTCTTGCTCTATTTTATCTCCTAAAACTACCCACAGAAGTAATCAATCTCAAGGTAGAATCCTCTTTCTCACCGACTTTCGACAGGAAAGAATGTATCTGTCAATTACTGACTGCTTTAGTTAGAAATTATGATGAGCATATTTGTGCTTTCCTTGCAATTTTATGCTACCTGATACAGGGGAAATGTGATGAACTAGTACATTATCATCCTTGATGAACATGTGCAATGGTAGATTTCACAACATGGGCATGCACACACACACATGCAAACACAATCACAACATGTTTATCTAATGTAATTAATGGCGGAAGCAATTAACAAATAACAAAAAATTTGAATAGACAAAGTTTCTTCTATTTTAATAATTCTTTTAAACTAAAAAAACTGACTACAAACTTGATTTCTAACCTATTTAAGCAAAACCTTAATAAAACCATAAACTTGTTGGACTCCTACTTGGATTTACATTGGACCAGCGTAGTTACTTGAACTAGAGGATCTACTCTGATGAATTATAGCTGAGAAAATATGTTAACAATTCACATAGCCATACTGCAATATTGTCACTGGAAAATACTAGGTAACTTAACTCTTTTGTGCATAATTCAACTGATGAAAACCTTTTGTTTTGTTTTTTCGTGCAAATATTCTCAAGAACCTTTTTTTTGCATGAGTAAAGGTTTTTTTTTTTTTAGTTCTTATGTTCATATGCATATGATTTATCTTTAGTTTTTGTTTTTATTTTTTTATTTGTTATTTTCAGGGAATATTAGTTAGTGGAACTGGCTGGACAAATGCAGCAACCATAGATGTCATATATGACGTTTTGCATATGATGGGTCGTGATGACATTCCTGTTGGCCGAGGAGAGGTATTTGCTATGGGTCAGCCAAATCCATCTTTTACTGCTGTTGGTGGCTGTATGTACATCAAGGCTATCCCAAATGGAGCTGGTGGATTTTTGGACTCTGATGCAGTTTATGGTTGTGCTCGTGATTTGCCACGAAGCCCTAGAAGGTAGTTGTTTCAGATTCACCTATTCAGTTGAAAAGTGCATGCTGCTATCTCCTCTATCTTTCGGATTTTAATGTAGCTGGTTGCATTCTGAATTTTAAAACATGGGCAGTTTTTGGTTGCAAATAGTTAGTTCCATAGAAAACAGTGGAAAACGGGAGGGCGGATGAGAGAAAAAGGGAGAGAAGGGAGAACAACCTCATGTTTTTGAGGGAGGGAGGGTTGGGGAAAAGTCTGTCACCATGGAAAATTAAAAGAACTCGGAGATGCGATAGCAATTGGGAAACGTTTCCATCCCATGATGTTAAAAATAGCTATGTTTTTTTAGTTTTTTCATGGAAAAATATTCCTAGCTCCCCTTAGAAATTTTTTTCCATGCTCACTCTCTCCTTTCTCTCCTCTCTTCCACTATGCCTCAACATGTTTATGATTTTCCATGGAAAACAAAAATCAAACAGACCCTCAGATTTGAAATAAGGTGTTGGAACGTCTTCAGACAGGAGTCTTGTTCTTACCACAATCTTTTTCATCAACTATTTAAGAAATACATTAGACAAAATATAATTAATTTTAGTATATTATATTTTTTTGTTATGTTAAAAAAAAATTCTCAATCATTTACAAAGGATTTTTAAATGTATTCGTACACTTCATTGATTACATGGCCTGTAATGGAGTTGCATTTCAGGTATACCGCAGAAAATTCTGTGAAATTCGGAGCTCCAAGGGATACCGAGCACCCGGAACTGAGACAACCATTAGCATCTGAAGTTTGGCAATCTATTGTAAAATCATTGGAACCAGGGTCTAAAATTACTATGTTGACTAATGGACCTCTGAGTAACTTAGCCCAGATTATTCTTTCAGAGAAAAACTTGAGCTCAGTGATTGAGGTAAGCTGCTTTCCTGTTTTTCTCTCTGGCTAGAACTTGTCAACAATAGAGTTTTAGGCTTATATAAAAATTCTCTGGTTAGTTGAAGCCTTAGAACATCTTGATAAATTGTTTATCGCACTGATTATCATTGATCAAGTAAACGTGTTTTAAGATTCAAATATGTAATTTTCATGCATTTTCTAAATCAACTTTTTGGTTCTATGGGTTTAAATTGTTGCAGGAAGTATATGTAGTGGGGGGACACATAAATTATAACAAGAAGGACGAAGGAAATGTTTTCACTGTTCCTTCAAACAAATATGCAGAACTGAACATGTTTCTAGACCCCTTGGCTGCAAAGACTCTGTTAGATTCTAATCTCAAAGTCACACTCATTCCACTGAGTGCCCAACGCAAACTTAGTTCCTTCTCTAATATAATTGAAATTTTGAGCCTTCAACGGACACCAGAAGCTGGGTTTGTTCAGAAGTTGCTAACAAAGCTACAGCATTTGCAGAAGAAGCATCATAGGTACAATCACATGGTATGTAAAACCCATTTGTAAATATACCAATGTGATAAAAGTTCCTCTTCTTACTATTGACATGCTACAGGATATATTTTTGGGAGAGATTGCTGGTGCTGTATTCTTGGGTGGTGACCAACATCTGAATCAAGGTTGGCAAGCTGAGCATGTTAAGATTCTAGCTACAGGTGATGCATCCACAGATGGACAGATTATAACTGATAAAAAGTATGGCAGACCGATCAGAGTACTGGAAATTGTCGATCCTATGTCATATTATCATACCTTTGCATCTCTTTTAGGTAACAAAAATCAGTCTGCTGTCATTGGAAGCTTTGAGGTGCAGAAAAAAATATGGAGCACACCACCAAATCACACTTAAATCTATCATTCTGAATAGGAAAATGATTCTTTTATCCTCTGTTGACATACACCACAGAAAATTTGTCATTTGGATTGCTGGTTTCCTTAATCAAGAAAGGAGAATTCCAGATGTCTTCAATAAAGAATAGCTCCCATGCAATGTCTTGTTTCCGATGAAATAGAAAGAAAGAAGAAAGAAACAGTTTAGAGTTGAATTTTTTTTCCCCATTAATTTAGTTGCATTCTTCATTTCAAAGCCCGTCTTCTGAATCCCCTATGGTTAGTCTCTTTGTTAGCACTCCATAGAAAAAAAAATTTGAATGTCAGGGAACTATCCACTTAGTTAAAAATGCTGGCAGCAAAATTCACAGGTATAAAAAGCGAGGCATTTCTAAACAATTTATACGTGCCAGGGTACTTCTTGAGTGATCCCAGTGTACTTTTCATTGTGTTTCAGAATCTTTTCTATCAGGTATGTGTGTTGGCCTGAAGTGATGTAAATTATCAACATGTAATAACTTATTTATTGTCTTGTTATTTCTGACCTTTCACGACAAACACGCTAAGTGGTAACATATACCATTATGCAATTTGTGTTTGTTCAGATTTATTTATGTAAAGAGCAATTTTGATACTGCATCTCAAAGATACACTCTTTGCAGCATATAATATCTTCCAGTTCATGACAACGTGTCTGAGGGTGTGTTTGTTTGCATGAAATCCTATGCTATGGGAATCCATGAGGGGATCCCTGCATTTTAGGCTAAATTGGTATATCACTTTACATCTACCATTTGATTTTATGATCAATGGTGGGAGTGAAAGTCCCATGAACATGAGAATCTCACTCCTTGGTCCCCCAAGGCATGTGATTCTCATGTTCATGGGACTTCCATTCCCACTATTGATCACAAAACCAAATGGTGGATATGGAGTGATACATCAATTTAGATTAAAATGTAAAGATCCTCTCATGAATTCCCATGGCATATGATTCCATGCAACCAAACACACCCTGAGATCTTTGTTAATATTTCATGTTTCCTGAGGTGGCAGGCCGCGAGTAACAAATAGGAGATGATCAGATTAATTAAGTCGATTATATTGAAAATTTGCAAGTATCAGTTTTACAGGGCATACTTTCGACTCTTCTGCATCAACAGGGAACTTATCAACTCCATTGAACTAGTTCATGGTACGAGTCTCACATTTCATTTCGATAATGATAGTGCTGATAACAAGCATGCTTTGTTTTTCTCTATTTGTATAACAGTTTCTAGAAAACAAGACACAATTTCGCTTTCTTGCAGCTATTATTATTGATTCTGTACATTCGTTCAGTGTCCATATTCTCATACTCATACTTCATATTTAGAATAGGTTACAAGGTCTTCCATGAAGAAGCTGTCACTCCTCAGATATCTGCATTTTTATCAGTTTTAGTACATTGGCGTTCATCTCATCCATGATTTGAGGCATTGCTTTCCATTTGGCCTATCGCCATCCTCCAAATGCCTCCATAATTGTTCCCAATTTTTATTAGATCACTAGTGCCAGATTTGATTTATCCAAGTATGCGACAAAAGACCGGAGGGACCAAGAGTTATGATGATTGCAACTGAACTGTTACATCAATTCATATTAATCACATTCTATCTCCACTTGCACAATGTCCATCATGTGCAACTCTCGGATTTCTGAGAATGCCCTCTCCCATATTTCGAATTTTCTCCCATATCCCATCCCTTTCTCCCGTAATGAATCTCCGCCCATCAACATTTTCCCCAATTTTCAATCTTGACCGTGTTTTATCTCTAATCCCAAACATCATTATGAATTGTAATATAGGTAATAATATGTAATATATGTTGTAAAAATTTTCAACAACGGTTGGTGTGGAGTTCGATCCTCTCTCACTCCGTTCCCCTTCTTATCTCAAGCCAATTTTTTTTTTTTTTTTCCCCAGTGGTGGTGACTAAGAAGAAGACAAGGAGATCGACAACTCAAGTGTTTTAAAACTTATTTATGTATGAAGAGATTTATATAGGTTTTCAAGCTAAAACTTCTTTCCCAGTGGTGGTGACTAATAAGACAAGGGGACAACTCTAAGTGGTTTAAAACTTATTTATGTATGAAGAGATTTATGATTGGTTGATTAAAAAAAAAATTTGGGGAAAACTCAACCCACAAAACTGCCTCCAATAACATGGGGTTTGTCTTCTCCATTTCCTTATACTAACAAGTACATTTGTTAAGCATACTGTCTTGGTGACTGAGGCCCCTCAAAATGGTGGTGACTAAGATTTAATAAACTATGGCTTGGCCATTGCACTTTGTGCAGTCAATGAAGCAACACTTAGTTAAATCATATACAAACTTGTTGTTTATTAGCTTCTTGAAATCCTCAGTTCTCAGCTTGTCCCTTTCCTCAACTGTGCAAATGTTATAGCATCAATGACTGAAAATGAGGGACATGGGAAGATTCACTTAGTAAAATTAGGTGGGTCTATGCTGGCCTTTGATCCTGAGGGATCTCTTTCAGATCTACAACCGCCACCCGATGAATATTCAATGGGAGCACTTCTAGAGAATTGTAGACTGGTTGTATATCCATCCTGATGGCAATAGATTTTTCTGCCAGCCACAGTTTGCGGCATTCAGATTTGAAATCAATGTGTTCATGATCCACATGTTTGGTTATACATGGAATTCTTCCTATCCCAACCTGTACTATGAGATCAAATATGATACCATCTTTGGCCTACTATACATTATACAAAAATACTGAAAGACTATCATATTGAAATGAAAACATGTGTTCATTACTCTCTTAATTCGAAAATGAAAATGAAGGCAAAAGAGAGTTAGGTTTATTCACATTCTTTTTTTTTTTCTCTTTATGTAGAACACACTACCTCATACAAGCTCATCAGTCTAGAAAGTAGGTTACAAGGTTCCATCACATGATCAATAAAAGTCTTCAATAGATAACCTTACTTTCATTCACTCCATATTGGAATTGATCCACCAGCTGCCAAAATTTGTTGCTCCAACTACATTCAACAAACAGAAAAACAAAATAAGAATCGACGAACCCATTAAAAAGGGTATTTGCTGCAATGTGTTTCAAGTAGAAACTAGGTCTACTCACCCTAAATAGAGATTCAAGCTTGTTTTTCACAAGGGCATACTCATGTTTTACTTGTTGAAGACATCTTAAACACCTGTAAGATACCGTCTTTTGATCAAAATAAGCTTTACATGGTTTTGATTCCCACTTTCAGACATAATGAATTAAATCAACCAAAAAGAGATAGAGAAGAATCTGTTTGTGGAGTTTAGGAACCATAACTCACCCTTCGGTATTCTGTTGCTCGCAGTAGTTGCGAAAAGTGATGCAGACATTTTTAACTCTTTGTGCACCTATGCTGTTATCCAAACACACTTCATTTTTTGTTATCAATGATACAAGCACTAGCAACAGCAGCAACAAGTAGTTTTCGTTCTCCGAATAACTCAGATCAGGATAAGCTACTAGAATACTATGACTTATCATTTAAACCTTTCATGATTATCTTAGTTTCCTTTTTGTACTAGACAGATTGAGTTCTATAATTACAAGGTGTTGTTAAGACAAGATTTAGAAAAATAATTGAAAGATTAAACAACTATACAATACCTTGAGCTACTCCCCTTCAATTGGTGAACATGAGCATCAACTTTTTTGAAGTCTACAATTTGCTGTTCTCTGTTCAACAACAATGAATTAACTCAAACCTGAAGTGTAAAAAAAAAGAAAAAAAAAGACTAGATAGTGTTTTTTTGAGTCCTCACAAACTTATGCTCAATTCATTTAGAAGTCTTTCAGAATCTTCGAAGAATAGAGTTGTTACTTCATAAACAAAGTCTGGGTTACTCTCATCTTGAAGTTGTTGAAGCTGAGTGAACTGATCATCAAGATATCCCTTAGCACCACCACCAAAAAAAATAAAATAAGAACAACTCATTATCACAACAAGTTCAACAAAAACATAACAGTCATACATGACAAAAGAATTTGTCGATCGATCTATATGTTAATTCATTGTATACAAAACTCACCTACATGCATTAAAACTGATACTAACCTCATGAAACAATGATGCTATGTAATCAATAAACCTTCTCTGCAACTGACACACATCCATGTTTTGCTTGCTTCCTTACTTGCTCTCTCTTCTTCTCCTTCTCTGTCTCTCACTTCCTTCCTGCTTTAATGACCTTAATCCCACTAACCTTTATTCTTGATTTGCATATCTTATAACTCCATCTCATAACATGAGATTTCACTTAAAAAAAAAAACATTGAATACATTTTAATACTCAAAAGGCCTTAAAATGGAATAATAAAACTTATCTAACCCATTGAACCAAAGTCTACTATTTTTTCCCTCTTGGATTTACACCTTAACCCTTCAAATTTTCCATTGTTTTTCACTTTCACTAATTATTTATCCCTATCATCCAAACACATACATGCACACAAGCACTCACCTTTCTTTATCTAGTCTCCACTTATTTAATTACCCAATACTGTCTGTATACGAAACTTTGAGGATTTGCCTTAACATCAAAGATTGGATGACATCAAATTGAGTTCACAACTTATTAATAAACAATAATACCATGTTACCTCTCTGTCTATATCTTTATAAGTGTCCACCAATTGTAGCTCAATTGGTCGGACATCCACTCTCCTTGTGAGAGGTCGCGAGTTCGAGACTCACCAGTTAGGATTTTGTGAGTTTTCGCCTGATTATTAGGAGCACATTTGCTCCACCGTTGATAAGCCTTCGGGTATTGAATGCAGCTGCTTAGATGGACTAGATCGGAGAGAAGCGAAAGCGAGTCTTCTTGCAAGGTGGAGACGATGGACCGGAGCGAAAGCAAGTCTCTATGCGAGATGGAGGCGACGAGGACATTAAGTGGCAACAATATTGTAGCCTTCGGGTCTGGTTTGGTTAACCCTATTGGGTCAGTCATGTAGCCTTCGGGCATAAATTCATAAAATAAATAAAAAGGGTCAACGACCCAATTTAAAAAAAAAAAAAAAATATATATATATATATATATATCTTTATAAGTGAAAATTTTAATGTTTTGAACAGTGGGGGATTTTTATATATTATAAAAGTGAAGTTGCTATCTAAGAAAACAGAAATTCTACCTCCCTTGCTTTACCTACTACACTCTCTTATCTCTCCATCATCCACATTTCTTATCCATCTCTTTTGGAGAATCTTATCAGACCAGTCCCCCTATAGCTGTAGTTTCTTGTTGTTTATGTTGTCCTATTTTGGCTGATTGGGTGTTTGGCTGGTTGGTTTTAAGAAAAACTTGAAGGGGACAATTGGACAATAAAAGGACAGAGAATATATATTACTTTGTTTTCCAATCTTTTGCTTTTTTTTGTTTGGCATTGTAAAAAATGTAAAATGTTATCATACCAGCGTTTTAACACGACTGTTATCTAGTAAATGATCATATATTATTATAACCATCAGGGTTATATATGAAGCTATGGGACTAATTAAGGTGTCGAAAACAACCTTTAAGGTTCATGTTTAAAAATAAAATGTAGTTGAATTGAAGTAGATGTGTGTCAACTACATTACAGTACGCATGCTTAACATTACATCATATGTAATGACCTTAACTACCTGTCAACTGATTAAGCTAATCATTTTCATATTGGAAGGGCAGGTTTCCACCCTACCTAATGTGCCAATGTGTAACACATTAGCAAACCATGCTTAAGATTACATCATGTAATGACCTTGAACTGATTAAGCTGATCATTTTCATATTGCCAGGGCAGGTTTCCACTCCACCTAATGTGCCCATTGTGTAACAACACTTGGCAAACCAAGTCACCAAATCTAAGTATCAAAAATTTATGATTGTTCTAAAGTATTACAACTCGCTCGAGTACAATGATGTATTGCTCAACAAAACAACATCGTCAACCCCTATGATAAGCACAAACCCTAAAAATATATATGAAAGCTAACATCACCATTGAACAACTCTCTTTCATTTCAAAATAAGGCTTCTTGTGTGTTTTTAACATGTTTTGATCAGGTTAGGAGAAGAGAAAGGCACCTCTTGGTCCCTAAATGTGATTGAATATGGTATCCATTTTCATACAAAATGACATCTAAAGTTGGGTTCATCCACTTTTTGAATACAGTTTTAAACCGCATATTATAAGTACAAAATCAAAAACTACATCTATACTATTTTTTTCTTCTCCAGCACATGTACTGTTCTCGGCACATTTTATTTTCCCTTTCGGCTTTTACATAATGTACTGTTGGTATGGAATATGATATCTTCGCAACATCAAATCGGCTACTAAATCAGATATCCCTGAATCTTAATCATGAACTAGGGTGTTAACAAACAATGAATACTATTCTAATGCATTAGTTGAACTAAAATTCAGGAATGATTCCCATGTTCGTGAGATTTTTATTCCCCACATTGATCACAAAAATAACCTTGATTCTCAGTGTATATCTGTGCCTATGAAGCTAAAATAACCTTCAATCAAGACTTTCTCTTCCATTGAGATTACTGTCCATCAATAATATAATTTGCACACGCATTGTAGAATACAAAATGCATATATTTGCGGTGACACAACTTTTTAAAACATAGACTGGCCTAACTGTTGTCTTGGTGTCAGATTCTTCTGTAGCATTGAATTTTTTTTGTGAAAAATATAACATATAGAGATTGATGATAAAATACCAAATTTAACAGGAAAAAAGTGTTTTGTGAGACATGTTCTTTCAGACTTCTGTGCAGATCGAAATGTGCAGTCTACGGCATATAACCTCCTGTCAAAAGCATGCTAACATGCGTCATTGTAAAATAACTGTGCAAAGAGTGTACTATGTGCAAAGAGTATCCTAACAAGTATCTTATTTCAAATATGAGTATAGATGACTGGAGTCGAAATGCATTATCCATGCAGAAATTAATGAGTGCTGGGCAGAAACAAAACTGATCATTAGCTTGAACAAAAACACAAACAACTGAGGCATCTCACAATCAACTGCAACCAAACCAACCATTTTGAGCAACTAAGAACATAAGGTAAACGAGTGGCATAAGAAACAGCACAACAAATAGTATTACAAGATAAACCACAATCAAATTTTTTTCTTTTCTTTTCATCTTTTTTTCAATTTTTTTTCAGAAGAATATATTGGTTAAGTTCAGGAGATTGCAATAGTTCACACTGAAAATCATATGTACAAAGCAGCCTTGAAAGAAAGTTGTTCTTGATACGAGAATGTAAACCCAAACCATACCTCTACCAAGAGTTCAAATTTCTCCAATGCCCAAAGCTATCCCGTTATCAACTATAAATTTCCATCTACAACATTTACAAGAGAAACAACAAGGAAGGGGAGGATATGTGTCTTGACTCACCGCTCCACGTT